>LR991060.1:2222159-3422159 GCA_905163555.1 Notocelia uddmanniana
ACAGCCCGAAACTAAAAGGTCAGTTGTCCGCATGGCTGAGGAATCACATAAGTGTATCCAATAAGTTTGGAGAGACTGTGAGTGAAATATGCAGGTTTTTCAAAAATGCCGAGACAACATTACCTTCGCCTAAACTGAAGCCATTACTATCCAGTGAATCTAACAGTGTTTTTAAAGAAAATTCTCAAAGCAGCACAGGAGTGGCATTCCCGATTACACAAACCAGAATAGTGAGCAAATCCTCAAAGAAATCTGTTAGTCAGTATCCAAACTCAAATGAAGTCTATGCTGACTTTGCTATGGACTTCTACAAAAACGCTCAGTCATCAGCTTATGTGAACGAGTTTAAGCCTAAAGAGACTAAGGATTTATTTAGTGCAATTGATAGTAGTAATCAATCAGTAAGCAAGCCAGAGACATTGGTGACTATACATAAGAGAAATGTAGACAGTACGGATGTCGGAGCTATTTTAGCCCCCAAGAGGAAGAAATTGAAGATTAAACCATTTGGCTTTGATGAAAACTTAATGGGGAGTAGTGCTGTCCTTCTAACAGACAAAGAACCTCCTACATCTCTTATAGATTTTGTAAAAGAAATAAAAACCCTTTTACTAGCTGAACAGTATAAGCAGTTCCAGATGTCAATATCAAACTACAAGAAAGAAGGCAATTTTACAAACTTTTTAACAGTTTTAACTAATTTATTAGAAAATAGAAGAATGTTTTATTTATTTAAAGGCATGAAGAGATTTTTAAAAGAGGAACATAAAGGAGGTTTTCAAGAATATTGTGATAATGTTAAATTAGAGAATTTATCTGACTGCTAATTTATAATAAACTATTTCAATGAAATGTCTATTCAGCTACTAATTTTCTACTTGTACCTTAGCTCCTAAACTATTTGTTTCCTAGAATGAATTGAATGCAATAAGTCATAATTACGGCCTGTTTAGCCTAGTTGGTAGTGACGGCCTGTTTAGCCTAGTTGGTAGTGACGGCCTGTTTAGCCTAGTTGGTAGTGACGGCCTGTTTAGCCTAGTTGGTAGTGACTGTGCCTCCGAAGCTAGAGGCCCCGGGTTCGAATCCCGGCCAGGGCATTTATTTGTGATGTTTTCTATGTATTTATCTATATAAGTATGTATATCGTCGTCTAGTACCCATAGTACAAGCTTTGCTTAGTTTGGGACTAGGTCGATTTGTGTAAGATTGTCCCCCATTATTTATTTATTTTATTATTTATAATCAATATTAGGACTTTACACAAAGTAACCTCATTAAAACTTGTTATGGATATTAGACGATGATATATTAAATAGACATATACTTAAATACACAGAAAACATCCAAGTCTCAGGATTAAATTTATTTGCTCATTACAAAAATATATTGATTACCAGGATTCAAACCCAGTACCTCCAGCTTCGTAGACAGTGTCACTGGCAACTAGGCTAACCAGGCTGATCTGTGGATGAATAATATGTAGTACAATGATACTACATATCGATGATTAATATGTTCAGTTTGAAAGTGTTTCCAAAAGTTGACCACTTCTTTGGCTGAGTGTACAGGGAACATCTTAATATCTGTACAAAAATAGAAATATCTAAACATGCTTTTGTCAACCCTTTTCTTGGCAAGAAAAAAAAATCTTGAGTTGAAGCCTCATTCAGCCACAGCGCTATGTGGAACAAAAAAATGCAAAAAGACCCTTGAAAAATGTGTATCTTATATGATACACTGTCAAGGAAAGTGTTAAGGATAATCTGATAAGAGTTGTAGAAATATTTTTGATTGTATTGTACAAAATTAATGTTGAATTAGCATGTCAATTGAAAATGCAACTATCACATGCAAAAAATATTTTGACATAGACTCAGAGATCAAGACATGTTTTTTAAATGTACTCAACATTTAAAATCTGTGGAGTGAGTGAGCTTGTCTCGCTCAGCAAATGCTTATTCATACACACTGTAACCCTGTATTGAGGGCTCCTGCTTGGAACTATAGAAGGATAGTTTTAAAAATGAGAACAACTGTCTAGTTTACCATATTTCTATATTAAAACATAATCTAATAACATATCATTACAAGTTTAGAACACATTCTTTGGGGCCTCATTGATCTTATTTGCTATTTCTACAGAATTTATTCTTAGCATTGTCTGTTCTGCCCGCTGGAAATTGATTCTCATAAACTGTTTCCTTCTCTTCTTCTTAAAATGTACTCGCGTGTGTGACAGACCCTTTGAAACCACTGTAGCAGTGACATTAACCAAGCCAGGTTGAACTAGCGGTCTACCGATTAGTGAGAAATCTTTAGTCGCCGCTAGCAATACTTTTTCTAGCTTTATCTTGTCTCCGATGTTCGGGGGCCAGTAACCTTCAACTACCAGCAAATCGCCGTCGGTAACCCGCCACTGCTTTCCAAGAAGATGTACGATGGCGAAGTTCCGGGAGGCTTTCTCTTCTATAAGTTTGTTGCATGTCGCTATGACGTCTTTCTGAGTATCAGCTACCGTTTCACGGGGTATTAAACTGCTCACGAATCTTGTAAGGACGCCTCCTGAAATGATACGAATAAATTTTGATTCGAAGCAGACATGAACGTATGCTTTTTTTGAGTTGTAAGTACGACATATTACCTTGACCGCCCGTGAAAGCAGATGCAAGTTTTTGAAAACCCGCCCTGATCATAGCCATGGTTTACGTGAAAGCTTATGTTTTTTGTTAATTTGCTAATTTAGAGGGAGAAAATTTTCAACACAGATTACTATTTTCGACAAAACATAACCTAAGTTTCGTAAAATAAAATTTCTGTTTGACACTTGACTGACATTTTGAGTTTCGTTCAGAGATTGTGTTTAATTAATTTAGTCACAGAATAAGGAAGAGTACAATTTAGTGTAATGCGCAGTAACAATATTGACTTCAATTGAATTTCAATACAATAAAAATGAAAAAAAAAAAAAAAAAAAAAAAAAAAAAACATTTTAATTTTTAATTTAGTTATACTTTTAAATTTATAATTGACTCACAAACAACCAAAAAGGTCCTTTCTACGATTAATATTATCACAATATTGGGGTAGGGGGGATACAATAGCGGTTTTCAAAACGGTTTGGGGTCTGTTACACGCTTAATATTATTACAATGCTGGTGTGTCAATATTACCGCGGTTTTCAAAATTGTTTGGATTTTGCGTCAATATTCATTAAACAGCTCGTGATACGGGTCGTGATATGAGTGTATCGCGTGATAATAATAACCGTGTAACAGGCCCCATTGGATTTTGCGTCAATAATTATCAATATTCACGTGAATTGGATCGTGATACGAGTGTATCGCGTGATAATAATAACCGTGTAAAGCCCCCGTAGACTTAGAGATACTACGCAGCGATTCACATTAAGTTGGATGATTTCTGTACATCTGCCCGGCTAGCTATGATAGCTTATACCGTCACGTTATATGGCGAAAATGTACTGAAACGTCACATAAAACGTGACGGTATAAGCTATTATACTAGCCGGGCTGATATATTCTCACTAATGTATAAATCAGGAAGTTCTATTTCTATACACAGATAAGCGATATCTGACGGGTCACCCTTCATTGTCTCCGCTTTCAGAACTGCAAATTGTATTGAACTGACGTTTAACGGTTTGGATTTTATGGGATCTTACATTTGGGAGTGCTTTTACATGAAGACAATTCGTTAGTAGCCGAAAATTATACTATCTGTCCCGTTCTAACTCATCTTGGCTAGCCATAAGGATTCAAAGAGACAACTATATGAAAAATCATGTTGCTTAACACCTCGGATCTGTTATTAATGTAAGTAGTTACGCAGCAGCCGACGTATCACTAAGGCCGGGTTGCAGCACCGACTTACGACACAGACCGATCAACGTTAAATATGGCGCCGGCAACTGTCATCCCATAGAAACTTGTCAAACTTTCTATACATTCAAATGTTAACGAACACCGCTTACGATTACAGATGGTTTGGTGCAACCCAGCCTTAATCTGCTGAGAAACTTGACCCCTGCATGAGTTTGTTTGCAGGCCTGTATAGATTAACTAGGTACCCAATTTTTGTCCCCAATAGTTTTAGTTCCATTCGCGTTTTTTCCTATTCATTAATTTAGCCACACATTTATTATTTCTTCTCTTTATATTTCCTTTCGCAGATTTCCCTATTATGGAATTTTCCTAGACATAGACACTAAGGTCTCCGTTTTAGGTACGACGACGAACGATATTAGATTATTAATCTAATAGCTTTATTAACCAAAAGGAAATAGCACTAGTAGCCCTTTTTTCTAATGTTCGGTTCTGGGGGTCCACTCCGAAATTAGAAATACGAACTTCGTATGGTGCCGTCCCTTTCACACTCCTGTTACACACTATATGAGTGAAAGGAACGGCAAAAACGAAGTTCGGATTTCGAATTTCGGAGTGGACCCCCAGAACCGAATATTAGAATAAAAGGGCTACTGTCGAAGCGCCACCCGCTACAAATTGCTTGCTGCTGCTACTGGTTTGCTGCGGGCGCTGTCGCGGCACGTACGGCTCGCGCGCTGTAGGGTCGCAGTTCTACTAACACTCCTCCTCGCTTCGCTCGTCGTCGTACCTAACTGAGACCTTGTGTCTACGAAAATTTTCTAATGGGGAAATCTGCGATAGGAAATATAAAGAGAAGAAATTATATGTATATGTAAATATTTTTACAAGCGGAAACGTCCACTTAGCGGAATTATAATTTCCAATCGAAAATGAAAAATTAATCATCCCGGGCGGGAGGAAGAGATTATATATGTGTGGCTAAATTCATGAATGGGGAAAAACGCAAATGGAACTAAATATATTGGGAAAAAAAATTGCGTAAGTATGTTGTGTATGTGAAGTCCCCACTGGTCCAGCGTGGGAACTACCGCCCTTTCCTGTCATATATGAGAGGAGGCATGTGCCCACAAGTGGGACGTATGCAGGCTATTCAGTATGGGTGATTTCAAGAAAGCAGTGTACAGGTTTTTAAAGGTACATGCGACTCTTGGCTTGCTTGTAATAGGTTTCGGTGACAGCGTACCATCAGGACCCGGACCCGGGTATGTCCTAAAGCTACGACCAAGACTACCGGGGGATGGGCAGCGGCATCCCTGGAGTGCAGTGGAGAATTGGAGATACTGCGATCGCCAACCCGCATGCCAAGCGTGGCGATGTCCAGCAGTGTATGTCCGTTGGCTGATATGGTGGTGGTACCATCAGGCGGGCCGTATGATTGTTTGCCACCAGCAATGTAAAAAAACCGACCAAGTGTGAGTCGGACTCGCGCACTGAGGGCTCCGTTCAACTAAAAAACTGTGATTTATCAATAGATTGGTATTTGTCGGTTCATAGGACAATGGGGAGCTAAAAAATTCTTTGGAACAAAATGTGAGACATCATTAGGGCCCTAGGGACTCTAAAACCAGCTTAGCCGTATGCTTGTTTGCTACCAGTGTGATATAAAAAACCGGTCAAATGTGAGTCCGACTCGCGCACCGAGGGTTCCGGACAACGATCGTGTACCCGTCCTGGGGGCCAATTCTCGGGTTCGATCGAGATGATCTCTATTCGAGATTCCGTACAAGTGACTCTACCATTCTATACAATGTCACGATAGACAGGCATCTCGATCGGACCGAGAATTGGCCCCCTGACTCCATTAATTCAGGAGGAATTAAACGCCTTGTGTACAGCGCCATCTATCGCAGCATTATACAAACATAGTTTAAAAATGTTATTTGATGAAAATTTTTTTTAATAATAATTAATCTAATCTCATACTTTTTTCTTGGTTAACTTCGGAGAGAAGGGTGGGCGGGTATTGTCTTTAGATTTTCCTTGATAAGTCGATATTTGTCCACCGTAAAATAGGAATAACTGTTTTAACATGTGCAATACAAGCCCTTTCATATGACACCCTACTTTGAACTTGGCTCCCCACCACTTGTATCGTTAAATTTTCACAGAATAAAAATATATTAAAATGATGGATGATCTTCAATGCATCTGGGTTACCCTTTTTTTATAACTATTCCAAGTTTGAAATTGATAGCATCAGTAGGTCTTGAGATATTTATCAATGTGACAGACAGACGGACAGGCAGTGCGGCACCATAAGGCTTCCTTTTATATACAACGACGGTGGCAAACAAGCTTACGCCCTGCCTGATGGTAAGCAGACACCGTAGCATATGGACACTTGTTCCTTTTTTACCATTTTGGTACAGTTCCCTAAAAAAGATGAAAGGTATTTTATTTTCTCATAAACAAGCAGCTGTGAAGGAGCGCTCGTGGCGATATCCGAAGTTAAGCAATGTCGGGCGAGGTCAGTCCTTGGATGGGTCATCGCTTTGAGTGGTTACTAACTGAGCGCTCCCGTGCTTTGGAAGGCACGTTAAGCCATTGATCCTGGTTGCCGTCTATGATAGCAGTCGTTAAGCCAAGTTAGAGGCCTCCGGGCAGCTTGAGAACTTCTAACAGTCAAGTTGCCCACTCACTTGGCAAGCCTAATCCTAATAAGGTCTGGTTTCCCCCTCGGGTTGGAAGGTCAGATGGCAGTCGCTTCCGTAAAAATTAGTGCCTACGCCAATTCTTGGGATTAGATAGCGGACCCCAGCCATCTTTCAGGATGCAACTGTACTGGGAATAACGCTAGGAGGATGATGATGATGAACAAGCAGCTGTGTCCCTTTTGCTGTGTATCGTTGGTTCGATGTGGCTTGACATGTCTTTCCTATATTCATACCTCCCATTTGGTCTATTGCTCGGGTCATTGCCTGGTTACGGATCATTTTCGCATTTCAAGTAAGTAGATAAAATTTTGTCAGAAATAGCGCGCGAAACTCCATCACAACCGCCCAAGGACATGCACTGCTGGATATAGGCCTCCCCCAATTTCATGGGGTAAATGCCGTAATCGCCACGCTTGGCTTGCAGGTTGGCGATCGCAGTATCTCCACCGCACTCCAGGAATGCTGCTGCCCACCCTACGGTGGTCTTTACGTGTGTCCTCGGTGGTGGGCGTGCGTAACTCATTGGAATCAATTTGGGACGCACATTGTATATCTCAAATCGATCCTCGCTCGCTCGCCGATGGGCACACGGCTTGGCGAAGGGGTGGGCAAGCTCTTTCCATACAAACCTTGTGCAAGTTTTTCTTCGTTTGTGCTTGCACACCAGTTACTATTTCTGGTCCATATATCCTCCATTTGGTCCAATATATTTGTCGGCCTGTTTAGCCTAGTTGGTAGTGTCACTGCCTTCGAAGGTAGAGGTCCCGGGTTCAAATCCCGGTAAGGGCATTTGTTTCTGTGGTGAGCAGAGACATTTGTTCCTGAGACTTGGATGTTTTCTATGTATTTAAGTATATATCTTTTAAATATATCGTCGTCTAGTGCCCATAACACAAGCCTTATTGAGCTTACTTTGGGACTAGTTCGATTTGTGTAAAAATTGTCCCCTAATATTTATTATTATTATTATTTATTATATGCTTATTTTTTTGTTAGCTATGTCTTGATGTTTTTCTTTTTTCATTTTATTTTATTTTTGTATTTTTATTTTTTTGAAATCATGCAAAACTTCAACATCAAGTTCTGCGTGTATCCAATATGTAGCAACAAAAAATAAAATTAAATGCTGCAGTGCCAAAACTAACGCAAAAAACTTGCACAACTTTTGTATGGAGAATGGCTTGCCCTACCCTGCGCCTTAAAATGAATGAAAAAGTTATTTATGACAATGTCATATCAAAAGTCATCATAGATAAGTATGTGTAATAACTGAAAGATATAATTGCAAACAATGTATGCATTGTACTAACTTACTTACTCTTTTTTTTTTTTTTATAAAAATGGGATTGCTCTTTCGTGAAAGCGTATGAAATACAAGGATTACTTGAAACGCTATTTCTAGTAAAATAGAGATATAAAAGTGAACTATGATGTATTGAAATCAAACGGGAATTGGTTTAGTTCAAACGCTCTCTTTTACCAAGTGTGCGAGCGCATGCGCAAATATTGATGTACTCGTAGGTACTGAAGGATTGTGAATGTGATCCAGTCATACTCATACTCATTTATTTGCAATGATTTTACACATTACACGTCAAAATAATACATTTCATCATACTCGTATTTACATTTACATATTTTGTGTTGAACCTCAGAATGAGTGATCATTGTTGGTATGGCACCAGGGGCCTTTCAGCTCGAAGCACGAATTTTTCTATGGAAATGTTAGTTTAATTTGTTTGTACCAGATGTCACTGGGTGCTATCTCTATCGCACTTGCACATTGAAGTGACAGGGATGCAGCGGTCGTGCGGTTAGTTCTTACTAAATACACAACGGCGCTACGATCTAGGTGGAGTATTTCACTGGTATCTCTATCTCAGTATATATATTGTACTTTGTGTATGGCACAACCGGCACAACTCTATGGTTGACACATCTCTATGACGACACATTTAGCATCACAAAGTACAATATATAGACTGAGATAGAGATATCAGTGAAATACTCCACGTAGATTGTAGCGCCACAGTGGTATGAGTACAAAACTAACCGCACGACCGCTCGGCGGCAGGTACTAACTACTAAAATATATTTCAAGCTCCTTTCTGAAACTAATGCAAAAATAAGGAAATAAGTAATGAAATAATAGTTACATTACCTATTTGGCAATCTTTGCATGAATTTCAGACCATTTTTAATAAATATGGGCATGACATTCTTCTGACAATAAAACGAAATAGGTAACTTAGTAAATATCGTTTATTACACAATTTTACTTACAAACATTCGATATTAGCAATCGCACCAAAATTTATCAGTATTATAAACAATAACACAAAATTAACAAGTAAAAAGTGGCATATTATATTTTGTAGGGAGCGGCTTTGTCATTCGAAGATATTCAGTGTTCAATGAATCCATTACACTCTGCTTAGCCGCACGATAGCTTTTACCGTCACGTTGTAGGGTCGAAATTATTTACTGAGACTATTACTATTAACAGCAAATCGTAATATATAGTTATTAACTGCACATAATTATATAAATATACAATTAACCTAAAAAAGCCATTAGACATTTGAATTTTTAAATTGACAGCGATGTCAACGTACCGTGCAAACGTTTAGTTTTACGTAAAATATTTAAGCTTTATAAGCTTATATACACACCACATCGATAAAATTTCACTCGAAATTTGTAAGGTAGCAGAAGTTGAAAACATACATTCTTCTCTTCCTATGGAGCATTTTATAAGCACTCGAATCTACTATCCATTTGCACGAATAATTGACGAGGCTAAATTAGTACAATGTTGTTGTCACAATTTTGTGTACATTACCTAATTATGTAATTATTTTGCGTACGTTGGAACGCTCGAAATGTAAACATGAAAAAAATATTGAACCATAAATTTAGGTAGTAAACACATCATCTGAATTTTAGGTAAAGTATACATGACAGAAGTACAACCGCGAAAGATGTGCCTCTTTGTCACTCAATGTGCAAGTGCGATAGAGAGGCAGGTGAAACAGTACACACAGTGTCATCTGCTGGATAAAGTAAAAACTTACATCTCCTTGGAAAAGCTCGTTCTTCGAGCTGAAAGGCCCCTGTTTGGCATTTTGTAAATTCTAAATTGTAATAATTATTTTCCCTCTTACTTCTATTGTAGTGATGTTTGTTGTTTTTTAGACTAGTTTAGTATTACTCTCAATTTGTAATGACTGTTTATAGCTGATGGCCCTGGTAGCCAAAGCTTAATAAATTAATTATTTCTCTATGACGTTCAACCGTCAAGCTCAAAGACTACAATTATACTGGTTAAGCTCGTCTTGTCGCGAATTTTACATAGGAAAATACGTTATTACAAATATGTTATGTTTATTCAAATAAAAGGCATTGTATTGCAAACGGTATATTTATATTCCACGCCCAACAAGCATAAGCTAGAAACTCGTATACAGCTTCATTTCGTTGTTGAAAATGTTGTCGAAAGATCTTATTCCTAGTTTGACCGGTTTTTCATGCTTCAGGGCCGGATCATTGGAAGCGTGAATGCCAAGAACCCGCTGGTCGGGTTATGTGCTGGCAGCAAGTTGTCGCTACAAAGCGGAAAAACATGTACAAAGAGGAACTTAAAATGTGTTAAATTGAAATGAAAATGTGTAACAATGGATGGAAGCCAAGAAGCCACGTACTTCAATGCAACATTTGCTACGCCGCGGCCGCTACAAGCGCTACGGGTTTGCTGCTACGAGCTACGAATTTTAGGTATGTCATTATTCTGAGACGTTGGTATTCCTTGATTTAAGAGGGCGCAGTACGATCGGTGTGGATCGGTTCTCCATACAAACGTATTTATACTCTCATTTTAAAACGCCATGCTAGAATAACATGAAAATTTGTATACACAATGGGATCCGGCATATCTAGGTCGAATCATAGTTTCTGTTGCTAGAAATTGTAAAAGAAAAAAAATACAGCGGCTTTTTGAGTTTTTTACGGCTTGTATGAAAACCTTAATAATCGCTGTATTTTTTCTCCATTATAATTTCAAGCAACAGAAACTATGATCCGACCTAGATATGCCGGATACCATTGTGTATACAAAGTTTCATGTTATTCTAGCCTGGCGTTTTAAAATGAGAGCATAAATACGTTTGTATGGAGAACCGAACGTACTGTGCAGTCTTAAGGAATAATGTGGGAGGTACTAACAACAATCATTGTTGTACAGTCAACAGGAAATGTTGATGATCATTTCAGTACTTTGTCGCACTAACAACAATACTGCGACAGTTGGGATGCGTTGAAGTAGTGAAAGTGACAAGGTACTTAAATGATCATCTACTTTTGCTGTAGTACCGTCCCTTGCTTTCCTCATCCAAGCCTTCCCAGCCACTCGTACCAAATCGTCAGTCCATCTCGCGGATCGGACCTACGGTATGTATGGCCTTTTTTTTTTACCTGGGGAAATGCCTTTACGCATCCCGCCTAGCCGCGAAACTAGGACAGGTATGACGGACTCCCGGGGACCGCCCGGACTACCGTCTAAAACCACCAGGGTATGCCCATCACACAGCATTAGTGGCGGTGACACGGGATCGCCAAGGCACACAACCACGAACACCGCCTGCTGCGACAGCCGAAGGCCCCGGCCTGACGGTGACAGCCCCCGCTCCCGACTATAGCGGCCCTCTGCCGAAGTCAGGGTTACGGGTCCGTACTTCTTTAAACAGGCATACGGCATGGCCTGTCCCTCTCGCCGCACTTGGGGTGTCATGCGACTCCCTGATGCGGAACCCCCCATCCCCCCATTGGTCGCATCTGGAGTGTCCTCCGCTTAGCAGAGGAACACCCAGAGCGACACCGTCTCCGGGTTATTGGTAGCACCGGTAAGCGATCCCTCCGAAGATAAATCACTTACCGTTGTCTCCAGGGCGCACCGGCCAGAACCCTTCCCCTTCCCCCAGACCCGCGAGGGTCCAGGGGAACTGGAAGAGCCCAGACACTCGTGGAGGTTACCCGACTAGCGCCCCACGGTATGTATGGCCTGCCCGTTTCCACTTCCTAGTAGTTACATACGAGTTTTCGTACGTTATCGGTTACGAACGTAGTGCTACGAAATTGCGTAGTAATTGCCATTGCCACATGTTTCAATGTGTAGCATGGTGTTACCAAGCGGGTAGTAGTAGTAGTGTTTATATGAAGTGATAAAATTGATTTAAGTACGTGTAGGAATTGACGATCCCGGACACATTCGTCACTTTTCGACTAAGTTCCTAAAAACGCATTTATGTATTTTTTGTGCACTTTCGTCAGTAGTGACGAATCTGTAATTAAGTTTAATTTCTGTTTGTTTTTGCCACTAGTGACCAAAACGAACTCATAATAAATTTGAGTACATATTCGTCTGCAACGGAAAAAAGTAATTTTAACCTTTTCGCCGCCACGTCAAAAAATTGAAAAGCGTGCCACCTACACCAAGCAACAAATTGCACGTAAAGAACTGTTAACTTCGTAGTGTCAAATGAAGGTACAATTTATTTTAAATTTTGTGACTTGATATCAAGTCTTGGCGTGTGGGGCACGAAATGCTCTGACTTCATATCAAGCCATTGGCGGCGAAAGGGTTAAAGTACTTTAGGTAGGTAGATACTAGTCAAGGTGGTTATTGTAATAAAACACTTTTAAAACTAATCCTTATTATTTTCTATACAGTATGTTATAATACCATAAAAGCTGTTGAATATTTAACCCTTTATTTGACAAAAAAATGCTTATGCCCCATATTCAAGCCTCGGTGGCACTAAATAGTCCAAACAATTTCAGTCAAAAAACAGAAAGATAGTCAAATAGTTTGTATATCCTAATATACATTGCCAAATAAAGGGTTAAGAAAACTACCAAGTTAAAGGTCAAAATGCATTAAGCCGCAGTAAATTACTTTTAATGTAAACAATGTAGTGCTGAACTTGGCACCATTTCAGAGAATCTACGGAACTTGGCACCCATTTAGATCTCAGTTCTTTTGTCGGTGAAGACGACAACCAAGCATCGCATATTCTGAAGATTGAACTTGGCTCCCATTTTCACATTTATGTTTTTGATGGGATTTTATTAATAGCATTAAACATCGCGATCTCAAAATCAAGTTAAAAATTTGATGGTAAAGTGATGTTTATTTTATTAATTACATAATAAGGATTAGCTTTAAAAGTGTTTCATTATAATAACCATCTTCACTAGTATCTATCTAAAATACTTTAAAATGACTTTTTTGGTTGTAGACGAAAATGTACCCAAATTTATTATAAGTTCCTTTTGGTCACTAATGGCAAAAACTAACAGAAATTAAACTTAAGTACAGATTCGTCACTACTGACGAAAGTGCACAAAAAATACATAAATGCGTTTTTCGGAACTTAGTCGAAGAGTGACGAATGTGTCCGTGGTCGAATTGACCGCCAATTTGCTACGTAGCTACAAGTGCTACGCGCTACGAATCCCCGCTTCGTCGCTTCGTTCGTCCAGTTTACGCGAAGTGAACGGTAACTTCGTTAGTGGCTAAGTGCTGGCTACGTGCTCCACTTGATTTGGTTCAACTTTCCACCACCACCACCATATCAGCCCCAGGACGTCCACTGCTGGACATAGGCCTCCCCCAATTTCATGGGGGGTAAATGCCATAATCGCCACGCTTGGCATGCGGGTTGGCGATCGCAGTATCTCCACCGCACTCAAGGAATGCTGCTGCCCATTCAACGGTGGTCTTGGTCGTAGTTTTAGGACATACCCGGGTCCCGGGTTCAACTTTCAGCATAACAATATTCTGAGATGTCAACAGAGTGCTCGTGGCCCAGTGGCGCCCGCGTACCGCGTGCGGTATGCGAGGTTCAGCAACGTCAGGCCAGGTCAGTTCCTGGATGGTTGGCCGCTTTGAGTAGTTACTAACTGAGCGCTCCCTTTCTTTGGAAGGCACGCTAAGCCGTTGATCGCGGCTGCTGTCTACGAGGCCTTTGAGCGGCTTGAGAACTTCTAACAGTTAAGTTGCCCACTCACTCGACAAGAGGGGTTGAAGTTGCACCATGTCCGTAGGGAGTACCCACCGTTACCCTACACGTGACCCCTGGGTGGTGCTAAAAGTGCAACAAAAACTGGCAACCGTACTGTATTCTCGAAGATCTCACGAGTTGAAAATAAATGCCATACGATAATTATTATTAGCCGGGCGTGCGTGCCACCAGGCCACCGGGGGTTGGGCAGCAGCATCCCTGGAATGCGGTGGAGATACTGCGATCGCCAACCCACATGCCAAGCGTGGCGATTATGGCATTTACCCCCCATGAAAGTGGGGGAGGCCTATGTCCTGCAGTGGCCGTCTATGGGCTGATATGGTGGTGGTGGTGGTGGGCGTGCGTGGATGCAAGTGTATAAAAAAACTGAATTGAATGTGTGAATGGATCGAATAAATATAATGGTTCGCAAACTACCTTACACACGATCAAAGTTGTTCCAAACCGCACCAAGGTCACGGTTCGGGCGAACATTTTTTTATAATTCATTCATCATTTATTTGATGATATGACATTATGAGATGTATGGAAGAAAAAGACGTGCTGCGCCGACCCCCAATATATGGGAAAAGGGCAAGCCAATGATGATCTGTTTATTTATTTATTTGTTTCAGGCAATAGAAGGCCCTTATTGACATATATCTTACAGACTAACATACACTACCGCTGATAATTATTTAGGCACCCATACCTTTTTCCATACCACCACCACCACCATATCAGACAAAGAACGTCCACTGCTGGACATAAGCCTCCCCCATATTCACGGGGGGGGGGGGGTATATGCTATAATCGCCACGCTTGGCATGCGGGTTGGCGATCCGCAGTATCTCCACCGCAATCCAGATGCGCAATCCAGATGCTGCTGCCCATCCCCCGGTGGTCTTGGTCGTAGTTTTAGGACATTCCCGGGTCCATCATCATCATCGGGTCATACATCTGTATACAAAAATCACTTTCAGAAATACACTGCCATTCAGAGTCCCTTGACAGTTTTGCGTGAATTTTGCATTTTTTATTTAGCTGACTTATTGAGCCTTAAATCAGAGCCAGATACCCCCCTTTTAAAATGGTAGTTTTCTTTTTGCAATGACTTAAGACGGCGCAGTACGATCGGTGTGGATCGGTTCTTCATACAAACGCATTTAGGCTCTCATTTTAAAACGCCATGCTGGAATAACATGAAACTTTGTATACACAATGGGATCCGGCATACCTAGGTCGAAAATTAGTTTCTGTTGCTAGAAATTGAAAAAGAAAAAAAAATACAGCGGTTTTTTGAGTTTTTTACGGCTTGTATGAAAACCTTAATAATCGCTGTATTTTTTCGCCATTATAATTTCAAGCAACAGAAACTAATTTCCGCCCTAGACAAGCTGGATCCTATTGTGTATACAAAGTTTCATGTTATTCTAGCCTGGCGTTTTAAAATGAGAGCATAAATACGTTTGTATGGAGAACCAAACGTACTGCGCCCTCTTAAATAACTACCAATTGCTAGTTCATAGAAAAGTGTAGTGTGTTTGTATACAATACCATTTTAAAAGGGGGGTCTCTGGCACCGATTTAAGGCTCAATAAGTCAGCTAAATAAAAAATGCAAAATGCACGCAAAACTGTCAAGGGACTCTGACTTGGCAGTGTATTTCTGAAAGTCATTTTTGTGTACAGATGTATGGAAAAAGGTATGGCTGCCTAAATAATTATGACTATTATGAGCGGTAGTGTACATAATCAATACAAGTTATCATATTAAAGGGAAAAATTGAAAAAAAAGAATAGTTTTTTTTTAATTTTTCAATTTTTTCCCTTTAATTTGAAATTTTCGTTAGCAGCGTTACTGCTTTGATACAAAAATTAATACAAGATATTCTTAAAAACTAAAACACATTATTTACCACGTTTATTTATTTTTATACCACGGTGGTGGCAAACAAGCGTACGGCCCGCCTGATGGTAAGCGGTCACCGCAGCCTATAGACGCCTGCAACTCCAGGGTAGCCTGTCACTCCTGTCATATGCGCGTAACCGACTCCTGCCAAACGTGTTCGCACGTTCTGTTACTTCAGTACTATATATGTGTTTTTTTTTAAATACCACGTCGGTGGCAAACAAGCGTACGGCCCGCCTGATGGTAAGCTGTCACCGCAGCCTATGGACGCCTCCAACTCCGGGTGTCACATGCGCGTTGCCGACCCTTTCAATCAATTCGACCAATGATTACAGTTTATTTTAAGATCAATCCGTAGAATAATGACACAAGGCCTCAGATTAAGAGGGCGCAGTACGTGGCAGTACGCTCGGTTCTCCATACAAACGTATTTATGCTCTCATTTTAAAACGCCATGCTAGAATAACATGAAACTTTATATACACAATGAGATCCGGCATATCTAGGTCGGAAATTAATTTCTGTTGCTAGAAAATGTACAAGAAAAAAAAAAGCGGCTTTTTCAGTTTTTTACGGCTTGTATGAAAACGTTAATAATCGTTGTATTTTTTCTCCATTGTTTTGTTAATTTCGATATTAAAAAAGTTATGTAAAACTACATAACGATATATTGTTGGCCGGTACTGTACACCAATTTCTACCAATCAGAGCGTCGTAAATACAGAAAGCGGCAATCCAGGTTCCATTTTCGAAAATTCAGGACAGTTAATTCAGAAAGCTAACCGACCACTCACCTGAAAACCAGCGTAAGCTTTGTTAATCGATTACGCGTAGTTACGGATCTCGGGGGTCAAGAAATATTGGATAGTGCTGGGGTGTTGAGGTGAAGTATCTAGTGAATCGCGCAGCATGTCTTCGCCGGTGCGTTCGGGCGTTTCCGTGGAGGCTCGGGCGCGTCCGGCGGCGGGGCGCGTTGTCATGGCGACGGGCTGGCACGCGGTGCCGTGAGCGCCGCGGCCGCCGCCGAAAACAAACACGAGCGGCTCGCCGTCAGGTAGGGGTGCTGTGATAAAAGGGATGGTTCAGGATGTAGGGTTTTGTTTGATAGGTCTAATTAAAAGCCTTTTTTATGAAAATAACTAGCTGTCGCGGCGAACGTCGTATCACTCCCGCCCCATTCCGTACAAATCATAAAAAGTTTTGTTTTTTTCGTATATTTTACCAATATTTTAGAATTTTGTTGTCATATCCGGCTCGTAGGACCAGTACCTTTAATTAAACGTTGTACGTCATGAAACATACAGTGCAATATTTATCAAATCAGCTAATGTCACCTTTATTTTCGTACTTGTTGAGAGTTTTGATATTCACATTTCCGACCAAAATTATGATTAGTGGAAATTTCGCACAACCGGCCGAACCGGCTTAGAGGAAGGGTGCCAAATATGCATGCAGTTCTGTCGAAAATTGAGTTGTACTTATAGGAAGTTTGACAGCTACTCTATGGAGTGACAGCTGCCATATTTAACGTTAACCGCTCCGTCGCAACCACAGGGCTGTGGGCGTCCATGGCGAGCTACAAGTGTTAATCTCTATTATTTCGATAAAAAAAATCAAACAGGGCTGTGGGTGGGTTGTACCAAACCGTCTGTAATCGTAAGCGGTTAAATCTGATTGTATGGAAAGTTTGACAAGTTTGTATGATGATAGCTGCCGGCGCCATGTTTAACGTTGATCGGTTTGTAATCGTAAAATGGTGCAATCCATTCTATGACCGCAAACACCTTTCGAATATCTCACTCGGATCGTAGAGATAGAGGCATACGGACTCTCATCACAGTAGCAGCCCAGAAGCTGTAGAAGATTGAGGAGGAAACGGTATTTGACGTTATCTGTCACAACCACAGGGCTAAACCCGCGAAATCTTTTCGAATTCTTGCTCGAATGATGGAGATATACGGACTGTCATCTCCGCGATCACTGGCTCGTTGAGTAACGGTGCCGTCCAGTAACCTTTACTTTACAAAATTGCCACTGTCACAATTACAATTCTATGTGCGTTGCTGGGTCGAGATGTAAAGGTATATGTCGAATTTTCGTTGCAAGTGACAGTTTTCAATTCGATGTGCTTGGCTGGGCTGTCTGTCTGCGGACTCCATAATGCGGCCATCCGACAGAACGAAGAAGCTGTAGAAGGTTGTGGTGCAAACCCTAGCACGAAGCAGCGAGGCGGGCGCCCCCGGCGCGGGGTGGGCGGCGGGGGCGCGCGGACGGAGGGGGGGGAGAGCAGCGCGAGAGCCTGCGCGCGCACCGCTCCCGCGTCAGTCGCTGGGCGGCGCGGGCCGGCGCTCGGTCGATAACGCACGGCCTCGCATGCACGCGCGAACAGACCTGACCTGAGTGATGTGCGTGTAAGAGGGTTGACACCATGTGCCTTTGGTGCCTGTTTCTGGGAATGCGTATGCTGCTTTCATAGGTACGTGTTTGTCATGCCGCTGTCAGAGCTGTCAGACAGTGTACTATAACACCATAACCTCTTTTGGAAGACGGGATTTGTCCTGTTGGTGGATGGGACTGTAAGGTATTTCCCTACCTATTTTATTGTCATGAGTTTTGATGTAACTAGCAGGTTCATGTGAAAATGTAGATGATATATCTGTATCTGTAACATATCTGTATCTATACCCATAGGTTCTCAAAAGTACCATCATCGACGGGATTCTATGTATACGACACTTTACCTAACAAACCTACTTCCAGCAAAATTGCTCGTAACTTTTACATACATTACAGGCCGCGTAGTAACGTAAATGGTAAGTGTAACTTTAACATTCCCATAGCTTCCATCAGGACTTTTACCATTGACAGGGTAACTCCAAGACATTTTCATATAACCTCACCTAGCCTGATACTTCAACAACATTTGAGACAACGTGAACACGTATATCATAAAATTAATAAATGTAACTCTCGAGAGAGAGAGCGCTCGTGGCCCAGCGGCAGCCGCCTACCGCGTGCGGTATGCGAGGTTAAGCAATGTGGGCGCAGGTCAGTTCTTGGATGGGTGACCGCTTTGAGTGGTTACTAACTGAGCGCTCTCGTGCTTTGGTCGTCTACGACAGCAGTCGTTAAGCCATGTTAGAGGCCTTCGGGCGGCTTGAGAACTTCTAACAGTCAAGTTGCCCACTCACTTGACAAAGGGGGGTCGAAGCTGCACCACGTCCGTAGGGAGTACCCACCTTTACCCTACACGTGACCCCTGGGTGGTGCTAAAAGTGCAACAAAAACTGGCAACCGTACTTGTCTTCTCGAAGATCTCACGGTTCGTAAATAAATGCCATACGATTAAATTAAATTAAATAAAAATAAATGTAACTATGACTTGTACTTATGACAGGGTAACTATAGGAAACTTCCACGTAACCTCACCTATGTAGCTCAAGAATCTTATCGACATATGAGGCAACGAGTATAAATAGACGATATTAACACAGTTATACATCACAGCTTCCATCAGTACTTTACCGTCGATAGGCCACAAGGTATACATTCGTGTAACCTCACCTAGATAACTTTAAATTATATTTAAGGTAACATGAACAGGTTGAAGATAACTATAACTACGACATGCTTTTACATAGCTTTCATTATGATTTATACCATCGATAGTGTTCATAAAGTACAAAACACTTTCACATAATTGCACGTAGAGCTCAGCACTTTTACCTACATTTGAGGTAGCATAAAAATGATAAAAATTGTAACTAAACTTACATTCCCATGGCTTTTATCATAACTTAAAGGGTAACTAATAAGGTGTTTTCGTGTACAAGTATATATATACGTCACCTCATCTAATTCAGAACTCCTACCTACATTTGAAGCAAAGTTAAATAGCAGATGATAAATGTAATTATATAAGTAAAATTCTTCCCCATATTTAGCTTCCTATCATAATCCTAGCGTTATATCTCAGTACAGTTGCATCCTGAAGGATGCCCGGGTTCTGCTACCTAATCACAAGAATTGGCGTAGGCACTAGTTTTTACGGAAGCGACTGCCATCTGACCTCCCAACGCGAAGGGGAAACTAGACCTTATTGGGATTAGGCTTGTCAAGTGAGTGGGTAATTAGACTATTAGAAGTTCTCAAGCCGCCTGAAGGCCTCTAACTTGGTTTAACGACTGCTATCATAGACAGCAGCCGGGATCAACAGCTTAGCGGGCCTTCCAAAGCACGGGAGCGCTCAGTTAGTAAACCACTCAAAGCGGTCACCTATCCAACGACTGATCCGACATTGCTAAACCTCGCACACTGCACGCGGTACGCGGGCGCCGCTAGGCCACGAGCGCTCCTTCCCCATATTTAGCTTATCTATACTAATATTATAAAGCTGAAGAGTTTGTTTGTTTGTTTGAACGCGCTAATCTCAGGAACTACTGGTTCTAATAGGAGCAATCAGTAGGAGCAAAGCATAAAATCAATAGGAGCCAATAGGAGCGACCAAGCGGACGAAGTCGCGGGCAACAGCTAGTATTAAATAAAATACCTGTCGCATTCGCCGGGTCCACCGGATGCGGGTGGCGCAGGATCGGTCATTGTGGCAATCTTTGCGGGAGGCCCATGTCCAGCAGTGGACGTCCTTCGGCGTATATGATGATGATGATTGATGACAAGTTTTTTTTTTACATTTGAGCTAATAACGTATATGATAAACAGAATTATTAAAATATAATGAAACGGGACGCTCACGTCTTTAAGGTGGAATATCGCTCGACATGTTTCAGACCGATTCGCGGTCCTTATGTTTCATTATTTTAATATGTCTCAAACTCGCGGGACCTTTTCCGTAGCTCTGGACCTATTTATATCTTTGACAGAGAAATCATAGGACACGTGTACGTATGTATATACATACATACATATAGTGCAGGAATACTTCATTAACATTTGGAGCAAAGTGAAAACGTAAATTGGAGGTAACTGGAGGGAATTATTTTGAAACATACAGTTTGCATTCTGATTTTGATTTCCAAATGTCACGTGATCGTTGGGACACGTGGAAGACAGAGCGCGAAACACATTTAAATCTATTCGGATTTTCATTCTAGTACAGTAAGCTGCTGAAAAAAGTAGGCTATCTTGCTCCGTAAGGTCTATGTCGAAAAGGTTAATGTCCTCACTAGATGGAGGTCTATTTGACTCGATATATTGCTATCCAATGAGTTTTCTCATAAGAAAAACGACAGCATAAGCATATAGCGTAAGCCATGTAAGTATCGATAGACTACGTATTAGAGGAGTCACCGTCGCGTTGCCAACCTTTTATTAGTTTAAGCATTCGTTGTGTTGACGAATAGACATGCAGGCTCCTCACCCTCTACACAGCCCATTTTCGGGAGTCCTGGGAAACCTTACTCTCGCAGCTCCAGGTCTAACGCTTAACTGTGTTGAGGTATGGGAGCAGTACGAGAGGACTGACAAGACTGACGTGTTCCTTGAACACCCATCCCGTACTGCTCCCATACCCCAGGAACAGACTCAGTTATGCGCACTATACTATGTACTACAGCTATAGCACTGGTAGAAACGGGTTTTTGCAGTATAGCTTCAACATCCGCGCATCATAGCTGCTTAGCACATCTCGCACCCTTAGGCTGCGTTGAACCGACTTACGATCACAGACTGATCAACGTTAAATATGGCGCCGGCAGCTGTCATCCCATAGAAACTTGTCAAACTTTCCATTCATTCAAATTTTAACGAACACAGCTTACGATTACAGACGGTTTGGTGCAACCCAGCCTTAGAATTTATTTATTTCATGGTGTAAGAAAAACTAAGAGCCAATCGCCTGGCGTGGTACGGGCATGTAATGAGGAGGGATGAAAGCCATGTAACCAGAAAAGTATTGGATATGAATGTGGATAGATGCAAGAAACGAGGTAGGCCAAAGAAAAGGTGGATGGATTGTGTGAGAGATGATATGAATAGGAAAGGTGTGAATGAAGAGATGACGCGTGACAGAGATATATGGAAGAAAAAGACATGCTGCGCCGACCCCAAATAAATAGGAAAAGGGCAAGAGAATGATGATAGGCACACAAAACAGACAACATTCATTGACAGCAAAATAGAATAGTTCGAAGGTATTGATTTGAATGCTATACAAAATATGTATGCACAGCATGATTAAAAGTAACAGCCAGCGTAAAACTAATACTACACTAAACTAGGGACATACATAAATATAATATAATATATTTGAGCAAGCTACTAACAGATAATTGAGTAGACACATGACTAAAATAGATACACAAATCAATAAAATAGAAATACAAATCAATCAAAAACCTATTCAAGCTGATTTAAGCGGCTGAGTACTTTGACCAAGAATTAAAGTGACCTAATGCAAAAACTTGTAGTATAGGTTAGGTCACTATAATTCAAAGGGTGCGATCTCTAGTGGAAAGGCACCCTTAGGCCTGTAATACGTACTATTAGTTGGATACGTGCTCGAGGCTAGTCTAACTGCCAGAACGTTCGCGCAATCATACCGAAATGTCGAGTCAGAAACAAATATTGTACGTACAAATGGTACGCGCCTAATCAAGAAACCATTACACATTATACAGCCCAAATGAGAAATTACTATTTGATGATACCGTTTCTAGGCGATACATAATAAATTTCGTTCGTAGAATACCTTGTTTGGTTGAGGCTAACCTTTTGTAAGGTTCGTGGAAATATGAAAGGTTTGTGCTAGCGCTGATTTGGAGGATGGTGACTGTTTTGTTTTCTTTTTTTTTATGACATAGAAGGCAAACGAGCAGACGAATCACCTGACGGTAAGCGATTAGCGCCGCCCAGTGACACCCGCAACAACAGAGGGGTTGTAAGTGCGTTGCCGGCCTTTAAGATGGGAGTACGCTGTTTTCTTGAAGGTTTGAAGTTTGTATCGGTCCGGAAATACCGCAGGCGACAGTTCATTCCACAGTTTAGCTGTGCGAGGCAGGAAATTTCTGGAGAAACGCACAGTTGGGGACTGCCAACCATCTAAGTGGTGAGGATGGTAATGTTGTCGCGTTGGGCGATGGCGGAAAGAAGTGGCAGGGATTCATCCGAACAATTCCTCGGAGCACTCCCCGTAATTCATGCGGTAGAAAATGCAGAGCGAGGCTACATTTCTACGCAGCGCCAAGTAGGCAAGCCGATCCGAAACATGCTGGCAGCCGACAATTTGAGTCGGTCTAGAGGGAGAAGCTGGTACTGTGGTGCCCCTGCCCACAGATGAGAACAGTATTCCATATGTGGACGGACCTGTGCCTAATAAACAAAAATGTAAATTTTGCTAAAGTGCATCCTTTTGGCGCTAACGACCACTACTTGACCTATAGTGTTGTGTTACTGGTACTGTGGTGTGGTGAGTAAGGTCAGAGCTCCCGAAAATTCGCCGTGTTGAGAGGGACCAGCAGCTCTAGCTGTCAAAACAACGAACCCTCAAATCAATAGAGGGTTGGTAACCCGCTTGTGATTATTCTGGAGTCAAAGCGTCCATAGGCTACAGTATCTGCAGGCCATCAGGCAGGCTGTATGTTGGTTTGCTACCGTCGTAACATATAAAATCATTTGCATAGGAATTACATAACTTAGTTCCGCCTTCCCCGTTCCATCACCGGATGTCCAGACGTGGTGAGCGGTTGCATCCTTACGTTGTCAATCTACCATTTATTCGCACGAAGCGATTGCTTCTTCTTTCCTAATGCGAACAGCTAAGGACTGGAATTTGCTGCCGCCGTCTGTATTTCCTGATACATACAATCTGGGTCTCTTCAAGATAAGAGTGTAAAAGTAAAAAAAAAGTAAAAGTAGTTTATTCTTCAAATTAGGCATATTACATGCACCTATGAACGTCAATAAACTACCACCGGTTCGGAAAAATATACCTCTGCCACGAGAAGAACCGGCGTAAGAATCTCGGCGAGGTGTCATTTTTTCAAAACAATATACATTATATAGTTAAATATAAAATTACATTACTACAAAATAACTTAAATAACAATGCTACAGTAGAAAATATATTTTCGCGATAGATTACCCATTGAGGACGCTATCACTGCCAAACATCCCTATCCATGATGTAATCGTTTATCTTATAATATGCTCTTGAAATAAGTGTTTGTTTTACTACAGATTTGAATTTAGAATTGCTAAGTTCAGTAATGTGTTTAGGAATTTTATTGTAGAATTTGATACAATTTCCCAAGAACGACTTTTTCGCCTTTACTAGTCTATAGAAGGTTATTTTGAGTTTCACAGTATTTCTCGTGGCTATTGGTTTATCAGCGTTCGTTGGGAAATTGCCCAAATTCTTCCTAACATACATTATTATTTCAAATATGTATAGGGACGGCAGGGTTAGAATATCTATTTCTTTGAAAAATTAGACTATTACTGAACCTGCGAGCAACGTCTTAGGCCTTGTCATCGCTTTCCATCAGGTTAGACTAAGGCCAATCGCTGGTCAGTCTATCATAAAAAAAATATTGCACTTACTTATGTTAGTATACAGTTGTTCTTCAATTAGGATTACAATTCAACATGAATCCTGTAAGGGCACAGCAATGAAATAATTTATAATTTACATAATAATTACGAGTATTGTTGTTATATTCTGTTTTTAAATACATTATCAACCTAAGATACCTATAGGTATATACACGAAATACTGGGTATAGGCTTCCTCAAATGGGATGTCCCTCGTTTAATAAAATTAAATATTGTTTTGAACATTTATAATTTCTACTCATTATTTTGATGAATGGACCCGGGTATGTCCTAAAACTACGACCAAGACCACCGGGGAATGGGTAGCAGCATTCCTAGAGTGCGGTGGAGATACTGCGATCGCCAACCCGCATGCCAAGCGTGGCGATTATGGCATTTACCCCCCATGAAATTGGGGGAGGCCTATGTCCAGCAGTGGACGTCCTAGGGCTGATATGGTGGTGGTGGTGGATTTTGATGAATAACTATGTTGCATGGCTTCACTACCCATTGGTTGTATGGAAGAGATCGCCTCTACTTTAAGCTTTATTATCTGTATTGTGTTATTTTTTGAGGTGTGCTATAATGGACAATCTTACACAAATCGACCTAGTTCCAAACTAAGCAAAGATTGTACTATGGGTCCCATAGTGCAATCTTTATCTTATATTATGGGTATATACTACGGTATACATACATTTACAGATATAAAATATTTAAATATGTGGAAAAACATCCATGACTCAGGAACAATTATTCGTGCTCATCATATAAATAAATAAATGACTCACTACCCAAAGGTTGTCTGGAAGAGATCGCTCTTTAGCGATAAGACCGCCTGTTGTTTTATTTTGTTTTGGTGAACAATAAAGAATATTTGTGTTGTATTGCATTGTATAAATGGCTTTACGGGTTACGGGGATCCGAACCCGCGATCGTAGGCGGAGTTACTACCAACTTAGCTGAGGTTCTGCTGGTGGTGGTGATCTTAGAATAAGAAGAAAAAAATATTGAAAAATCCATACATCAGTATTTTATATTGTGGTTGGACATAATTACAAATGGCATATATGTATAATCAATTATGAGATAATTCACAGGTTGTTTGCCGAATGATTTGACAACGACAATGACGTTTATGTGGACTCATATGTAGACCCCGGTATCGGCGGTGCAAATTGGTAGCTGTCAAGTTCTTAGGGATGGGTAAAAATATTTATGATGTCGATATCAATTCTCTTGTTTTTTCTGTACCATTAGTTTTATATGTATACCATTGTTTGTATTTAGAATTTTATCTATTTCAGTAACAAAGCTAAAGGATTCAAAACGTTTAAAGGAATCCTTAGATGTAATACTCGAGGTTAAAAAAATCTTTCACTACTCATATCTTCATAAAAACAGTGACTTCTTATTATTGATTGATTTTTAACCGACTTCAAAAAAAGAGGAGGTTCTCAATTCGACAGTATTTAAAAAAAAATGTTTTATACCTCTGAACTTTCGATTGGGTGAACCGATTTTGATGATTTTCTTTTTATTTGAAAGCTGGTGCTTTCTGTGTGGTCCCATTTCATTTTGGTTCAATTTTGACAATAGCATCCAAGAGAAAAGCATATAAGTCTTAAATTTTCATTAAGTATGTGCACGACAAATGGACAATTAACTCGGTTGAAGTCGGTTTTTTAGGGTTCCGTAGCCTGAATGGCGAAAACGGAACCCTTATTTATAGATTCGTCATGTCTGTCGGTCCGTCCGTCCGTATGTCACAGCCGATTTACTCGTAGACTATGAGCACTAAAATTATGAAATGTGGTAGGAAGGTGTATGCTATGAACCGCTATAGAAATATAATGTAAAATTACGAAGAAAATATTAAACTGGGGGGGCACCCCATATATGTAACAGGGGTTAAAAAATTTTTTTTGTTCAATGCACATAGGCGTGTGGGGTAACTTTGGATAGGCCTTCGAAAATATCATAGATGTTTCTAAAAAACTTTTCCATTTAAGTGTATCGTTGGTGAGATATTACTGTCAAAGTCGTAAAAAGTGCCCCCCCCCCCTCTAATTTCCAAACTATGAAGTTTAAAATTCTGAAAAAAGTCAAAATGATGTACAATTATAAATAATTTCAACGATTTTTGGTTTGAACAAGATAGGTCTAACGGTTTTTGAGTTATTGCTGAAAAACTATCTTGCCCAAACAAAAAGGTGTAAGTGCCGTGACTTCCCTATCAAGATTCAACCTTCAAACAACACATGACCCTAGGGCTGGCTCATTCCTCGGACAAAGAATAGGCATCGCCATTCAACGGGGGAATGCAGCCAGCCTTATGGGCACCCTTCCGCAGGGAACAGACTTGGGGGACCTAACTTAGATTTTAGATTATAGTTATAGGTAGGTAGGTATGATTAATTTTTATTTAATTTTATTAGTTATTTGTTATTAATGTGATTAAATATGTCAGGCCAAAAAAAAATATATATATTAAAATATGTGAACATAGATATGCTTGCAAACTTTTCCACTATCTCCACAATACATGGCACTTGAGGAGCGCATATAACCGCGTTAAACTGTGCAAAGAATTCTCAATACCTTCTTTGATTTACTGTATTGTATAGTGGTTTTAAATGTAGATTAGGAGGTGTCTGTACGGAACCCTTCTTTGTGCGTGACCCGACACGCACTTGGCCGGTTTTTTTTCGATTATTTTATTCTGCGTATGTACAGCTGTATAATTTATTTATTTATTTATTTCGACTAAAAACACACACCATTACAGAAAAAAAACTAAGGCACTGTGAAGTTTATAAATTCCTATTTTAACAAAAAAATAATAATATAAATTCCTATGTTAACAAAAAAAAAAACAGCTAGGCACAACAATTAGAACAACATCAGTATACATAGGTTTATAATACCTACAATATTTCGTTACACCATAGAGCATTGACTTTTGGTTCAGCTTTAAAAGTATGCCATTGTGCAATGGTCTATGAAGTTCTTATTCAAAGACTAAGTAGGCAAGTAGAAAAACAACTTTTTAATATCCTAGTTGAAATTTCCACAAAGAGAACACAAGCCAGTGACTTTACGTTCAAAAATACGCATTATCGGTATCTCAAACACACGATTAATCGTTCTTTATTGATTCCTTTTGAAGTGGCAGCGCGGCTGACTTTTATTAATGGCCCGTTTAGTACCGCCACTCGGCCAGAGATGGCGCTACAGACGACGAGATAAACCGAACACGAGTATCGCCAAGTATCATAAAGGTTCCCTTTTCGCCGCGTGCACTTTATTTTTTATCTGTTTTAGAAATACCCGCGTGGGATGTAAAATAAATCGATTGTGTATCGAAGGCGTTTGTGACAACTGGTGTACGTGCGATTTTTAGGGTAGAGTCTGAGGATAATATCAATCGACGCATATTTTTGAATATTTTCACCTGTCTAGTTGTTTAAATTAGACCCTTATCCTAATTATTGGACTTTTTTTGATCGCATAATGAAGACGCTCTTTATTGAAATTCGCAAAGTAAATCATAAAATTAATTTTGACAATTAAATGACTTCAACCAATGCAACTCTATAGCATACACAAGTCATTACCTATATTTACTGGTGGCAGAATCCAAATCGATTTCCATATATTTATTATACAACTGTTTTTTTAAAGCAGCACACGTCAAAACTCCTATTCTGCCACCATATATTTTTTTTATTTAAATCAAATTATTTTGCTGCCTCAGATTAATTATTGATATACAACGTTATATAATTAGGTCTTAAAATTGGAGTCGCTGTAACAAAACGAACGTAGCGAGCGTAACCTTTATTACGTAACTGTTGCATAATAGGGCATTACGATACAAGTGCGTAGAACAGGAAATTCGCAACGAGTGGTGATAAATTAAAACACGACCGAAGGGAGTGTTTTAAATCGACACGAGTTGCGAATTACCTATTCGCACGTGTATCGTGCAATGTTTTACAGTACATATGTCTCTTTAAAGTTTTGACATATGCACGTAATCTGCTGATTACCGCACTCGTGCAGTAAAGTAACACCATATGTACTGTAATAGCTATTTACGATACAAGGGTTGTAAAATAAAGAAAGGCCGATATCGCAGATTTTTGAGGCCCGGTCCGCAGGCGAGGGTCATTAATATACGAGAGAGGCCTTTCTGTTTTACGACCCGTGTTTTGTACACAATTTCACGTCACCACTTGGCCAAAAAGTGGGATTTTCCGGACGCGCAGCGTGCGGAAAAACGCGCTTTTTGGCAAGGTGTGGTGTAAAATACTATTATAAATCACAGGAAACGTAAACTCGGGAATACATCGAGCTTGCTAGACGCTGTCTCATTTTCACATGACGTCAGTTGGCGGTAAAACAGATCCCTTAGCTGTGCCCGTAAACTGCTCGGTGATAAAAGCGGGGTTTGCTTTAAGGGTTGAACGTGGTATTGCCGTGGAAAGGTAACTTATTTAGGGTGAATTTGCCGTCTGGTAAAATAGTGGATTGTATTACAAGGGACCCGGATAAGTCCTAAAACTACGACCATGACCACCGGGGGGATGGGCAGCAGCATCCCTGGAGTCCCCATCAAAGTACTTTGGGGATAAAGACAAATGAAGAATGTTGATTACTTGGAATTAAACGTTGCATTTACATGAAAACCGCATTGTTTGCTTAAAAATATGCTTTCGTAACCAGATATAGTCAGTAGCCTGACCCTGTAATGAAATTACAAATGACATTATAAGTCAGCCCCGGGTATGTCCTAAAACTACGACCAAGACCGCGGGGGGATGGGCAGCAGCATCCCTGGAGTGCGGTGTAGATACTGCGATCGCCTATCCGCATGCCAAGCGTGGCGATTATGGCATTTACTCCCCTTAAAATCTGGGAGAGGCCTGTGTCCAGCAGTGGACGTCCTTCGGCTGATATGGTGGTGGGTAAAAGGATGATTTTTGAGAACCCGAGGCTTCGAAAGTAAGCAAACAAAACCTCAGAAAAAACATGTATCTGAAGCTTTGCCATCTCATAAATAAGTTTGGAATTTGTAAGAAAAATATTGTTTCAAAAGAGGCTGTTTTCTACTGCTTTTAAACTTTTCACGCCAATAATAAATTTGCACTATCTGTTCAACGCCAACGACGGATATATCCATCATAGCGTGCATCGCAATATCAACCTACATGCATGTTCATAGGGTTCAACTTTGCGTTTGAAGTTCCGATGTCATAGCGTTTGAATGACAGCTTCTGTATTTGACAGAGCGTTGAAAAGATTAAACTCAACTAATAGGACGCAGTTTCAGTAAAACAATCTGAATACATAAGTGGTAAGGTACAGGTGAGGGTCCAGGGTTTGGTTCAGAGGAGTGGCATTATCAGGCAAGGATGCTGGGTAAGGATTCGGTGTGTTGACAGCTAGATACATATGCAGGTCCCTCACTCACAACACAGCGTATCCTCGGGAGCTCTGGCGACCTTACTCACCACCAGGAACTCAATACCAGATACCTAAGGATCAAGTCTCAGGAGGCTGGACCCGGGTATGTCCAGAAACTACGACAAAGACCACTATGGGTTGGGCAGCAGCATCCCTGTTGGGCTGCCCAAAATATGCTGCCGCTGTTATAGTTAGAAAAAGTGCACCAAGAACCTATTTCTTGGGGGCATAGTCACTATTGGTCCAATAGGAATCCGCATCTCAACGAAAATATGCTGGAAGAGCGTTTAAAAGTGGAAACGCACAGAGCGGGCGCGGTGCGGTGCGGCGCGGAGGCGGTTTTGCGAAATCTTTCCGAAACTGTCGACTGTCATTACTGCTTCATATGTCACACACGCCACCTCCACTCTACTGTGTATGTATGTATGTATGTAAATACTTTATTGTACACAAAACACAGGTAGAAATACAGACAAATTCGGTTGTATCGGTTCGGTTACTGTGCTACCGATTACCGCGCGGTTTTTTGGTACGACGGCTCCCAGACCGCGATCGCTTCTCCACAAACCTCCGCCCCACAAGGACGCTGCGCCGCGCTCTGAGCGTTTCAAGCTTAAGATTTTACTCTACATTTCTACAACATAACGTGTGATATGTATGACACGTCGGTGTAAGCCATTGGTTTGCTTGTCTGTCTGCGATTTGCATAGATATCTACTAGTATTCGCAGCGCAGGACCGCTCTGTTATTGCAGCAGCGAAGTTTAATGCGCAAGGCTATTCACGAGCCTTTCGTCATAGCTCGTGACATTAGAATACAATAAAAATGGGTACACAGACCAAAAACTAAAAGTTTGTGTGAGAGTCTCTGTCTAGTGAAGATCACCTTCCTCCGAGACCACAAGGTCAGTTTCTTTTGACAAAAGTATTAAATTTGATTTAGTTTTTATGTCTTTTGTTTTAGGTATCTTTTGTACTAGTAAATTATGACGACACTTTACTACCAGCCTTGGACCTTGATCGGGTTGGACTGTTGGACCGATGAATTTTGAGCAACTCGAAATGCGCCTAAAATGTTATCTTACCCTTGTGAAGAAATGTGGATGGCTCGGGGTGCGTCGGTAAGGGTGGCAGATAAATCAGAACAGTGTGCTTATATTTGCAAAGTAAATTCAATATCAAATTATCCTAAGTAATGACAAGGCGGTTATTAATTATAGCGACATCTATTGACTTAATCCTAAACTAGGTTCCTAGGAGTGGAACTATAAGATTATAACAAATCAAGCCATCTAGTTATTCCAGGCCTGTTTTGCTTCAACTGCCAAATTTCGCCTGGCGGGTCGCGGGACATTTCATATCTTAAGGCCTCTGTACGTACGAGAATCCCATACGATAAAGCGAACGCGGTTGGGGACGTCACACCAAGAAACCGCGCGGGATAGCGGAGCGGAGGCGGCGTGTGTGACATATGAAGCAGTTTTACAGAAATCATTCAAGTTAAATCAGCGGATCTGCTTTACTCTGATATCTGTGTTATCTTGGTTTTATATAGAAAACTCCCGTGAGTTTGAGACATATTAAATATAATGAAACGGGTCACTCACGTCTTAAAGGTCGAATATCGCTCGACATATTTCAGACCGGTTCGCGGTCCTTAATCATGACCACCTATGTCGAGCGATATTCGACCTTTAAGACGTGAGTGACCCGTGTCATTATATTTAATATACCTTGGTTTTGTTATTATTTTTCTCACTCTGCCTGTCTAAAGTTTAAGTGACTGTTTTTTGGTGCAAAACCAGCTTGTTGCCCACCGTGACTTCCCTCCACGGTACCATCGGATGACCAGCGCTGGCAGCAATGCTCACATTTTGCTGAGATGGGACCGTTTCGTGACAATACAATATATGTACTTGTAATATGATGTTATGTCGTTTTGGTCACGAATAAACTTTTCTTATTACGTTATCTTATCTTATCGTCGGCAGTTTCAGAAAGATATAAAATGCATAACCAAGTTATAGGCCTCCGGGCGGCTTGAGAACTTCTAACAGTCAAGTTGCCCACTCACTCGATAAGCCTAATCCCAATAAGGTTTGGTTTCCCCCTCGGGTTGGAAGGTCAGGTGGCAGTCGCTTCCGTAAAAATTGGTGCCTTCGCCAATACTTGGGATTTGGTAGCGGACCCCAGGCATCCTTTAGGATGCAACTGTACTGGGAATAACGCTAGGAGAATGGATGGATAAAATGCATGCGTTTCGAGCTTTAGCGAATCACTTTACTAAAACAATGTTGCGAATAGATTCCATTTGAACGTAGTTTCCATCCACACAGTTCCCATTTGAACGTAGTTTGATGATCGTCATTAGACAAAAACTGTACTTGTAGTTTAAGAGGCGCTAAGAGCTTTCCCCCGTTAACCACGCCCCCACAAATGCATGTGTAACTCTTTTGTTGGACTGTTTAGGAGTATGGAAAGGGAGTTTTTCGTACCTTAGTTAAGTAGCCGCTGTAGCCAAGTGGTAAGACACGCGGCTTTTAATGCTGCTGGTCGCGTGTTTGAACCCCGCCTCGTACAGTCAACAGCAAAAGTACATGATCGTTTTAGTACCTACCTTGTTGTCACTTTTACTATTTTGAACCATCTCAACACTGTCGCAGTGTTAAAATTAATAAATAAATATGGGGGGGGGGAGGGGGCAATCTTACATAAATCGACCTAGTCCCAAACTAAGCAAAGCTTGTACTATGGGTACTAGACGTCGATATACATACGACCCAAGAACAAATATCCGTGATAAATGCACAAATTAATGCCCTGACCGGGATTCGAACCCGGGACCTCTAGCTTCGGAGGCAGTGTCACTACGCTCGCTACCAACTAGGCTAAACAGACCGTCAACAAAGCCGCAGTCGTCGTCAAAGGGCCTACTTAGAAAATCGAACTTCGTGTCGTGCCGTCCCTTTCACTCTAGTGTTATACACTATATGACAGTAGGCCCTCTGGCGTTATGGTTACGTTAGTGGGATAAAGTACTAAAATGATCTACTACTTTTGCTGCTGTTGACTGTACCAATGGGTTTCATAACGGGGCTATGTTCCGAATCACACTCACAGCGCTCACAACGCTAACAGTGCTGGCGGCCGGTCCGAATCAGTTAGCGCGCTCAAGGCCGCGTGAGCGGTGTTTTGTTTCGGACCGGTCATGAGCGTGTTTACTGTCAACGTCAACTGAATTTGAATTTTGAGTTCGTCAATTAATCGTAGTATGAAATTCTGGGCTGGGTTTTTGATCTGTAAAAAATTTAAATTAATCGCAATCTGCAACTAACTAATATAAAACTGACGACATGTTCCAGGACCAAATTGTAGAGCATAGGGAATAGTTCATCTTCACACCTTAGAAACTGAATGGTTGCGTACGGTACGGTTTCAGAGGAATTTTCTCCATTGGACGCTCTGACTGTGGAATGAACTCCCTGCCGAGGTTTTCCCGAAGGACTACAGTATCGGGTTCTTCAAGAAAGGAGTATATAAAATTTTAAAGAGTTGGTTATGCGCATGTGACACCCCTGGAGTTGCAGGCGTCCATAGGCTGCGATGACCACTTACCATCAGGCGGGCCGTACGCTTGTTTGCTACCGACAAAGTACAAAAAAACTAATAAATAAACTAATATAACTGTAAAGTTTATTTTTCGCGCCTAAAATGAAATGTCAAACGTCAACTTGACGTTTGCGCTCACGGTGCTTACGGCTGGGAGTGTGAGCACCGTGAGCGCCGTCCATGACGTCATCAATGACGTCACGACATCTCGTGTAAACGCTGTGAGCGTGAATCGGTCCGACCGTGAGCGCGCTCACAGCGCTGTGAGCGTGATTCGGAACACAGCCCGGGTGTGGTCTGTAATAGGAGCAATAAATTAAATTGTACACTATTGAGCTCTCAAGCAATTATTTCCAAATGGTTTCGATAGAAAAAAAAAATTACACAAAAATAGCTTACGTGTACTTTTTTACTCTACTGGAGTGATATTAATAGCTATTTATTAAAAAACACAAAGGAAATTTATAGAAAAAAAATCCCAAAAATGTAAACTAAAAATGCGACAACGATTATGAGTCATAACTTGAAGCAACCTCGAAATCAGCATTGACTGCCGCGCTATAATCTCTGGGTGCCAAGATCCATTACTTGGAGGTCATAACTTTAGATCAAAATTTCTCCCAATTGAAAATATATTTTATTGTTGGACACAACAGGTTACTGCAGATGCTCCAAGGAAGCTTTTAAATTTATTACTCATATTACAGGCCACACCCTGTATAAAAAAATTATGAACGAAACATCATTTGATATTTAATGTTAACAATAGCTTTTCGGTGAATGAAAACATCGCGAGGAAACGAGTCTAGTCCCAACAAGGTGCAAGGTCTAGTCTAGTTTTACCTCTAGGTTGCAAGGTCGTTTTCGTAAAACTAGCGCCTACGGCAAATGTTCGTAGTAGACACTTAAAAAACATACATAAAATAGGTAAAAAATAGGACCGATTCCAGTTTACTTTATACGTATAACATTACATTTTCTAAACATGGTCAAGATCAGGAATACGCTGGTATGATTATTTGGGTTCCTCGCGACACACTTAGTAAAGTTGAAGTTCTAAACTAGCGGAATTGTAACAGTTAAAATGATTTCATAATCAGAGTAGATCATTTACATGATTTAGTTTTACTTCTCGGTCTCATTGAGAACGGCCCAAAGCAAATATCGAAATCGAAGAATCTAAAAAACCCTACCCCATACAGTTCTACACGGTAATCTCCCAACATCCGACACAATTCGGATCCCTAATCGGAACCTAATGCCTCCTCCGAGTGCTCCGACAAATGGTACGCCTCTTTCTTTATCAACCTAAATCCAAAACGGGGGGGTCCATTCAACCGTGTAAAGGCTCATTTACATTTGTCGACGGGACTGGCACGGGAGCGGCGGTATTTTCGTGGAAAAATTTAAAAATAATTATAATAACTAATAAAAAACCCGGCCAAGTGCGAGTCGGATTCGAGCACCGAGGGTTTCGTAAAACTAAAAAATAAATGTGGATGATAAATATATTGGTATTTTTTGGTAAAATATACGTAATAATAAACATTTTCAACAAATTTCAAGTTCATACGTTCAAAATGTGTGACAGACGACGGACAGACACGCGAGTGACAGCAATAGGGTTTCGTGACAGCAATCGTTTGGACCCTTTAGGTACGGAACCATAAAAAGAGACAATCTTAGAGACTTTTACTAAGCTCAAAAAGGCTTGTGTTATGGGTACTAGATGACGATATAAATGTAGTAACTGTCTCTCTGTGAGCTGAAGAGCTCGAAAAAATCAATTATGTCTGTTAAAGAGTGGACTGTATAATTGTTATCATAACGAGAGTGGATTTTTGTGACAATATGATACTAGAACGAAATGCTATTCAGTGCCTTGATTGACGGAGGAGAATTTTTGAAAAGATAATTTATTTTGGGTTGCGTTTCAGATTCAGCAAATATGCTTTCCTATGTCCGGCTGTGGCGGATTTCTGGATTTCCCGCTGTTCCATGCGCCACATGTTGTGTTTGCCACAGGTCGCATTTCTCAACCGATTCTAGTGAAATTTTGTGAGCAGGTTTGATTATTTTACAGTTTTTTTTTTGTCGAGTCAGTGTCTGGTAATTTTGAACTTTAAAAAAAAATTGTCTAGGACTATAGCCTATTTTTATTTTCATCTTTTGTATATTTTATTTTATTTATCGCGTCAGTAAGAAAATGGTGCCTTATTGTCGCCGCTAAAATTACCCTATTGCTTGAGAACGTCATGTATTGGCACAGTCGCGGAATGAAAAGCTTCGTCACTTTTCAAGTCTATTTTAGTACCGTGGTCGAAAAGTGACGAAACATTTCAATCCGCGTCTAGAATCAGATTGAGAACCGTACCCAACAATATCCACATCTGAAACGGTGCAAGTTGCAGCTTACGTCACGCGCTAACGTCACGGCAGAACTAGGGCGCGGGCGCTGTGTGCCCGTGACGTCAGCAGTGATTACCTGTCGGATGCATTACATTATGGTGTGGGTGCGTTGTTACACGGAATACGGTAGTTTCTCAAAAAAATATTAACCTTGCCATTCGAATCAGTTTGAAAGGGGATTGAACTACGATTAAAGCACAAAGAAAACCGTAAATGAGGGCCAAGGTGGATATTGTTTCCGGACACCAAAAACGCTCCATAGTGATTGACAGAAAATTATGACGTCACAACCGTACTAACGTTGTTGTGTGGAAAATCAAGGATATTGCTATTTAAATTGTGAAATACTGCGTTTAAGTATATAGTGTTTTACAATTTATTGTTTATTGAATCATGTACATTTTATTGGTTTCCTTTATTTAACTTTTAGATGATAAAAAGTACATATGTTTTTGAAACTTTTCAGTCTCGTATTTTATTATTATTGTGATTGTATATCTTTTAATTTTCTTTTTATTGTGTTGATTTGATGGTAGAGCCTTATGAAGGCAATATGTTATAAACTTTATCATTAGAAAACTAACCTACTGGGTGTGTGTACAGTTCAAGTCTTTATTGTCCGAACGAGCGAAGTGTCTCCGTTTTAGCTTTCGACAAAAATTCTTTCGTATGTCTGTCTGTCCAGATGTTCTCCTCCACAGGTCGCATTTCTCAACCGATTCTCGTGAAATTTTGTGAGCGGTTTCGATAATTATATAGATTCTTTTTGTCGAGACAGTTTTTGAATATTTCGAAATTTAAAAAAAAAATCTGCGAGGTCTAAAACTCACAGAGCCACTAGTATGATATATATAAGTATGTAAAACCCTCGAGCTCATCATCACATACTTGCCATCAGGTGAGATAGTGCTCAAATGCTTGCCTATTTTATGGTTGAACCACACTTCGGGTATTTCTGCAAATATTCGTGTTGCATACCTTTCTTTAACATCGCAAGAGAAAGGGCGGCGCACATCCAACCCAAAGTGTGGTTGGAAAAAAAATGTGCGTTCACACAGTAACAAAAATATTTGTACCTAGACTCGAACGCCCTACAAACGTTAGGGCCGTCTAGGGGACTATAAGTAGAAACCAACACTTGATGTTCGAAGTGCTTTCAATTAATAACAACGGTGCAGACGTGAGATTACAAACTAACTTAACTAAGATTATTGATTGAGGTCGATCACGGCCTTACGCGACCGCGATGGAAGGCCTTGAAAATGTTTTTATTCCGTGTAAGATTATTTTGAGTCTTAGTTTTTAATTTCGGCATTTCATTGTATTCATATAGATAATAATTGTTGCGGTTGCAACCTTTTTTATAGACATTTGTCATTTTTCTATCCTTTTACAATTTTGTATTTTGTTTTACTTCAGTTGTCAATATATTTTCCTGCACTAAACGTCTGCTTGGTTTTCATTATTTCTTCCAAGTAATTCGCTCTCATAAGCTATCGAACACTTTCAATAATAGTAAATTTGTTAAATTTAATTAGTCTTTAGAAACTTAATTTGTAATTGTTGACATTTAATTGTATTTATTTTTTAATAACGGTATTTTTTTTTAATTTAAAATAGTCTTGATAGGTTGTTAGTTGTAAGTCTTAAAATATTTTGCATGTCCGAAATTTGGCGAGATGTGCTGATCATGACAAATAATGCGTATTTCATCTAATATATACCATGTCTCTTGGTAAACTATTCTTTCTATTCACTACACTTTTCACATAATGCTACCTCGGTGCTTGTATTGGCTAAGCCGGCTAAGCAAATGAACAATCGATTTTCGAGACAATGATGACTCTTGGGAGCCTCGTGTCGTAATACCCTTGTGATTAATTTCATGTTCGCATATGTTGTCATTGGACGAGTAGGTCGGACCCGGGTTTGTCCTAAAACTGACCAAGACCACCAGAGGGTGGACAGCAGCATCCCTGTAGTGTGGTTGAGATACTGCGATCGCCAACCCGCATGGCAAGCGTGGCGATTTTGGCATTTATCCCCCATCCACCACCACCATATCAGCCCTAGGACGTCCACTGCTGTATATAGGCCTCCCCCAATTTCATGGGGGGTAAATGCCATAATCGCCATGGTTGGCATGCGGGTTGGCGATCGCAGTATCTCCACCGCACTCTAGGAATGCTGCTGCCCATTCCCCGGTGGTCTCGGTCGTAGTTTAAGGACATACCCGGGTCCAGGACATACCCGTATAATTATTTATCGCCCATATAATTGCTAAACCTGCTCAAAATTATACCTAAGTATGTACCACCAATTGATTCTGATTGGGTATGTGCAAGCGAGTTCTTATTAAAAATGGCGCCTTTAATTTTTTTCACGGTATTTGGACATTAATATCTGCCAAAACAAAGGCGGTGAAAATATCTGAAACGTTCTAACGGCCCTAGAAATAGGGCCGTGTCAGATATTTATGCGCGCTTTGTTATGACAGATATTGGTGCTAGTGACTGTGCGATTGAATCTGATATAGAAATAAATGTCCTTAATTATCCGTTTCTTTATTAAGTTTCCACGATGTAACGGATAATATAAAATGTAGGGAAGAACTATGTGATAGTAGAATCAATATCTACCACATCAGTTGATCTCAACAGCTTATCGTGCCTTACAAATCACGTGAGCGCTCAGTTAGGAATCGCCCATCTAATAGTTGACTCCGACCGACTCTGCTTAAATTCGCATGCCGCGGTACGCGGGAGCCGCTTGGCCTCCATCGCTTCAATAGTTTAAATAAATAAATACGAGTACCGCAAAATTCAATTTGATAAATAAATATTCAATACTAGCAACCTATCACTGCAATATCACATTTTCTCCATCTATTAACCTGCGATTGCTAAAAGTGGCACTGAAAAATAGTATTCATGTGCTCTGCCTCCCCTTCTGGGATAGGCGTGACTTTATGTATGTATGTATATTCAATACTCTAATGGATTCTGTGTTCTGATTATTTGCCGTTTCTGACGTATTGTACATTTGTCACGTTACATTTTTGTGTACTGTCAAGGCCACCAATATATATTTATGCACTTGTCTGAACGTTTTGTGTTATTGGTGTGACGGACGAAGAAAATAAATTACAATATCAGAGGAAACAGCTGAGGTCCTTCCTCAGCGTAACGACAGGCAAATACGTAACGCTGGTTTTAGTTCCGACCTGGAAAATACCCATACTCATATATGTAACCACCCCATACATGTAACAGGGGGGCCAAAACATTTTTTTAATGCACATAGGCGTGTAAGGTATCAATGGATAGGCCTTTAAAAATGACATCGAGGTTTCTAAATAACTTTCCCATTTAAGTCAACCGTTGGTGAGATATTAGCTGTCAAAGTCGTAAAAAGTGTGCCCCCCCTCTAATTTCCAAGCTATGAAGTTTGAAATTCTGAAAAAAAAACAAGATGATGTGCATTAATATCAGATTCAGATTCAGATTGATTTATTTGCATACTGCATTGAAGTATGGGGTAATGGATCAACCATTAATTTTGTACTGCTCCTACAAAAAAGGCTATACGACTTATAACAAGAACTAAAGGCATACCGATTACGCATAGAAATATGTTCGTAGATCACAAAATCCTGACAATCACTTCGATGTATCTCTACCGCATTTGTGTTTATGTACCTATATAATAATAATAATAATAATAATAATAATAATAAAGCCTTTTATTCCATGATATTTACAGAGTTCATTATACACTAGATTCGTTTTTTTTTTTTTATGTTTTTTTTTTGTACCTATATACTTGCATAAAAATGAGTATCGTACTACAACAGAAATACATAATTTTAACCTAAGAAACAAAAATAAATTGGCACTTAGTAAGTCTAACTTTGTCCATTTCAATAATAGTTTTAATAATATCGCAATTAAAATATTTAATCATTTAAATAATGATATAAAACAATGTAATGACATTTAACAATAAATTCTTTCAACCATTTTTTGTTTGAACAAGATAGGTTTAACTGTTTTTGAGTTATTGCTGAAAGACTTGCCAATCAAAATGGTGTATGTGCCGTAAGTTTCCTATGAAAATATGACCTTTTTAGGGTTCCGTAGTCAACTAGGAACCCTTATAGTTTCGCCATGTCTGTCCGTCCGTCTGTCCGTCCGTCCGCAGATAATCTCAGTGACCGTTAGCACTAGAAAGCTGAAATTTGGTACTAATATGTATATCAATTACGCCGACAAAGTGGTAAAATAAAAAGTGGAAAAAAATATTTTATTAGGGTACCTCCCCTATACGTAAAGTGGGGAGTGATTTTTTTTTTCATTTTAACCCTAACGTGTGATATATTGTTAGATAGGTATTTAAAAATAAATAGGGGTTTACTAAAATCATTTTTTGATAATGTTAATATTTTCGGAAATAATCGCTCCAGAAGTAAAAAAAAATGCGTCCCCCCCCTCTAACTTTTGAACCATAAGTTTTAAAAATATGAAAAAAATCTCAAAAGTAGAACTTTATAAAAACTTTGTAGGAAAATTATTTTGAACTTGATAGGTTGAATAGTTTTTGTAATTTTTTCAAAAAAAAAAATGTGACGGACGGAAAACTACGGAACCCTACACTGAGCGTGGCCCGACACGCTCTTGGCCGGTTTTTTGATTATATTTATTGTATAGTGGTTGTAACTGTAATTAGGAGGTGTCGGTACGGAACACTTCTTTGTGCGTGGTCCGACGCGCACTTGGCCGGTTTTATTTATTTATTTGTTAGTGAAGGTGCAAATACATTCCTCCATTATGATGGCGTTGGGTAATTTATTATAGATCTTAGGACTTAGACGTGAATTGTCTTGGAGGACTTAGACAGTGGGAAACTGAAAGAAGTCGCTCTCTACTTCCTAGCCGGGTGCGAGTGAGTTGGGAAGTTTTAAAAGTATGTCTATGTGTGTAAACATGTGAAGAACATGTTAACAATGTATTGCGATAGGGATATTTTTTATATTTCAGTCCCAAGTCTCCATACTACTGGCATTCAATTCTGTCCTCGCCGACGTTTAGGTACTACTCGTCTTCGCTGTTCCGGCGGCGCGAACCCAGTCTCTATCCTATTCACCGCTTTTTTTTTACTCCGGATAGGTTTGCGCTTGACCACAAATCACCTGATGGTAAGCGATATTGTGGTCTAGAATGGAGCGCGCTTACCTAGTAAAAACCGGTTCACTCTCGTCTTGAAGACCGCAAGGTTGTAGTTTTCAGGGAACAAGGAAGGGCTTCATCGTGGGTTGGCTCTTTTGAACGATATCCTCAACAACAATAGTAATCCGGATATATTTTGCAGTACTGAGTGCCTATTACTACTCCAAGCTCCATCCAAGAAGTTTAAAAAGACCAATCTTTCACGCATGGATGTACCTTGGAATCGCTCCATTATTTTTAGTTTTGTGTCATATGACTATCTTTGTATAAAATGTATCTCCTGCTAATACGTTTAGCTAGACAGTATGTAAGTATTAGCCTAAGGAATACATACATAAATAAAGTAATATTCAGACCCCTGATACAAAAATCCCCGACAACAAATAAACAACTAGTTCGCTCGCAAAAAATGCCGTCACAGACGTAATTTAAAAAGTCATAAACAAGTGAAGGTCGCGTGGTCGTATTTCGCGGATGACGCTTATTTAGCGGGTTGCTGATTACCGCGGTCTGTCTAGACGGTGACAGCTGTGCTGAGCAGCTTGCTCAAATGGCTTTAAGATTTATGTGGGCAATGAAAACTTAGATTTTTGTATGGTTTTTAGGGTTCTGTACCCACAGGGTAAAACGGGACCCTATTACTAAGACTTCGCTGTCCGTCCCTCTGTTTGTCTGTCTGTCTGTCACCAGGCTGTATCTCATGAACCGTGCTAGTTGTCCCATGAATAGTTGAAAGTATCACAGATAATAAATAAATAAATATTAGGTGGACAATTTTTACACAAATTGAACTAGTAAGCTCAATAAAGCTTGTATTATGGGTACTAGACGAAGATATATTTAATAGATATATACTTAAACACATAGAAAACATCCAAGTCTCAGGAACAAATGCCCTTACCGGGATTAGAACCCGGGCCCTCTAGCTTCGGAGGCCGTGACACTATCAACTAGGTTAAACAGGCAGACAGATGATGTATTTCTGTTGCCGATGCCGTTATAATAACAAATACCAAAAACAAAATGAAATAAATATTTAAGGGAGCTCCCATGCATCACTGCTGTGTACGTCAGGCGCTGGGTTTTAAAATGAATGTGAAAACTATAATCCTACTCGCACTTAACCAAAATTCTACTTGATATTATTTAACGTTCTTATTACTGATAAAAAAGTATTTAAATGTTATAATAAAGTGTCTAATGTTGTATAGATATTAGTACGGAACCCTTCGTGCGCGAGTACGACTCACACTTGGCCGGTTTTGTAAAAACCGGTGTAAGCAGAGGGGCGTTTAGTTCAAGGTTGGTTTAACTTTGTCAAATCTTTATACGGTCATCATATCATGAACTATCATTGGAATACAGAACCATATAGTATAGTATGTGGTTCTGTAAGAAAGGAATGTTTGGTTTCCAACCGGAGTGAAAGAATCATCACCTGGGTGGATTTAAACCTACGACCTCTGGCATCTGGATGGTTAGAATGGGTTAGCACATTGTTACTAACGATTCTCAATTTAATTTGAGACGTTGGTGCCGTCTCAGAAAGATTCCTTGCCACGAGCAATACCCGTGGTAACACAGTTGGAAAGAGAATTTAGATTCGTTGGTCAAAATGTAAAGAAAATGTATAATAAAATTAAAATAAAACAAATATTTAAGGGGGCTCACATACAATAGACATGATTTTTTTTGCCGATTTTGTAGATAATGTTACGCAACCCTTCGTGCGCGAGTCCGACTCGCACTTGGCCGGTTTTTTAATTCACGTTTTGACATGCGAAAGTGCCCTCGTGGCCTATTTGCAGAATAGATACTTAATATGATATTTTGATTTTTGATTGATTTTTATTTTAGTCTTTCTATACCACATGGCAAACAAGCGTACGGCCCGCCTGATAGTAAGCGGTCACCGCAGCCCATGGACGCCTGCAACTCCAGGGGTGTCACATGCGCGTTGCCGACCCTTTAAAATTTTTTACACTCCTTGAAGAATCCCATACTGTAGTTCCTCGGGAAAACCTCGGCAGGGAGCTCATTCCACAACCGAAGCGTCCGAGGGAGGAAGTTCCTCTGAAACCGTACCGTACGCGACCATTTAGGTTCTAATAAGTTTGCTAAGCGGACGATTTCGTTGGTTTTTTTTTACAGGAAGGAATGTATGCATGTTTAAAGGGTCGATATTTCCTGGAGTTACAGGCGTCCATTGGCTGTGGTGACCGCTTACCAGCAAGCGGACCATATTCTTTCTTCCACTGACGCTGTATAAAAAAGAATATGTTGAATATATGCAGTCTTTGCACTGATAAGTCTCGTCTAGACTTACAAATGAGCTCATGTTTCTCATTTTACGGTGTTATTATCTACTGCAACTGCTAGTTTTGCTGTTATAACTTTGAATAAACTGTATATATGATGTAGCCATAGAAATGAGACATTCTTAAGCAAAATGGTACCTTGTGTGGTGTCAATAAGGTGCAATTCCCTCAACAATGCAATGAGAAATGTCGATAATCAAGGCACTGTCTACCCTAACCTGACTATGGAGATTTATTAAACAATTTTTTCACTTATATTTTCAAACATAACTGTCAGTTTTTCAAAGTTTAATATCGCAAAAACGGTTGAGCCATTTTTGATAAAACATGTCTAAGAACCGTCGCTGGAAAACTTGCTTATTGCCTGTGAAAACTTGTAATTGGCTGACTGTTTCTATATCATAACCTATTTTGTTATTTTAGCTGTAAGTTTGCCTTTGAAATAAATAAATAATAAATAAATAAACCGCATTCAAATCGGATCACCCGTTTAAGAGCTACGATACCACAGACAGACACACATGTTGAACTTATAGCTCCCCTATTTTGCGTTGCGCGTCAGGGGTTCAATACATGACCTGACAATTACAAAAACAACAAAAAATAACCGAATAAGTGCAGCCATACACGTGCGCTATGTTAAGAGTGAAAAAGAAAGACATTAATTCACTGCACAAAACAAAAGACATACGGATACAAAAGGAAGAAAACTCACACAGACAAGTAGAACACATAACGTGTGTTTTCGCGGCAGTGAATCGGTTGCTGTCCTAGACGACGATTTACATACTTATATAGATAAATACATAGAAAACATCCAAGACCCACGAACAAATATCCGTGCTAAATTCACAAATAATTGTCCTTGCCGGGATTCGAACCCGGGACCTCTAGCTTCGGAGGCAGTGTCACTACTCGTACCAACTAGGCTAAACAGGCCGTCAAATGAGTCATGATACCAACCACACACAAGGTAGTGAAGGACCTTAGAACCAAAATGGTCGCGTACGGTACGGTTTCAGAGGAACTTCCTCCCTCGGACGCTCCGGTTGTGGAATGAGCTCCCTGCCGAGGTTTTCCCGAGGAGTGTCGGCGACGCGCATGTGACACCCCTGGAGTTGCAGGTGTCCATAGGCTGCGGTGACCGCTTACCATCAGGCGGGCCGTACCCTTGTTTGCCACCGACGTAGTATAAAAAAAAGTACCTGCATACGTCTCTAGCTGTCAACACAACGAATCCTCAAGTCAATATGGGGTCGACAGCGCGCTGTGATTATTCTGGAGTCCAAAGCGTCTACGCCCGGTATGTGCTTACAATCAGGCAGGCCGTGAGCTTGTTTGCAACCGTCTTAGTATAAAAAGAGACCATTCTGAAGTGATGTGCGAACATAAATTTTGAGACATTGTGATACCAATACAAGATATCACCACCACCACCACCACCATATCAGCCCAAACATCCACTGCTGAACATAGGCCTCCCCCAACATGGGAGGTAAATGCCACAATCGCCACGCTTAGCATGCGGGTTGGCGATCGCAGTATCTCCACCGCACTCCAGGGATGCTGCTGCCCATCACACGGTGGTCTTGTAGTTTTAGGACATACCAGGGTAAATACATTTAATTGTATAATTCATGTGTTGACTTGAATGCCCTTGTGGCCTATTTGCAGAATAAAAATTTTGATTTGATTTGATTTTGATACATGCAAGTATGGTAAAATACTACGTCACTAATTTAAATATAAGCGCTAAGTTATTCCAAAGCTCGAATTAAGCTGTTCAAAGTCTGGGTTCCATCGGAATTTTAGTTTTTGTCGAACTAATAAGTATTTTCTGGGAAACTTCGCAAATTCAATCAACGCTTGGCATTTGAGATGATTATGTAAAACATAATTTGAAACTTTCCAAATTTAAGTGAAGGCATTTATATTTTATTACGAAAATTAGAAGTCCGTATTATGATTTATAATTTTGAATAGAAATTTCCAAATAGAACTGTGTTTGTTGACAATAGGACATGCAAATATTTAGTCATGTGTATCGCATGCATAATTTGCTTATACTATGGAATCCTAAAAATCAAAATTATTGAAATATTCTTGAATGGAAAAGGCCTTAGATGCTAAAAAAATATATACTTAATGCAGTTTTTAATTCTATTGTGGAATTAATATGTATATTTATTCTACATTATTGTTCCCCCAATTAACAACTTTAACCATTTAAACTAATATATATTTTTTAATCGGTTCATAAATGACAAAGAAGACGGTTTAAAAAAAAGATTTATGAAGCTTTTACGGAAATGAGAAATTTATTGCTAGTCTATACCATAGGAAATTCATTATACGACTGGTGGGCGAATCATAAAGGATTTCCATACATTATTTTATTATAAAACTGTTTTTTTTTTAAAGAGGATTGCTTCAATGTGCATGATATGCCACCATTCCGATTTTTAATTTTACTCCAATTACTTTGCTGTCGGTGAACAAATATTGTATGCAACCTTACATAGTTACGTCTTACAATTCTCGAGTCTTCAAATCAAAACTCGCTACGCTCGTTACAGCGACTCTCGGATTTTAAGAACCCTTATTATTTAACTGTTGCATAATAGTACATTACGATACAAGTGCAGAAAACAGTTCGCAACGAGTGGTGATAAATTAAAACACGACCGAAGGGAGTGTTTTAAATCGACTCGAGTTGCGAATTACCTATTTGCACGTGTATCGTACAACGTTTTATAGTACACTAGCATTTGCCCGCGGCTTCGCCCGCGTACTAAGCGTAATTTTTAACCGTCTACAAAAAAGAGGTTCACTGTTTGACCCGTATATATGTATGTAGGTATGTATGTATGTTTGTCTACGATTATCTCGCGTTTGGCTGAACCGATTTAGATGCGGTTTCCAGAAAAGTAGTTGTTACATTCTGGGGGTTTCGGTATACGAAGTTTGGTGATTGTGATTCATTAAAAGGAGCAACCAAAAAGAAAATTTGGCTTCACTTTCATTCGCACTCCTTACTGTCAGTCCGTCTGTTACAACTGAGTTGCTTTTACTGGACCGATTGAATTGAAATTTGGCACAAACTATCAAGAATTCAGAGCGCTCGTGGCCCAGCAGCACCCGCCTACCGCGTGCGGTATGCGAGGTTAAGCAATGTGGGTGCAGGGTAGGTCTTGGATGGGTGACTGCTTTGAGTAGTTACTAACTGAGCGCTCTCGTGCTTTGGAAGGCACGTTAAGCCGTTGATCCCGGCTGCTGTTTACGACAGCAGTCGTTAAGCCAAGTTAGAGGCCTTCGGGCGGCTTGAGAACTTCTAACAGACAAGTTTCCCACTCACTTGACAAAGGGGGGTCGAAGTTGCACTACGTCCGTAGGGAGTACCCACCGTTACCCCTGGGTGGTGCTAAAAGTGCAACAAAAACTGGCAACCGTACTTGTCTTCCCGAAGATCTCACGGTTCGTAAATAAATGCCATACGATAAAAAAAAATCTAAAGGTTGATTTAAATGGAAAAAATATCGAAACCTCTATGTCGTTTTTAAAAGCCAATCCATAGATACCCCACATGCCTATATAGTAACATTAAACTTTTTTTACAATCCCTGACATGCATGGAGTGCCAAATTTTACCTCAGATTCGTATTAAGAGACCTCTCGGACGCTCAGATCTCGATTTTGAAAGAAATCGGGACGAAAAAAAGAATCAATATGGCCGCCACTTTCACTAATTTTACCTCGGATTCGTATTAAGCGACCTCTCGGACAATCAGATATCGATTTTGAACGAAATCGGGACGGAAATGAAGAAAATCAATATGGCCGCCACTTTTTCCAAATTTTAACTCAAATTCGTATTACGAGACCTCTCGGACGCTCGGATATTGATTTACAACGAAATCGGGTTGGAAATAAAGAAAATCAATATGGCTGCCACTTTTTCTAAATTTTACCTGGGATTCGTATTAAGAATTCTCTCGGACGCTCAGATAACGATTTTGAACGAAATCCTGACGGAAATGATAAAAATTAATATGGCTGCCACTTTTTCTAAATATTACCTCGGAGTCGTATTAAGAAACCTCTCGGATGCTCAGATATCGATTTTCCTCGGAAATTGATAAGGAAATGAAGAAAATCAATATGGCTGTGACTTTTTCAAAATTTTACCCCGGATTCGTATTAAGAATTCTCTCGGATGCTCAAATATCGATTTTTAACGAAATCGTTAAAGAAAAGAAACAAATCAATATGGCCGCCACTTTTTCCAAATTTTACCTCGGAGTCGTATTAGAGGACCTCTCGGACGCTCAGATATCGATTTTGAACGAAATCGGGACGGAAATGAAGAAAAGCAATATGGCCTTTTTTTCCAATTTTTACCTCGGAATCATATTAGGGGACCTCTCGGACGCTCAGATATCGATTGTGAACGAAATCGGGACGGAAATGAAGAAAATCAACATGGCCGCCACTTTTTTCAAATTTCACCTCGGATTCGTATTACGAGGCCTCTCAGACGCTCAGATATTGATTTTGAACGAAATCAGTTTGGAAATGAAGAAAATCAATATGGCTGCCACTTTTTCCAAATTTTACCTCGGATTCGTATTAAGAGACCTTGTGGACGCTAAGATATCGATTTTTAACGAAATCGGGACGGAAATGAAGAAAATTAATATGGCCGCCACTATTTCCAAATTTTACCTCGCATTCGAATTACGAGACCTGTCGGACGCTCAGATATCGATTTTGTACGAAATCGGGAAGGAAATGAAGAAAATCAATATGGCTGCGACTTTTTCCAAATTTTACCTCGGATTCGTAAAAAGAGACATCTCGGACGCTCAAATATCTATTTTGAACGAAATTGGGACGGAAATTAAGAAAATCAATATGGCTGCCACTTATCCCAATTTTACCTCGGAGTCGAATTAGGGGACCTCTCGGACGCTCAGATATCAATTTTGAACGAAATCGCAACGGAAATGAAGAAAATTAATATGGCCGTTACTTTTTTCAAAGTTTTGACGTTCAAACGACTCTCGGACGCTCAAATACCGATTTTTATCGAAATCGTATCGGACGGCACTGATTAATAAAACCACTTACAATACATTGAATCAAAAAAGGTCGTCTCTTCATAGGAGTTCACGGCATTTCATGCACCTTAAGATTTTATAAGGAACCTACATGCCAAATTTGGTATCTCTCGAACCAGTAGTGTGGGCTGTGCGTTGATATGTCACTCACTCAGTCAGTCAGTTTCTTCTTGCAATTTGGCAAAAACTTTTAAAAGTTTTCATGTCCGCATTTATATTTCAAAATCAATGCCATTTTCAAAATTAACGACCCAAAAAACCATTAAAACGACACCCATATTAATATTTAGACATTCCAACCCCCTTGGAACCCAACAGAGGGGATGGTATTTCACGTCCTCCACGTGGGATTTTAAAATCATTGTTGTTTTCGTAATCAGCGACCCGATAAACCATAGAAAACATACCCATATCGATTTTCAGAATTTGTCACCACATTTCCCCCTTTTAGGGGTTGACTTCTCATAAAACCTGAAACACATGTTTACTCATTTATCGTTAGAAATAGTCCTGTGAAGTTTCGAATAAAATAGTCCAACTAATCTTGATTCCCCACACACACACTTCGAACGCCCATTTTACCTCCTTAGGGGTTGAATTTTGAAAAATCCTTTCTTAATGCACCTCTACACCTTATATGGATACTAAATTTAGAATCTCTAGAACCAGCAGTTTGGGCTGTGCGATGATATGTCACTCAGTCAGTCAGTCAGTTATTTCTTGCAATTTGGCACAAACTTTCAAAAGTTTTCATGTCCACAACATTAAATTTCAAAATCGATGCCATTTTCGTAATGAACGTCCCAAAAAACCATAAAAACGACACCCATATTAATATTTAGACATTTCATTCCCCTCGCACCCCAACAGGGGGGATGGTATTTCACGTCCTCCACGTGGGATTTTAAAATCATTGTTGTTTTCGTTATCAGCGACCCGATAAAATATAAAAACAATACCCATGTCGATTTTCAGAATTTGTCACCACATTTACCCCTTTTAGGGGTTGATTTCTCAAAAAACCTGCAACACGTGTTTACTCATTTATCGTTAGAAATACTCCTGTGAAGTTTCGAATAAAATAGTCCAACTAATCTTGATTCCCCATACACACTTCGGACCCCCATTTAACCCCCTTAGGGGTTGAATTTTGAAAAATCCTTTTTTAATGCACCTCTAGACCTTATATGGAACCTACATACTCATTTTAGAATCTCTAGAACCAGCAGTTTGGGCTGTGCGATGACATGTCACTCGCTCAGTCAGTCAGTTATTTCTTGCAATTTGGCACAAACTTTCAAAAGTTTTCATGTCCACTACATTAAATTTCAAAATCGATGCCATTTTCGTAATGAACGTTCCAAAAAACCATAAAAACGACACCCATATTAATATTTAGACATTTCATCCCCCTCGCACCCCAACAGGGGGGATGGTATTTCACGTCCTCCACGTGGGATTTTAAAATCATTGTTGTTTTCGTTATCAGCGACCCGATAAACCATAAAAACAATACCCATGTCGATTTTTAGAATTTGTCACCACAATTCCCCCTTTTAGGGGTTGAATTTTCAGAAAACCTGAAACACGTGTTTACTCATTTATCGTTAGAAATACTTCTGTGAAGTTTCGAATAAAATAGTCCAGCCAATCTTGTTTCCCCATACAAACTTCGGACCCCCATTTCACCCCCTTAGGGGTTGAATTTTGAAAAATCCTTTCTTAGTGCACCCCTAGACCTTATAAGGAACCTACGTGCCAAATTTGGAATCTCTAGGACCAGCGGTTTGGGCTGTGCGTTGATATGTCAGTCAGTCAGTCAGTCAGTCAGTCAGTCAGTCAGTCAGTCAGTCAGTCAGTTTCTTCTTTTATATATTTAGATATGGCTCTTTAAAGTTTCGACATATTTGCACGTTATCTGCTGATTACCGCACTCGTGCGGTAAAGTAGCACCATATGTACTGTAAAATACTTTTTTAATTTTATATTAATAAATTTAGTCTGTAATTTCATGTTTTTCAAAATATAACTATTTTACAAGATTTTATAAGCTTTACCTATAAATGTTATCAGAAATTTCACTTACAATATCTCAACCTATATCTAAACGATGCTCGTTCACTTCATTTTCACGATGAAAATTCACTCTCAGTCAAATTCATTGCCCTCTAAATTTGCATCCAATGTCCCCAGTTCGTTGGCTTACACTTGGCCGTGTTACGTTTAAACGGGGCAATCGTAATAGGACTCTCTCTCAAAGCCACAACGCTTGTATTTAAGTGGCGAGAGTGTGCGGTCACGGTCTTACTTTACGGACACTCGGATTTAGATCGCGGAGGCTTATTTTAGCCAGATTTGTAGGCGTCGTGGCCTCGCGAGTGTTCTTGGTGGTAAAACGTCGTATGTGCTATGGGTTTGTCGGGTGGTTAGGACGTTTTGTGTGACACGTTAGTTTGATTTAGTGTCAGTAGTCGAGCGCTGTTCAAGGTCGCGGTGGATTTTGATCTTTTTATATTTAGCCTGAGCTTTATTGACATACATGTAGCTCTGTTAAGAAATCTTTGCGTATACAGTAAATCTTTTTCAAGGAACCCTTATAGTTTCGCCATGTCCGACTGTCCGTCCGTCCGTCCGTCTGTCCGCTGGTTGGCACAGTAACCGTTACTAAAATAGCAATAACTTTTTACTAGAATGCCGTAATTTGGCATGGATATACATACTCGTATCAAGTTCGCCGATAAAAGTAGAATATAATTTTGAAAATAATTCATAATTACCAAAAAAAAACCAACTCCAATTTTGTACTTGCTATGCCACAATTTGTGGTTTCCGTGAGCCAATGCCTGGTTACCTACAGAAAATACCGAAATCGGCATAAGCGTGCCTATCAAATTCCATATCATTGTATTTTATTACCGACTTCAATAAAAGGAAGGAGGTTCTCAGTTCGTCTGCATGTTTGCTTGTTTTTTTTTATGTATATATGTTCCCCAATAACTCTTGACCACGTTGACCGATTTTGATAACTCTTTTATTGTTTCAAAGCAGGTACTCCGACATTGGTCCCATATAAAATTGGTGCAGGTCTGATGATGGGATCTAGGAGGAATTGAGGGAACTCCTCGAATTTGATAGGCACGCATATGCCGATTTCGGTATTTTCCGTAGGTAACCAAGCATTGGCTAACGGAAACCACAAATTGTGGCATAGCAAGTACAAAATTGAAGTCTTTTTTAGTCGGCCTGTTTAGCCTAGTTGGTAGTACCATTGCCTCCGAAGCTAGAGGTCCCGTGTTCGATTCCCGGCAAGGGCATTTGTATCTGTGGTGAGCAGAGACATTTGTTCGTCAGACTTGGATGTTTTCTATGTATTTAAGTATATATCTATTAAATATATCGTCGTCTAGTACCCATAACACAAGCCTTGTTGTGCTTACTGTGGGACTAGTTCGATTTGTGTAATAATGTCCCCTAATATTTATTATTTATTTATTTATTTATTTGTTATAAATTATTTATATATATTTTTAATTCTCATACTTGTCTTAGTTTATAACGGTTAAAATTCTTTAACGCCAGTTAAACTTTATCAATTGATACATGATTGTATTAATCTGTAGTACACCATCCGTGTCAAAAATAGGCGTGATTGTTTTATCACTGTCAAACGCTCGAGTGTCAACCTGCGCTTAGGCCAAGCCTAGTGCAGGGGTCACAGAAAGTCTAAAAATTGTGAATAAAACACATATATTAGGGGACATTATTCACACAAATCGAACTAGTCCCACGGTAAGCTCAATAAAGCTTGTGTTATGGGTACTAGACGACGATATATTTAATAGATATATACTTAAATACATAGAAAACATCCAAGTCTCAGAAACAAATGTCTCTGCTCACCACAGAAACAAATGCCCTTACCGGGAATCGAACCCGGGACCTCTAGCTTCGGAGGCAATGACACTACCAACTAGGCTAAACAGGCCGACGAATACAGCGTCATAATTATACAGCGGTAGGCTACGATCTAAATGTAAGAAATCATGTATTTAATTATAAGTACCTCTGAATAGTAAATAAATAAATTGAATTGAAATGATAATAACCTTCAAGAAAAGAGCGTACTCCCATCTTAAAGGCCGGCAACGCACTTACAACCCCTCTGGTGTGGCGAGTGTCCATGGGCGGCGCTAATCGCTTACTATCAGGCGAATCGTCTGCTCGTTTGCCACCTATGTCATAAAAAAATACATGCGCATTTTCAAGTAAAATAACCGAGGCAACCTTTGCATCTTCATCTTCAAATGCGATCTCCGGAGGTCGGCCATCATCGGTCGGAAGTAACCTTGATGTGATCTCTTTCCTTGGATCTTCCCTTGTGTAAAGCTGTAGGAGTTCAAATTTAACGTTACTTTTTACGTAAGTAACACTAATAAAACTGGCTAAGGCTGGGTTGCACCGACTTACGATCACAGACTGATCAACGTTAAATATGGCGCCGGCAGCTGTCATCCCATAGAAACTTGTCAAATTTTCCATACATTCAAATTTTAACGAACACAGCTTACGATTCCAGACGGTTTGGTGCAACCCAGCCTAAGTGCGTGGTGGACTCGAGCACGAACGGTTCCATACCATTATCTATGAAACGTTTGTTGTATGGGCTCCCATACAACAAACGTTTCATAGATAATTTGTGTTATATTAATGTATTTATTTATTTTTAAAGTGAATGTAAACTAAATATTCTATGAATATTTTAAGCGTCTACCTGTTGTCATTATCAATATCGAGCAAAAACGAGCAAAATAATCGCGTTTGTTGTATGGGAGCCCCCTTAAATATTAATTATATTCTGTTTTTAGTAATTGTTATAATAGCGACAACAGAAATAAATCATCTGTGAAAATTTCAACTGTCTAACTGTCACAGTTCATGAGATACAGGCTGGTGACAGACGGACAGACAGACGGACGGACAGCGGTGTCATGGTAATAGCGTCCCGTTTAACTTATTTAGTGCGGAACCTACTAGAGATCTTTATTTGAATCGGAGCGCGCGAAGAAGTTCCGCACTTGGTCAACCCTCAAATATAATTGTGGCTTTAAAAATACCATACCTAAATAGAAACCGCAATGGACGACGCTCCAACGCGTCCCAAAACACCACTAAATATAACATAAAACGCACCCAAGAAGCCATCGCTAAGTATAATGTTAAAATAACAATATTCACTAAAACGAGAGATAGCGGGTTATGTCCCCCCAGCACGCGACCTGGGGGAGTGCTTGCGAGTTTTATTTGACGAGTTGCACGGCTTGGCGGTCGTTTTGTCAATTTTAATCATTCGCCTTTACAGGTTATGAGCCGCTCGGCTGGGCGTTATAGTGCTGTAAAATAAGTTCATGTAAAAACCTTGCTGATGATGAAAGGCAGGCTACATTCGGTCAGTTTTTATTATAAAAATAAAATAAAAAAGCCTTTTGTTTCACGTCCTGTAAGTTTTTACATGGTCAGTTCTTTGAGCTAGATTAAGATTACTTATTCAAATCAAATGTATATAAATCTTATAATATACTTGTATCCATGTCTATTTTTTATTTATTTATCATTAGTAGTTTAAATTGATAATTGAATGCTAGTTTATTATTTTACAGTAGAATTAAATTACATGTTCATGAATGTTCCGCAATAATATACAATTTATCAAAATATTCATAAGTCATAAAATGGTCGAGTCTTCAAATAGGAATGAAATTTTCTGGAAAATTCACTAATAATTTCGAAAAACTTTTTGTACGAAACTTTTGTGAAATTGAGTTAAAAATAAAAATCGCATACGTTGCTAGAGTCTTCAATGGGGAACAGTTACATGTAGGTTTCATACATATAAGTACAAAAACAACATACTAATATCGGAAGTAGATTTTTTGGACTATGTTTGAATAAATCATAAAAAATAAGCACCAATTTTTTTGAAAATTCTGCTCGTAGATAAATGGTCAAAGAGCCGATAACCGTTACTGGCTTATGCCAAATATACCTACCGATAGTTTTGACGGAGGAATCATCATCATCATAATCAGCCGATGGACGTCCACTGCTGGACATAGGCCTCCCCTAAAGAAGTACCACAACCATCGACGACCTGTTTAGCCTAGTTGGTAGTGACTCTGCCTCCGAATCCCGGCAAGGGCATTTATTTGTGCATTTTTCACGGATATTTGTTCTTGGGTCTTGGATGTTTCCTATGTATTTAAGTATGTATTTATCTATATAAGTATGTATATCGTCGTCTAGTACCCATAGTACAAGCTTTGTTTAGTTTGGGAGTAGGTCGATTTGTGTAAGATTGTCCCCCAATATTATTATTATTATTAATGACCGGTCTCACGCCACCCGCATCCAGCGGACTCCCGCGACCTTTACCAGGTCAAAAAAAAGGTCATCACTCCACCTTGTGGGGGGCCTACCCACGCTGCACTTTCCAGTACGTACGTACGACGGAGGAATATTTACTCAGAACTCGTCAAAAATAGATGAAAAGCGTGTGGAGGGCTCCACTACACCACACGCTTGAAACATCCACCACCACCACCACCATATCAGCCCATAGATGTCCACTGCAGGACATAGGCCTCCCCCACTTTGGGGGGTAAATGCCATAATCGCCACGCTTGGCATGCGGGTTGGCGATCGCAGTATCTCCACCGCATTCCAGGGATGCTGCTGCCCAACCCCCGGTGGCCGTGGACGTAGTTTTAGGACATACCCGGGTCCATCACATCATCCTAGCGTTATTTCCAGTACAGTTAATCCTAAGAATTGGCATACGCACTAGTGTTTACGGAAGCGATTGTCATCTGACCTTCCAACCCAAGGAGGAAACTCGACCTTATTGGGATTAGGCTTGTCAAGTGAGTGGGCAACTTGACTGTTAGAAGTTCTCAAGCCGCCCGAAGGCCTCTAACTTGGCTTAACGACTGCTATCGTCGACAGCAGCCGAGATCAACGACTTAGCGTGCCTTCCAAAGCACGGGAGCGCTCAGTTAGTCGTCACCACCTATCCAAGGACTGACCCCGCCCGACATTGCTTAACTTCGCATACCGCACGCGGTACGCGGGCGCCGCTGGACCACGAGCGCTCCTACACACGCTACACCACACGCTTGAATAACAAATAAAAACTACTAAAATATGACCCCGTGTTCGCCCATCGGTTAATGAAGACATCTTCGCAGGTAGCATGTTTTATGAGGCCTTAAAGCGGAGGTTCTCGACATAATTTATTTACCAATAAATTAGCCGTGCATCCGGCTCATTTAGTTAATTGCGGCGTCTTCATTGGACAGCGTTTTCTTGAGTTATTTGCCGTGACGTGGCAGTCATGTTTGTGTTCTTCGTACATAACTGAGTTACATTACTAGCTATGTATAAAGAAAAATGTGTTGCCAGTGATGACATATGGTACTGAAACATGGTCACTTACTATGGGCCTCATAAGAAGGCTCAAAGTCACCCAAAGAGCAATGGAGAGAGCTATGTTAGGAGTTTCTCTGCGTGATCGCATCAGGAATGAGGCCATCCGCAGCAGAACCAAAGTGACCGATATAGCCCTCCGAATTGCTAAACTTAAGTGGCAGTGGGCGGGGCACATAGCACGTAGAACCGATGGCCGTTGGGGCGGAAAGGTTCTCGAGTGGCGACCACGTACCGGAAGGTGTAGCGTGCGCAGGCCCCCCACACGGTGGACCGATGACCTGGTGAAGGTCGCGGGTGTCCGCTGGATGCGGGTGGCGCAGGACCGGTCATTGTGGAAGTCTTTGGGGGAGGCCTATGTCCAGCAGTGGACGTCTTTCGGCTGACATGATGATGATGATGATGATAAAGAAAAAATATTCTTCGTACAAAACCGGGTAATGTACCAAGATACCTTCGTTCCTTGCACATTACCACTCACATTGACAGTTATGTATAAAGAAGTAAATATTCTTCCTACATGACCCGGTTTTGTACAAAGAAATTTGATATACAGTCAATTAACTGTGCCACTTGGTACTTTGTCACAGTGACAGTATTATGAGACTAGCAGTTTTCATATTGATTTTCAGATTTAGCGTAATTTGGGTAATCTATTTAAAAAAACGTACTTTTACGGCCCTGACTCTTATGATTTAGGATCTTGGGTCCCAGAAGGCGTGGCGTGGACAGCCCTGAAATGCGGACTGATGCAAACGTCGCGGGAGTCAGCTGGATATGGGTGGCGCAGGACTGGTCATTGGAGCATTCTTTAGGGGAGGCCTAAGTCCAGCAGTGGACGTCCTTTGGCTGATATGATGATGATGATGTTCTAGCACTTGACCGTCCTTAATTTACATTGAAAAATTGTGAGCCGTGCATCGAGTCAAAAACAATATCGCTCCTGTCGGTACCATTTATCACAAATCGATAGGATTTATTTCATACATCATCATCATATCAGCCGTCTACTGCTGGACATAGGCCTCCCCCAAAGAGTGCCACAATGACCGGTCCTGCGCCACCCGCATGCAGTGGACTCCCGCGACCTTTACCAGGTCATCAGTCTACCTCGTGGGAGGCCTGCCCACGCTACGCCTTCCGGGACCACGTACCGGAAAGATGCCCCCTACTAAATAACACCAAGAACATTAAAGGGTAAAAATATTATATTATTATTTATATTATACAAAAATGGGATTGCTCTTGGCCAGCATCTAGCCAGGGGGCAAAGATGAGGCCGACGATGAAGCGAGCTCACCCAGAAGATGCCTATTCACTCGTGCCTTAAAAAGGTCTAGGTTATATGAACTCGTTTTGAAACGGCTAGCCCGCACGCTAGTCTCGTGGAGTTTCAAGCGTCCATAGGCTACGGTAACCGCTTGCCATCACTGGCCGTGGTATAAAAGGACTAAAATGAAAATCAACCAAAAATCAAAATCATATTATCTATTCTGCAAATAGGCCACAAGGGCACTTTTACATTTCAAAACGTGACTTACAAAAACCGGCCAAGTGCGAGTCGGACTCGCGCACGAAGGGTTCCGTACCAGAAAAAAAAACGCCAACAACTAGTCTGTTGTATGGGAGCCCCCCTTAATTATTATTATTATTTTGATTTTAGTATTTGTTCTTGCAGCCTCAATAAAAATACATAATCTGTGCAAATTTCAACTGTCTAGCTATTACGGTTCTTGAAATCTAGCTCGGCGAGTGGTCGCCATGAAAAAGGGTTAAAATATCACGTTTTTTGTATGGTAGGCCCCCTTAATTATTATTATTATTTTGTTTTAGTATTTGTTGTTATAGCGGCAACAGAAATACACAATCTGTGAAAATTTCAACTGTCTAGCTATTACGCTTCTTGAGATATAGCCTGGTGACAGACGGACGGACGGATGGACAGCGAAGTTTTAGTAATAGGATCCCGTTTTTACCCTTTGGGTACGGAACCCTAAAAACTGGCCAAATGCGAGTCGGAATCGCGCACGAAGGGTTTGCTACCATTATCTACAAAATCGGCAAAAAAAAACATGTCGATTGTATGGGAGCCCCCTTAAATATTTGTTAAATTTTAATTTTATCATTCATGTTTATTCATTTTTTTTACTTTTTGACCAACAAAACTAAATTATTATTAATTATTATAAAATAAACTTTATCACAGTTAGGTCAGAGTCAATAAATCATTCATTTTTAAAATGAATATAAAACTAAATATTCTGTGAACATTTCAAGCGTCTAATTGCCGTTATCAATATCGAGCAAAAACGACCAATAAATACACGTTTGTTGTATGGGAGCCCCGTTTAATATGTATTTTATTCCGTTTTTTAGTGTTTGTTGTTATAGCGAGAACAGAAATACATCATCTGTGAAAATTATTAATAACACAGACGGACGGACAGAGGAGTGTTAGTAAATGGGGTCCCGTTTCACCCTTTGGTTATGAAACCCTAAAAACTGACAATAATAATAATTATGAAGAAGAAAACTGTGATATAAACCCAAATCTTCATAAAATACGTAGCTGGCATTCGTAGCGGTATTCGTAGCGGTATTCGTAGCGGTGCTGCGGCGCTACGAGTGCTACGAGAATGTCGTAGTTCACGCGAGGGCGGAATGCCCGGCGTTTCACAGTTTTTGTGCGTTCGGTCTTGGCTGTGAATGGTTTTATTTTCTCCAGGGGTGCTAAACCACGGACGAAAGTATGCAATTTAATTCTGATTCACAAAATGTTAAATATAAAGCAGTTTAACGGGAGTTTTGATGCAATTTTGAGATGTTTTATATTATTAGTCAGATATACATATATTGCGTGTTAGTTTTATGAAAATGACTGCCACTTGACCTTCCAAAAAAACTAATTATCAATTTTATACATTACAAAACTATTTCAATTGTCGGCCTGTTTAGCCTAGTTGCCAGTGACACTGCCTCCGAAGCTAGAAGTCCCGGGTTCGAATCCCGGTAAGGGCGTTTGTTTCTGTGGTGAGCGGAAACATTTGTTCCTGAGACTTGTATGTTTTCTATGTATTTAAGTATAAATACATATATATCTATTAAATATATCGTCGTCAAGTACCCATAATACAAGCCTTATTGAGCTTTAACTATACAATGTATATTGTTTTGAAAAAATGACACGTCGCCAAGTTTCATACGCCGGTTCTTCTCGTGGCAGAGGTTTATTTTTCCGAACGTCAATAAACTACCACTGGGTAGTTTATTGACGTTCATAGGTGCATGTAATATGCCTAATTTGAAGAATAAACTACTTTTACTTTTTTTACTTTTACTTAATATGCAATATGGAACTAGTTCGATTTCTGTAAAAAAGGACCCCTAATACTTATTTATTTAATTTGATATGTATGCAATAAACATGCTCATACAAATGCGTAGATTATTTACTTTGAAGCCGATTAAAAATCTAATATATCAATCAAAATAAAAAAACTTAATTATGAAATAATTTCCGAAACACATTTAAAAAATACTCGGCCGGTACGTAGTATCAAGTATTTGATTGTAGCGATGCAGACGGGCGGCGATAAATCTTAATGTAAACAATATTAGCGGAGCAGCTGCCGACCTGCCGCTACCTGCGTACGGCTTGCCTAATTACCTAGTATGGGTAACAATATCTGTAAATACTAGGTGTTTTTAAAACTATTGGATTTAATGTTGATAATATTAGTGGTTTTCAAATTAAAGGAAAAAAAAAACTGTCGTTATTGGTGCCGTTCATAGAAGCCTAAGTCTTCTACGGTAGATGTTGCTGTACGCCTCCCTAAGGCGTTGTAAGAGGGAACTCTTGAAGGATTTCGTGGACGAGCTTGGTTGTTCCGATAGCTCAGAGGCTAGAGCGATTGGCCGCGTATGCCAGATGTCGCAGGTTCGAATCCTGCTCGGAGCATTAAATTTTTCAATTTTTCCCTTTAATTTGAAATTTTCGTTAGCAGCGTTACTGCTTTAGTACAAAATTAATATTAGTGGAGCTGCATGCATATTTGCGTATGTCTTGTTTTTTACCTAGTATACCCAAGCAACCGCAAAGCATTTTTTAAATTTGTTTATTAGTTTCATTAATAGTATTTATACCAAGGATTTTAACTTAGTACTACTTTCTTAAGGGTTTTTCAATAAGGATGATGTTGACAGATTGTGGTGGCCATGTTGTTTTGGCAGGAGCTGTCATTTTTTTATTATTATTAAATTACTGATGTCTAATTATAAGTATGTGGTAAGTTACCATGGTCAAAATTAGTGTTTGTTAGCTGCGCCTCTTGTGACGCGCAGTCGCGATGGCCCTTCAAAATCGACTCTTTGACCGATTTGACCTCTATAATTTTTTCTGGGGTGTTCTGAAGTCACGAGTGGATGCCAATAAGTTGAAATCCACCAATGCCCTTAAAGTCAATATCATCCAGGCAATCGCGCATGTTCAGCCAGATCTATGCGGCAGATTCATTGGAAATTGGACCACTTGGATTCATGCGACCGCGAGAAACCGATGCGGACATTTGAACGATATCATATGCATATGCCATGAGCCTTCCAAATAAAATTTCTGTTATACCTCACACACAGCCAATTTTATTCCATTTCAACACCAACTCGCCCGTATTGAAAAACCCTTTAATAGTTCTTTAAGCACGAGCCAGAAGCTCAGCCATTGCGCCGACTCACAAATAAATTTAGTTATAAAAGAATTTACAGTACACATGGTGCTACGTTACCGCACGAGTGCGGTAATCAGCAGATTACGTGCATATGTCGAAACTATAAAGAGCCATATGTACTGTAAACGATGTACGATACACATGCGAATAGGTAATTTGCAACTCGTGTCGATTTAAAACACTCCCTTCGGTCGTGTTTCAATTTATCAACACTCGTTGCGATTTTCTGTTCTCTGCACTTGTATCGTAATATACTATATCAACCCTTCCTTTCCTTTCCAATTAATTCTGCGGAATTTATATGTGTATCACGCACTGACATTAATAACTTTCTGATATTTATTTGTAATTGTGACAAACGATTCGAATATTCTCAATTGCAGGCAAATTCAAATTTACTAGTACTACTACTACTTTAGCTATACAATATAAACCCTAGTATTTATACCAGGTATTTTTACTTAGTACTTAAACTTACCGAATCTAATAGTTCTATAAGCACGTGCCACTACCCCTGCGATTGCACCGGCTCGCAAAACAATTAATAAACAATTACCAACCCCTTACTTCCCAACTCATCGTCCGACCGATCGAATAAATCACCGACCGGATCGATTTGATTAATTCCGCGGAATTTATTCGATTCGATCAATCGTCATTTGTCTGATTCGAAAGTTCGATGAACTTCGACCGCCGATTAGGAGTTTACAATTAATAACTGTTGAAACCTCGTACGTGCGTGTTGGGGGAGTTTCAACCTTATTTTCGTAGTGTAAGGTTTGTTTTGGATTGGAGAGGTTGAGGATATCGAATGGATAGTTGTAATGGGTTTTAGTTTTCATTGCTTTGGGTGTAAACTACAATGTGGATGCTATAGTAATACCTATATAATCATTATGCAGGATGTTTGGTAACTAGGTGCAAAGACTTTCAGGGATAATAGAGGAGGTAATTTGAAACATTTTAGACACAACATGCGTTAGTACAAAGTCTATTAGTTTCCATTTCCAAGATATGCACCATTTTATTTTGAAATTGTATGTTTTCCATACTACCGTACATTTGGAAAATGTTTAGATTTTTTTTAATGTTCCTTTTTTTCTGGATTATTGTAATTTTTCAGTAGCTGTAGAAACTAAAGAAGTTTTTGAAATGAATTGAATTGGGACTAACGAGTTTTTACTGCCTGTATTCACGTGGTGTTCAGATGCGAATAAATTTTCATAGAAACGGAAAATGTAATTAAAAATTTAAAATCCTAATCACTTCAAAATTATCCTAAGTGGTTAGGTTCTTACTTCGAACTACAAGAACTTCGAAAATAACGGGCTATTTTTTTCGTTCCTACTATGAAAATGTATGGAGAGAAATTCGCAACTGAACACCATGTGAATACAGGCAGTAAAAAGTCGTTAGTCCCAATTCAATTGATTTCAAAACCTTCCTTAGTTCCTACAGGTACTGAGAAATTACAATAAGCCGAAAAAAGGGAACATTAAAAAACATCAAAACATTTTACCAAATGTATGGTAGTATGGAAAACACACAGTTTTCATAATATAATGGTCCATATATGCAAACTAAGAGACCTTGTACTAACGCATGTTGTGTCTAAAATATTTCAAATTACCTCCTCTATTATCCCTGAAAGTCTTTGCACCTAGTTACCAAACACCCTGTATACAGTGTATATGTATTTATTTATTTATTATAACAAAAACGGTTTACACCTGTTACATATATAGAAATGAACACTAATAGTAACTATACTACTCAATACTAGGTGAAATACACATAAAATCCTAGAATTAAAAATAACATAAAAAATTAGAATCTTGAGCGTAGCGAGGGACTCAAAGACACGAGATCCAAATATCTTTGCTCTCGTGTGATACATACAACTTTTCACCTCAGCGGCGAGAACATGTAACGCAAAGGAATAGTGATGGAGAGAATGAAGTTACTTAAACTAACCTACGATATGAAAAATTAAAAAGCTAGTTTTTTCACGCTCGCAGCAAAATTACATTTTGCTCACTGGTTTTAAGCCGGAAAAGTCGTTTTCACGCTCGCAGCAAAATTGCATTTTGCTCACTGGTTTCACGCAACAAAACCGCTATTTTCTAGCCGCTGAGGTGAAAAAGTTTTTTTCACGCTCACAGCAAAATTGCGTTTTGCTCACTGGTTTCAAGCAGCAAAACCGCCATTGTCGAGCCGCTGAGATGTAGAAAATATTCTTTGCACAGAACCGGGTAGTGTGAAATATTTTTTCTTTGCACATTACCGATTACATTTAGGTTTTGTTCAAAAAAATCATTGTTCCGTGTACAATACCAAGGAGGTTCTCCGAGTAAACAATACGGTGACAGAATGGAACGCGTGCCTCTTTAAAAAAAATTAGTATAATTATGTATCCATTATGACTTTCCCAACAGTCATATAATGACTTGACTATGGTATAGACTTGCATTTGTATATAAACCTTTTTTTTAAACTGCTTTCAGTCATTTAATTATAATAAATAAATAAAATAATATTGGTGGACAATCTTATACAAATCGACCTAGTCCCAAACTAAACAAAGCTTGTACTATGGGTACTAGACGACGATAATATACATACTAAATAGACAAATACATACTTAAATACATAGAGACCCAAGAACAAAATCCGTACTAAATGCACAAATAATGCCCTGGCCGGGATTTGAACCCGGGATCCTTAGCTTCGGAGGCAGTGTCACTACCAACTAGGCTAAACAGGCCGTCAATTGACAGATTACAATGCTGGAGTAGAAAAAAAAACATTAAAAAATACCACACCCTTCCTAAATACCCTCATATCATGTGTTTAAACAACGACTTCATTCTGTATTCCGCCGCCAACTCGAGGTTAATACTGATCTCACAGAGTATCTTACAACCCTTAAGCTTTACCTAACCTAATGTCAACCCTAAATCTATTTACATAGGGTCGGTATTCAATTGTCATTAGTGGGGTGACATGTCGCAAATGTAATTTTTATCGTTATCATTACTTAGTGTCGTTATGAAGTGGGTGTAGAGAATCGTGAGGATATTTATAATTTATTTTGCTTTGAGGCGTCTCAATGAGTCGTGTCAACGTTTTGGCCTAAAAATTAGTGTTAAAAAAACAGAAATTATGGGGTTGGATACACAAGTGCCCGTTGACATCAAGATCGGTGATGACTCTCTTAAGCAGGCGGTCAGATTCAGGTATCTGGGGAGCACTGCACTGTAACTTCTAAGTGCCATCTTGATGATGAAGTGAACAGCAGAATCGGGGGGCTGCTGCTGCCTTCGGGAAACTTCGCGTCAAGGTGTTCCGGTCACACGACATAAAGCTCCAAACCAAGGTCTCAGTGTACATGGCCATAGTTCTGCCCAATCTCCTGTATGCCTCTGAAGCGTGGTGTCTCTACCGCAAGCACATTCGCATGTTGGATAGGTTTCATCTCAAATGTCTGCGTGACATTATGAGCATCTCCTGGTCGGACCATGTCAGGAATACGGAAATTCTACGTCGTGCTAATGTCAACGGCATTGAAGCCTATCTAATGCGTAGGCAGCTGCGATGGTGTGGTCATGTTTCTCGCATGTCTGAAGACAGAGTGGCTAAGCGCATCTTTTATTCAGAACTGCAGGATGGCAAGCGGAAACAGGGCGGCCAACTTCTGCGCTATAAAGATGTGCTAAAGCGCCACATGTGGAGATGTGATTTTGATTCATCGCGCTGGGAGATTTTGGCACAGGATCGGTCTAAATGGAGGCATACCGTAAAGGTTAAAGTGCAAGCCTTCGAAGAACGAAGGCAGAGTGAGCTCGACGCTAAGCGCGAGGAATTAAAGGCCCGACCTCCTGCGGCCATTCATTATAATTATGTCGGAGGGGTGCTGACATGTGGGGAGTGTGCTCGCACATTCTCTGCAAAGATAGGCTATGTCAGTCACCTGAGAGCTCATCATCGACGCTCTCAATAGCCAGTTTCTTCTTCTACTTCCCAGTCGCCGTGGTCGGAATCGGCCAGGATGATGATGATGACTTATTTCCTCGCAAATTTGATGAAAAACATTGTGATTAACTGGGACGTATGAAAATTACAAACTCGAGTCATCAAAGGCCCCTCACCTTCGTCGTCGGGATTCTGATAGATTCTCGTTGGTTTGGGCAAGACTACTTTTCAGCGATAACTCAAAAACTGTTTGAGCTATCTTGTTCAAACTAAAAATCTTTGAAATATTTATTAATGTCATCTCAATTTTTTTCAGAATTTTAAATATCAAACTTTGGCAATTCGAGATGGGGAACACATTTTTTACGACTTTGACAGCTAATATCTCACCAACGGTGGACTTAAATAGCATTTTTTCAATAGTCTGCATAATTTTCAAAAGCCTATCCGTAGATACCCCACACACCTATGTGCATTGTTTTTTTTTTCATGGTTACATGTATGGGGTACCCCCCCTAATTTACTATTTTTTCATAATATCACATCATTTTTCTGTGACGATTGATAGAATACACCTTCCTCCCAAATTTCATAATTGTAGTGCTTATAGTCTCCGAGTAAATCGGCTGTGACATACGGATGGACGGACATACGGATAGGGCTATCGGCTGTGACATACGGATAGGGGTTCCGATTTCGCTATTTTGGTTACGGAACCCAAGTTTTCGCCATTTTGGCTACAGAACCCAAGTTTTCGCCATTTTGGCTACGGAACCCAAGTTTTCGCCATTTTGGCTACGGAGCCAAAGTTTTCGCCATTTTGTCTACGGAACCCTAAAAAGCTGTTAGTATGTTCCATTGCGAACGCTATAGATACTTTATCTTCCACTTCTCATATACGAAACAAATCTCGCATTCGGTTCTATTTTTGCCCGACATCCATCAATCCGCGACTCCTGTCGGAAGGAGCAAGAACCCCGCCCCCCGGGACCACGCACCGTGTTGTCTTACGCGGTGAGCGTTCTGCATGTACATGAAATATGTATAGTATTGAATATTAAAGAGTATGCTAGGGGCTCGGTTCGTCGCATATGTTTTTACTGTGGTAAAGGAGTATGCGGCCTGAATGATGGTAAGTGCATGACGTTGGAGAAGCCATTACATATTTCAAATTAAAGGAAAATTGAAAAAAAATATGCTCCGAGCAGGATTCGAACCTGCGACATCTAGCATACGCGGCCGATCGCTCTAGCCTCTGAGCTATCGGAACAACCAAGTTCGGGTACGAAATCCCTCACTAATTCCCTCTTAAAAGGCGTCGTAAGAGGGAATCCTGCTCGGGGCAATAAATTTTTAAATTTTTCCTTTATTTTTAAATTTAGAAATTTCGTTAGCAGCCACCACCACATCAGCCCTAGGACGTCCACTGCTGGACATAGGCCTCCCCTAATGTCATGGGGGGTAAATGCCATGATCGTCACGCTTGGCATGCGGATTGGCGATTGCAGTATCTCCACCGCACTCTAGGAATGCTGCTGCCCATTCCCCGGTGGTCTTGGTCGTAGTTTAAGGACATACCCGGGTCCGGTATTCGTTAGCAGCGTTGCTGCTTAATACAAAATTAGGCATTACATAACTCAAATGGAGTTGGGCAGGACATATTGCCAGACAGAGTGATGGCAGGTGGACCAAAGCGTTAACAGATTGGTGGCCACTTACAGGCAAAAGAATCGTCGGTCGTCCACCGGCTCGTTGGGTTGACGACATCAAAAAGACCGCGGGTCACGCCTGGATGAGACTAGCATGAGATCGGGGTGAGTGGCGTACTCGAAGAGAGGCCTACGCTCGGGCGATTGCAGGCTGAAAATGATGCGCCCTGTAGCCCGGGTATAGAATACGGCTACGGTATCCTCTGCCTGTCGTAGAACGCGACTAAAAGGGGGTCCTTGGGGTCGAAGATGGTCACAGTTGGGGGCTGTGATCGCCTATGAAAGCAGATGGTTGAACCCACAGACTCTAGGGCGGCACTGGTGCGTTCCGAAGGAGATCCCAGAGCCGCCCGAAATGAGTTGAGGAGGACAATCGGGGGGTTTTTAGTCGGTGCAAGTCCGACATAACCACCGCACTGTCCCCGCGGTGCGGTGGTTCCCATAAAAGATTTTTCCCCCGGAAAAAAAAGGCTGAACTTTCATCACTTGATGATGATGAGGATGATGGTAAGCAGACACCAGAGCCTTGGACGTTTGCGGCTGTACCGCAATCGCAAGCCCGCTGCTAAACGTTTGAAATGAGGATTTTAGTGTTGTTGACAGTTAGATACATTTTATGCAGGTCCACTCTCATCATGGCGCATCCTCGGGAGCTCTGGCAAACTTACTTACCATAAGAAACACAACACCACATCTTCCCGAACGGTACCGTAAACTTTTCATTGTCCACATCGCCCGGCTATGCTCTTCTTCTTCTTCTTAGTCGATCCCTCATGGCTGTCCACGGAATCCTCAACAGTCTCCTCCAGCACCACATCTCGAAGGCATTGATTCTGCTGTGCTCACGGCTCTTAACCCACCAAGTCTCTGCGCCATGCAAAAAGATAGAGAACACAAGTGCTCGAACTAATCGCACCTTTGTTCTTCGGTGAATGCTTCGGTTCTTCCGCACTTTATCAAGATTAGCCATGGCACATTTAGCCATCCCATGCCAGCTATGCTCTTAACTAACTGGAAAGTTACTCGTTTTGGGTAGGGCTTAACCTGATAATTAATGTCAAAATAATCATATCCTCCTAGCGTTTTTTGGGTTGTATTCTAAGATTTTATCTTATGTAGTTTAGGAGTTGCTATGGCGCCCTTCTATCTCCGCTATCAGACCAGCTCGGTGGTACCATAATAATGTATTGTCACCGAACTTAAATGAAATAAATGAACTTTATTCTGCAAGTACGCCGCAATGGCACTTTTACAAGTCAAAATCTACTGCGTTTCTGCAAAAGAAGACCACTGCCGAGAAGAAACTCGACAGTCAGTCTTTGTTTCACACAAGTTTGCCAAAATTTAGCGCACTAGGATACCGGCAAGTGGCTTAAAAAACCGACCAAGTGCATGTCGGATCAAACGTCTATCCATAAATACCCCAAACGCCTATGTGTATTGAAATTTCTTTTTTCATCCGGTCACATGTATGGAGTGGGGTGCATCCTCATGCCTAATTTAATATTTTATTCGTAATTTCACATCACTCTTCTTTATCGGTTCATAGAATACACCTTCCTACTAAATTGTGATTGGCATAATTGCAATGATTATAGTCTCCGAGTAAATCTGCTGTGACATACGGATGGACGGACAGACATGACTAAACTATAAGGGCTCCATTTTCGCCATTTTGGCTTAAAATGATTGGATTTTTTTATGACTTACTTACATATTTACATACCTAATACAAACAGTGCAAGTTACGTTTACCATCAGGCGGGCCGTACGCTTGTTTTCCACCGACGTGGTATAGAAAAAAATCTAAATGAAAGCTTGTAAAAAGGCCGAGTCTCAGTAGTTATTACCGAATATTATTCAATAAACTTGGCATTGTCTCGAACCTCATCTATCAGAGGTACTTTATAAGTTCTGCTTCTTGATTAGCTTCCAACTTGTTCAGTGTTTTAGACTAAAAAGTCGTCTGGCGAATTTTAAGTAGTGAATTATAAGTTGGGAAAGAAATACGAACAACAATCGATTTGAATATTTAAATTGACGCAATCACATGAACGTAATAGAGCGTTGCCTTTTTTAAACGTTTTCATGTTAATCACAATGGAAAAGTTAAATTCTAGGCAATTTGCAAATATTATATATTTTAGAACTAGTTGCTGCCCACAAAGCTGTGTTCTCGATCATTGAAGGCATTGTTTTATCTAAAGACAAATATTGAACACTCCACCTCACCTAATGTCACCTGTCTTCACCTTTCAACATGTAGTGTCAAAAATCAAAATTTAAACATTTATTCGCAAAGTCCACAATGACACTTTTACAAGACACTATCTGCATCAATTTTAAAATAATGATAAGATTTGACAAAATACTTGTTTTATGCTAATTTCCACAAGGCCGGCAACGCACTTACAACCCCTTAATTCATTTATTTAATTATATTTTACATACTTATATACGGTGAACGATCCCTTTACACAGTAAATGTTAATGAATCGTTCAACATCGGATTGTAGTGACACGAGTACATCCACTCCATTTTCCTCTTCTCACTTTTTGTTAAGTAAAAGTTTAATTCTCTACAATAATGGTCACCGTACAACAAAAAAAAAAACATCTCACTGATGGTGGTACGAAGCAGTAGCTTGTGATCTACTGAATCCTTAAGGTTGATCTGCTCATGTTTACCAAATCACCTGTATAACTAAATACCTACTTAAATACATAGAAAACATCATGCATCATCATCAGGCTTTAATAAATAAAAATATATAAGTGCTGGGGGACAATCTTACACATATGGATAAATAAGTACTTAAATAACCTACCTTACGGCCTTTAAACCTTCAAAAAAAGAGCGTTGAAAGGCGCAGGTGTTGTAGAAGGAAAACGCCTTGCATAAATTATAATTAACTGTATTTCCACTTTCCAAATATAGTTCAATTTACAAGGATAAGCGTAAGACCTTAAATCTACCCACATATAATTCATATGTGCACATCTGTATGTACGGTATCGTACAAGCGTACTCCCATCTTAAAGGCCGGCAACGCACTTACAACCCCTCTGGTGTTGCGGGTGTCAATGGGCGGCGCTAATCGCTTACCATCAGGCGATTCGTCTGCTCGTTTGCCCTTTATGCCATTAAAAAAATACATACAAGACAACCAAGCCTCAGTAATCTAGAACAAATATAAGTGCTCATAACACAAATAATGCGCTGACTGGGGTACGAGCCCGGGACCTCCGGCTTCGCAGGCAGGATCACTACCAACAAACCAAAGTGGTCGTCAAAAGCTTCCTAGTTTTTCAATTTTGATGTCCACAGGAAACACGCCAACATAACTCTGTGACCCCACACGGCCTGGCCACGACTTCAACCGACGGCGGCAGGGATTTTCCTAATACATTGCGTGTGATCCCAACTAGAGTCTGGCTATTGAAATATTACCCATATTTTTGGCGGGAAATTCATAAAATTTTGGGCTGGTCACACTTTGTGTAGTAGGAACTATAGTTTTGATACTAGAAAATATTTTTGATTTACCTACCTAAGGAAATAAGTTAAATATATGTCGACGTGCACTCAAAGTCTACCCACATAATTTCTACCACTACGTACAGTATAGTCAACGAAAAAATAGGTATAGGTAGGTACTTTCTCACCATATGCCATTGTAAGAAGGCGAAAAATGATTTGTAGGGTAAATAAGACCTAGATCGATATTACCATAATATTAATCCATCGCCAAAAAAAAAATACATAAGTACAGTCAACAGTAAATACTTATATATATGATCATTCTAGTACTTTGTCGCGTTAGCGTAACAATACTGCGACAGTTGGGATGCGTCAAAGTAGTGAAAATGACAAGATACTAAAGTGATTATCTACTTTTGCCGTTGGCTGTACTATGTTAAATTTCAACTAGATCGGAAGCCGCGATACTTCAACAATACAATTTTAAAATAATAATGTTGTTGTTGTATGGGGCCATTTGCACGGTAATTGTTATCATGCGATATACTCATATCACGATCCTTATCACGTCAGTATTGATTAACATTGAAGCACAATCCACACAATTTTGAATCCCGTGATAATATTGACATCCTAGTCTTGTGATTATTAACTTTGTAAAGGGGCCCACTCACCATGGCCATGGGCCATTGGCCATTACACTAAGGTCTAGTTTATAGTGATTTCTATATTATGCATACTCTCAGTGTAGCAATAAGTGATAAACCTAATAAATAAATAATGGTAGAATTACAAATTTGGCCAATCAATGGTGGTATTTGACATTCAGTGAGTTTCAAACGTCTGTTTGTGTGACCATTGGGTTACGTTACGTACTTTAGGTTAGGACTGTGGTTATGTTAAGTAGGTATAAATGGGTTAGGTTAGAGTAATGTTGCACCGGCGCGATGGGATAAGTAGACAATATTTTATATTTTTATATCAAATTACTACAGACCAGTCTCTCCACAGATTTCCTCTAAATATTGGTTTTCAGTAAGTAGCTCCTTACGCTCCAATGTATTGATTTTATTGTTATTTTCCAGAACTTCTAGTTAATCCATTTCTTTACACAATTGTTCGGTTTAAGAGATTCAGCTATTAATAAATTCACGTAACTAATCAAAGTTATAGGCAAATGTTAGAACTAGTACATAAAGTACCAAAATATTTATAGAGCACCAACCTACTAAATTTTTAAAAATCACAGCCTATTGGTGATACCACAAGAAAATATCTGTCAACAAATTTTGGCTAGCCAGACTCTAACCACAGTGAACAGATTAAAAGACGGAAAAAATCTAACTAGTGAATGCAATCTTTAAGATTTTAAATACATAAACACGAGAAGGACGCAGTTTGATCATAGAAAAATGTAACGTCATTACTGTCATTAGGCATATTTCCCTACAAATGTCACACTAAGCGAGCGTTTTTGACGTTTCTTAAAAAGTGTCTGATTTGGCTATCAGTAATACCGTATTCGCGCAAACTCGTGTACGGGCTGTTTTGAAATATTGCGGATAATAAGTAAAGTTACTTAGTCATTTTGCTCTTTTGTTAAAAAGCTAGTTAATAGCGACGGCTAGTGTGAACTAATTTCCGTTAGCTCGTAAAATTAGCGCCTGAACAATGTTTTACTTAACAAGATGGAGATTAGCTTGGAGATTTATTTTTATTTCATCGCCTTTCAATATTGAAGCGTATATTAAATTACCCTTGTTACTTTTTTACTCACATCACATTTAAAACCGTACTTAACCTAGTTGCCCGACCGAGCGAAGCGTCTCCATTTCAGCTTTTGACAAAAATTCTTTCATATGTCTGTCTGTATGTTCGGATGTTCTCCTCTACAGGTCGCATTTCTCAACCGATTCTCCTGAAATTTAGTGAGCAGTTTCGAAAATTATATATATATTTTTGTCTAGTCAGTTTATGGAAATTTTGAAATTTGAAAAAGAAAAGAATTTTTTTGCAAGGGCTACAGTACAAAGAGCCACTAGTATATTAGGTTTTAAAAAGTTGATTATCTAGGTGATTGAGCTTTGTAACAAACACAAGGGAATTATAGCACCCCTGTTCCACATGGCCTTGTCTGTCCTGCCTAGCGCTAGAGTCAGCTTTACATGACAGAAGTCTCCTATAGTATCCAGGTATAGGTTCGTTCGTTACCCTGTGCCCCTCAAAGCGGAAATAGTAGCCCCGCTTCCCGAGGCCCCGTCGACCCGTTGGCAGGCAATATTTTTATAACAAAATATATTATAATGTGATCATTATAGCGTTTGTTAATTAAACAGTAGATGAATATCAACACTGATCATGAACATTATAATCGAAGATTTTATGCAAACATTTTTAATTCATTGTTTTTATAAACATTTATCACTTCAAGTCTAAATTATGCAGTTCGCTCTGCCTCGCTGTTGGGCACAGGCCTCCCCCAAAGTCTTCTACAATGATCGGTCCTGCGCTACTTACATCTAGCGACCACCCGCGACCCTTACCAGCTCATCAGTCCACCGTGTGGTGGGCCTGAAAACCCTTGCGTCCCAACGACCATCGGTTCTACGTGATATGTGCCCCGCCCAAAATATGCAATTTATTTTTATGTCGTGCATGTAATTTTATGCATCCTACTAGTATAGTGACTTCTCCCAAACAAACCAGCAGAATTTCTTTAAAAACATCCCTCGATTTGAGCTTTCCAAAGTACGCACGGAGCCTCAGCGGATACAATTTCGTACGAAAAATTGATTCAATTTGCGTACCTACGAAACGATTTTAGTTTCTCCGGGCCCAGATATTGTCGATATATTTTACTTCATAGGTTTCACGAATATTTACGGGGACGATAAGAAGTTTTGTCGGCGAATAAAGTTGGATACGGAATGCTGGTAATGCCTGTTTTATAATGCTGGCATTTTGTGGTTGAATGATGAATAAATAAGAGGACATATTTCTTATTTTTACAATGTAATCGGCCAGAAAAGTGAACATTTTAGTACGTGCATTGGTATTTTTACAGATACGACTGCAGAGCCGAGGTTATCTTTATTGCATCCTAATATGTGTTCAGGGTTTTTTGAAACTGATCGTTGTGATTGAACTAAGTTTAACATAAGCAAATACTGTATTATTTGAGTAGAGTTCCCACAAACCCAAATAAGCTTTTGTTATTATGGTATACTAAGTTAAATGTTCAGATGAATTCCTAGAAATATTCAAACCGCATGTCTTGCCCTACAAGCATCCAAAACTTATGTACCTAGGGGTCCATTTGGCAAAGCACATTGTATCCTTAACCATATTTATATTCTATTTATGCCCTGCAATCATTACTTAAAAGCTGCAACTGAATGTCCGACAAATTGCCCCCGCCTTGACAGGAACAAAGAAAATGTATACTATGATAGGCATGCCTTACGACGAAGCAGCTTGACCCGTACGATTGAAGCTCCGACTCAATGTATGGAAATCGAAACTCACATTACTTTTACATATCGGCTGCCCTATATCAAAACCTAGTAAGGGACAATTTTTCGGAATTTTGTCTTTTAACTTAAAAGTATTTGTAACAACCTAATAAGTCCCCACCTGGTTACAGAGATACCAGCTTGCAATCGTTATAATTACTGGAATTGCCAATGCCTCGAAACTAGTAAGTAGCATGTCTAGCAACTGTTTACCATTGTAAAACCCAGTAAGTCACATAACCCATATTGTCTGTCTGCTCTCCTGTAAAATGTGGTCAGATGGAGATACTTGGTTTCGATATAGGGCATCAGATATTTAGGATAGATTTCTAGAACAATATTCCTTTTTCTATTCAATAGAATATATCTAAGGTATTTCTTTAGCGAAGGAATATTGTTCTAGAAATGTATCATAGAATTCCACAAAGTCATGCCTGATTCTATCTATTATTTGGGATATAGTTAGGGTGTTTTGTTCGAAATTTCGACATGATTGTGCGCTCTGGGTTAAAAGCACCAAATTTTTATCATGATTAGAGTGTTGTACGGTGAGAATTTTGAGAGTTGGAGGGAAGTCAGATTCGTCCTCTATGCGCGAAGGGTGGGGGTGACTGCAGCGGAGTACGCACCTTCTTATTCTTGTTTTGTTGATCAGTTTAGGCTGCTAGGACTTGTATGGTATCATTTTCATGTAAAATAAATACAAAAAATTTAATTATCGTTAAAAATATGTAAGATTCTATTTAAAAATACTAATATGTATTTTAACAAATAAGAAAAAAACCCACTGCTTTCTTTTTAAGTAAAATGACGTGTTGATCTTAATTTTCCATTATTATAGATATTAAAAAATCTAAGATTTAGATTTTTTTGTTGTTTGTTTACTTATACTAGCTTACATACCAAATTTCAGCTTTATAGGACTCTAGGAAGTACCTTAAGAATTTTGATGACGAACTCTGAGTTTTTTTGATATTAATAAAAACCAAAGTACAAGAGCTATGCAATTGAAACTTTATATGTTTAACAAGTTAACTATCGACATAATATCCCGAGAATTTTGTTTATCTGTTATAATCCAAACCCATGTTATGAGTTATGAGGGTTCCAAAAAACGACGATGCGCTTCGACAGACGATAGGTAGTGCCCAAGCGCTTGGCTTGGCTCGTCTTGGCGGGCGCACTACCGTGCCCCCAGATAAACTTTGTATAGAGCCCTGATGTAGGTCAGCTGTTAGGTCAGGTTTGTTTTATAACAATCCTGGAAAGTGAACAGTTTATGTGAAAAACTACTTGGGGCATATGATTATGGGTAACAATACATTTCATCATCATTCTAGCCATGGACTAAGGAAACTGTGATATGTTCGTTACGTAGGGTGGTGAAGATAGAGAGGGTTCACAAAGAAACACACTATCCGGGCTACATAGTATACTCGTCTGTAATCCTCTGTACAACTGAGTTCCATTATATTCTTATCCTAACAATTTATATTATAAATTTACGTGCTCTGAGAGGGAATCCCTTATCCAGTTAGCACACACTCTATCTGTCGTTGATCGAATAACTGGTTATTATATTCATACGTGAAGATATGAGTGTTTGCCTATCACAAAACAAAGTCTGCTACTCCGGATCGTGCTAAACCCTTTTTTTTATCTTTTTTTGCGTTGTGAAAATGCTTTATGCATACCCCCGGCCCGGGGAAGGCTATTTGGGGGTTATGTCGGACTCTCTCCCCCCGCCGTGTGATGGTGACAGGAGGAGCATACCCACTAAAACACACCGGCATCACCCGCTCTGCCGTTAAAGGGGGCGCAATGGGATCGCGAGCATTTCACCACGCCCCCTGGTCGTGCTAAAGCCTACGTCACCGTGCAGCCTGTGCACACCCGAACTCACACTATGAACGCCAACCACCGATAGGCTCGATAGTAGTGATGACGTAGGCTTGTGTCACTCGCACAACTAGTTTTACCCGGATTGTCATACATTGTACTCGTATCATGATTCTAGCTCTATCCTGAAGCATGCCCGGATTGCCCGGAATCCGCTACCTAATCCCAAGAATTGGAATGGGGACTAGTTTTTACGGAAGCAACTAACATCTGACGTGCCAATCCAAGGGGGAAACTAGGCCTTATTGGGATTAGGCTTGTCAAGTGAGTGGGCAACTTGACTGTTAGAAGTTCTCAAGCCACCTGAAGGCCTCTAACCCCTAACTTGGCTTATCGATTGCTGTCATAACAATAACCGGGATCAACGGGTTAACGTGCCTTCCAAAGCACGGAAACGCTCTGTTAGTTTAGTAGTCACCTTAATCTCGCATAACGCACGCGGTACGCCGCCGCTGGGCCACGAACGCTCCTTGCTCACATTTAATGGCAAATAAAATTATGGTTTTCATTATTACTAATGAAATCCATATTCATAATTCTATACTATAGACCCCGTATATTAAAAAAAATGGGGGGTATGGGCAGCAGCATCCCTGGAGTGCGGTGGAGATACTGCGATCGCCAACCCGCATGCCAAGCGTTGCGATTATGGCATATACCCCCCGTGATTTTGGGGGAAGCCTGTCCAGCTGTGGACGTCCTTTGGCTGATATGGTTTTTTTTATTTTTTATTTATTAAAAATGGGATTGCTCTTGGCCAGCATCTAGCCAGGGGGCAAAGATGAGGCCGACGATGAAGCGAGCTCACCCAGAAGATGCCTATTCACTCGTGCCTTAAAAAGGACCAGGTTATATGAACTCGGAAATACAGACGCCGGCAGAGAATTCCAAACCTTAGAAGTGCGCATTATAAAAGAAGATGCAAAGCGCTTGGTTCGAATTAGAAGTGATGGATGGTGGTGGTGGATATAAAAAAATACCATGTCATGCCAGCTAAGCGCCATTTTAATTTCCTAGAAGTTAAAGTCAAGAGCGAGACATTTTGAAAGCGTCTACTAGACTCCTAGGGATTAGCCATAAGTATACTGTTAAAACTGTATTCTTAGCCGAGTCGGAGTTCCAAATCCTATTACGTTACGTTTGCTGTGAATACAAAATACGAGTAATTCTCTTAGCACTGCAACAGAGTAAATAATTGCAGCTAGTCCAATGTATTCAGACTGGTTAATTAGTTTACATTGTATTTTATAAATTTTATATATTGTATACCGGAATATTTACTACTACATCTCCTTTATTTATTTATTTATTTACAAGAACGGTATCAACCAATTACACTTATAACAATGATTGTTTAAAATACATATACCTATATAATTATTACATAATCTTAAATCTATACAGAAACCTCTCTTTTATTCTCGCTCTTCAGCCATTCATCACATAATAAGAGAGGCACCTGGACGCGAGCATGGGCAGGCTGTCCACAAAAATGTCCACGTGTGGATCAGTACGCAGGAGCCCGTTGAGCGAGCTGACCATTTCGCAGAGCGGTGAGTGGCGGCGCGCCGCGGTCGCGCGTGGTTCGGTGCCATCCGACAGCTGCACGTACGTGCGCCGACGGGATTTGTTCGGGGGCACGACAATGCTGTTAAGGGCGTTATGTAATTCTGTGCTATTGATTTTATTATGGAGCACCTTACATGCTGTTACCATCCGCTCGGTGCCTCTACGTACTTCCAGGGAGTTGAAGCCCAGGACGCCAAGCAAAAACTTAGTCGGGTACATGACTGGGTAGTACCCATACAGTTTTTTGTATAAAAAGCGTATAAAAAAGTATACATTACTTTCATCACTAATACATCCCCTTTATATACACATATGCACAGACACTCCCTTACAAACACACACACACACACACACACACACACACACACACACACACACGCACATACACGCACTTAACTGTTTATCTTAAAAATGTTATTCTCATAGAATATTCTGTTATTTGAAATTGTAATTGCCTTTTAATAAATTGTCCTTATTTGGTTTGTTAAATAGATGGTATTTGCCAACCTTCCGGACTCACTGCGCCCTAAAGTACTAGCTTAGGGTTCAGGGATTCATTTCATTAGTTACCTTCTGCAAGCCACTGAAATGTAAAGTACTATATGTTTTGTAATCCTTAATGAAATAAAGATTATTATTATTATTATATTATCTCTTTATTCATTTTTTCTCTTAGAATATAATATTATTATTATTATTGTTGAATGGTTCTGAAATAAAGTCTGAATAAATTGGGAGTTAAAGTTGTATGTCAGGATCGTAGTAAGTGGAAATCCGTGATCTCTGCCTACCCCTCTGGGAAACAGGCGTGATTATATGTATGTATGTATGTAAATTGGGAGACGGACAGATTCTTTGTTACAACTTTTTCTTCTTTATTATAAATAAAATAAATATTAGGGGACAATGTTTTACACAAATCAAACTAGTCCCATAGTAAGCTCAATAAAGCTTGTGTTATGGGCACTAGACGACGATATATTTAATAGATATATACTTAAATACATAGAAAACATCCAAGTCTCAGAAACAAATGTTTCTGCTCACCACAGAAACAAATGCCCTTACCGGGATTCGAAACCGGGACCTCTAGCTTCGGAGGCAGTGTAGTGAGTTGGTAGTGACCAACTAGGCTAAACAGGCCGACAATCCTCTGTTAGGGTCTAGGGTTCGTTATAACTCCCTCCATTTGCTTCCATCTTGGGCAGTTTGGGTTACTTCTTCCGATTTCATTCCAGAGAGCTCAACTTTTGATTCCACGGAACGCCGCCAAGTTGTTCTTTATTACTACCACCATCCACCATATCAGCTCTAGGACGTCCACTGCTGGACATAGGCCTCCCCCAATTTCATGGGGGGTAAATGCCGTAATCGCCACGCTTGGCATGCGGGTTGGCGATCGCAGTATCTCCACCGCACTCTAGGAATGCTGCTGCCCATTCCCCGGTGGTCTTGGTCGTAGTTTAAGGACATACACGGGTCCCGGGTTCTTTATTACATCAGTGCCAAAAAACAAAAACAAATTTAACCATATGTACTCTTACAAGAATACAGCTACATGTGGTACAGGTACATGGTGTTAATATATCGTATTCAGCATGCAAGAAAGCATACAAATACTTATATTTAATTAGAAAAAAAGCAATTTGACATCATGAATCATTATTAGACCCCGGTATCGGCGGTGCAAATTGGTAGCTGTCAAGTTCTTAGGGATGGGTAAAAATATTTATGATGTCGATATCGATTCTCTTGTTTTTTCTGTACCATTAGTTTTATATGTATACCATTTTTTGTATTTAGAATTTTATCTATTTCAGTAACAAAGCTAAAGGATTCAAAACGTTTAAAGGAATCGTTAGATGTAATACTCGAGGTTAAAAAAATCTTTGCATCACACTTTTAATTAATTTGTGAATGTATCGTGCTATGAAGATAACGATAATTTGTTAGTAATGATGAATAATTGAAGATTTTTATTTGTAAAAAAAAATATTTTACCCACATAATATTTACTTTGTAATTATATAGTCCTGTTGTATAAAATAAACACGTTTAATTGAAGTCTTAGACTCTCATTGTGGTGAAGAAAAATTATCGACATATAGCTATAATTATCGACATACCTCTAGTATTTCAAAATAATTTTAACCCATCCCTAAGAACTTGACAGCTACCAATTTGCACCGCCGATACCGGGGTCTAATCATTATTTAATAGTTGTGCACATACTCGTTTGTAGTAAAACTCTTTATTGTACAAAAACACACAACAGATAAGATTACCACCATATCAGCCAAAGGACGTCCACTGCTGGACATAGGCCTCCCCCAAATTCACCGGGGGTATATGCAATAATCGCCACGCTTGGCATGCGGGTTGGCGATCGCAGTAGATACTGCGATCGCCAACCCGCATGCAGATGCACCGCACTCCAGGGATGCTGCTGCCCATCCCCCGGTGGTCTTGGTCGTAGTTTTAGGACATACCCGGGTCCAAGATAGACAAGATAAGATTAACAAAAGGAAAAAGTTTAGTAATAAGGCGAACTTATCACTTTAAGGGATCTCTTCCAGTTGAGCTTTGTGTTAAGTCAAACATATTGACACTGCAAAAATGGTAACGATACATTATCCGTTTCTTAATATTTCCCCGACTGCGGCAAAGCCCCAAAAGGAGGTTTATGAGTTCGATCTGTATGTATGTACATATGTATGTCTGTTCCTTCGTCCCCTTGTAACTACTCAAACGGCTCAACCGATTTCGATTAATGATACGTCATTAGATTCGTGTCGATGGCGCGAGTGTCACTGTCAAGGTCCTCGGAGGTGGACGTTTGTATAGGATGGCCATTAAGCCTGTGCCAAAAGTATCGAGTTCTATGTCGATGAAATCACGAGCAAAAGCTAGTACTCATATATTGTTTTAGCTAAACACGCGTTCCATACACCCCCGGGGTGCTGATATAGACGTTCGCGCTAAGAACGGAGGAGCGAAATGCCATGTTTTGAATTTTCACACCCAGAAAGCTTGTTAGACAGAGAATCTTCGGTATTTAAGTACCCCTTACTGCATGACGTATACAATTATTTGTTTAAATTTGAACCTTGACACGATGTCAATTAGGTCATTAATTATATCTACCATATCATTAAATTTAAATTACATCTGGTTTCGTATGCAATAACAGAATTATTCTGTGTTATAGTCGCGGAATGAAAGGGCTCGTCACTTTTCGACTTTAACGGCATTAAAATAGAGTTGAAAAGTGACGAACCTTTTAGATAGAAAGAAAGTTTATTACAACAACCTTAATAACAAGTAATATTTTAACCAAAAAATACCGACTCCTAACTTTGCCAGACCCCATCCTCTTGGTATATAATTTGAGGAGTTCCTTATTTTTTGCCTTACCCCATCCTCTTGGTTTATAATTTGATGAGTTCCTTCGATTTTTCCAAGATCCTTTCATCAGATCCACACTTGGTGACAATGGGACCAACTAGAAAACACACCCTTTCAAACAAAAAAAAAAGAATTTTTGAAATCGGTCCACTACTCTCCGAATAATCGGTGAACATACATAAAAAAAACCGACGAATTGTGAACCTCCTCCTTTTTTGAAGTCGGTTAAAAAAACAATTGCAGTTACAGTGATAAGTATAGATTTTTTTAATTCCGCGACTGTACACGAACGGGCAAGTGGTACTGGCCTGGGTCTCTTAGTTGTGAAGAGTGTTCTCGCTGAGTTTAAAGTCTAGTCTAGATAGTTAAAACAGCAAGGCGTCTGGTTAAATTATGCACTGACGTTAACCCAACACGGACGGAGGTTTTATAAGAATGGTAACGCATTTGTTTACAATACAATATAGGTTATGGGTTTACGTGGACAGTATTAATCGCTATCTAAATGTATACTTTTGTAATAGGTATTTAAAATATATACGGGGTGTGGCCTGTAATAGGAGCAATAAATTTAAATGACGCTACCTTAGAGCATCTGCAGTAACCTCTTGTGTCCAAATTTTTTTAATCTTTTTTCAATTGGGAGAAATTTTGATCTAAAGTTACGACCGCCAAGTAATGGATCTTGGCACCCAGAGATTATAGCGCGGCAGTCAATGCTGATTTTGAGGTTGCTTCAAGTTATGACTCATAATCGTTGTCGCATTTTTGGTTTGAAAGAATATTTTTGGGATTTAAAAAAAAAATTGTGTTTTTTGAATATATTGTTATTAATATCACTCCAGTAGAGTAAAAAAGTACACATAAGCTACATTTGCGAGAAAAAAAATCCAAAAAAAACCTTTTTTTTTCAATTAAAATCATTTGGAAATAATTGCTGGAGAGCTCAATAGTGTACCGTTAAATTTTTTGCTCCTATTACAGGCCACATCCTGTATAAATATATCTTGAAACTTGAGTACATTTTTGTTTTTTTTTAGATTCATAATATTATGAATGTATTCAAAAATGTTTTCTGCAAATTCACCACAATGGCACTTTTAAATGTAAAAACTATGCTGTTTAACAAAGTTATCTCATTTAATGAAAAGAAACGTAATGATAATTTACTTGAAATTTTATATTTACATCTAATTTATTTATTTTATTATTAGCTCATAATTGTGGAACGACTGCCATGTAAGTGACTTGGTGTATGCTGTAAACTTACGTGTGCTTAATTCAGCACAAATAATTGTTTTACTGACCTTGAATTCTGACCTAATTCAAACTATTTTACTTTAAATCCAACCCCCGACCCCCAAATGGAAATTAATAACGCCCACACAACTTATAACATGATAACTTGATAACTAAAGACCACCCTTCCGTTACTTGCGAACTTAGATATTGACCCGTCGGGGTAAAGTTTAAGCGGGGGTAAACATGTGGGTAAATATGGGTAAATAAGGGGGTAAATAAGGATCATCGATGGAAAGTGGCCTCGCATATTGCGTAATATTAGATTGGAACGAATTTAAGCGTGTTTAGAATATGTGGCAGGTGTATTTTTGGGGCTTCATTTGGTTCAGAGGGTCTTTCTGGCCACTTCTGTTTAGTTACTTGCCATACGTTAAAATTTACAACATGGATAGTAAACCATGAAAAGCCAAACTAAATTTTAAATTAGGTACAAAATATTATCAAAACGTAAAAAAAACGAGACTTCAAAGACTCTACATTATGATTATTTCATATTATCCAAGTAAATTTACATGCACCAAGCGAATTCTTATGGCAAAATGAGAAATAAATTGTATGTGAACAATTTACGTAAACGCAGTATTAGTAAACTGGACTTAATCGCGTACAAAAATGAATCACCTGAGGTGAGCCCGACGTTTCGAATGTATCGCAACATCCGTGGTCACGAGCTGACACACGCGCGATTGTACGCGATTAAGTCCCGTTTACCAATAATAATGCGTAAAAATCGTGCAAATTTAAATCAATATAACGCAGTATTGCACGACCAAAACCACAATTTACTTATCTCCCCATGCAACAGTGGGATCGCATTAAGTGACGTCACAACAGAGTATTAATCAGTAGGAAGGACCCGTGTCTCAGGTCACTAGTGAAGATCTGAGTTTGTCCCTTATTTTTGGCTTTTGTTGTTCTCTAATAGTTGGTCCTATGTATGTATAATCCTAATTTGATCCTTGCTAAAAACTGGTTCGAATGACACCATAAAACGTAGGTAAGTAGCCAAATACTTATACAGGGTGATTTCTGGGTCGTGATTCAAAACCACTTTTTCTGACTCTGTAAACGATCCTCATTATCATGTAGTGTTATTTGATTAAAGGATAATTAGTTTATTTTTTCTTATTTTCCACGTAAAATTAATCTTATACTAAGTAATCATGGTCATCCTATGACTTTTGACATACGCTGTATGGAAAGCGACAAGACGTCACATTGAGTAGGGTTACCAAACTGTATTCAAAAATGTATTTTTTTTTCTATTTGTCATCTGAAAAATAATCAACATTATTGATGATAAACAATAATTGACAACACCATTAGCCTCATCTTTGAATTCTGTATGATGTCTTGCTCTCTTGCTCCACGACCCAGAAATCACCCTGTATTATAAAATCCTTCGCGTGCTCGCTCGCGAGGTAAAGTATGAAAATAAATTGATTGTCCGAGAAAATTCATCTCTTTCATTTCAATCGGTGCCCAATATGTTTTGCCCGTTCCTTCTAATATTATTGGACGCCCGTGTGAAAGCTAGACAGCGGAATATTGATATTCAAAAGGGATTCGAAATAACGAACAAAAATATATCTAATACAAGGGTGAAATTTTATTGACTATTCAAATTTCACAGTGGATTCCTTAGCGAAAAATAAAAGGTACGTGTTTTTTCTTTCAGTATCTTTCAGTACTAAAATATTGAGACAGTGCAGCTGAAATATATGCTAAAAAACCAAGCGTTCGTGGATACTGCGGTAGCGAGCGTTGTGCAGGAGGTGGGAATAAAGCTCGCCCCGTCCCTACGTTGAGACGCCGAGACAAACTTACGCGTCGAAAAACTGTTTTTTAATTAAAGTTACAATAATATTAAAATATCATTGGAAACAATAAAAAAAAAAGTTGAAAATTTTCCTTGATTCACGGGTTACTTCCGGTTCGTAAACATTGTTGTAAGTCACGTTCGCGATCGGGCGTCTTTACGAGAGATACAACACGGAAGTACACAACCGGTCATTGCGGAGATGCGCGTGCGACTAATTTGCAATTTTGGCCGACATCAGATAGGTGAGCGCACCCCCCCCGCACCGCTAACCCCGAGCATTATTTAGCTCCCAATTATCCACACGTTACTAATTATTTATTCGGGCAGCACATTTCATTGTGAAAAATGTACCTATGTTTTTTTTTTCTTCAGAAATGTCATCTGTTATTGATACCTAATGCCTGGGAAAAATTTGAACAGTCAATAAAATTTCACCTTAGATTATAGATATACAGCTATTAATGCGTGCACCTCCCACGATAACTAAAAAGCCAAACATGGCCCGTGTTAACGTCAGGCCACACCGTTACAGAATCGCAGTAATGAGGGGGAGAATCTTATGAGTTAAAAACGTCACGCATGAGGCACGTCACTGAGTTTATGGTGCGTCAGTGCGTTTTAATGTTTTTTTTCCTAAAAAATAAACGCGATTTCTCCGAACAGAGATCAGAATGTAGATCGATATTTTGTCGCCCTATATCCTTGACATCCCTCTAACCCGTTTAAGAGTTTATTATAATGGAGAAAAAATACAACGATTATTAAGAGAGTGAACCGGTTTTTACTAGGTAAGCGGGCTCCATCCTAGACCACAATATCGCTTACCATCAGGTGATTTGTGGTCAAGCGCAAACCTATCCGGAGTAAAAAAGAAAAAAAAAAGGTTTTCACACAAGCCGTAAAAAACTCAAAAAACCCTTGTATTTTTTTTTCTTTTACAATTTCTAGCAACGGAAACTGATTTTCGACCTAGATATGCCGGATCCCATTGTGTATACAAAGTTTCATGTTATTCTACCGTGGCGTTTTAAAATGAGAGCATAAATACGTTTGTATGGAGAACCGAGCGTACTGCGCCCTCTTAAGGTGAATTCTATTAAGCCATCTGTAATTGTAAGCGGTGTTCGTTAATATCTGATCGTATGTAAAGTTTGACAAGTTTCTGTGGGATAACAACAGGTCTCCAATCATAACTACTGAACAAATGATGTAAAATATAACCACTAACAAATAGATCTTGTAGAAATGTTGCTCGTTTAAATGTAGTACAGGATATATTCTAAAATGTTTAAAAAAAAATACCAATTACAGCATTTTTAGGTAACTAAATTATCATGGAAAGTTTTTAAAATCTCCCAAATGATACAAGTCCGACGTATGTCGAGTGAATTAAACATAATATGAACTGAAATTAGCACTGCGTTTTGTTTAAAAAGTATAATGCAATGGAATTAAAAGTAAAGAGCTCATAATGGAAAAAAAGTTATAACGCCGAGGGATCTGGGTTTTCTATTTTTATTTAAAAATAGTTTACTTGAGACTTCGTCTGTGTATAAATCGCTAATAGAACTTACATACATCTAGCTCCCATCACACAAGATATTATTGAAATAGAATCATCAGCCGGATGCCCAATCATCATTTATCAGCCGAAAGCCTCCCGTGGGCCTCCCCTAAGGATTTTCACAATGACCGGTCCTGCTCTAACCTCATCCAACGGCTTCCCACGATCTTGACCAGATCGTCAGTCCACCTTGTTGGGGGCCCCACGCTGCGTCTTCCAGTGCGTGGTCGCCACTCAAGAACCTTTCTGCCCCAGCGGCCATCGGTTCTATGAGCAATATGCCCCGCCCACTGCCACTTGAGTTTTGCAACTCGCTCAGCTATGTCAACGATCCTGGTTCTCCTATGAATGTCTCCATTTCGGATTCGATATCATAGGGAAACTCCGAGCATGCCTCGTTCCTTCTGGGTGACTTAAAGCTTTCTTATTTGGCCCATCATGAAAAAAAACCTAAGAATAATGATTTAAATATGTAAGTTCAATTTTGGCAGAGGACAAAGTCGGCCGGAGGTTGAATTTTCCCTTTTTTATTGACGGGTGCGTTTATTATCCTCTTAACAACTTTAATTGTCGACTCACCGTGGGTCCCTGTCATAATAACAAACAAAATTATGCTGACATTGTTATTACGCCGGGTTTCAGAGTACCCCAACAATTAAAGGTGTTTACCGTACTATTTCTGTGCAAATAGACGCAGGAAGTCGAGTTTTTATGTTTGCAATCTACATATTTACCCAGTCTGCTGCGAACTATTTTTTTTGAAGTGGACTAGTGGCTCTGTGAACTGTAGTCCTCGCAAACAATTTTATTATTTTCTAATTTCAATATTTCCAACAACTGTCTCGACAAAATTATCGAACCTGCTCACAAAATTTCACGAGAATCGGTTGAGAAATGCGACCTGTAGAGGAGAACATCCGGACATACGAAAGAATTTTTTGTCGAAAGCTGAAACGGAGAGCGCATCGCTCGCTCGGTCAATAATTGTTTTTTAGGGTTCCGTACCCAAAGGGGACCCTATTACTAAGACTTCGCTGTCCTCCGTCTGTCACCAGGCTGTATCTCAAGAACCGTAAAATTTCAACTGTCTAGACAGTTGAAATTTTCACAGGTTGTGTATGTCTGTTGCCGCTATAACAACAAATACTAAAAACAAAATAATAATAATAATTAAGGGGAGCTCCCATACAAAAAACGTGATATTATAGCCCTTTTTCATGGCTACCACTCCCGGACTAGATTTCAAGAACCGTAAAAGCTAGACAATTGAAATTTGCACAAATTATGTATTTTATTGTGGCAACAACAACAAATACTAAAATGAAAATAATAATAATAATTAAGGCGGGGCTTCCATACAACAGAGTAGTTGTTGGCGTTTTTTGCTGTATCTCATGAACCGTTATAGCAAGGCGGATAAAATTTTCACAGATGTTGTATTTTTATTGCCACAATAATAACAAATACTAAAAATAAAATAAAAATAATATTTAAGGGGGCTTACATACAACAAAAGTAATTTCTTTTCCTGTTTTTTTTTCTGGTACGGAACCCTTCGTGCGCGAGTCCGACTCGCACTTGGCCGGTTTTTGTTTCCAATTTTAGTTCCGTTATTATTGGTGATTGTCAATCAAATACTTAAGCATAATAATGTTTGGGTGTATTTTACATTGATGATTACTCTAATTAGTGGCTAAAATAAATCGGCAGGCAACGTATAGGGATACAACTTCTTACGGGCGAGCGACTTTGTACTCGTAGCGTTGTAGGTATCCGGGGATACCAGATTTCCCGCGTCTTTATCCGCGTTGAACTAGTTATCCCAGTACGCAAATAACTGCTATTAAATTATTTAAGACGCAGGCTTAGTTATCGCTCTCCCATACCAACTTTCACTGCTCTTTTGACGCCCTCAAGAAGTTATTTCCGGGTTAAAAACTTGGCCCATTTTCTACCCTGCATCTAAAACTAAGTATCGCCATACAAAATTACATCTAAATTTATGCGTTCGTCAATTAAAACGTGTAAAGGTAACAAACAGAGTTACACTCAATTATAATATTAGAACGAATTTCCTATGTCTGAGCACTCCGAATAAAAAACGAATTAAAGTTTTCACCCTACGCGCTTCGCACAGGCGTTGAAGCGAAAGGCCGAATATGTTTGTTTGGAACGTTCTCAAATAACCCTAGTCCATTATTTTCCACACGCGATTATGGTACTAATTGCTAGAGGCGTATATCCTATAATCGCGTGTATTCACTTAGACTTTCATCTCGTTGTACCACAGACCGATTCAGAACCAAAAGGTACTATGCGAAGAGAAATTTAATAACGCGAACTTCTTTTTAACCTTTAATAAGCGAGTTTTGTGAATATAAATGCAAATACAGACGTTTGTAAGCAACAGAACTTCATGTATACACATGATAAAAGCTGGTTTTTCCTGTATTTCATGCAATTTTCATGCCTTAAGAGGGCGCAGTACGTTTGGTTCTCCATACAAACGTGTTTATGGTCTCATTTTAAAACGCCATGCTAGAGTAACATGAAACTTTGTATACACAATGGGATCCAGCTTGTCTAGGGCGGAAATTAGTTTTTGTTGCTTGAAATTATAATGGCGAAAAAATACAGCGATTATTAAGGTTTTCATACAAGCCGTAAAAAACTCTAAAACCGCTGTATTTTTTTTTATTTTTCAATTTCTAGCAACAGAAACTAATTTACGACCTAGGTATGCCGGATCCCATTGTGTATACAAAGTTTCATGTTATTCTAGCATGGCATTTTAAAATGAGAGCATAAATACGTTTGTATGGAGAACCGATCCACACCGATCGTACTGCGCCGTCTTAAGGATAATTAAATAGCGTTTTCGTGGAATTTAATGTATCGTGAGACATGTAAAGCTTTTTTTAGGATGAGTGTTTTGGCGGCGGTGTTAGTCAGGTATTGAGTTAGGTATTAGGTATTGTCCTTTTAATATAGCTGAGGTGACGTGTCTTCCTAAAAAATATGTCATGTTATTAATGGTAGATTGTATAACAAGGGAACAAAATGCAATATTTCATCGAGGGTTAGCGCGTTGAATACCGAACGAAACGAAGGATTCCATGAATACGATACGTGGAGTCCTGAGCGTAGTGAGAGGTACGGCACGTCCGAGTTAATAAATAATTTTGCTACCGTGTATTACACGCAAGAAGCGGTCACTTATCCTAGAGAAAAAATATTCAATTAATAAGTAAATAAAAGACCACATTGCCAAATTGAAATATATAAACATACATACCTACAAATATGTATGTGTGCGTACCACCGTACCCCAGCCATATAAATACAACAATACTTTTAAAGAAGAACTGCCGATGTGTCCAAAAGATGTCACCCGTAGTCATAATTAATATGGGTGTACTGCTAGAGGTCCCGGGTTCGATTCCCGGTAAGGGCATTTGTTTCTGTGGTGAGCAGAGACATTTGTTCCTGAGACTTGGATGTTTTCTATGTATTTAAGTATATATCTATTAAATATAAATATATCGTCGTCTAGTACCCATAACACAAGCCTTGTTGAGCTTACTGTGGGACTAGTTCGATTTGTGTAAAAATGACTCCTAATATTTATTTATTTATTTATTATATTACTAATATTATAAAGTTGAAGAGTTTGTTTGTTTGTTTGAATGCGCTAATCTCAGGAACTACTGGTTCGTATTGAAAAATTCTTTAAGTGTTGGATAGTCCATTTATCGAGGAAGCCTTTAGGCCATATAACATCACCCTGCGATCAATAGGAGCGAAGACGCGGACGAAGTCGCGGGCAATAGCTAGTGTTACTAATATGTTTGTAGGTAATATAATATTCGGCCATGATTTAGAGAATGAGTACACATATGGACCACCGTTTACAATCGCGTTTAAGGCTTTTAATTCGTATACAATTTAATTGATTCCGTTATGGCTCAAAAATTTGTCATACAACACCCATAATGTTATTTGTAATAGGTACCTAACTTTAGTGTGACAAAGTATCGCCATAGTATATATCTAAAACTTTGGCCCTTCCCCTGACACGTGAATTTAACTATTTTAAATACACTCCACCATCCACCACCACCATATCATCCCTAGGACGTCCACTGCTGGACATAGGCCTCCCCCAATTTCATGGGAGGTAAATGCCATAATCGCCACGCTTGGCATGCGGGTTGGCGATCGCAGTATCTCCACCGCACTCTAGGAATGCTGCTGCCCATTCCCCGGTGGTCTTGGTCGTAGTTTAAGGACATACCCGGGTCCACCGGGTCCGGGTCCGGGTCCGAATACACTCAAGAGCAGAAAAATGGTTACAGTTTCTTTTGATTTTCCATTCAAAGTAGTCATTCCCATTCAAGGGTTCATTTCCATTCAAGGGTCGTAGTAGTATCATTTTAGTTGTTAATATTTTCATTAACAGGAACAGAGGACGAGTCTACGAACCCGCGTTAGATATGTTCCCACAGATCGATAGGCCCAGCGATTGTGCCTTGTCGGCGCCTCCCGTGAAACCCGATCTATGTGTCTACGGATGCGGCATTTCAATATATTGATTTAAACTTGCACGATTTTTACACATTATTATTGGTAAACGGGACTTAAAGAGTCCGCAGTAAGCTCGGATCTGCATATACAAACGTAGTTACGCTCTCATTTTAAAACGCCATGCTAGAATAACATGAAACTTTGTATACACAATGGGATCCGGCATATCCAGGTCGGAAATTAGTTTCTGTTGCTTGAAATTGTAATGGAGAAAAAATACAGCGTTTATTAAGGTTTTCATACAAGACGTAAAAAACTCAAAAACTAGCTGTATTTTTTTTCTATTTCAATGTCTAGCAACAGCGCATGGCGGCTCCCATTGTGTATATAAAGTTTCATGTTATTTCAGCAAGGCGTTTTAAAATGAGAATTAAATTTTAATTTCTTTTACAATGCCTATGTAATAATGTCAAAATTTTTGCATCGTAATTCGGAGATATTGAAGGGGGGTAGGAGCGGTATTTTTATCACATTTATTTTTTCATAAACCAATTCTTTGGAATGTGTAACTCAAGACCTTTTATATGAAACCACACCTGACCTAATGACTAGACTGATGTTCCCACCCCCTAAACCTCATATCTGTCGTTTTTCATAGAAAATAAAATAAATGTTTTTTTATTGAAATGAAAATTTTGACAGACAAACAGAGTCAAACCATAAGCGTCACTTTTTTCATACAAACTTTACAATAAAGTTTCTGATTTTTCTATCAGTCGCCATCCCTATTGGAACGTGCAGAAATACCGCATCCGTACCTTATCGTTCCTGGCCGCGTGCCGCGGAAACAATCAATCAGCCTCTACTCGGAGCTGAAAACAATATACCGCCTTCACATTACCACACAACTATAAATGCTATAATGTATGGCTAATGTACCTTTATACACTCAGGGTTGTCACACCAATTTACAATTACACCATTAAATTTTATATAACTCTTAAATAAAAATGATTGAGAGTTGAACAATGAGTCAACGACGTTTCGAACGCCTTTTCGATTTCACCAGCGAACCCCCCCCCCTTCCCTAAGGCTTTGTAAGAAGGAACTAGTGTAGGATTTCGTGCACGAGCTTGGTTGTTCCGATGGCTAAGAGGCTAAAGCGATTGGCCGCGTATGCTAGATGGGCAGGTTCGTATCCTGCTCGGAGCATTAATTTTTTAAAATTTTCCCCTTTAATTAGAAATTTCGAAAAGAAACAGTTCTGTCGCTTGTTTGTCGGTTTGGACTGATGTTTGAAACAATATTTCTTAACGAAAATCCTATAAATGCATGCATCTATGACAGTAGGCTGCAATAGTCACAGACTAGGTAGTAATAAAGAGAAAATATATAATAATATAATAAATAAAATAAATATTAGGGGACAATTTTTTAACACAAATCGAACTAGTAGTCCCATGGTATCAATAAAGGCTTGTGTTATGGGTACTAGAAGACGATATATTTAATAGATATATACTTAAATACATAGAAAAACCCCAAGTCTCAGGAACAAATGTTTCTGCTCAAGCTCACATAAACAAATGCCCTTACCGGGATTAGAACCCGGGAGCGCTAGCTTCGGAGGCACTACCAACTAGGCTAAACAGGCCGACTACTGCTAGCTATGACTAAAAATCTCACAGAAAATAGCATAAATCAATAAGCGTTATTCACACAGAAGGACCCTTATAGTGCGCGGCGGTTAAGAGGTCAATCCTGACACCTGTCATTTCCATACAGTTTATAACCTCAAAGTGACTTTTAGGTTATAAAATCTATGGAAATGACAGCTGTCAGGATTGACTTCTTAATCGCCGACCAGCGACCACTATAATACATAAATACGTACCGACATAAGTGACCTAGGGCATAAGTTGTAGGCACCCATATTTTTGCACTCGACTGTATTTTGGAGCCTTGCTCTGCTGACTACACCATCCACCGAATATACAGGGTGAATTAGTATTCCGGGCCCGCGGCGCCCGTTACCCGGTGTGTTGGTTCAATCACCTTAATTAAAAGCGAGCTCGGCGCATCCAACAAGTTTATCCACTTCCTGGGCTTGATTTGTACGCACTCAAGAATATATAAATCGAGAGGTGTAGTGATAAAGTTTAAAAAACCGGCCAATTGCGCTCAGTAGCTGTTTCCACCTGTAACAACTGTTTAGCGAATCAAAAGTTTTATTAGGAACTTCTTAGTTTGGATATTAGAGCGGTGAGTCGGGAGGAGGGTGCACACTTTATACACCTTTGACAGCTAATATCTCACCAACGGGTGATTTAAACGGAAACGTTTCTTAGAAACATCTATGTTATTCTTAAAGGCCTATCCATAGATACCCACAATATGCTTATGAGCATTTAATTTTTTTTTTCATCCCTCGGTTTCATCTCCCCTAATTTAATTTTTTTCGCAATTTCATTTCTATGTAGCAGGTCATAGAATACACCATCCAGTCAAATTTCCAAAGTCTAGTGCTTACTTTATACGGACGGACGGGCAGACATGATGAAACATAAGGGTTCCGTTTTCGCCGTTTTGGCGACGAAACCCTAAAAATACACTGCGAAACCGCTCACAATATATAAAAATATAGAAAATTACATTCAAAAATAAGTAAAAAACTAAGAAAACCAAAAAATTGGTTGTTTGTAAAGTAGGTTTACGATCGAGATGTTTACGTGATAACGTCTTACTTCACTTGCACTTCACTTATACCTGCGATCGCGCTCGTGAGGTTTTGGTGTGACACAAGTTTCTGAACATGTCACCCGACTAAAACGATTTTAAAGACGTTATCACGTCAAAAAAATATTTATATTATCAAAATTACAACGTACATACTATGCATTTGATTTTTCGCCAAACTGTTATGTTTGATGGCGAGACGCGCTACATTTTTAAACAATTAACTTATTAAACTCATCCTATAAAATAAAGTAACAGTTCCGTGGGCCATATCAGAGAAAAGAAAACATATCTCTATTACACATACGCGTATATGACAAATTGAGAACGTCTTCTCGACTTATCACACATACTCCCGCATATATACATATACATACACACACAAACACACAATCATGACAAGTCTAGAAGAAATTCCTTTAGTTGTGTTTTTATAATAGATTTACTTAATTTAGGACTTTGTCTTAATAACCAAATTTTATTAAGAGGGCGCAGTACGCTCGGTTCTCCATACAAACGTATTTATGCTCTCATTTTAGAACGCCATGATAGAATAACATGAAACTTTGTATATACAATAGGATCCGGCATATCTAGGTCGGAAATTAGTTTTTGTTGCTAGAAATTGTAAAAGAAAAATAATACAGCGGTTTTTTTTGAGTTTTTTACGGCTTGTATGAAAACCTTAATAATCGTTGTATTTTTTCTCCATTATAATTTCAAGCAACAGAAACTAATTTCCGACCTAGATATGCCGGATCCCATTGTGTATAGAAAGTTTCATGTTATTCTAGCATGCCGTTTTAAAATGAGAGCATAAATACGGTTGTATGGAGAACCGAACGTACTGCGCACTCTTAAGTATAAATCATACTAAACTACTATTTAACGTATTCAAGTACCTAATATGTCAGTTAGCAGAAACACCCGTTTCAACCCTAACAAAGATAGGTGAAGGGGTCAGCGAACTTACTTAAAGTATCAATTGATGGTTTATCACATATTCAAAGCTACTTGGCAGATTTATAATATTAGGGTACAATATTTTTTTTTAATATTATTTTATTTTGTAGCAGTCTCCTAATTCATATTCCTTTATCAAAGAATCTTAATATTTAAATAAGAGATAAAATTTTAAAACTTACAATTTAATCATACATAAAAACATGAATACAAATATGAGACTTAAAATAGCTTAAGCCTAGTCACATAGGCCCCCGCAGTTGTGCCGGGTGCAAAGGTACCCATCCCACTTGCCGCGTTACCACGTTGAATGGCAATCAATGAACATTAACATTAGAACCGTAGCCAAGTAATGGCGATCGCAGTTTCTCCACCGCACTCCAGGGATGCTGCTGCCCATCCCATGGTGGTCTTGGTCGTAGTTTTAGCACATACCTGGGTCCGTTCGTATACCTATTACATAGTATTTCAGGCCTGTCTTGTCGGCCTGTTTAGCGTAGGTGATAGTGACACTGCCTCCGAAGCTAGAGGTCCCGGATTCGAATTCCGGTAAGAGCATTTGTTTCTGTGGTGAACAGAAACATTTGTTCCTGAGAATTGGATGTTTTCTATGTATTTAAGTATATATCTATTATTAAATATATCGTCGTATAGTATAGTACCCATGACACAAGCCTTATTGGGCTTACTATAGGACTAGTTCGGGATGTGTAAAAAAATGTCCGTATAATATTTATTTATTTATTCAGGAAGTTAAATACAACGACACAAAAAAAGTATAGGTAGAAGAACAACAATTGAAATGGAAGATGGCTCAGCTTGTGTCTTTACTAAGAGACCACTAAGGACTCTTGGACAACAAACGCTGTTATTCTCCCACCCCTATGGCTTACAAATTGAACTAAATACATGTGAACCAAATCCAGAGTTTCATAAACAAGACTCATTAATTAAAAAAACAAAAAACCCGACTGCGTTTCTGTTTAATTTGGAATTTGGCGCCAAAATCCGCCATTTAGTTTTTTTATTATCTTGATATACCCAGTGTCACTCTCATGGACCAGTGGCAGCCGTTCAGGCTGCAGAGCATGCCAAACAATTATACATACATACATACATACAAACAAACATACATACATACTCTCAAAAAACATAACTCTCCTTCTGGCGCAGTCGGGTAACTACTACACTAACTCTCTTATTACTTCTGTTATACTCTTCTTCTTTCTTTCTTCTTCTATACTTTCTTTAAATTTAGACTTCCGTGGGACATGAAAAACATACAAATAATATTTATGCGGTGGGTCGTACGCAAAGCGATGCCGCCGCGACAACATGTATCTCGAGGAACTCCCGAAGAATTCGAAACGTGTCACCAGTAGTGACAAGTGCGTGAGTTTAAGCAAACATTTATTAACCTTTTCGCCGCCAGACGTCAAAGTAATTCGCCGTGCCCCTGACGCCACAACGGTAAAAAAATTACGTGTAAAGAAATAATGCCAATATAAAACAAGCAGCTTCTCAGTAATTTTTCATAAAAAAAAATTGTCAGCCAGTGCCATCGTTGGCGTCGGGGTGACGATTTTACGTTGACGTCTATGGCCGACCGTGACGTTTAAAAGGTTAAATATAATATCCCTGATTCAATTCCATCCGGTATAATTACAATTCGTTCGAAAAAAGACATCTTTAGGTTTTTTTGTTATTTTCCATATTGTTGATTTTAAAATAACACGTCAGAAACTAGATCATAACGCTACTATAAAATATCTCCATTAAGAGGCCACAGACATGAAATAAAATTTGAATATTCCACGTGCGTCATAATGTTTAGTACAGGAGCGGGCACATTGATAGCGCGGTGAAAACTAGCGCCAACTGTACTGTAATAAAATTTATTACAGTACCGTTTTGCAAACGTAAAAATTCATTTTTACGACTTGCTTTTGGTCTTGTTAGGGTTCTGTTGGACGCGGCGTATGATGCTGGTGAGTCTCGTGCGGCCGGTGTCCATCTGTAAATATGTTAATGACATTATATATTAATGCCCGACACTTGCTCTCTGGAGGGCGGGGATGCCCTGGAAGTAGACGTGGCTGGAGTTGTCCGCTCGGTCATACAAGGCCCTTGCGAGCCGGCCGATTAACGACTCCACCTCCACATGAGATCGTTGGCGATAGTGCTGTTAAATAATCGGGATAACGCTATGTAGAAGAAGATATCATATCCCAGTACATTCATACATATCCCAGGTGTAAGAGCGGAAATCCCTACCAGGATATTGCAATGCTGTGTTCTCATGATTTGATGCTAAGCTGTCCCATGAATTTTCAAATATATGACTGCACTACGCAAGCGCTAATAACATATTAAAGTACTAAGTAAAAGTATACGTTTTTGGAACCCTAATTCCTAATTAAATCAGTTGAAAACTTCACTAGTGCAGGAGTACTTAAACTTAGTTTTTAAAGGTTGAAGAACATTCCTTTGCTCGAAACTTAAAGTTTTCCACTTTCTATTTGAATGTCTGAGCAATGCTGTAAAATGAATATGCTCGAGACTTTAGTAATAGTTCATGTTAATCTGTCTTGTAGGGATGGCGCTAGTGAGACAACAGTCCCGGTGGATACAGGATTTATTACATTTATTAGTATTGAAAATGACAGTCGATCTATGCGCCCAAAGTTAAAACGGCTGTTTTATTTTTGAACTCATAGATCGACGAATCCAGCAACGTAAAAACCAGTTTGATGTATTCAAAAGTTAGTTAGATACAAAATACATAACATAATGGCCCCCTTTTTTCAATATCTATCATACATACATACATAAAATTCACGCCCATATTCCCAAAAGGGGTAGGCAGAGCACACGAAAATTATTATATCTATCGTTAAACTAGCTGTTGCCCGCGACTTCGTCTGCGTTATCGCTCCTTTTGGTCGCAGCGTGATACATAGCCTCGATAAATGGACTATCCAACACAATAATAATTTTTCAATTCGAACCAGTAGTTCCTGAGATTAGCGCGTTCAAACAAACAAACAAACTCTTCAGCTTTATAATATTAGTATAGATTTAAATAATCACAATTATTTTCGAGTAGCGCTAGTGGACACATTAAAGCACCCTTTACTGTTTACATTGTCATAAAAAACGTTAGATTAAATCTAACAAACATTCCTTTTGTTAAAATTATCTGTCACACGTTTGATCCCGTCTTCCATAATAATGATAATAATAAGCCATTTATTAACCCAAAATAGAAAATGCATACATGGTTTGGTTCCTATAGTCTTCATACTAATTGAATTTACTTAACAATATCAAGCAAACAAAAAAAATTGTAAATATAATAAAAAAAACATTTTATAAAGTATTTTGACAGTAATACAATAATAATAAATTAAATAATAACAATGCATTTCAAATTATTTACATGTTCTGCCTAGTTCATTATCTCCATTCATCTAAGTTAAACATGGCAAAAATAATTATATCGCATACTTAATTAAATCGAAACAAGTAAATTTTTAACAGAAAAACACCGACTCCAAAGATGAGGATGGGGTCTGGCATCTTGGTCATTTGAGTTCCTTATGTTTGCCTTACCCCATCCTCTTGGTTTGTAATATGAGGAGTTCCTACGATTTTTCCAAGATCCCGTCATCAGATCCAGACTTGGTGACAATGGGACCAACTTGAAAACACACCCTTTCAAACATAAAAATAATTTTTGAAATCGGTCCACTAGTCTCAGAGTAATCGGTGAACATACATAAAAAAAAATATTCCGACGAATTGAGAACCTCCTCCTTTTTTTGAAGTCGGTTAAAAATAACATGTCATTCTATAATTATATAAAATTCAAAAAGTAAATTAATTGTTATAAGCTATTAATAGTATATTCATTAGATACATCAAATAAAATAAGTAAGGAACCATAATCAAAATCACACATTATATAAATTAAAGTTAAATCATTTTAAATCACATTTTGATAAATTAAAATTAAATTAAAAGTTATTTGGGTCTGTCCCTTCTTCCATACCCCCCGAAATATTTCTGCACACTTTAGATTAATATTATCGAGCTGTAAATGTATACAATACGTATACATACACGTGTAGTGGACAAAGAGATTTTTTTTCATTTTAACTGAAAGCAGTAAGGCGAAACATAGATTTATATTATTGTAGCTTACTGTACCTCATCGTGGCACCCTCCAATCAGTCAAGAACTCGGAACAATAAAATCAGAAAGTTTTGTATCTTGCGCGTTAATTGATAAACTTTCGCCTCCTTTTTATGGAGCCTCCGTATTTATCTTGGCAACTTCTAAATAAGGTGCTGTCTCGTTTTAGATTGAGTATTAAAATGAGCTGAGAATGTTTCATGGTCACAAGTTTTCCAATTTTAAAATTAAACGCCGCCCTTAATATTAAATTTGGAATTTATGTTGAACCTATTTGTGCTGTTAAATATGTTATATATAAATGATTAACTTCCTAACATTTTTTTATACCCGACTATACGGGTAATTTTCAAATTTTTTGTACCTAATTAAAGATTTAATTATGTCTACATTCTAATTGAGTCATGTAAGTAACGAAAGTTACCCATATAAAGTGTATTATTAATTTTCGTTACTCACATGACTCAATTAAAATGTAGTCATAATTAAGTCCTTAATTAGGTACGAAAATTTGAAATATCCCATACAAGTACAGCTATGCCAGGTTAGGCGACTTCCTGATTTGGCGCGGCGGGAGCGAAATGTCATAGGTACTCGTATTTCTCTCTTTGACGTGAATTTACCGATGTGAGATTTCCTCACTTGACGAAATACTGTCAGTAATACGTTTGCGCTGTAGTAATACCATGCGAAGAATTTGGGCTGTACTGCATTAGTATCGGTTGACACTGACAGCAGACAGTTTTATCATATCGTACCGCCCCCGCATCGACAAGACAGGAAGGCGCCTTAGGTATGCCTAATTTTGTGTACCAAATATAGCTAGTTCACATCTAGCTGCGGCCTCTGGATTCTCATTAACCATGCGTAAGCAGACACCGTAGCCTATTGACGTTTGTCACTCCAGAAGTGTCATAAGCGCGTTGCCTCTCTTCATCGATTTGAGAATTCAATGTGTACTACAGTAGGCGGTTAGGGTATAAACTGTATGGAAATGACAGGTGTCAGGATTGACTTCTTAACCGCCGACCACTACAGTGGCTTTGTGAGCTATAGACATCGCAAACTTATTTTCAATTTTCAGAATTACCAAAATCTGTCTCCACAAAAAAAAAAACTATAAAATAATAAAGCCTGCTCAGCAAAATTTCACAAGAATCGGTCGAGAAATGGGATATGTAGAGGCGAACAGCGGGAAATACGCCGGTCTGATATACAGAAGCAATTTTTCCGACGCTGAAACGGAAACCTCGTTTCACTCGGCCTAGAAAACCCTAAGACCTCGCTTCGCTCAGTTGAAAACGGCAAACGCAGCGTTTAGCTAGTTATAATAAGCGCCAATACAGGATTAATTCAAAAATGGCTGCTCTTTCATGATATCTAGCTCACACCAAAGTGCTTCCATATTCACACTTGTCATAGTACAAGTTGCCATTTTATGATTCTGTATTCTCTATTAGCCACATGTATCAGGGTAAAGCAGATTCGCTCATTTAAATTCAACGATTTCTGTGAATCTGATCTATTCTCACTTATGCACAAATCAGTAAGGGACATGTATGCGTATCTAACTGTCAACACAACGAAGCCTCAAGTTAATAAAGGGTCGGCAACGCGCTTGTGATTCTTCTGGACTCGCAAGCGTCCATAGGCCATGGTGTCTGCTTACCATCAGGCAGGCCGTAAGCTTGTTTCCCGCCGTCGTTGTATAAAAAAATACTGGCAGTATACCGTTAAGTTAGGAACTCTGTGCGACATCAGTATGCTCGCGTCATACTTAAAATACCGATTCCGCCCCGCCAAGTCACCTAAGGTAAGGGTTATCGAGCCCGCCAGATAATACATTCCAAAAAGATTTTGGAATGTAGGCCCTGGTAGAAACGTCAACCGATGGTTTTTATTTTCGATTAAATAAATAAATGAATTGAATGAACTATATTCAGCAAGTAAGCTGCAATGGCACTTTTACAAGTCAAAATCTACTAGCTTTTCTGAAAAAGAAGACCAAGAAGAAACGCCGAAACAAACTCGTCAGTCAGTCATTTTCTTCAAATAATGTTGTCCTAAACTCACCTGGTAAATTATACTGCTTGTTTAGTTTTTAGGGTTCTACACTTACGTAAAAGATTAAAAATGACTTATGTATTCTGCCTGTTATGTAAGGGTAAATATCTAACTGACTTTTCAGCGCTTTGTTTCAATATTTATCGTTAAGGACCCTATTAGTTTTATAAATGTGTTACCTGCTGAGAAATCACTTGATGGTTCCATCGGAAGATCAGCGCTGGTAATCGCGCCAGCAACACGCTGAGATGGAGCCATTTCGTGCAATACCCATTGTGACTGTTTTTTTTTTCTATTTCTCTTTTGTTGTGTTGTATTGTCACGAATAAATGTTTTCTATTTCTATATCTATCGGAACGTTATTTTAAGAATATGTGTACTTTATGTATTTTTTAAATAAATAATGTACACTATTTTTGTTTCAGGATTTTTTTACAATAATGCGGCAATCCAATGGAGTCTAGCTTAGGCAGAACGAAAGCGGGTAAGTTTTTTTTTCAGATCTTGCTGTACTACACTATCTACTATTCGTCTCAGGAAAACCAGTATCATTTGTTTTAATCTACCGGTTTGCCCTCCCTCCCCGTCATTACGGCGTTAGTGGTTATCACGGTGGTATTTTTTTTTCATTGTTGTATGGTTTGGGAGGAGAAGAACTACAACGAAATACGCGAATTAGGGGTTTTATAGCTTTGCTCCAATCATCTATTGGACGATTCACACCAAACGGCCGGAGACGGCGCAAACCCCACCAGAGTCCAAAGGAATTCAAACCCTCCATACATAAGCTAGACTTCGTATCCGAACGGCAGCCACAGAGCCGGCGGCAGCCCACTGGAGCCGGCCGGAGCCGACTGGCTGCCTGCAACACATTCAAATATGAAATCTAACTTCTGTATGGAGGGTTCGAATTCCTTTGACTCTGGTGGGATGCGCGCCGACTTCGGCCGTTCGGTAGGAATCGTACAATCGTACAATAAACTGCGTGGGTCGTGACTACGAGTGTTACGTAGACACGACCCACCAAGTTTATTGTTTTGTTTTAAACGGAACTGAATCACGTACAATTAAATTGTTTTACCATTTTTAAGTCACTTGACGTTATGGATGGGACTCATAAGTCATAACATCCTATGCGATTAAATCCGGTATACCAATAATAATGTTCAAAAATATGTTAAAAGATATATATATCAAACAAGATTTTGCAGTGCTTATAGGTGTCAACACCAAAAGTAGATAATCATTTTAGTACCTCGTCACTTTCACTACTTTGACGCATCCCAACTGTCGCTATTGTTAAGTTAGTGTGACAAAGTACTCTACATTTAAAATATGTATATTATTTATATAAAATATGTATATTATATTCGACCTTTAAGAAGTGAGTGACCTGTTTCATTATATTTTAATATGACTCAAACTCACGGGAGTTTTCTATATAAAATTACTCTACATTAGCTGTTGACTGTAGGTTCAAAATAGTATGATACCGCAGCCGCAGCAATACAAGATTATATAGCTGGCAACACCGCCAAGCGTAGACGTCAAATTTCACACAGCTGATTAATTAAATAAAATAAATGTTAATAATGAATAACTAGTATTGTAGTTAAGTTGAAAAGTGTTTATTAGTAGCAAGTATAGTGTTTGTTATAAAAATTAATCGAAAGAGACAGTGCAAAAGAGAAGAAAGAAGATCTCTAGAATTGCCAAACGTCATCGTAACGGATCATCGTTGGAAGCTTCTACGATAAACCTATATTGCAGTAATATCGCTTTGCTTGTTTCAAATAGACGGCACTGTGTCAGAAACACGTAGAGCCTATAATTTGGCAGTCCATAGTGGAATACAAATACAATAACCAATGTAGCCATACGAAAATATAATTAAGTTCGAAAACGTCACATGTAGGTACGGGATGTATAAAATAGGGCAGGATCGCCGGCGTATCGTATGATGGTTGCAATTTTTATCGACTTCAATAGAAGGAAGGAGGTTCTCAGTTCGTTTGCATGTTTTAATTTTTTTTTGTATGTACGCTCCCCGATAAGTCTTGACCACGTTGGCCGATTTTGAAATTTCTTTTTGGTTTCAAATCAGGTACCCCGAAATTGGTCCCATATAAATTTGGTGAAGGTCTGATGATGGGATCTAGGAGGAATCGAGGGAACTTCTCGAATTTGATACGCACGCATATGCTGATTTCTGTATTTTGTGTAGCTAACCAAGCATTGGCTCTCGGAAACCACAAATTTGGTGAAGCGGAACTGGTGATGATGATCACAGTTGTCATATGGAACTCCTCAATGATGTACGCACTTCACAGATGAAATTTCGTTGACGTAGCAACCAATGCTCCTAAAACTACACATTTTGAAGTTGAAAGTATGAAGAGGAACTGGAGGCCAGTACGGGTTCCCTGAGAAATCGACGGAACTCCTCAAATATCATCGGCTCATATAAAGTGACTTCGTTGGGATCTGTAAGTACAGGTGGCGGTGAAGTAGGAAGGATATGTAAAAATGTCATTGAAGGATATACAAAATTTGGAGCGGGTTTTTTTGGTATAAATTATATCACTTATAGTCGTGGATAGACGCCCGTCACCCTCGCAATCGCATACTTGTCAGACGTGACGAAAGTCTTATCCACGAAGATCATCATCATCATGTCAGACGTCCACTGCTGGACATAGGCCTCCCCCAAAGACTTCCACAATAACCGGTCCTGCGCCACCCGCATCCAGCGGACACCCGCGATCTTCACCAGGTCATCAGTCCACCGTGTGGGGGGCCTGCCCACGCTACGCCTTCCGGTACGTGGTCGCCACTCGAGAACCTTTCCGCCCCAACGGCCATCGGTTCTACGTGCTATGTGCCCCGCCCACTGCCACTTAAGTTTAGCGATTCGGAGGGCTATATCGGTCACTTTGGTTCTGCTGCGGATGGCCTCATTCCTGATGCGATCACGCAGAGAAACTCCCAACATAGCTCTCTCCATTGCCCTTTGGGTGACTTTGAGCCTTCTTATGAGGCCCATAGTAAGCGACCACGTTTCAGTGCCATATGTCATCACTGGCAACACACACTGGTCAAAGACTTTTGTCTTGAGACACTGCGGAATATTGGATGAAAAGATGTGCCGTAGCTTCCCGAACGCTGCCCAGCCGAGTCGGATTCGACGATTAACCTCTTTCTCGAAGTTGGACCTACCTAACTGGACAGTCTGTCCTAGGTATATGTAATCGTCTACAACTTCGAGCGTAAAGTGTCCGATTGTTAAGGGAGTTGGTGCGACATGGACATTTGACATGATCTTCGTCTTGTCCATGTTCATCCTTAGACCAACTCGCTCGGAGGCTTTGCTGAGGTCATTGAGCATTGTACTTAAATCCTCCATGGTCTCAGCCAAGACTACTATATCGTCAGCAAACCGAAGGTGAGTGAGGTAGTCGCCGTTTATGTTGATGCCTAGCCTTCTCCAGTCCAGAGTCTTGAAAACATCCTCCAGTGCAGCGGAGAACAGTTTAAGAGAAATAACATCTCCTTGCCTGACTCCCCGCTGCAACGGAATAGGCTTTGAGTTCTGGTCCTGGAGTCGGACTGACATAGTGGCGTTCTTGTACAAACTTTTCAGCACTTCGATATACCGGTAGTCCACTTGGCACCGTTGGAGAGATTGTAGTACAGCCCACGTTTCAATCGAATCGAAGGCTTTCTCGTAGTCCACGAACGCTAAACAGAGGGGCAGGTTATACTCCTCAGTCTTCTGTATAACCTGACGGAGCGTATGGATGTGGTCTACGGTGCTAAAGCCTCTTCGGAAACCGGCTTGTTCGGGAGGCTGGAAGTCATCTAGCCTGCGTGCGAGACGGTTCGTAATGACTCTTGAAAACAGCTTATAGACATGGCTCAGAAGTGAGATGGGTCGGTAGTTCTTCAGTAAGGAGTTGTCACCCTTTTTGAAGAACAGCACCACCACACCTCTGTTCCATGCCTTTGGAGTTTTCCCTTCCAGTAAGACGGAGTCGAACAACTTCTGAAGGGCCCTAAGGACCGGTTTTCCACCCGCCTTCAGGAGTTCAGCTGTAATTCCGTCTTCACCGGGTGCCCTGTTGTTCTTCAGCTGCTTAAGAGCCATTCTAATCTCGTACAGGCTGATGTCCGGGATATCTTCGGTATAGTGCCGGGTTAATCTAGCTCTAGGGTCTTTCGCCAGACCAACTTCGGGTCTGCTAGTTGACGTGTATAGCTGTCCATAAAAGCACTCTATCTCACTCACAAGCTCAGGTTCGGACGAAACGATTCTACCATCCTCAGTTTTTAATCTGGCGAGCTGGCTCTGCCCAATAGACAGATCTCTTGAGAAAACTTTAGAGCCCTTATTCTGCTCGATGGCCTCTTCAATACGATTTGTATTGAATTGGCGCAGATCGCGGGTAAGGGACTTAGAGATCTGTTTATTGAGCTGCCTGTATAATTTCGCATCGGCTGAAGACTGCAGAATCATCTCATTCCTTTCCTTGATGAGCCTCTGAGTGGAGATAGAGAGCCTTTTGGCTCTTTGAGTTCGTTGGGCCTTAAAGAACTTAGACCCAATGCTATGGACAGCTTCCACAAACCCGTCGTTGAATTCGTCCACATCGCCGCCTAGACAATCGAAACGGTTTTGGAGTTCCAGCTGAAAGCTCTCGGGGTTTTGGATTTGGACTGCTGCTGGACGGAGCGTGGACTTCATCAGTCGAGAGCGCTTTAGCTTGACGCATATATTCAATGTGCCTCCTACCAAACGATGATCACTTCCGGTTTTAACCGTATTGATCACAGAGACATCATTGAATATATGCCTCTTCGTCGACATGATGAAGTCAATCTCGTTTTTTGTTGCACCGTCGGGACTCATCCAGGTCCACTTCCTGTGCTCGCGTTTCTTGAAGAAGGAGTTCATCATGTAGAGTCCCTCCTTCTCCAAGAAACCAGCCAGTAGTTGGCCCCGGTGGTTCCGACTTCCAACTCCAAATTGCCCCACTCTCGGCTCTTCGCCGTCTCTCTTGCCCAGTTTCGCGTTGAAATCCCCCATAACAACGGTGAAGTAGGTTTTGGAACTATGCATGACCTTTGATATATCCTCATACATAGCCTCCACCTCGTCGTCGGAGTGTGCCGAGGTCGGCGCGTACACCTGTATGACCGTCAACGAGTACCTCTCGGATACTCTGAGTATAAGGTACGCCACCCTAGCCGACACAGTCTCGATCTTCACCACGTTGTTCACGAGGGATTTGTGGACGATAAACCCGACACCTCCCTGGGACTGTTGATCGCCCTCCCGGAAATAGAGCAAGTTGCCGGACTTCAGGGTTATCGTGTCCTCCCCCTCTCTTCGGACTTCAGATAACCCTACGATATCCCAACGCAACTTGCTCAATCCTTCCTCCAGTTCCGCTATCTTTTCGTCGGTCCGCAGTGTTCGTGTGTTGTACGTTGCCAGGGGGAGTCGTCGGTGGTGGTAGCCGGATCTTAACCGGAGATTCTTCGCATCCCTGACTCCGCTAGTACCCTGGCCACTACCAGAACCAGGGTACCGGGGGTCGCCGGAACCTCGGGGCCGTGGCCTGTTTGTGTATGTCATGAGGGGTAATTGCCATAATCGCCACGCTTGGCATGCGGGTTGGCGATCGCAGTAGCTCCACCGCACTCCAGGGATGCTGCTGCCCATCTTCCGGTGGTCTTGGTCGTAGTTTCAGGACATACCCGGGTCCACGAAGATAAGTGATAAAATATGAGATAGAGCGCTCGTGGCCCAGAAGCACCCGCCTACCGCGTGCGGTATGCGAGGTTAAGCAATGTGGGCGCAGGTCAGTTCTTGGATGGGTGGCCGCATTGAGTGGTTACTAACTGAGCGCTCTCGTGCTTTGGAAGGCACGCTAAGCCGTTGATCCCGGCTGCTGTCTACGACAGCAATCATTAAGCCAAGTTAGAGGTCTTCGGGTGGTTTCTAACAGTTAAGTTGCCCACTCACTTGACAAAGGGGGGTCGAAGTTGCACCACGTCTGTAGGGAGTAACCACCGTTACCCTACACGTGATCCCTGGGTGGTGCTAAAAGTGCAACAAAAACTGGCAACCGTACTTGTCTTCTCGAAGATCTCACTGTTCGTAAATAAACGCCATACGATTTAAAAAAAAAAGTGATAAAATGGCCGCCATCATACGCCCGCAGTTACTACTCTTAAAATGATATTTGTATTTTTAATTTGCTTTAAGGTAGATTTATAGTATATTCTTTTTTTCATCATCATCATATATTTAAGAGTCGGTGAGCTCTTGTCGGTGGAGTAATCGCCATTCTGTTCGGTTCTCTGCCAATGCTTTGAGCTCCTGATACGACGTTACATTGACCTTCTCTTTGGCTTAATCCATAAACGCACGTCTCGGTCTTCCCCTGCCTCTGCTCCCCTCTATCTTTCCTTCAATTATAGTTTTTATGTAATTGTCATGTCGTATCAGGTGCCCCAACATACTTCCTCTTCTGTTCTCAATCATCTTCAAAAGCAGTCTCTTCTCTCCTACCAAATCCAAAACCTCTTCATTTGTTTTCCTTTCTGTCCAGCTTATGGCTTCCGTTCGCTGCCAGCACCACATTTCGAAGGCACTTAATCTTTCTCTATCTGGCTGAGTCAATGTCCACGTCTCGCTTCCGTACAGCGCTTTGCTCCAGATGTAGGTCTTTATAAATCGTTTCCTGACGGTTTTAGATATCTTGGCTCTGAAGATGTGTTTTTCAGCATTGAAAGCTTTCTACGAATCCAATTATTTTGAAATGTGTTATTTGATTCGTGCTAATTTAACGTGGAAGCTACAACGATCAAATGTTCATTTATTAAATTCTCAGAAAAATAACTGTGATCTCGTAAGCAGCCTTAGGCGGGAATCGAATCCGTGGCACTGGTTTGCCGGAAAAACGCCCTTACCTGTAGGACACCCAGACTACTACGTCATCAGAACGAATCTGCCTAGGATTCCCAGCCGCTACTATTTGGCGTGGGCAGGCCCCACACGGTGGACCGATGACCTGGTGAAGGTCGCAAGTGTCCGCTGGATGCGGGTGGCGCAGGACCGGTCATTGTGGAAGTCTTTGGGGGAGGCCTATGTCCAGCAGTGGACGTCTTTCGGCTGACATGATGATGATGATGATGACTATTTGCGGCTCTCTGTATTTTCCTCAAAGGCTCACAGCATGCCGCATTCTTGCTCGCTTCTAATAAAAAAAACTTCCTTGCAATCATCAGCGAGCTTCGAGCATACCGGGCTGCTGGTTAGAATCTAGCTCGTAGTGTTTAATTAAACGAAATAATCCTATGACCGGAAGGGGTGCTTACGTAACGTTTTACGTGCGTGCGGTTGATCTACTCGCAAATATCATTACGTCATCTTAGTCATCTAAAGTCGAGTCCAGATTTAGGCAAACTAACTTGACAGTTCATTGTACACTAATGTTGCCACGGTTTGGCTAGTGCTGTTAATATCGATCTATAAAAAGTCTAGTTAGTCATTATTATTGTTTGGAATCAAACTAATAATTTTACTAAGCAAAATAATAATAATAAAAATTGATTGGAATTAAAAATACATCGAACATCATTTTGGACATCGTTAAGGACGCTGTCCGCCATTTTGTTTTGTTGACAGTTCGGACCATTAGCCAAACAAAGCAGGCCATTCGGCTTTCGACAATACTTACACGATAATTACTTAATAAAATATAAATAAAATCAGATTTATAGAAGACACAAGGTTATATCGACATATTTGTGTCGACATATACCTATCACTATTTATTTTTTCCTATGTCTGGCAACATTTTCGGCTGTCAAGTTAGTTCGCCTAACTCTGGACTCGATTTTAATAGCAGTTTTTCATACTTTTACCTCCGCCTGTTACATACGACATTCTATTTTTGAGAACACTGTATAGCAGCGTGCATGTCTTGATGCTAATCATTGTTTATTTAAACCAGCGCGCCACAATACTCTGGGGGCCAATTCGAAAATCGAACTTTGTATCGTGCCGTCCCTTTTCGTCATATAGTGTATAACACGAGAGTGAAAGGGACCGCACGACACGAAGTTCGATTATCGAAGTTCGGTGTAGGCCCTCTGTTTCGGGCACGTAGGGGAGGATGAGAATTGACTGCAGTGTTGGCGCGAGACAAATTATGAGTTGTTTTTTTTTTATATTACTGCTTGAATAGTTATTATAAAAGTTTTACATGTTTTTACCCGACTGCGCCAAAGGAGGGTTCTGTTTTTCGAGAGTATATATGTATGTATATTATATATGTATGTATGTATGTATAATTGCTTGGCACTCTCTGCAGCCTAAACGGCTCGATGGATTTTAGCTTGAGAGGTGTCGTTAGATTCGTATTTACTGTGAGAGTGACACTGGGTATATCAAATAAAAAAAATACGAAATGGCGGATTTTTGGCGCCAAATTCCAAATTACACAGAAACGCAGTCGAGTTTTTTTTATTAACTAGTCGTGTTATTGATGTTTTTAACATATCTGATCCTGAAGCAAAGCTACAAGCTGGCTAACGTCAAAATGGAATGTAGCATAATGGCAGTTCTTAGAATTTAATTATTTAAAGTTTTAGTTTAGTACTTGTTATTTGAAGTCGGTTAAAATTAGTTCTAAACGTCTTTTTAGGATTCCGTACCCAAAGGGTAGAAACGGGACCCTATTACTAAGACTTCGCTGTCTGTCCGTCCGTCTGTCTGTCACCAGGCTATATCTCAAGAAACGCGATAGTTAGACAGTTGAAATTTTCACAGATGATTGTATTTCTGTTGCCGCTATAACAACAAATATTAAAAACCGGCCAAGTACGAGTCGGACTCATTGCCGTTTTTACAGATAATGGTACGGGACCCTTCGTGCGCGAGTCCGACTCGCACTTGGCCAGTCTTTTTTGACATCATGACAATTCTGTTTGTATAATTCTTGTTATTGATAAGACGGTAAACAAAATAATACAGAAGGTTATACTAAATTATTTAATTGAGTTTTTTTTTTCAACCGACGGTAAATGTTATTGGATAACAATAAATCGGATACCGATATAAGTATTTATAGTCCGTGATTGCAGGTAGTAATTAAGAGGGCGCAGTACGCTCGGTCTGGCTCGGTTCTCCATACAAACGTATTTACCCTCTCATTTTAAAACGCCATGCTAGAATAACATGAAAATGTGTATACACAATGGGATCCGGCATATCTAGGTCGGACCATAGTTTTTGTTGCTAGAAATTGTAAAACAAAAAAAATACAGCGGCTTTTTGAGTTTTTTACAGCTTGTATGAAAAACTTAATAATCGCTGTATTTTTTCTCCATTATAATTTCAAGCAACAGAAACTATGGTCCGACCTAGATATGCCGGATACCATTGTGTATACAAAGTTTTATGTTATTCTAGCCTGGCGTTTTAATATGAGAGCATAAATACGTTTGTATGGAGAACCGAACGTACTGCGCAGTCTTAAGGCAGTCTGTTAGTGTGTCAGTGTCTACGGAGAACCTAATCTAGAACTAATGTGCTCACCACACGATGCAGACCATTAGCGATAGACGATGGTACTGCAAGCAAGCTTCCTACAGGGTACGGGATTACTTCGACAAGCTAAGACAGAATGATAAACATGACAAAGTTCTATGAAGGTGTGTACAGATAGAAATACAAGTGAAATATAAGTTATAATTGTAATACAAATAAACAGTGTGAATCTGTCCATGATATCCAATCATAAAAGGCTCCGTACCATTATCTATAAAAACGGCAAAGAGTCCGACTCGCACTTGGCCGTGAACTTGGCATCATCTGTGAAAATTTCAACTGTCTAACTATCGCAGTTCTTGAGATACAGCCTGGTGACAGACAGACGGATAGACAGCCAGCGAAGTCTTAGTCATAGGGTCCCGTTTTTACCCTTTGGGTGCGGAAACCTAAAAAAGCATTTCTTTCATAGATTTTGGTTAGTCGATTGAAAACCTTTTCATAGGAAACTGAAGTTTTTTTTTCGCTCTGATAAGGTTGGTTCCGTAGTAACATAATTTTAAAATGAGTATTTGATAAACAATTCTTACTCTATTATTAAAACGCGTTTGCTTAGTATTTTACCATGATAAAGATAACTCACATTCATAGATACAAATATAAGTCCTTAAAACATTTATTTTTTGGAGTGTACCCGAGTGGAAAGTAAGCACCCGTGATGGAGAAAATGACGAGCAGTAGGTTAGCATGGTTTGGGCATGTAATGAGAAGGGATGAATGGCATATTGATAAAAGAATGTTAGGGTTGATTTTCGAAGGACGAAGAGCGATTGGAGTGCCCAATAAGCGATGTATGGATTGTGTGAGAGAGGATATGAGAAAGAAAGGAGTAAGCGCTGAAGTGACGAATAATAGAGAGGAACGGAAGAAGTAAACATGTTGCGCCGACCCTGCCTAAGCAGGATAAGAGCAGGTGATGATTAATAATGAAGGGCAATGATTATGATCCGTGTGACCTTTTGTCGATAAGTTATGCCAAAGTCAGTAGCACATCTCTGTTATTTTTAGCTCTTAAGTTATGCTGTATTACTTGTAATGTCATAGTGTGTTATCCGAATAAATATCTTTCTATTCTATTCTATTCTATTCAAATAATGTACAGAGTTTAATTTCTTCATCATCATCATCCTCGCGTTATTCCCAGTACAGTTGCATCCTGAAGGATGCTTGGGGTCCGCCACCTAATCCCAAGAATTGGCGTAGGCCCTAGTTTTTACGGAAGCGACTGCCATCTGACCTTCCAACCCAAGGGGGAAACTAGACCTTACTGGGATTAGGCTTGACAAGTGAGTGGGCAACTTGAGTATTAGAAGTTCTCAAGCCGCCCGAAGGCCTCTAACTTGGCTTAACGACTGCTATCATAGACAGCAGCCGGGATCAATGGCTTAGCGTGCCTTCCAAAGCACGGGAGCGCTCAGTTAATAACCACTCAAAGCGGTCACCCATCCAAGGACTGACCCTTTTTTTTTCGTTTAGGAGGGGAAAATGCTTTACGCATACCACCTGGGTGCAGGGGGTGACCCGAAAGGTTACGTGGGACTCCCGTATAGGCTGACCCACGGTATACCCACAAAAAACCCCCCCATCTGCCGCCTCGTCGCCTTGTGGCGAGGTCACGGGAACGCTTGCGCACACATCCGCGACCCCACCGGCGACAGCCGCTCCCAAGCGGCTCCATCGCGGATGCCCGGAGGCCCTCCAAGTCAGGCACGCCAGATGTTTTGGCGTGCCTTCCTCCTCGACCTCCATCTTGTACAGTAGCGTTCCCCTTTGAGTCCGCTACCAGGAGGTCATGGGTGCCGAAAAAACTTCCGGCGGCGAAGCAGGTCGGTGGTTCCGCCACGAACCACACCTCGGCCGCAGAGGATAGGGAAAGCATTTCTCTTCCTCTGCCCACCAACACCGTTTCCGCGGAACGGCCCCGCCAAGTTAGCAGGGGGTAGGGAGAGTGGCGCACCGAAATACCAACACGCCTCTCCCCCTGCGATCCCGCCTCGGCCACAGAAGATAGGGAGAACGGCGAACCGCAATACCAGCACTCCTCTTCTTCTGCGGCCCCTCCTCAACGCATCTTCAGCGGGCTACCCAAGCCCGCTGGGAGCGCCCTCCTCGGGCCAGCCGGCAGCCCAAACAGGCCGGCCCTGGGTGCCTCTTAGCTTCACCGTGGATGACCAGTCCACGGTTACCCCCCCCGCTCCGACAAGGCGGGCACCCTCGAGGGGGATCCAAGGACTGACCCCACCCGACATTGCTTAACCTCGCATACTGCACGCGGCACGCGGGCGCCGCTGGGCCACGGACACTCGCTCGAAGTTTAATTTCTTCATATATTTGGTAAAACAGATCTTTATAATACCTAGTCTTAGTAACTCGATATTAAAACACTGACATGTAATTTTGACACAATTAAAACTTGAATTATGTGATGGATTAATGGTCATTTAAGTCACTAAACCGCTCTTCTCGTTTTAGTAGAAATAAATCCCAGGCCTAAGCAGCCTCAATAAATGTTATCCTTCTTCATACGAAAGGTCAATTTGACACTGATGTCTCGTATTCAATAACAATGTTTCGCCCACTTATTTTCATACGTTAGCTCAGTCAAGATTTGAAGTGTACGAGTCAAACGCTTTTTTATACTAATCAGTGGCTAACAGGCATATAGTCTAATGGTCAGCGGTTACCATTGGAATGAACTGTCGCCTGCGGTATTTCCGGACCGATTCGACCTTCAAACCTTCAAGAAAAGAGCGTACTCCCATCTTAAAGGCCGGCAACGTACTTACAACCCCTCTGGTGTTGCGAGTGTGGGCGGCGCTAATCGCTTACCATCAGGCGATTCGTCTGCTCGTTTGCCTCCTATGTCATAAAAAAAAACCATAGCTTATACTCGTATGGACGCCTGAACATTTAGAAGACTCACATGCGTGTAACCTAGAAAATCCTGGCCTAGTGTCTGTCAGATTCCGCGCATATAGGGTACCGTACCAAATTGTCAATATATTGGTAGTTGTTCGTCAAATATACCTAATAATAAATATTATCACCAAATTAAAAATTTCATAGGTCAATGGAAAGTTAAAAAAAACTTCCAAACAAAAAAAAACACTAAATGGCCATCCCGGCCACGACTTTGCGCTAATAGGGTATTTTACAAAAAAAAACTTTATACGTTAGCAATAAGAGAACCAACTTTCATACGAACTTACCAATCGAATTTCGGTATTTGTTTCTGTGGTGAGCAGAACATTCGTTCCTGAGACTTGGATATTTCCTGTATATTTAAGTATATATCTATTAAATAAATCATCGTCTAGTACCCATAACACAAGCCTTATTGAGCTTACTATAGGACTAGTTCGATTTGTGTAAAAATTGACCCGTAATATTGTTTTATTTATTTAAACCTAGGCACAAAGGTAACGGGAGGTGTATATGTCTCCGAATCCAATAATACAGATATGCATAGAAGTATCCAATGTCAAACTTACACAGATTAAAATAACTAATTGGGTCAATTAAATTTTCCTTGTTATTCTGTCCCGTCAGTGAGGAGACAACAATAACCCTTAATATGGCACTGGTAAAATAGTTACCACCTGATTTTGAACCTTATTGCTGTAAGATAATATGGAAAACCAATGAAAAATCGGATTACCCTCTGCCCTATTAAGGGGTAACCGAGTTTCTTAGAAAAAATGTTATTATAATGGACTTTTAGCATGCTAGAGAGATGACCCACAGCAGAATGGGCTTATAATCATCGCTCAAACTCATGTTTGGTAGATTTAAATATAAAATCTCGATTTTAAAGGGTGACTCAGGAGACGTTACTGTAGTAACGAGCAACAAGGAAAAGCTGATTGACCCAGTATCTAAAGTCAGAAAATTAAAAATAAGAATAAAAATGTACAGAGAAGGAAGGAAGAGTGGATGGAAAAGTTGGAAGGGGAAGACCTCGGCGAATGTACTCCGACCAAATCGGAGACATTCTGCAGAAAGGCCAAGTCAAGAGTACCCTAAATCGGCGCGCATGCATGATGAATGTTTTGACAGTTCATCAAGCGAAAAATGTATGTCAGGATCGTGGCAAATGGAAATTCGTGATCTCTGCCTACCCCTCTGGGAAACAGGGGTGACTATATGTATGTATGTATGTATAGAGATGTAACGAGTGTCAAATGACAAGAAAAAATAAACAAAATGGTACAAATATGTAAAGTCTCCTCAATATATTAATTTAGAGTGCGAAACGTGTTTGTCACTCTGACCCACAGGTAATTAAAACCCCCGGGGACAATCAATCATCCGAGCTTTTAAAGCGTCTCGCAAAATCAAATTTCACCTCAGCTTTTATAAGGGATATCGTGGACTTGAGAGGTGCGTTTGACAGGACGGAAGCTTTCAGATGTTTTGGAGTATATTTTGAGCTTTATTTACTTGGAATATTTATATTCCTTCCTCTTTAAAATAAAGAGAGCTCACAGGCGTAATGTGCGGCTCTAGAATACCAATGAAAATAAAAGGAAAAATGTATAAGACCGGAGTTAGACCCGCAATACTTCATGGTTCAGAATGTTGGGCCACAAATAAACAACACTTTAATAAATAAATTTCACACTACAGAGATGCGCATGTTACGCTGTTCAGCGGGCGTCACCCTATTAGACAAGATACGAAACAAATATGTCAGAGATAGCTACAAGGTAGCTCCAATTGCCGAAAAACTTGTAGAAAAACGCCTTAGATGGTATGGCCATCAAAGACGACCTGAAGATCATATAGTCAACATAGCCATAAACCTGCCAACGACGAAGCGTAAACGTGGAAGGCCCCCAGCCACCTGGTTGACTACGATCCAAAAGGACCACGAAGATAAAAATCTGGACAGAGTGCAAACCAAAAATCGAGCTACTTGGAGGTTAACGAGAAGGAAGGCCGACCCCAGATAAATGGGAATAAGGCCTAGGAAAATGGTGATGATTTATATTCCTTCCTCACTTCTTCTTGTTCTTATCTATTAAATATATCGTCTTGAATTTAAACTTTCGTGAGTCATTTCACAATTATATTACGCAAACGGTTAGAACTCATGTATAAATTGTCACTCCGGGCGACATGTTTCGAACTCTTCGGGATAAATATATCGTCGTCTAGTACCCATAACACAAGCCTTATTGAGCTTACTGTGGGACTAGTTCGATTTGTGTAAAAAATGTCCCCTAATATTTATTTATTTTATTTATTTATTTTATTTATTTATTTTATTTATCGAGGGCTAAAAACCAGCAACATCTGATGCCTTTTGGTTAGCCTTGACCAGGTCTTCCTGTGTGCAGGAGGTACTGCAAGCCGGGCAGTTGGTGAGGTGCGCCAAGGTTTGTGGGGTGGCACCACACACGCAGCGATTAGAAGATGCCTCGATAAAACCTTCCTCACTTGACGAGCCTAATCCCAATAAGGTCTAGTTTCCGTCTTGGTTTGGAAGATCAGATGACAGGTGCTTCCGTAAAACTAGTGGCTGCGTAAATTCTTGAGATTAGACGGAACGTACCGAAAACATCCGAAGATTCCCGAGCTCCGTTCTAATCTGCAGTAATGTCGCGTCAAATCAGTTGTTTATGGCTCTCATGCTCGAATGGTCGCGGCTAACGGCGGTAAAAGAGGGGATTAGTACGTGGACACTTTGTCTCTGTAACAGCCCCGAGGCACAGAATAAATGCTTATGCACAGAAGGTTCACTCTCTAACAAAATTAATGTCAAAAAACCGGACAAGGGCGTGTCGGGTCACGCGCAATGTAGGGTTCCTTAGCTGCCCGCCCGTTACATTATGAGGATTTAAAAATTCACAAACTTATATTTACTATGTGTTTGAAACAACTAATAACGTTATCTTAGTAATTAATGGATATTGTAAAAAAGTTTGCTTGGCGCAAACATCATGCAACCAGAGGAGATACATCAAATTGCAGCCCAAAGAGTCTGGAAATTCTTGGAAGCAGTGGGTATAAGCAACGAACTATAAGGGTTGCCACAATAGATCAAATACTGGTCGAAGCGGCATAAAATGGCCCACAACCAACCAACAATAATAATAATAACATAAATTAGCACTTTAAAGTTTAATATCACGCAAACGGAATCCCTTATCAAAAAATGGTTAACGATAACCTACATTACTTTTAAACGAACTATCCAACGATATACCTTGCGATGGGTTTTGCAAGAAAAAAATGCACTCCCACTTAACGTGTAGAGGAGATACCCAAAAAAATATTTTTAAGCTTTTATACGAGCGTTTTGTCAGCATTATTGTTATGTATACCTATGCGAAATTACAGCTTTCTAGTAAGAAGTGACAGATGGACGGACTACGGACGTAACGGACGTAACTACGGAACCCTAAAATAGGCCGGCCATACGTATACGATGGTTCTGGAATCGCAAGCGTCCTTCAGCTAGGGTGTCCGCTACTATCAGACCGCATGCTTGTCGGCCACCATTATGGAATAAGATAAAAAATAAATTGACTCCTCCTACAAAACTACTCCTTCTCCCTAAAGTTCCCTACGTAACTTGCCATACCAGCACCAAATTCTATTTCAAAAATTGCATACTACATTGCAACGTGTAATCTACATTTTAATTCAATACCCCAAAACCCTAAAAAACAAATGAAATCCGTAATTGCAGCGGTCAGAGCACAATTGTTCCAAATTTAAAAACAGGTTCACTTTCAAAAACATCCTATAAGGTATTATTATTTGTTTAAATTTGAACCTTATGTTCCTGAAATCAGGTTGATATTGCTTTAACGTAATAAGTTAGTTATGAGGTTGCGAGGATTATCGGGGATACGCGGCCCGCTAAGTTGTTCCCGCCGCTCAAACGAGGTGCTAAACGCTGGCTGGACATCGCCCGTAAACTGACCGACGTAGTAGCTTGTTTTCAAATTTGAACTTTATTCGTATGTGGCTAAAGTCTGATTTGGAGTGTATAGTTACGTGTTCTAAAAGTTTCATTCCAAATTTGAATGCCGTTAAAGTTCGTTAATTTTTAAAATAATACCGGTTACCCTATGAAGTTTTATATATTATAACAAAGGGATCTTTTATAAATCACGTGATGTTTTTTTGAGGAAAATTTTAATCATACGTGTAGTTGTAGTATGATTAGTAGGTTTGAGACTGCCACTACGTCCCGTGACAAAAAAATCAAAATAATATATTTAAAAACTATAATGTCAAGACATTCATCAAGTTTGCGTATTCAGAGATGTACAGTCGTCAACAAGCGCACTTTGCCGGTGATTGTACTATAGAAAGATGTGGTACTATGGCTTTGGTACCACCATCCATAGGCAACGATGTCTACTTTTATCAGACAGGTCCAATGCTTACTACATGCCATGTATTGCTTTATCGAAAATTACGACAAAATGATAAAAAATCTCTATCAGACTTTTTTTTAAATTAAAAATGTGATTTCTCTTGGCCAGCATCTAGCCAGGGGGCAAAGAAGAGGATCGACAATGAAGCGAGCTCACCCAGAAGATGCCTATTCACTCCTAGCCTTTGAGGAAACGCGGAAAACAAAATGGAAAATGATGATAAAAACTGTAACATTGCACCAAAATCGAGAATTCTATCATTTCTCTTGCCGTAGTTGTGATATATAAAAAGGTATACTACAACCATTACTCACAAAAACCTTCTAAAACATGCAAGAAACGTGGCTAATGCCTTTATGAAATCCACTGTCCATTCTTCACCCACATGCATTACGTGAGGGCGAGATTGATGGCCTAAGTAGCCCCATAATAGGTCTAAACTAAAATGATCAATCGAGGGAAAACTTGGAAAATCCTGAGCGTGTAGCTTGTCAATAATTGATAATGGATGACGTCATTACTGGTGATTGATGGTCGTCACACTTGTCTTCTGTGACGTTTTATTAGGGCTGAATTTTTAATTTTGAGTTTGGAATCGGGGGTGGTCAATTTTGGAGACATGATAAAATTCGGTTAAATGGTTTTCTACTATTCCGAAATCTGTTTAAAACTTTTGAAAAGTTATATTATACGTTTTTGCGTTATTGTAAAGCCTAATGTGTACAAGTATTTGCTCAACTCACTAATAAATAAATAAAAAATAAATCATTATTATTATTGTCTACTTTTTTTTTTAGTTCTGCAATTCTGTTTTGAAAACATTATAATTATCTTTGTCTATTTATTTAATTGTATAATTCATGTGTTGACTTGTAAAAGTGCCCTTGTGGCCTATTTGCAGAATAAAATTTTTGATTTTGATTTTGATTTGATAAATCATTCCTTACACAAATCGAACTAGTCCCATAGTAAAGCTCAATAAGACTTGTGTTATGGGTACTAGACGACGATATATATAATAGATATGTAGTAATATACCGGGTGTACAATCCAAATGGGTCAGTATGGTGAAGTCGGCAACTATGAGAGATAGCGAGATCTGTTCTTAGGAACCATGACGTCGATTTTAGATTTGATAATAATTACATTCAAACTTTTTTATTAACTCTCATACATAACCGGGAATCGAACATGGTCAATATTTTTAATTAATCTTTGTATTCAACAGAATGGCTACCATTTTGAACATTTACTGAAATAAAATAATTATCTTATTGGTGGGTTTTTCTTTCAATTATTTAAACAAGATTCCATTAATGTTGTGCTTAACACATTAAGTTTTGACCAGGTTCGATTGCCGGTTATGTATGAGAGTTAATAAAAAAGATTGTACACCCGGTATACTTAAATACTAGACAACATCCAAGTCTCCGGAACAAATGTTTCTGCTTACCACAGAAACAAATGCCCTTACCGGGATTCGAACCCAGGACCTTTTGCTTACAAAAACGGAGACTTATTGGCTTTACCTAACGTACGTATGAAACGTTGCGGAATAAACCTGCAGGGCAACAATGTGAACGAATCCTCATATCAAAAAAGGGTCGGCAGCGCGCATGTAATTGTTGCGTCCAGCGCCCATTATACGATGTATGCCATTACTATCAGGCAGGTCATTCGCTTGTTTGCCACCATCGTAACTGTACTGTGACATGAATCTCAGAATAAAAACTATTCAATCTCCTTCTCGAGGTTTCTATCATAATCATCATATCAGCCAAAAGACGCCCACCGCTGGACAAAGACCTCCCCCAAGGATCTCCACAATGACCGGTCTTGCGCCGCTCTAATCCAACGACTTGCCACGATCTTGACCAGATCGTCGGCCCACCTTGTTGAGTCCTTCCCTCGCTGCGTCTTCTGGTGCGTGCGGTGTGTAGATGAAATTTGACAAAGATAGTTTAAGAACCATTAAACTATCTTTGTCAAATTTCATCTAAATATGTTGAGCGGTTACAGACATAAAGAATTATTCTCGCATTTAATATTATTATGAAAACTGATTGGGGAAGCGGCGACGGATAGAAATATACCTCAAGCTAAATTCATTGAACATCTTTAAAGACGCTTAAACGACTGAATGTAGCAAAGCTATCGCGACGAAGAATGGCGCTCGACAATAACCCCGGCAACCCTTTGTGTGGTGATTAATGTCGATCCCGCGACAGCACTGTTGGTTAAAGTGCTCACAATTATCTGAACACCTTACTGTCAAGGCGTGCTTAGGTTCTTTAGCAACCTGGCAATAGGGGATAATGATTTTCAGTTTGTGTTGTGGATGTTAGGCTAGCAGAAACAATCATTAATACAGTCAATGAGTGTTAATTTTATGGAATAAATTAACAAACTAACGTCATCATCAACATATCAGTCGAAAGACGTCCACTGCTGGACAAAAGCTTCAGCACAATGACCAGTGCCACACGCATCCAGTGGACGCCCACGACCTTTATCAGGTCGTCAGTCTACCTTATGGGGGTCTACTCACGTTGAGCCTTCCGGTACGTGGACGCCGGTACGTACTCAAGATCCATTCCGTCCCAACGGCCATCGGTTCTACATGCAATGTGCTACGCCAAATGCCACTAAGTTTAGATATTCAGAAGGCTAAATTAATCATCACCCCTGATGCATTCGCTCAGATCAACTCCCAGTATAGCCCTCTCCATTGCTCTTTGTATAACTTTAATCCTTATTATGAGGCCCATAGTAAGTGACCACGTTCAGTGCCATAAGTCATATGACTCTGTTCAAAGACTAGTCTTGAGACACTGCGGAATATTGGACGAAAATAGGTGCCGCAGCTTCCCGGACGCTGCCCAGCCAAGTCGGATACGACGATTAACCTGTTCCTCAATGTGGGACTTGTTTAACTGGACAGTATGTCTTAGATATTTGTCAACAACTTCAAGCGTAAAGTGTCCGATTATAATGGGAGTTGGACATGATCTTCGTCTTATCGTTCATCGTTAGACCAACTAGCTGGGAAGCTTTCCCGAGGTCATCGAGCATCGTACTCGGATCCCCCTGATTCTAGCTAAAACTACAATATAAAGTATCATAAACTGATTATCATTATCCTCCTGCTACCGTTTTTCCCAGTTTTATCTGTTGATTTGGCGAAAAAACTAGTTTTAAGTAAGCGACCTTCTTCTAAATTAGACCTTATTGTCCGGACCGAGAGACCGAGGACGGCGGTCTAACCACAATAAGGTCTAATTTAGAAGAAGGTCGCTTACTTAAAACTAGTTTTTTCGCCAAATCAACAGATAAAACCGGGAAAAACGCTAGCAGGATGCCGATGAGTTTTTTTTACTAAAAATGGAATTATTCTTTGCCAGTATCTAGCCAGGGGGCAAAGATGAGGCCGACGATGAAGCGAGCTCACCCAGAAGATGCCTATGCCACGAGTGACGTGCCTTAAAAAGGTTCGACGAGTTCGTATATAATCTTTTAAGTTAGATGTTGTTTGCAAAATGAACTCCATAATATTTTGATTCACGATGTTGATTTCACCTGGGTATTATCTAGATTTCACTAACTTTTAAATCTATTTACAACTTCAATAGTTCATATTTCCTTCAAAGAACATCTCATCTGAAGTCGCGTAAACATGTTTACTCTAAACTGAGTTCTGTTTAAAAGGCACTAAGTATCGTCTTTGGACTATGGCTCTTAAGCCTTTCTTAACAGAGTAAGATATTTGGCCTTGATTGCGAAATGTCGTAAGTGAAATGATTCAGCAAGCAAGACGTGCTTTTTAAAATAAAATGCTTCAGAACGCGCTTGATTCATTGCGTTGAGCACTTTTGTTGCGAATTTCGTTACTGCAATAGTTTATCCCTTGGTGGATTTTAAACTTGAAATGGGGTGATTGCTTATGCTTTTTAGAACTCGTAACTTTTAAGAAAATTGATCTCCTCTTACTGATAAGAGGGATTGCCAATAGCAGGTCGGGGAATTCAGGTACACCTTTGATTTTCTTTCCAGATGTATTTATGCAGTTTTCCTCGCGACGTTTTCCTTCATTGAAAAGGGAACGGTAAATATCGAATGATATTCCGTACATAAAATTCATTGGCACGAATACGAACCACTAGATCTGTGGTACGAACCGAGATTCGAACCCTAGATCGCCTCTTGACAGCCGCATGCTTGAACCACTAGGCCGCAGGTTCCGTGTGGATACTGTGGTTGACATTTATTTATACTGTATACGCAAATTAGATAATCTGTTTATTGTCGTCACCAAGTCACATTATGTTTGCGATTACAATCTTATCATAATCATTATCGTATCATTTGTTTGTAACAGAGTTATAGTAGCTATCTGATAAATGATTAATCGATATAAATTAATGTCACACTATTCATAAAGGCGTCAGTACACATATCGAGAATCGTTCTAAGCCCAAAGTACCCCAGATAATACGTCAATGGAATACCGCTACCGAGCGTGAATTGAATACGACCGACAGAGAGGGATATATCATTCGTTTTCCTTGTCATACTTTCGCTTTTCTTTATTTGCCTCAATGTCATGTCCACGTCATGTCAAATAGTTTGCGGCAAAGAAACGATTACTCACCCAATTGAAGAGGCTGGTAAGCCGCCAGATGTTTTAGACCAGTTCTCAATTTAGCTGCCTAAGAGCTTTTCTGTCCCCTTTGATGGAACTCGTATAGGATCTCTATAGAAATCTTTACTCTGAAGTTCTAAGGCTAACTACGGACTCCTAAAATAAAAACAGAACGATTCCAAAGCAGATTCATCAAAGGATTACCGTAAACAGTACGGAACACGAATAAATCATATGTAGAACAACGTAGGACCAGATTTACGAGCCTTGTTTAATTCCTTTTTTTAAACCTTTTTTCGACAATGACATATGTTTATATTAGCTTTTGTCCGCGACATCGTCCGCGTAAAACTCGTTATTTACCTTTGAAAAATAATTGCGATATAGGTATTGTTTAAGGCGAAGGGGTGGGCAAGCTCTTTCCATACAAACTTTGTGCAAGTTTTTTTTCGTTTGTGTTTGCACTCCAGTTACTATTTTTGGTCCATATGCTTATTTTTTCGTTAGATATGTCTTGATGTTTTTCTTTTTAAATTATAATTATTTTTTGTATTTTTATTTTTTATTCTTTTTGAAATAATGCAAAATTTCAACATCAAGTTCTGCGTATATCCAGTATGTACTAACAAAAAATAAAATTACATGCTGTAGTGCTAAAACTAACGCAAAAAACTTGCACAACCTTTGTATGGAGAATGGATTGCCCTACCTTATTGTTCTCCTATACAATGTTCCATGATTAAATTCAATATTTCTCAAGTTTCTTTCATAAAAATAATTTCGTTTTCCGTACAAAATTTTCACCCCCTTTTAACCCCCTTTAGTTGAAATAAATCATGGCCTACGTGTTATTCTGATGTATAAACCACAATACTGGAAAGTTTTATACAAATCAGTCGAGTAGTTTTTAAGATTAAAAGGCCAAGAGCAATCCCATTAAAAAAAAAAGAATAAAAAAAAAGAGGGACGTACATCCATCCGAACATCGGCACAAACATTCACGTTTGTATTAGGATTAATTTTGTCAATCAACACGTGTTGAAAACGATATCTATAGAAACTTGCTACAAATACTAGTATTGATAAAAACTGTGACATCAGTTATCGAGTTTGATAACAAGTAAATTTTTAACAAAAAAACACCGACTCCAAACTTTGCCAGACCCCAACCAACCTCCTGCTATATAATTTGAGGAGTTCCTTCGATGTAGCCTTACTTACCCCATCCTCTTGGTATATAATTTGAGGAGTTCCCTCGATTTTTCCAAGATCCCGTCATCAGATCCAGACTTGGTGACAATGGGAACAACTAGGAAACAGGCCCTTTCAAACAAAAAAAGAATTTATGAAATCGGTCCACTAGTCACCGAGTAATCGGTGAACATACAAAAAAAAAATATTCCGACGAATTGAGAACCTCCTCTTTTTTGAAGTCTGTTAAAAATTGTTACCTCCCTTATAGATATAGATAAAAACAGGTGGCTTTAACTATCGATATCGGTAACTATAATATTGATCAACATCTTGTGCCATCAACTAACATGCGGTATGTGGTGACATGTATGAAAGCGGCTAAGTGCGTGTCTCGCCACGCGCAATGTAGGGTTCCGTAGCTGTCCATCCGTGACATCATGCGGACTTAAAATGTCTCGCACAGAGGCGGATGATGGCTCGCAGGGTTCGCACTATATATTTGACACAATTACCAACATATCTCAGCAATCAATGGAATTTTTTCGAAACTTTGCTTTTCCAAGAAGGGACCGCAAGCTCGACTGAACTCGATTCTCCGTACAGACGTAGTTTCGTTCTCATTTTAAAACGCCCGACTGAAATAACGTGAAACTTTGTATACACAATGAGATCCGCCATATCTAGGCTGGAAATTAGTTTCTGTTGCTAGAAATTGTAATAGAAAAAATGCAGCCAGTTTTTGAGTTTTTTAAGTCTTGATGAAAACCTTAATAATGGCTGTTTTTTTTTCACCATTATCCATATTAAGCAACGGAAACTTATTTCCGGCCTAGATAAGCCGGATTCCATTGCAAATATGTATATACAAAGTTTCAGGTTATTCCAGCATGGCGTTATAAAATAAGAGCGAAACTACGTTTGTATGGAGACCCGAGCTTCCTGTGGACTCTTAAGTTCGGCTATTACTCGGTAACTAGTTATGTCTTCTTAGCTGTGATACTTTTATATTTAATACGGACAGAATAGGGATGCATAAGATGCACTAAGAAATTAATGTGAATGCTGTACAACGCACCGCCAAAAAGTTTTTTTTTTAATACAGCGTCCATGTCCTAAAACCTTCTGCACGACATTAACACGTGTCGTGCACGTAAATGCGATGCATTCGTGCATTATTGAGCGCACCTGGGCGCACCGCCGTAAACAACTTTTATTCCGAATGCACGTGGTGAGACCAACCACCCAAAAAAGCCTACAAACCTAACAACCGCGATGGCTGATGCGCCGTTTTGGTACTGTGCAGTTTGTGTGCAGCAGTACATTTGGGCGCCACTGACACGGTAGGTCGGGAATATAACACTTAAGTGTGGGACACGTAGGAAATGGCGTATGTGCAAACGGAATTGATAATTTTTTAGGGTGGACATTGGGAGTGCCGGTATCTTTGGGTTTTACTAAAACAAATCAAACATCAGGTTTGTCTATTATTAGTTTTTGGAAAGTAAATTGTAGATTGATAAAATTTACATCATAATGATTTTTTGCAATGATTGAAAATATTTCACAAATATTTTTTTAAATAAGTAGGTGCGACCTACACTGTAGACCTACACTGTAGATCTGCATTTGTCTCTCGCTGTCAATACAATGAATCCTCATATCAAAACCGACCAAGTATGTAGGGCCACGCGCAATGAACTTCAGCACCTCTGGAATAGCTATTTACGATACAAGGGTTGTAAAACAAAGAAAGGCCGATATCGCAGATTTTTAAGGCCCGAGCCGCAGGCGAGGGTCATAAATATGCGAGTGAGGGCTTTCTGTTTTATGGCCCGTGTTTTGTACACAATTTTACGTCCGTCCCAATATATTAGACCAAAACGGAACTTTTGACTAAGTTCGCGACCCTAGCCAAGTTTCGTAGCCATGGCCGGGCACTTACCAATTGTAGCCTCAAGAAATATTGCTTAAGTAAATATTATTATTATTCTATGTTGACATTTATTATAATAATGTAATCTTCTCTCAATTGGTATGTTATCTAAATGTCAGTTCTAGTGTATACTGTTAATGTTAATAATTATACTATATAAATAAATAAATGTAGGGTACCGTATCTATTCCGTCCGTGACATTACGCAGACTTAAAATAAAATGCCACAAACTTATATATACTCGTACAATCTTACACATAAATCGGCCTAGTCCCAAACTAAGCAAAGCTTGTACGAATGGGTAGTAGACGTTATGGTTATGGACTCCTTTTTCCGCACTTAGTCCGTGAGAGTCGGACCATTGTGCGTGATGGGTAGTAGACGACGAAAATAGCACTTTAAAGTTATTACGCAAACAGATTACTGAATCAAAAAATGGTTCTTCCATGGACATCACGAACCAGAAATACCTACAAAGTCAAAAAGCATTTCCAATCTGGCCACTTTTTTCGTAACATAGTGACTGGCATTTCCCGGTGTGACAGGCAGTCTGAGTGACAGCAGCTAGACGAATTATGCCAGTTACCAGAGCCGCTATTCATAAGACAACTACAAACCGCTTCAGTAAAACCAGTGCGAGCCCAACTTGTGATTGAGCATGATCGAAACGAATATAAGCGTCAAGATAGACTAGTGGTGTGTCATGAGGTGAGTTTGAGACGTTGTGAATGACAGTACGGCAATTTTGACAGGCCCAGCGAGCCTGGAAAAGTTCAGATTCCGCCCGAATTTCCGTTAGTTGGAAATAAGAGCATGTAAACTGGCGTCCGGTTTGATTTCTCTTTGATGTTCACGCGAAATATTACCGACGGGAGTTCGGTTCAATGTGGTTTGCTTTTTGCCGTTACTGTGAGTCGGATTTTAAGGAAAGGTTCGACTGTAGCAAAATTTACATATAAGCCAGCCAGTATTAGGGTGACAGTCCACCAGAAACGTGTTAGGGTGTTTTCAACATTTGATACCTCGCAAGCGTGGCATGCTAGATTCCTGACAGACCTTCCATTCCATCCCTAGACAGATAAGTAATAAATTTTATCTTATAATCTTTTGCCGTTCCGAGCATCTTAGTTCTTAGTAGTATTAGTAAACACTTTTTTGCAGAAAACAAGTACATAAAAGAAAAATAAACTTAACAAACAAAAGAAAACAAACTTAGTTCGTAGTTATTTATTCATTAAACAATATATTGTACTGGGATAACGCTAGGATGATGATGATATTGATGATTATATACCTTTTGTTTCAATGTGTTTGAATTAAGTCATAATTAGCCGGGGCCCGGGGCCCTAATCAGCCTTATACAACCCTTTATAAAAGCCAAAATGAAGTTTGGGTGCTTCATAGATAGTTTAAAATATGAACTTTCAATTGCAATGATAAATCTTAACTGCCTGTTAGCCGCATACATAAAGCTGCTCCTATGAATGAAATTATAAAATAATTCAACACTCTTCACATCATAAATTTACAAAAGATGCGCCTGAGAAAAAATCTCTTCTAACATACTTAAGCCATAATGCACTTTGTATCTACGGTCACAAAGTCTATAATACACCTTGCGTAGTTTTAAACTCCGGCCCCTAGATGGCGTTTGCTTTATTCACGGTTGACTGACCAGCCTATCGACGGTGGCATAAAGCCATATTATAGTTGCAAATTTACGGCGGTTATGACCTTATATCCACGATGTGTTGTATAATCTTATTATGGAGGGAATTATAGATCGTATCCAGGCTTCATGCATTTTATGCGCGTCCTGGCTTGCTTTCCAAGTCACAGGCTGTGTTCTATTTATAGTCTTTAGTCCAGTAAAGTGTGATACTAAAAGTCATTAGGTCCCCGTTTTATATTAGTAACCAGCTTTTTGGGCGGTGCGCGGGGCGCGAGCGCCCCGCGGGAACTGCCTGGGCTGTAGGGTCTTTGATTATGACTTTTACTCTACGAGTAGGAGGTTTGGTCGGGGGGGAGAGAGAGTATGAAAATCTGCTATGGGAAGCGGAGAGCGGGAGAGAGATTTGCAAGGGGGGATTTGCACTCGCGTCTTTCTTGTGGCGGGGGGTGGGAGGGGTGGAGGAGCCGCGCTCTAATGGGACGCTTCGGGCCTTCGGCCCTACGCGGAGCTCGGCCTTTGGCCTTGCTATGCCTTGCCGCTAACCTTCGGGCCTTCGGCCCTCAGGTTAGCGTGTAGAACACTCTGGGATATAACGTACTACTTAAAACAGCAACTATACGGATATATAGTTCTTCAAAACCGATTTTATCTGTATCTTCAAGCAAAAACATTCATAATATTTATGATGTTGTCGTTATTCAACACATTTAAACACTTTTTTTATATCACTTAATGTACAGAAAAGTATCACTTAATGTAAAGTGTTTAACTGTACATTTTCAGAACAACCATGTTTTATCATGTCGGAAACATTAACTCCATCTTATCTCGAATGCAGCAAACACCTTAAACTCCATAAAGTATATAAACCGCGCCACTAATGACGCAAGTTTTTCTATTTAGAACTTAGACAGCGGCGCCCTCTGGCGCGTAACGAACGATTCATTACTACATTCTTACTAATAAGGACGTAAGCGTCCAAGGTTTTGTACGCATATGTTACCTTTTGTTCTGTAAAGCTAGCTCACTGAGCGTACCTAGAGACGTGCTAGGATGCAAGTATCATGCTAACGATATAAATAACAAGAACTTAATTATAATAAATATACCGTTAAATGGGACACCCGTTTTCACTGGGAACTGGTATGCGTCAGTCTGCCCGGCTAGCACAACTTGGCGCGCGAGCTATCTCATGCGCGAGATAGAAAATCCGTCTCTTTCTGTGTGTACCAATTAGAAAGAGGCGGATAGTCTATCTCGCGCGTGAGATAGCTCGCGCGCCAAGTTATGCTAGCCGTCCTGGTGTCTCAAGTGACCCATGCGTGTCATAGTTTACCCCATTTAACGTGCATTTTATGACAGTATTTGGCCATAATTTTTAAAGAGAGAGGGGCTCAGCGGAATGTCTTCTAGCTCATATTTGAAACAGTCGAAACAGGTGAAATACCTCACATTACAGAAGACAGCAACTATAAAAAAACTCCAGCATGTAATCTTTAAGTATATATTTCTTTAATACCGCGTCGCTGGCAAACAAGCGTACGCCCCGCCTGATGGCAAGCGTTCACCCCAGCCTGGACGCCTGCAACTGCATGCGCGGTGGTGATGTGGTATTGTGTTCAAATTCGAATTTAAATTCAAAAACGTTTATTCGTGACCCGCACGATACATAATAATAAAAATAAGGAAATACAAACAAAAAAGGGCCGTGTCACGAAATGGACCCAACTCAGCATATTGCTGGCTTTAAAGCCAGCGCTGGACTTCCATAAGGCCCATTAAGTGAGGAAACGGTGGGTAACACAACATTATACTGTATGTTGTGTTACCCACCGTTTCCTCACTTAATGGGCGTATATTAAACAAACGTATAGTACTAGAAGAACAAAAATAAAGTAAAACATTACACATTGCAACTAAAAACCGAGATCAGAAAAACAACAGTATAGCTAATTATTATTATTAAAAGCCTACAAAGTGTCCCACTGCTGGGCAAAGGCCTCCCCTCTTAATTTCCACTCGTCCCGATTTTGAGCAATCTCTGGTCAATCGTCGCGATGTGTCTGGTCATCCCGCCATCTCCGTCGCGGCCTGCCACGTCGTCGCCACCCATCGTTCGGCACATAGCTAATATTATACTTATATAAAACATAATACTACTAACATCACCATTTTACAAACAAAAAGAAGAAAATAAAAATAAAGTTATACAATATAATAAAAAAGGGTCTACGTGTGAATAAGGCTTAATCCTGTGCAATAGAATGAACGCAGCCATTCGTTCGCTGCTACTAGCGCCAGCGGCAAATACCTAGTAGTGAGTAAGATTGCCAGAGCTCCCGAGGATGCTTGGTATTACTCATACTCATACTCATTTATTTATTTCAGATTCAGATTCAATAATTTATTCGTAACAAGCACAATATTAACATTAGATAAATGCATAGACAACACACAAAGAAAGGCGTAGTTACGAAAGGGAACCATATATGCAGGCTTTGCAGCCGGCGCTGATCTTCCGTAGGGCCCATAGGGGCCGGTTACACGGTGATGTCACGCCATACATTCGTATTACAATAACGTTTCACGTGGATATTGGTGAATATTCAAGCAATATCGAAACGTTTTTAAATCTGCGATAATATTGACATCCTAGCATTGTGATTGTAATCACAGTGTAAAGGGCCCGATAAAGTAAAGTAGCGGCGGGCAACACAACAACAAAACAGATAGAAAATAAAAGAAATGAATGTAAAATGAACAATGCAATGATATACACCGTGACCGTTAATAATCCGAAAGATTTAAACCACATATTTTTGACGACTGTACGAGTAAATAATGTTATATCAACATGGGTCTAATTATGTGTCTTAATTAAATTACTATTTCAGTACGAATTAAATCTGATTAATTGCCCGCTTCTTTGTGAACAAGCCTTTAGGTGGGAACCTCAAGTTGAAGAACAGAGAGCGAGCATGACACTTCACTTCATTTGTAATGTGTCATTTTAGTGACAATCAATTTCAAACTAGCCAGTTATAAGAAGAACCACTCTCGCGACTTAGAACAGAACAAACATCTCTATTCTCAGTGATAACATAAAAGCTACTTAAGATTGAAGTGTGTAAGATAAGATATTATAATTATTCGGCTTAATACACTACACTGTATTTTAGTTGCATCCTTTTATCTCGTGATGAAAATATTTTCGGTACTAAAAACTTTTTGTAGATAGATACCAAACTTCTTTATGAAACTGGCTAACAACCATACAGTTAGTGTATCTACGTGTAAAAGAAATAGGTGGCTACGTCATGCTCACGCCCTTAAGGTGAGTTACACAGGAGATTTTTTAACTTTTGATTTGTTGTTAATAATTAATATCTCCTTAATTATGAGTTTTTGGACTATATGTTACATAACTTTATATACTCTAATTAGGCTCTAGTATCGTTAGCTTAAATCTTTCGGGTTATTAACGGTGACGGTGTATATTGAAAGTGAGGGACCTGCACTTACCTCTAGTTATCAATACAACGAATCTTCTAAACGCATAATCGGTACCGCGCCTATGTTCGTTCTGGATTCGCAATAGTCCATAGGCAGTGCGGTGCGCGCATAACATCAGGATGGCCGTATGCTTTTGCCACCATCGTAGTATAAAAATAATTACTCAGCTGACCGACTGTTGCAATTTTTTTTATGGTGAGTTACGTTTAGAACCATTTGTGGAATTTACTAAATCATTTTGGCATGTGTTTAAACTCAGATATACAGGAATGAACACGAAAACAACTATGTACCTTTTAATAGCCTAAAGTCCGATATAAAGTGCAAATAAATGATATGATATGATATGATATATAAACTGATGACTATTTTGCACTACTCATTACATTATATTATGGGGACATTTTTTACACAAATCGTATTGGTCCCATAGTAAGCTCGATAGGGCTTATGTTATGGCCACAAGACGGCGGTATAAATTTAATAGATATATACTTAAATACATAGAAAACATCCAAGTCTCAGCAAAAACTGCTTATGGCAACCATATAAACAAATGCCCTTACCGAGACCCCCGCTACCCCGCTGCCCCCGAATCCGGCTATACGGCTATGTGGCTTATTGGCTATGTGCGAAGTAGGTGGTGAGGGTAAGCTAGGTGATCGCAGCGCACACCACGGCAGAAATGTGTACTTACCGGGGACATCTGTCAAATTTAGTTTATTTATTTTAGAAAACGAGAAAGACCCCTTTCCAGTACGGGGTCTTTCTCGTTTTCTAAAATAAATAAAATATTCATGTGTCATTATTTGACATCTCTGAGTTTGACATTACCCCGGGACCTCTGACGTTTGACGTTTCAGACGTGCACATAGCCAATACTTAAAACGTCTTAGAATTGAACACAGATCTTATCATGTTTTGCCAAGACAGGTAGGCGTACACATATTAATTTTAAACCACCACCACCATATCAGCCCAAGGACGTCCACTGCTGGACATAGGCCTCCCCCAAATTCACGGGGGGTATATGCCATAATCGCCACGCTTGGCATGCGGGTTGGCGATCGCAGTATCTCCACCGCACTCCAGGAATGCTGCTGCCCATCCCCCGGTGGTCATGGTCGTAGTTTTAGGACATACCCGGGTTCAGGACATACCCATTTAACATCAGTAGTTAATAGTAGTAGTTGTTAAAGCACGTATTAATTTACTGAACAGTAGTTAAATAGCATTTTTGTAATATATTGAAAGGCAATTATTACTTATTTATGTAAGAATAGATTGAAAAATACAACACATTCAACAGAATCGAAAAAAGGAATAAATATTTACGCGGAACTTTCTAGCCGTGTCCTCGTATTGCCACAGAAAATTATGCATACAGTGCAGAAGCCGGATACTGCACTGGTACTCATGCATTTTTTCTTGGCAACTGCAAAAGGAAAATATATAAGTCTTGATTTAAAATACATTTCATGGGAGTTGTTTGGCTATTATAAAGTATATATATATATATGTAAAAAACCGGCCAAGTTCGAGTCGGAATTGCGCACAAAGGGTTCCGTACCATAAAAAAAACGCCAACAACTACTCTGTTGTATGGGAGCCCCCTTAATTATTATTATTATTATTTTGATTTTAGTATTTGTTGTTGTAGCCACAATAAAAATACATAATCTGTGCAAATTTCAACTGTCTAGCTATTACGGTTCTTGAGATCTAGCTCGGCGAGTGGTAGCCATGAAAAAGGGCTAAAATATCATGTTTTTTTGTATGGAATACCCCCTTAATAATTATTATTATTTTGTTTTTAGTATTTGTTGTTATAGCGGCAACAGAATTACACAATCTGTGAAAATTTCGACTGTATAGCTATTACGGTTCTTGAGATACAGCCTGGTGACAGACGGACGGACAGCGAAGTCTTAGTAATAGGGTCCCGTTTTTACCCTTTGGGTATGGAACCCTAAAAATGGTGTAATGATAAGAATATACGTTCAACAGAATGAACGATTTCATTTATAGAATCGAATTTAGCAACATCATTCAAGTCTAAATCTCCATATTTAGGTTACTTTTTATCTAGACAACCAAGCATTGGAACTCGTAATTTGGTAATTATAGTACACAATCATGATAATTGATGATGACCGATAGTGCTACTACAGATATTAAACTTTTAATCAACTATTTAAATCCTTACCGATAAGAAAACTTGCGTAAAACGGCAATGTCGTAACTTAAAAACAGCTGCATTTAAATTTCAATCTTACTATAACTATGTTTATGACTGATATTAAAGTAACTGTTATTTGAAAATCATTACCGTTTTCAGCGTGCGAAGTGATTTAAACACGCTCATTGACTTCGATAATTTATAACTAGACATACTTGTCCAGGCTCTTATCTCGTTCAGTTGTGTTATATGTTATATCAATAGTGACCTCATTTTGTACATGATAAATTTGATATTTCTGTGTAATGTAGTAGTCTGATTTGAGTCTTGATATAGGTTAATCTTTGTGGAATGTGTTGCTTGACACCGATGTTATTTATAAGTAAACTTATTAAGTACCTACCTACTTTTATATTAAACTATATGAACATTACTTATATTCATTTAAAAGTGTCGGTTAGGCTTATGCATATATCTTTACATTCAAAACAGTATTAAAATCGTAATTTTTTCATACTACCAACATAATATTAAAAACCATGCGTATAAATTGAGAAAGACTTGATTTTGACATAAAATTGAATTTCATCTGTCCGGTGCAAAAGCATTTCCACTACACCTTTGCCCAACCATATGCTTTCTGACCTAAATCGGTTGTCGATAAATTACACGCAGAATTTTCCCAGCATCACTTCATCTTATCTCTTATCGGAAACTAAAAGTCTTATCATGTTCGCACAATGTCACTCTAGATAACACACCAGCCCCGATACTGCGATATCAGTCAGTGTACGGCAACTATGAGCACCGTAGCCGTTGTGGTCGCCGCAGACAGCAACCTCGGCTACCAAGTCCTAAAAAACCTCACCAAAACATACAAGGGAAAGATATACTTTACTACAGAAGAAGAATCCGTCGGCTACAACATACTGCGCACTTTAGAGAAAAATACAACGAATTTACACTATTATCGGATGGATATAACGTATACCAAGAGCATAATCAACTTCAGACATTACATACAGGATCAAGAAGAGAGGATTGACCTAATTATCAACAACACAGATTATGTACAAATAGAGAAGAAGCTGCCCCATGCGGATAAAGTCAGAAGAACGTTAAGTGTGAATTTCTATGGATATATCAACTTTGGGAAGCTGATGTATCCTCTTCTAGTCGAAAATGCAAAAGTTGTGAATGTGTCGGGTCCAGCAGGCTTGCTAGCAACGATAGAAAATGAAGCAATTAGGAAAAGGATAAGTGACCCAAACCTAACTGAAGATGAGTTAGTAGCAGTTATGCAAGACTATGAAGAGGCTTGTAGAAGAGGTATAGAGAAAACCGAAGGATGGGGCTTGAGCGTGCAAGCCGTGAGTAAGGTGGCTTTAAACGCTGTTACTTTCTTGCAACATAGAGAGTGGAGCTGCAAAGGAATAGTAATCAACTGTGTGAATCCTGGTAATCTTAACAGTAAGGATGATAGAAAATCAAAAAAAGTGTTCCAAGAAGGTGCCAAGGCAATTTTGTACTTAGCATTAGAAGCGCCATTGTCAATTAAAGGCAATTTTGTGTGGAGTAATTACTCAGTCATAGAATGGAACTGTGATCCCTACGTGGAAGTGACAACTGTGTGAAATAAGTGTTGTATAACGAGTGTTACAACAATATTCCCCTGTCGGATTCGGCCGCAGAAATTTTGCATTTTGCGACGAAATTGCTTGGCGCGTGATATCTAAATATGAGCCTAATTTATACATTTTAGTATTAAGCGTGCACTAAACTATATAAGCTTCGTATCCTTGTTGAGCGGTAAAAGATGTGAATTAAATTGAAGCAATAAATCGTCAGCCTCAGTTTACCCTCATTAAATGTTTGAATACTGAGATAGTGGCACTAAATTTTGTTTAGCCTGGACCTTGCTATAGCAAATATTAGTGGACTCATAATTTACATTTATTCGCCCTTTAAGTAGGCCATTATTTATTACGTTTTCCCAGCAAAATTTACCGTTCTGAATAATAATAAATATAGCCGTAAGCCCGCTGGCAAGCACGTTTGTACTTTGAACGTGCTTTTATTTGAAACTATCACTAATATAAATGTTCTGGATAATTTGTTTGGTAACGTCATAACTAGATGGCGCTAGCGTTCATTATTTATGATACATTTATACAATCAAGATTGTTGACATAAATAATGGAATAGTATATTACGATACCAGGGTTGTAAAACAAAGACAGGCCGATATCGCAGATGTTTGAGGCCCGAGCCGCAGGCGAGGGTCATAAATATGTGAGAAAGGGCTTTCGGTTTTACGACCCGTGTTTTGTACACAATTTTACGTCACCACTTGTCCAAAAAGTAGGATTTTCCGGACGCGCAGCGTGCGGAAAAACGCGCTTTTTGGCAAGGTGTGGCGTAAAAATCTTTATTCGTCTAATTTTATTTTATGTAAGAACCTGAATGGGACCGATGAATTTGAATGTATAATAAATTTCGTGGTATCATTTCGAATAATAGTGAAGCAGGGCTCAGTGGCGACCTCTCTCATATTTGGAGCACCCCGAATGCCGGACTTCACGTTACAGAAGACCGCAGCCACTAACACTATTTTTTTTATACCACGTCGGTGGCAAATGAGCGTACGGCCCGCCTGATGGTAAGCGGTCACCGCAGCCTATGGACGCCTGCAACTCCTAGGGGTGTCACATGCGCGTTGCCGACCCTTTAAGAATTTATACACTCTTTTCTTGAAGAACCCCATACTGTAGTCCGTCGGGGAAACCTCGGCAGGGAGCTCATTCCACAATCGGAGCGTCCAAGGGAGGAAGTTCCTCTGAAACGGTACCGTATGCGACCATTTAGGTTCTAAGGTGTGAGGATGAATGCCCTGCCGACGGCGAGCGGTGCGATGGTAGAAAGCGGCCGTAGGCATCATGTCGAACAGTTCTTCGGAGCACAACCCATTATATAAGCGATAGAACACGCACAAGGAGGCAAACTTTCTCCTTAAACTCAACGGCTCAATATCGCTCGTGAGCTTGGGATCGTCCACGATTCGCACAGCACGTCTTTAGATATGTGGTGTTGTGTTCCTGGCGGAGAGTAAGATCGCCCGAAGTCCCGAGGATGTGCTGTGGTGAGAGAAGGACCTGCATTTGCCTAGTTGTCAATACAACGAATCCTCAAATTAAAAAAAAACCGGACATGTGCGAGTCGGGCTCACCCACCGAGGGTTCCGTTCAAATTTGTAATTACCAGGGCTAGAACCTTTCATGACGATGACGGAAAATTTACGTCACACTGCAAATAGGATGATTCCAATTGGTGCTATAGTAATTATTAATCTTTAATCATCAATCATTTAATCATGAATTTATGATGGTATTTTTTCAAATACGTATTTGAAAAAATACCATCATAAATGAAGAGAGTTTACGTTCATATTTAGATTCAACATTCCTATAACCTGTTATAAAACTTGAAAGAATATGAGTTCCTCACCTGATTATAAATTAAAATTCTAAATAGAAAGAGAAATCCTTTATAAATTTTGGATACAATAGGCGGTATTTGAAAAAAGACCATTATAAATGCATGATTAAATGATTGATGATTAAAAATTTATAATTTCTATAACAACAATTGGAATCATCCTATATGCAATTTTAGCCCTGGTAATTACGTACTTTAAATATGTAAAGGTGATATTTGTTATGATTTAATTTGAAATGTATCGTTTCCCCAATTCGTCCTATGTAGACTTCTTAACCTCTCTAAGGACTGGCTTGAATGGCACTGAAAAATATGTTGTTGGTCCTATATTTATACCCCCTTATTCATAACCGTCCATCAAGCCTCTATTAGTTAACAAGCCGCTAAATTTGGTTTGTTCTTATCTGTCACTTTGACATATATTTTTTTGAGAAAAGGACAAAACAACTTTTAGTTAACAGAGGTTTGTTAAGTTTTATGAATAAGGGGGATAGACTTTATCCTCCCTAAAAACTGGCTCGAATGGCACCACAAAAATGTCAAGTAGCCAATTGTTTTACAAGCAAGATGAGTTAGAAATTGAAGCAAAGTCCTGCCCAATCACCGCTCGCTGGTGGAGCTTAGAGGGATTAATTGTGAGATTGCAATTTGAGGTGCTACGGGAGACACAATCTGCGGGGTTTGCTCTGCCAATTTATTTTTCTATTGTTCCTATACTGCAGGCAAATACCGTAAAACAGTTATTTCGGACTCGTTTCCACGTGCAACGATTTCATTCAAATTTACACGAGAAACAACTGATGTTTCTATAAAACCGTGAAGTTATAAACCAAAGAAGTATTTCTTTAAAACTGCACTTGTTTTAGATTGCTATTTGAGGTGATACGGGAGACAGTTCTGCGGGGTTTGCTGCGGCCGTGCCAATTTACTTTTCAATTGTTGCTAAACTTATATTATTGTAATACTGTAAATATTGATTTTAATTACTTACCTATTATTCTATTTGTAATTAATGTTTATACATTTATTTTATAAGACTACGTAAATGTTGCTACGCCCTAGTAGGGTCCATGATTGTACTCACTCCATTTTAAGATCTGTAATAAATACCATATTTGCAACAAATAAATGAATATGAATATGAATAATATGAACGTCTAGTTTTATCCTTGGGTTTTTTTAATTGCTTTATAAAATTCATGTATACATTAGTTTTATAGAAAAGTGTACTTAAACCCTATCGGGTTTGTATCGACACAGCAATCAAGTTAATAAACTTACTTTAAAGAGCTAATTTTCCGACACATAGAAAACTAAACTATACTGTAACAACGGGAGTACTAATAATTGCGTTGGGAGGTAGTATTAAATAGCTAAAAGCCTGGAAGGTCAGATGGCACCCTCCCGCAAAAACTAGTGCCTCCGCCAATTCTCGGAATTAGTTAGCATACACCGAGCATTCTTCAGGATGTAACTGTACTGGGATAGTGCTAGTAGGTATGATGATGATTGTTCCTGAAGGCTCTGTTTTGTTATATCAAACTCGTGTATGCAAAAAAGTAATTTAAATTCAAACAAAAAACGACCTTGTTCCTTAAAGCTATGAATCATATAAACAAAATGGAGCAATAAGTGTAATTATACGAGTAGAACCTACATAGGCTGGGTTGCAACAACCGTCTGTAATCGTAAGCTGTGTTCGTTAAAATTTGAATGTATGGAAAGTTTGACAAGTTTCTGTGGGATGACAGCGTGCCATATTTAACGTTGATCAGTCTGTGATCGTAAGTCGGTGTAAACCAGCCTAATTCTTAGATTCTAATTTGAGGTGCTGCCAGAGTCACAATCTATAGGGTTTGCTCTGCCAATTTATTTTTCCATTGTTGGTACCTATATACTCAAGGCAAATACCGTATTATGTGCTGTTATGGTTGTGTGGAGAGGTTGTTGAAAATAAGAACAAGTCTTTTAATTTCTCTTACGTGTATTGTCGGCCATTGCGTGCCGTGAAGAGCGAAGTGCGAGAGGACAGTGTTGCTGTCTTAGTTTAACAAAGGTGCGTTCTGATATACGTAACATGTGCAACAATGTCATTGTCATCGTGTCGGTAACATGGTGTGTGCTAAGACTCGCAGCACGTCAGTTAATTCTTGGAATGGCGCTGAAATATATGTAAAAGTAAAGAGTGAATTATATTTAAAAGTATTTCTAATGTCACCCGAACGAGCATAGCGAGAGGGAGTGGACAGCGGAACGCCAACTCGCTTATACTATTAGTGTAGACTTAGTTTTTGGAGCAGCGCAGGGCGCGAAGTACCACGACCTTACCGAAGATCTCAGCCATAATAGTACCACTCAATCAATGCAATGTATTCTCATATCAAAAAAGGGTAGGCAGAATGCTTTTGATCCTTCTGCAGTCTCAAGCATCCATATGCTACGGTGTCTGCTTACCATCAGGCAGGGCGAATGATTGTTGAAATAACCACCAAAGAACTAAACATCATGAACTTTATGGCGTGGTACGGGCATGTAATGAGGAGGGATGAAAGCCATGTAACCAGAAAAGTATTGGATATGAATGTGGATGGATGCAAGAAACGAGGTAGGCCAAAGAAAAGGTGGATGGATTGTGTGAGAGATGATATGAATAGAAAAGATGTGAATGAAGAGATGACGCGTGACAGAGATATATGGAAGAAAAAGACATGCTGCGCCGACCCCAAATAAATGGGAAAAGGGCCAGAGAATCATCATCCTCCTAGCGTTATTCCCAATACAGTTGCATCCTGAAGGATGCCTGGGGTCCGCTACCTAATCCCAAGAGTTGGCGTAGACACTAATTTTTATGGAAGCGACTGCTATCTGACCTTTCAACCCGAGGGGAAAACTAGACCTTATTGGGATTAGGCAAAGAAAAGATAGATTAGGAAAAGGGCAAGAGAATGATGATGATGATGAAAGCAGCTGGCAACACCGCCAAGCGTAGACGTCAAATTTCACACAGCTGATTAATTAAATAAAATAAATGTTAATAATGAATAACTAGTATTCTAGTTAAGTTAAAAAGTGTTTATTAGTAGCAAGTATAGTGTTCGTTATAAAATTCATCGAAAGAGACAGTGCAAAAGAGAAGAAAGAAGATCTCTAGAATTGCCAAACGTCATCGTAACGGAACATCGTTTGAAGCTTCAACGATAAACCTGGGGAGTAATTGTGTTCAATATAATTATAAATAAGTCAGTAGTGGAACTTTTATTACATTTAAATAACGTCTACTTGAATACTTCCCAAGTAAATAAATATTTACAAGCATAACCTCACTCGGAAATGAAATTGCACCCGGTCAGCTGAGTCATAACTTTTGTACTGGTTGTGTTTCACTCTGCCTAATAGTAATTTTATAAATCCTTTAACGACTCATTTCTCCATTCCATATTCATACTTACATTCTACCATCACACTAAACTGTTCACTCCTGCTATCTCTCTCTCTCTTTACTGGTCTTTCTCTGCTTGGTGTTTAGTCGCGTTGCCGTCTCATTTCAGGTGCTGTGGAGAGCTGTGTGTCAAGCTAGTTCACCATGTCTAGCTCATTTATGACACGCAAGGCCACAGTACGTGAACTGGAACATAAACTCAATGCAACACTCAAAGAACTAAAGCAGTCTAAAACTCTATGTGACCAGCTACTGCGGGAACGCGATGAAAGCGAAGAGGAGGTTAACAAGATTATTCAAAAAAATACAGAACTCAAACGTGATCTAGCCAACCTGGATGCTTTGCATAGGGATAGTGTGACACAGCGTGACCATCTGCTGGTCAAATTGAACAGTGTTCAGGAGTGCTGTGACATCCATGAGCGGACACTGCAACGTGTGGATGACCTGGAATATGAGCTTTCCGATGCCCACAAGGTGGTCCGTAGATTGCAAGAGGAAGCACAGTGCCAGCAACTCAACACCACCCGGCGGCTCTTTGATGAACTTGTGACACCAAACACTTATGCAGAGTGTCATAGCAATTTTGGACCTTCTAGTGTGATTGATTTGACAGAGGACTCCCTTTGTAATAAACAAGTTAACTTTCTAAGTCACAGGAAATACAAAAAGTATATTAAGCTAAATAGATTTATAAGAAAATCAAAACGACTGTACAGACAGCATATTAATATTCATAAAATTACTACATTGAGAAAAAATCATGTCAGTGTTCTGAAAGAATTAAATTCTTGTAATGAGCAATTATGCTACAGTAGAACCATTTATGAAACTGACACTGAGAAACTGCAAGCCGAACTGAACATATTAGAAAATTCTTTGAGAGATTTAACTAATAAATATGTAATATCCCAGAAGCAAATCAGTGAACATATTCTGGCAGCGGATGAACTTCTGGAGCTGTGCCACCACAACGAGGAATGTTTGGAAGCACTGCTTACCAAGCAGTCTTCGTATGAATGTGAGTGTGGGCTCCGGCAGGCTCATCCTATGCCCGGACATGCAGTATACTCATCAGTGCCGGACAGCAGCTTGTCGGTGTCACCGGAAACTATAACTCCAGCCTCTAATAATGTGAGTAGAACCCTTGTTTTCTCAGATAGGATAGGGCGAGGATTGGGCAAAATTCTATGTAATAATATTCTCAACAGCTGTGTTATAAATCATTGTATGCCCGATGCCTCATTTCTAAAAATTATAGATAACATCAAACATACCCATATAGATGAACAAACAACAATTGTATTAATGTTGGGTGATGGTTCAAATATTAGGTACTCTGAGATGAAGGCTGAGTTTGACTGCCTGTCTAAGCTAGGTGCTAAAAATGTTATTATAGGCGCATTACCCTATTCTGCTTCTCCATGCAGTGCTAACAGTCATGCGTGTAATCTTAATAAGCTTATATATAAGCTGACGTGCCGTCATAGTGACGTTATATTTTTTGACACTAATAATGCTATTAGTGATTACCGTATTACAACTGACAGACTTGCTAAATCTTTAGCATCTTTTATTAATTCCGTTTTCGGAAATCAAAGCTCCCTCTCCACCTTGGATAGGACGACATCTCCAACTGCGGATTTGTCTTTAAACTGACTGTTAGGACAACAGAGAAGCACAATAGTGTAACTTTATTACACCAAAATATTAATCGCTTCACTGGCAAAATACTAGATTTAGAATTATTTACGGAAGAGTTTAATGTAGATGTAGTCTGCTTAACAGAAACTTGGTTAAAGAATCACATGATGAAATTCAATGTAAATAATTACGTATTGGCCAGCGCGTTCAACAGAACTACAGCAGAGGGTGGTGGATCTATTATTTTAGTGAAAAATGGTTTGACTTTTAAGGAACGTAGAGACGTCTCAGGCTGTTCTGTTGATCGTGTTTGCGAGATTGCTTGTGCAGAGATGGATCAGTATCTGATAATTTGCATTTATAAACCACCATCAGGTGATTTAACATCTTTTATGGAAATTATGGAGGATGTACTCAGGAAAGCAACAAGTGGTAAAAAGTTAGTAGTGGTCTGCGGCGACTTTAATATCGATATTTTATCACAATCAGCTGAAAAAGATAAGTACATTACTCTTTTGAAATCTTTCAATTTTGACTACTTGTTTGAAGTACCTACCAGAGTTACTCCGACCTCGGCCACTTGTATAGATAATATTTGGTTAAACAGTTCTCATATAGACAGTAGCATAGTGAATGGAGTTCGTTCGGATCATAAAGCTCAGATGGTCAGGCTACCTTGCGAAGTAAAACATCCAGATCGCGTTATAGAAATAAGACCGCTGAGTAGAAGTAGACTAGAATTACTAAAGTCTAATCTACTAGTCGCCATGCCGAACACCCAGGTAGAATCAAATGATCCGAATGATCAATTCAAAATGCTTCTGAATACAGTGTGCAACGAATTTAATAAGACTTGTAGTAAAAAGCGTATTAAGATAAATAATAAAATGAGATTTAATGAGTGGGCAACTACCGGAATTCGGAAAAGTAGAGATAACTTATACCAACTTTATGAAAGGAGATCTTGCACCACTGACGAATGTTTCCATCAGTATGTTAGGGATTATTCCAAATTGTTTAAAACAGTGTGCACAAAAGCAAAAGCAATGCACTTGAATAACAAAATTAAGTCCTCAGATAATAAAGCCAAGACAGTCTGGAAAATAATAAACACAGAGACTGGGAAGAGAAATAATAGAGAGTTCACAATTTCTTTGAAAGTAAAGGATAATTTAATAACTGATGCAGTAAAAGTAGCTGATGAATTTAATAATTTCTTTTCTAAAATTCCTATAGTCACTACTCAAAGTTTAGCATCATCTACCACAAAAGCTGAATCCCTTCTGAATGACAACGTAAAATTAGAATCACTAACTAATTTCAAATTTCATCATGTTTCTCCTCTAGATGTACTGAAGTCCTTTGAAATGTTAAAAATAAAGAGCACTGAGGACTTATGGGGCGTGTCAGTCAAGGTACTGGAATCTATTCTGGAGGTCGTTGCACCAACTCTAGCTCTCATTTTTAATAACTGTATAGACTATGGCATTTTTCCAGACTTAATGAAATGTAGTAAAGTAGTTCCAATTTTCAAATCAGGTCATAGAGATAATCCTTCTGATTATCGTCCAGTTTCTATCCTACCTGCGTTTAGCAAAATATTCGAAAAAATAATGCTTACGCAATTGGTTTCTCACTTTAATTCTCACAATATTTTGCACGCACAGCAGTTCGGCTTCACGAAGGGTAGGTCAACTACTGATGCAGGTGCAAGTTTATTAAAATTTATTTTGCAGTCTTGGGAAGAGTCGCACGACGCCATCGGAGTGTTCTGTGACCTTTCCAAGGCTTTTGATTGTGTAGATCATGGTACTTTAATTTGTAAACTTAAGTTTTATGGCATCAGAGGGCACGCATTAGATCTCATGAAGTCATACTTAACACAGAGAAATCAAAAGGTAGCGATAAATAAAGCCATTTCGTCAGAGACAGTGGTAGAGATGGGAGTACCTCAGGGGTCTATTCTAGGTCCGTTCCTGTTCCTTGTTTATGTAAATGATCTGCCATATATGGTAAGCCGAAGATCAGGCATTGTAATGTTCGCAGACGACACCTCATTACTGTTCAAGGTAAATAGGAGAGATACTGAACTCATTGAACCAAATAATACCCTCTCCATGATATCTGACTGGTTTGCTGCCAATAACTTAGTATTGAACCCGAAAAAAACGAAATGTATTAAATTCTCTCTTGCGAACTCATCAAACAGAAACTTATATACAAATATTAGACTTAATGGTCAAACATTAGAATTTGTTACTTCTACTGTATTCTTAGGTATTACATTGGACTCAAAATTGCAGTGGGGTTCCCATATAACAGCGATAGGAAGTAGGTTGAGCTCTGCTGCATTTGCAGTCAGGAGAATAAGGCAGCTTACCAATGTGGCAACGGCACGGTTAGTTTACTTTGCTTATTTTAATAGTATAATTACTTACGGTCTTATCTTATGGGGATCAGCTGCAGATATTGAAACTGTTTTTATTTTGCAAAAAAGGGCTATCCGAGCAATTTATAACTTGGGGTCACGTGAGTCATTAAGAGAATTTTTCAAAGAAATAGATATTCTAACCCTGCCGTCCCTATATATATTTGAAATAATAATGTATGTTAGGAAGAATTTGGGCAATTTTCCAACGAACGCTGATAAACCAATAGCCACGAGAAATACTGGGAAACTGAAAGTAACCTTCTATAGACTAGTAAAGGCGAAAAAGTCGTTCTTGGGAAATTGTATCAAATTCTACAATAAAATTCCTAAACACATTACTGAACTTAGTAATTCTAAATTCAAATCTGTAGTAAAACAAACACTTATTTCAAAAGCATATTATAAGATAAACGATTACATCATGGATAGGGATGTTTGGCAGTGATAGCGTCCTGCACGGGTAATCTATCGCGAAAATATGTTTTCTACTGTAGCATTGTTATTTCAGTTATTTTGTAGTAGCTGACACTGTAATTTATATTTAACTATACAATGTATATTGTTTTGAAAAAATGACACCTCGCCGAGTTTCTTACGCCGGTTCTTCTCGTGGCAGAGGTTTATTTTTCCGAACCGGTGGTAGTTTATTGACGTTCATAGGTGCATGTAATATGCCTAATTTGAAGAATTTAAAAAAAAAAAAAAAAAAAAAAAAAAGATGATAATATATTTCTGCTCATAAAGTAAACATGCTTATAGTAATAATATAGCCAGGTTACACAGCATATTAAATTACTAATTATCTGTTCATAACCTGGGGCTAGAATAGATCTTAGCTACAAGATATTGTTGCTTCAAGTAGCAATTAAGATTGTTGTAATGGTTAATAGCGGTGGCTACAATAATACTGTATCAAATACCATTAGTACCATTATTTTTAATGTATACTTACCATTGATAACACGTGAGAAACTCTGTCTCCAGTCCGAGGCCACGCAAAATCTTTAATATTAAGATTAAAGTCTCTATTATGGAAATAAATGTCCTTAAATGATATTTTTTTAATTTGAAATAAACAGTTTTAGGGTTCCGTAGACAACTAGGAACCCTTATAGTTTCGCCATGTCCGTCTGTCTGTCCGAGGCTTTGCTCTGTGATTGTTAGTCCTAAAAAGCTGCAATTTGTTATGGATATATAAATAAAAAAAACTGAGGAAATCGTAAAATAAAATCTAAATATATTTTTTTAAGGGTTTGTCCCCTACACGTAAAGTGGGGATATTTTTTTTTGCTTGAACCCTATGGTGTCGGGTGTTGTTGAATAGGTCTTTCAAAATGAATAGAGGTCTTCATAAAACACTTTTTGATACAGTGAATATTTTTGGAAATATTCACTCCAAAAGAAAAAAAAAAGTGTGTCCTTCCTCTAACTTCTGACCTATGGGTATAAAGAGTATGAAAAAAATCATGAAAGTAAAGCTTAATAAAGAATTTCAACGAAAACTATAGCGGAAATGATCAGTTGAGCTATTTTTGAGTTATCGTAAAAAGTCTTCCCTTTTTCTTCTTTATTTATTTACTTTACTTATTTTCTTAGTAAAAGACGTATGAAACGCAGCGAAGGTATTTTTTTGCTTGTTATTGATTTTTTAAAAGTAAGTTCATTGGGCAACTACGGAACCCTACACTGAGCATGGCCCGACATGCTCTTGGCCGATTTTTTTCTATGTTTCTGTTAAGCTCAACAGTTGTTTGGTATAGAACTGTGCATAGAATTAAGACCGCTATTTGTACATCTCTTAGGCTTAATACCTTACTTTTAAGTTTAGATTTAGTTTATCGGATTCACTGGAAATCAGCGTCGTTGCACCCAGTGCCTCGACCCATGCTGAGTGGACTTCTTTTTTGTGACGACACTATATTGCTTCTTTAGATTTAAGCTTTGATGTAATGTACTTTCTTATTATTATTACAAAATAATAGTTATTTGTTAAGCAAGGGTGCAAAGATGTTTTATTTACCGCGAGTGTGGAATTGAAACACGAGCTAACGAATGTATTCTAGGGTCGAACTTTGACGTCGATAAAACACAAATTGGCCGGAAATCTTATGTACCTACAATAATAGTACATTACGATACAAGGGTTGTAAAACAAAGAAAGGCCGATATCGCAGATGTTTGAGGCCCGAGCCGCAGGCGAGAGTCATAAATATGCGAGAGAGGGCTTCCTGTTTTACGCCCGTGTTTGTACACAATTTTACGTCACCACTAGGCCAAAAAGTGGATTTTTCCGGACGCGCAGCGTGCGGAAAAACGCGCTTTTTGGCAAGGTATGGTGTAAAATTATTTACACTATGTTTTTCGTGTTACACACGGCTGCAAAGTTATTTTGTCGTATCGGGTGTTGCAACCCTCTCTACGCTCAGGATTATATTTTTGAACACTCGCTTTGCTCAGGATACTATTTTCAAACCAAGGCGAAAATTTTCTTGTCTGTCTTTTTTAAGAATAAACAACAGCCTCCAAGTTAGATGAAAAATGTTATATTATTCTTCTTCTGCTTTTCTTTTGCATTCTACAGTAAAGTTAAAATAAAAATAAATACCTACATCAGCTCTAGCGCTTTCCCAGTTACATCTGAAGGGAGTCCGGTGTCCTTTTTGGCACTTAATTCCAAAATATGGCGTAAGCACTGGTTTTAATAAAGCGATTGCAATCTAACCTTCCAACTCTTAGGGGAAACTAGGACAGGTTGGAATTATACCGGTTTCCTTAACCAAAAAGCCACTACCCTCATTTAAGACCTATGATTTATCAGGTCACTTCCACCCACGTGAAACATAATGAAATGCGAAACAGATTAAACCGAATACAGGCCCTGGTTATAACTGCATCGTCAGCTGACGCAATCACTCAGCCCTCTACGGGAATAAGGCAATTTGGCGGCACCAATATCGTTAATGCGGAGATGCAACCTCATTTTGAGTAAAGTCTTGTTTCTTACAAGAGTAAGGTATGGTATACACCTACTTAAAATAGCTATAAGCTTGATGCTTGAATAAACTTTTGCGAGTCATGATTAAAACTAAATAAAATGTGTTAAGAGTGCGCAGTACGTTCGGTTCTGCATACAAACGTATTTACGCTCTCATTTTAAAACGCCGTGCTAGAATAACATGAAACTTTGTATACACAATGGGATCCGGCATATCTAGGTCGGGAATTAGTTTCTGTTGCTTGAAATTATTAAGGTTTTCATACAAGCCGTAAAAAACTGAAAAAACCGCTGTATTTTTTTTCTTTTACATTTTCTAGCAAATTAAACTGATTTCCGACCTAGGTATGCCGGATCCCATTGTGTATACAAAGTTTCATGTTATTCTAGCATGGCGTTTTAAAATGAGAGCATAAATACGTTTGTATGGAGAACCGAGCGTACTGCCACGTACTGTGTCCTCTTAAGAGTCCCCCGTTCGCTCGACCGAACTCGATTCTCCATACAAACGTAGTTTCGTTCTCATTTTAAAACGCCATGCTGAAATACCATGAAACTTTGTATACACAATAGGAGCCACCATATCTAGGTCGGATATCAGTTTCTGTTGCTAGAAATAGTAATAGAAAAAAAATACACCAAGTTTTTGAGTTTTTTACGTCTCGTATGAAAACCTTAATAATCGCTGTATTCTCTATTATAATTTCAAGCAACAGAAACTAATTTCCGACCTACATATACCGGATCCCCTTGTATATACAAATTTTCAAAAGATTCCAGCATACCATTTTAAAATGAGAGCGAAACTACGTTTGTATGGAGAACCGAGCTTACTGCGGACTCTTAAGTGTAAGATGCACTCTTCCTGAGTGAGAACTTCGGATGAGTTTGAAACATGTCACCTGGAGGGACAATATATACGTGAGTTAAGTGAGTTTTAACAGTTTTAGTCGTATAGTGTAGACTAGTTAAAATATGAGGAAAGCAATCTTAGCATCTTTTAAGACTCATCTCTTAAAATGTTCAAAATGGGATTGTAAGTTTATGTGGGAAACGAGTAGTTTTTGGAGTATGAGACTTGAAGCTTTGACTGACTGTTAGAGTAAATGAAAAATAATTTCATCTTTCTTGCAAATTCATAGGGTTACCCCACGGGCTTGAATTATTTAATGCCAGGGCGGTTTGCTAGGTAAGTAATAATATTAAATACACAATTAAATAAAGTGTGGGATTGGTAGTTTTTAGGGTTCCGTACCCAAAGGGTAAAAACGGGACTCTATTACTAAGACTTCGCTGTCCGTCCGTCCGTCTGTCACCAGGCTGTATCTCAAGAACCGTAATAGCTACTAGACAGTTGAAATTTTCACAGATTGTGTATTTCTGTTGCCGCTATAACAACAAATACTAAAAACAAAATAATAATAATAATTAAGGGGAATCACATACAAAAAACGTGATATTTTAGCCCTTTTTCACGGCTATCACTCGCCGAGCTACATCTCAAGAACCATATAAGCTAGACAGTTGAAATTTGCACAGATTATGTATTTTTATTGTGGCTACAACAGCAAATACTAAAATCAAAATAATAATAATAATTAATGGGGGCTCCCATACAACAGAGTAGTTGTTGGCGTTTTTTTTTTCTGTTACGGAACCCTTCGTGCGCGAGTCCGACTCGCACTTGGCCGGTTTTTTTTGTTGGATATGTATGGCGCTGGCTGGTAGATGATGAATAAAGAACGATTGAATGTAGTTTATATAGAATGATTTAAAAAGATGTAAAAGTTGACGGATGACGCAGTTGAGTTCTGAACGGGTAATCGATAGGTGTTTTAAAATGATAACTTATTTAACTTTCGTCAGGATAGATAGTTAAACTTTAATAGAAAAAAACACTAAACAATATATATACCATAATCTGCGGAACAAGAAAGAGTAACGCGATTTTCCTCATAACCAATATATTCCTAGCTAGCCTAGTTGGTAGTGACACTGCCTCCGAAGCTAGAGGTCCCGGGTTCGAATCCCGGCCAAGGCATTATTGGTGCATTTAGCACGGATATTTGTTTTTGGGTCTTGGATGTTTTCTATGTATTTAAGTATGTATTTATCTATATAAGTATGTACATCGTCGTCTAGTACCCATAGTACAAGCTTTGCTTATGTTGGGACTAGGTCGATTTGTGTAAGATTGTCCCCAATATTTATTTATATATTTTTTTAGTAAATAAAAATGTAAGTAAAGTAAGTCACCAATTCATTCTTAATCTACCACTTGAAACTATTTTACTTTCTGCATTTGTTACGATGTTATGTGAAAAAATGTTATCTTCCTTTCAAAATGATGTACAAAAGTAAAAAAAGTAAAAGTAAAAGTAGTTTATTCTTCAAATTAGGCATATTACATGCACCTATGAACGTCAATAAACTACCACCGGTTCGGAAGAATATACCTCTGCCACGAGAAGAACCGGCGTAAGAAACTCGGCGAGGTGTCATTTTTTCAAAACAATATACATTGCATAGTTACATATAAAATTACAGTGTCAGCTACTACAAAATAACTTAAATAACAATGCTACAGTAGAAAACATATTTTCGTGATAGATTACCCGTGCAGCACGCTATCACTGCCAAACATCCCTATCCATGATGTAATCGTTTATCTTATACTATGCTCTTGAAATAAGTGTTCTACAGATTTGAATTTAGAATTGCTAAGTTCAGTAATGTGTTTAGGAATTTTATTGTAGAATTTGATACAATTTCCCAAAAACGACTTTTTCGCCTTTACTAGAACTATAGAAGGTTATTTTGAGTTTCCCTGTATTTCTCGTGGCTATTGGTTTATCAGCGTTTGTTGGAAAATTGCCCAAATTCTTCCTAACATACATTATTATTTCAAATATGTATAGGGACGGCAGGGTTAGAATATCTATTTAGAATATTTATTTAGGTAGAATATACAATAGGTTTCCTTTTTGAAATAATGATCCGCTTTCATAAAAAGTTGCATTACGTCGATATTTGAACACAACACACTGACTTGACACTAGCGAGCGAGCAAGACAAAATATTGGCGACGATTGAAACTTATATATACAGGGTGTTTGGTAACTAGTTGCAAAGACTTTCAGGCATGATAGAGGAGGTAATTTAAAATATTTTAGACACAACACGCGTTATTACAAAGTCTTTTAGTTTCCAAGATATGCACCATTTTATTTTGAAAATTGTATGTTTTCGATACTTCCATAAATTTGGAAAATGTGTAGAATTTTTTTTTGTTCCTTTTTTCTGGCTTATCGTAATTTTTCATTAAATGTAGGAAATAAGGAAGTTTTTGAAATGAATTGAATGATATTTTTTTAATTTGAAATAAACAGTTTTAGGGTTCCGTAGACAACTAGGAACCCTTATAGTTTCGCCATGTCCGTCTGTCTGTCCGAGGCTTTGCTCTGTGATTGTTAGTCCTAAAAAGCTGCAATTTGTTATGGATATATAAATAAAAAAAACTGAGGAAATCGTAAAATAAAATCTAAATATATTTTTTTAAGGGTTTGTCCCCTACACGTAAAGTGGGGATATTTTTTTTTGCTTGAACCCTATGGTGTCGGGTGTTGTTGAATAGGTCTTTCAAAATGAATAGAGGTCTTCATAAAACACTTTTTGATACAGTGAATATTTTTGGAAATATTCACTCCAAAAGAAAAAAAAAAGTGTGTCCTTCCTCTAACTTCTGACCTATGGGTATAAAGAGTATGAAAAAAATCATGAAAGTAAAGCTTAATAAAGAATTTCAACGAAAACTATAGCGGAAATGATCAGTTGAGCTATTTTTGAGTTATCGTAAAAAGTCTTCCCTTTTTCTTCTTTATTTATTTACTTTACTTATTTTCTTAGTAAAAGACGTATGAAACGCAGCGAAGGTATTTTTTTGCTTGTTATTGATTTTTTAAAAGTAAGTTCATTGGGCAACTACGGAACCCTACACTGAGCATGGCCCGACATGCTCTTGGCCGATTTTTTTCTATGTTTCTGTTAAGCTCAACAGTTGTTTGGTATAGAACTGTGCATAGAATTAAGACCGCTATTTGTACATCTCTTAGGCTTAATACCTTACTTTTAAGTTTAGATTTAGTTTATCGGATTCACTGGAAATCAGCGTCGTTGCACCCAGTGCCTCGACCCATGCTGAGTGGACTTCTTTTTTGTGACGACACTATATTGCTTCTTTAGATTTAAGCTTTGATGTAATGTACTTTCTTATTATTATTACAAAATAATAGTTATTTGTTAAGCAAGGGTGCAAAGATGTTTTATTTACCGCGAGTGTGGAATTGAAACACGAGCTAACGAATGTATTCTAGGGTCGAACTTTGACGTCGATAAAACACAAATTGGCCGGAAATCTTATGTACCTACAATAATAGTACATTACGATACAAGGGTTGTAAAACAAAGAAAGGCCGATATCGCAGATGTTTGAGGCCCGAGCCGCAGGCGAGAGTCATAAATATGCGAGAGAGGGCTTCCTGTTTTACGCCCGTGTTTGTACACAATTTTACGTCACCACTAGGCCAAAAAGTGGATTTTTCCGGACGCGCAGCGTGCGGAAAAACGCGCTTTTTGGCAAGGTATGGTGTAAAATTATTTACACTATGTTTTTCGTGTTACACACGGCTGCAAAGTTATTTTGTCGTATCGGGTGTTGCAACCCTCTCTACGCTCAGGATTATATTTTTGAACACTCGCTTTGCTCAGGATACTATTTTCAAACCAAGGCGAAAATTTTCTTGTCTGTCTTTTTTAAGAATAAACAACAGCCTCCAAGTTAGATGAAAAATGTTATATTATTCTTCTTCTGCTTTTCTTTTGCATTCTACAGTAAAGTTAAAATAAAAATAAATACCTACATTAGCTCTAGCGCTTTCCCAGTTACATCTGAAGGGAGTCCGGTGTCCTTTTTGGCACTTAATTCCAAAATATGGCGTAAGCACTGGTTTTAATAAAGCGATTGCAATCTAACCTTCCAACTCATAGGGGAAACTAGGACAGGTTGGAATTATACCGGTTTCCTTAACCAAAAAGCCACTACCCTCATTTAAGACCTATGATTTATCAGGTCACTTCCACCCACGTGAAACATAATGAAATGCGAAACAGATTAAACCGAATACAGGCCCTGGTTATAACTGCATCGTCAGCTGACGCAATCACTCAGCCCTCTACGGGAATAAGGCAATTTGGCGGCACCAATATCGTTAATGCGGAGATGCAACCTCATTTTGAGTAAAGTCTTGTTTCTTACAAGAGTAAAGTATGGTATACACCTACTTAAAATAGCTATAAGCTTGATGCTTGAATAAACTTTTGCGAGTCATGATTAAAACTAAATAAAATGTGTTAAGAGTGCGCAGTACGTTCGGTTCTGCATACAAACGTATTTACGCTCTCATTTTAAAACGCCGTGCTAGAATAACATGAAACTTTGTATACACAATGGGATCCGGCATATCTAGGTCGGGAATTAGTTTCTGTTGCTTGAAATTATTAAGGTTTTCATACAAGCCGTAAAAAACTGAAAAAACCGCTGTATTTTTTTTCTTTTACATTTTCTAGCAAATTAAACTGATTTCCGACCTAGGTATGCCGGATCCCATTGTGTATACAAAGTTTCATGTTATTCTAGCATGGCGTTTTAAAATGAGAGCATAAATACGTTTGTATGGAGAACCGAGCGTACTGCCACGTACTGTGCCCTCTTAAGAGTCCCCCGTTCGCTCGACCGAACTCGATTCTCCATACAAACGTAGTTTCGTTCTCATTTTAAAACGCCATGCTGAAATACCATGAAACTTTGTATACACAATAGGAGCCACCATATCTAGGTCGGATATCAGTTTCTGTTGCTAGAAATAGTAATAGAAAAAAAATACACCAAGTTTTTGAGTTTTTTACGTCTCGTATGAAAACCTTAATAATCGCTGTATTCTCTATTATAATTTCAAGCAACAGAAACTAATTTCCGACCTACATATACCGGATCCCCTTGTATATACAAATTTTCAAAAGATTCCAGCATACCATTTTAAAATGAGAGCGAAACTACGTTTGTATGGAGAACCGAGCTTACTGCGGACTCTTAAGTGTAAGATGCACTCTTCCTGAGTGAGAACTTCGGATGAGTTTGAAACATGTCACCTGGAGGGACAATATATACGTGAGTTAAGTGAGTTTTAACAGTTTTAGTCGTATAGTGTAGACTAGTTAAAATATGAGGAAAGCAATCTTAGCATCTTTTAAGACTCATCTCTTAAAATGTTCAAAATGGGATTGTAAGTTTATGTGGGAAACGAGTAGTTTTTGGAGTATGAGACTTGAAGCTTTGACTGACTGTTAGAGTAAATGAAAAATAATTTCATCTTTCTTGCAAATTCATAGGGTTACCCCACGGGCTTGAATTATTTAAAGCCAGGGCGGTTTGCTAGGTAAGTAATAATATTAAATACACAATTAAATAAAGTGTGGGATTGGTAGTTTTTAGGGTTCCGTACCCAAAGGGTAAAAACGGGACTCTATTACTAAGACTTCGCTGTCCGTCCGTCCGTCTGTCACCAGGCTGTATCTCAAGAACCGTAATAGCTACTAGACAGTTGAAATTTTCACAGATTGTGTATTTCTGTTGCCGCTATAACAACAAATACTAAAAACAAAATAATAATAATAATTAAGGGGAATCACATACAAAAAACGTGATATTTTAGCCCTTTTTCACGGCTATCACTCGCCGAGCTACATCTCAAGAACCATATAAGCTAGACAGTTGAAATTTGCACAGATTATGTATTTTTATTGTGGCTACAACAGCAAATACTAAAATCAAAATAATAATAATAATTAATGGGGGCTCCCATACAACAGAGTAGTTGTTGGCGTTTTTTTTTTCTGTTACGGAACCCTTCGTGCGCGAGTCCGACTCGCACTTGGCCGGTTTTTTTTGTTGGATATGTATGGCGCTGGCTGGTAGATGATGAATAAAGAACGATTGAATGTAGTTTATATAGAATGATTTAAAAAGATGTAAAAGTTGACGGATGACGCAGTTGAGTTCTGAACGGGTAATCGATAGGTGTTTTAAAATGATAACTTATTTAACTTTCGTCAGGATAGATAGTTAAACTTTAATAGAAAAAAACACTAAACAATATATATACCATAATCTGCGGAACAAGAAAGAGTAACGCGATTTTCCTCATAACCAATATATTCCTAGCTAGCCTAGTTGGTAGTGACACTGCCTCCGAAGCTAGAGGTCCCGGGTTCGAATCCCGGCCAAGGCATTATTGGTGCATTTAGCACGGATATTTGTTTTTGGGTCTTGGATGTTTTCTATGTATTTAAGTATGTATTTATCTATATAAGTATGTACATCGTCGTCTAGTACCCATAGTACAAGCTTTGCTTATGTTGGGACTAGGTCGATTTGTGTAAGATTGTCCCCAATATTTATTTATATATTTTTTTAGTAAATAAAAATGTAAGTAAAGTAAGTCACCAATTCATTCTTAATCTACCACTTGAAACTATTTTACTTTCTGCATTTGTTACGATGTTATGTGAAAAAATGTTATCTTCCTTTCAAAATGATGTACAAAAGTAAAAAAAGTAAAAGTAAAAGTAGTTTATTCTTCAAATTAGGCATATTACATGCACCTATGAACGTCAATAAACTACCACCGGTTCGGAAGAATATACCTCTGCCACGAGAAGAACCGGCGTAAGAAACTCGGCGAGGTGTCATTTTTTCAAAACAATATACATTGCATAGTTACATATAAAATTACAGTGTCAGCTACTACAAAATAACTTAAATAACAATGCTACAGTAGAAAACATATTTTCGTGATAGATTACCCGTGCAGCACGCTATCACTGCCAAACATCCCTATCCATGATGTAATCGTTTATCTTATACTATGCTCTTGAAATAAGTGTTCTACAGATTTGAATTTAGAATTGCTAAGTTCAGTAATGTGTTTAGGAATTTTATTGTAGAATTTGATACAATTTCCCAAAAACGACTTTTTCGCCTTTACTAGAACTATAGAAGGTTATTTTGAGTTTCCCTGTATTTCTCGTGGCTATTGGTTTATCAGCGTTTGTTGGAAAATTGCCCAAATTCTTCCTAACATACATTATTATTTCAAATATGTATAGGGACGGCAGGGTTAGAATATCTATTTAGAATATTTATTTAGGTTGAATATACAATAGGTTTCCTTTTTGAAATAATGATCCGCTTTCATAAAAAGTTGCATTACGTCGATATTTGAACACAACACACTGACTTGACACTAGCGAGCGAGCAAGACAAAATATTGGCGACGATTGAAACTTATATATACAGGGTGTTTGGTAACTAGTTGCAAAGACTTTCAGGCATGATAGAGGAGGTAATTTAAAATATTTTAGACACAACACGCGTTATTACAAAGTCTTTTAGTTTCCAAGATATGCACCATTTTATTTTGAAAATTGTATGTTTTCGATACTTCCATAAATTTGGAAAATGTGTAGAATTTTTTTTTGTTCCTTTTTTCTGGCTTATCGTAATTTTTCATTAAATGTAGGAAATAAGGAAGTTTTTGAAATGAATTGAATTGGGAGTAACTAAAGGACTTTGTACAATGCATGTTGTGTCTAAAATATTTCAAATTACCTCCTCTATCATGCCTGAAAGTCTTTGCACCTAGTTACCAAATAACCTGTAGATACATATTGGATACGTATCTCTAAAGTAATATATTCTACTGTTAAAGGCAAAACAAACGACTGCTCTTCACTTAACCTCCGTCTAGAAGTCTACAGAGTACTATAAAAGTTGGAGAGGCAATCCGCGACTTCGTCTGACTGTCGCGGGCAATTGATTACTCAGTTAACTAAAAACGAAGCAAATAAATCAAAGGGGGATAAATTAAACTGTCTAATCGGACTCAGGTGGCTGTTAAGTGTTAATTCAAAGATTTTTTAGAATTTTATAAAAGTTGCGAGCAATGGGAGAGATAGTGAAAATTTTTTTGGCACTTGGAGACTTCGTAGAAATCAAGAGGTCGAAGATCTAGTGTCCGAGCCGAACATCATAGGACGAATGAAATCCGCAAGACTCTGATGGCTCGGGCATGTAGTCCGAATAGGTGACGATCGTGCAGTCCGGAGAGCGTTCTCGGACCGTCCTGCTGGTCGAAGACTCGTTCGGGTCCTAGGTAGCGATGGGGCGCCCTGTAGCCGGGGCATAGAATTCGGCTACGGTATCCTCTGCCTGTCGTACAAGGCGACTAAAAGGGGGTCCTTGGGGTCGAAGACGGTCGCAGTTGGGGGCTGCGATCATCTATGAAAACAGACGGTGGGACCCACAGAGGTGTGACTCTAGGGCGGCACTGGTGCGTTCCGACGGAGATCCCAGAGCCGTCCGAAAAGAGTTGAGGAGGACGATCGGGGGTTTTTAGTCGGTGCAAGTCCGACATAACCTCCGCACTGTTCCCGCGGTGTGGTGGTATCCATAATGGATTTTCCCCCCAGAAAAAAAAGGTACCGATGGGGCGACGAAGTGCAGAGGGACCTGGCTGAGCTCCAAGCCGTCGTCGAATGGAAAGCATGCCGGTCTTTGGTGTCGGAGGCTAAGATCCACTGCGGGTCGTTGCGCCACAGCAGTAAGTAAGTAAGTAAGTGAACATCGCTGCGACGACTAATCAGTGTCTCCGTCTTCATAACTGAAAATTGTAGTAAACTGATGGTGTGGTGTGTTAAGTTTATATGGGATTTGGTATCCTGGTGTGCTTTCAAATGGAGACAACTCGTTAACAGCCGAAAATGATCGTACTATCTGTCGCATTCTAACTCATTTTGGTGCACCATAAGGATTTAACGAGACAACTATATGAAAAATCATCTGGCTTAATACTGCGAGTTTCTCTGATGACAGTGGGCACTGTGGAATGTTGTTTTGCTCATATTTGGACAGCCCAACTGGGGAAGCATGGAGGTACTTTCCAGAAGCCTTCTGTGCTCATACGTCTTTTTACAAGCTTTTATTTACTTTCACCTGTCCCGTTGTCTGTCTGTAATCAAATCTTGCAAATTAAATTTGATCCACTTCCAGGTTTCCGATTAAGCTGAAATTTTGCATGCATGTATAAATCGGATGACAATGCAATATTATTATGACATAGAGCTGATCTGATGATGTAGACTGAAGGTGGTCACAGCAATTCCTAAAATACACAAGATAAGCCCATCGTGTTTGGGCTCATTCGAACCGACTCAACAAGTACTTTATGACTGTGAAAAAACGTATAGTCGGCAATAAAAGCTTGTAACAAAAATTAAATTATTCACCAAAAACTTTTTTTATACTCAAGTTAATGTGCCTGACGAACATATTTTTAACGATGAGAATAAGTATCTTCCAAAACTATTTGATTTTCAAGTATAGATTCAAGGCTACTAGCAGGTTTCAATCAAATAATAATGGCGCGGGCAGGGACAGCATCCGCTCGGTGTACCCCTTGTATTTCATTAAATTGTCAAAAGGGCCTCTACGTGTTGGCTACGTGGTACTCGTTTGGTAATTCGGTGCCTCGGTACTTCGGCTCCGCGCACGCCTCCCAAAGGTTCGGAACCCCATTGTCCCGTGAGCGGAAAAGACATACCATAATAATAATAGTATATTGCCGTTTGACATGACAGATGTTAAGTAATACGGTGGTTGAGTTGATTGATACTTCTTCGGGTCTTGTCGTATTCCGACTTTAGCCGATGTGAAAGCATTTTTCACTACATCTGCATCTTGTTGGAACCCTAACAAGATGCAGATATAGTCAACTAGGAACCCTTATAGTTTTGCCATGTCCGTCTGTCTGTTTGTCTGTCCGTCTGTCTGTCCGAGGCTTTACTCTGTGATTGTTAGTGATAGAAAGAAAATTCGTAAAATAAAATCTAAAATAATATTAAGGTACCTCCCCTACACGTAAAGAGGGGGTGTTGTTGGATAGTTCTTTCAAAATGAATAGAGGTCTTCATCAAACATTTTTTTATATACTCCTATAACTTTTGAACTTTGGGTACAAAAATATGAAAAAAAACATGAAAGGAAAGCTTAATAAAGACTTTCAACGAAAACTATAGCGGACATGATCAGTTAAGCCGTTTTGGAGTTATATTAAAAAGTCTTCCCTTCTTAGTAAAAGACGTATGAAACGCTGCTAAAGTGTTCCATTTTGCTTGTTATTGATTTTTTTAAAGTTCATTGGGCAACTACGGAACCCTACACTGAGCATGGCCCGACATGCTCTTGGTCGATTTTTTTAGCGTAGAGATGGTCAAGATACTTGATTTCAGGGTAGAAAGAGTGGCCAAAAAAGATACCGAAATGTAAAATAGGAGACTCAGAAGAAAATTTGTGATACTGTTATCTTAGAGAAGGTTACTTTATTTCATCTCAGGAATGTGCCCTCGCAATTAACGGAATTCAATAAAAACACTCTGTATATTCTCATAAGAAAAAAATAAAATTCCGATTCACTCAGACGAATGTTATTCACGGCATCTGTACATTTCAATGATCTACAGCGGGTAGTCTCACTTCATCTGCTGGCGAACGACGCCCACATAAAACTTGTTAACAAGCGTCTTTGACAACTTGGCCCTCAACTATTCTTACTTGGATTTTGTTTGCGTATTCTGGAGTGCAAAATTCAAGCGCTCTAATTAATCGTACTTTACGTTTTGATTGTGCAATACAAAACAGAACACGGCGTCGCGGCAGAGCTCGTCGGAAATGGCGAGATGAACTTGACGTCTTTGATCAAGACTGGTGGGAGAAAGCCCAGCCCTCTTACACAAACCTTGTCGGTGGTCGTTGTCATTTGGCAACTTTTGACAATTTCTATATAAAAACGGGTGAGGTGTGAGGTGAGAGATGAGGTCGAGTTGGTTTTTGAATAACGCCCCAGGACAGGAATACGTGGAACAAAAGGAGGAAGGTCTTTGCCCAGCAGTGGGACACTATGGCTCACAAAGTAATAGCTCTAAACAATATAGGTGCAATGGTAGATCACATTGAGACAATTTCTATTAGGAAAGAGCCGATAATTTTAAAACGGGTTTAACTCTTCTGATTTTTTTTATACCACGTCGATGGCAAACACACATACGGTCCGCCTGATGGTAAGATGTCACCGCAGCCTATGGACGCCTGCAACACCAGGGGCATGCGCGTTGCCGTATACACTCCTCTCTTGAACCCCATACTGTAGTCCGTCGGGAAAATAGCTCCTTCAACAACCGGAGCGTCTGAGGGAGGAAATTGCTCTGAAACTCGTTCTAAGGTGTGAGGATGCCCTGTTGACGGCGAGTGGTGCGATGGTAGAAAGCGGCCGTGGGCATCATGTCGAACAGTTCTACGGAGCACAACCCATTATACAAGCGATAGAACAGCGATAAGGAGGCAAGGTTTTTTATTTTTTATGATTGGCTGAGCAGCAATTAGCCTTAGTCTCACCTAAAGGAAAGCGATGACAAGGCCTAAGATGTTGCTCGCTGGTTCAGTAATAGCCTATTCAATTTTGTCTTAAAGAGATCCAAATTCCCTCCCCTTAAACTTAAAGGTTCAATATCGCTCGTGAGTTTGGGATTGTCCACGATTCGGACAGCACGTCTCAAGCGAGTTAAAAGGCCCAAGCTGGTATCCAGGTGCTCGCCCGGAGGTGACAGTAATACTCCATGTGGGAACTAACTTGTGACCTATATACTGAAGTCTGTCCAAGGCTAAAGTATCGCTTCGGCCTATTCAGCACACCTAGCTTTTTGGATGCCAGCTTGGCTTTGCCTTCTAAGTGGTTCGAAACTGGACGTCGCTGGAAATGGTGACACCAAGGATGCCAATACTCTCTGAGAGGGAGAGGGTTGATGGGAGTCTGATTAGCCAATCGCTCGCATTGTTTCGCCCCTACTTATTTATTTATTAACGAAGAAGATTACACAGAAACATACATAGGAAGTAAACAATCAAATTTAGGTAACAAGTTTAAATACAGTTGCTTCCTTAAACGAATCTCACTGAGAACACAATTGACCATTAGAAATTGTCATGTACATAACAATAGCATGTTGAGTAACTTCATTGTTTACTATTAACTTTTTACAATAAGTTTGAAAATATAAATTTAAACGAAATATCTTAAACTTCGTGGTGCACGTCCTCTGCACCTCCTTCCATCGACGCGCTCAGTAACTATACGCATTAATTATTATTATTTTTAAACATGCAATGAAATATTGATGTTATGTTCCTTATACTCGTAATAGGCTGCGAAGTATCACGTTCCAGGTGCGACTAGGACAAGAGGTTGTTAATGGAATTTCATATAAATCTTGCAGACCTTGGCCGGCAAAGTCCTCTTTTTTAATTTCCATTCCACATAAATTTGTGGCACAGGCATCATGACATTCTGCCACTATGCGTATTAAAAATAAAACTTTGTTTTTTTGTTTGCTTTTTATTTAATTGCATGTCTGAGAAAAGCACAATACATACCTCGGTGGGAAATATGGGGTTGCCCGCCTCAGACCTATCCGGCCTTGCTTCGCTCGGCCGTCTGTATGACATCGGTCGGCAACCACCTTTCGTCCCGGCCTCTGTAGTAATGTACTATATCTTAAACTAACAAGTGCATGCTTGTTAGTCGGTTTGGGGGGTTGGTATTAAATAAACTTAGTTTCTATATACTGTCCTAATTAGGGAGCAAGCACTAATGACTTATCACATACTCGTAAGACGTATGTTTTGATTCACAAACACACTCCGAACTCGACGGTAGTTGTAAAATCGAATGTTTCCTTAAACAGCCCTTGGCTTGTTAGAAGCTTAATTACAACTACAGAGAGCCAAAAAGCCCAAAACTTCGCAATCGTGGAGGCTTTCAAAGATATTGTCAACGGAAGTTTTGTAGCCGAGCTTTTGGAAAGTTTTGAGCACAAGTAATGAAACGAGCGTGCTTTGCACTGCAGCAATTGATACCGGGGCAAATGTAGCTGTAAACATTACATTTTAAAATGTAACTGAATTAATTATAAATTACTATAATATATCAAAATAGTAAATTTAAAATAAAATAACCCGCATAATAAACCTGAGTTAGTACCTACACCTGTTGTTATTCAGTTTTACACTCGTTTTCCACACGATTAGCGGCCTTTACACGTAAAGTTAGGACTGCGCATCTGGGACTGCGTTCCGAACCGAGGATAGTTCCGTCGGTCCGTCCGTCGGTTCTTACTACGGATCAAACTCTTATGCGCTAATTACGATCAAACGCGGCTACGGTTTGGACGGCGGTTAAATCCGTGATCTCTGCCTGCCCGCAGTCCGAACTGTGCGTGTAAACGATACTCTACGTGTAGAGGCCGCTATTGTTCAATGTCGGGTTATGGACGATTCACAACAAACGGCCGGAGTCAGCGCACACGCCACTACAGTCAAAGCAATTCGAACCCTCCATATAGCGGCTAGACTTCGTATCTAAACGGCAGCGGCAGAGCCGGCGGCAGCCGTTCGGCTGCTTGCAACCCATTCAAATATGAATTCTTATTTCTATTGGAGGTTTCGAATTCCTTTGACTCTGGCCGTTTAATGTGAATCATCCATTACGCCCAATACTCACCAGCGTCACATGCTAGTCTCGTCACAGACGTAGTATCCAAAACTGATTTTCAGCTGGGCAGCACAGTCCATCCACAATCATGATTAAAATTCACTACAACGTTTTAGGTTTGGTAGTTTAGAAGATAAGGTCCCCACCTTATGTGTGTGATAAATTTTCTCCTATTTTCTTAAATACATTTGAATAATATTTGTAATATTATTATAAAACCAATATATAATTAGATCCCTGTTATTAGATATGTTACACGATATAGTTATCATTTTTTCTATTTTACCTTATACGCTACATTTTCTTCTTTGGGTGACCAGCTTGCATAGGTATGTATACCAAATTTCAACTCAATCGGTCTAGTAGTTTCGAAGTAAATTGGCGGAGACGAACTGACGGAGGACGGACAGACACACGAGTGATCCTGTAATTTTAATAAGTTTTCATTTTCCTTTTTAGGGTTTTGTGCCTCAAAATGAAAAAACGGAACCCTAAAAAGGAAAATAAAAACTCAGCTTTAAAGCAAGGTGCCTGACGGCATGACACTCGTGCCCTGGAAGATGGGTCGTCCCCTTGTATGGGACGTTACGTGAACACGCCCATTTTTTAATGCACCAGGCACCAGAATCAATGCTGGCTCTGCTGGATCCCGTGTCGAATACCTCAAGCGCCGTGTGTCTCCCTAAGGATTAAGTATTTATTGGAGGAGTTAGGGGCCACTCGGGTGACACTTGGACCATGAGGATATTGGGGACCAAGTGCGCGTCGAATCCTCAAATAATTGTCGTTGTGTTTTTAATATGTTGTTTTTTATAAATTAGTTGATACGTGAGCACTTACGTGAGTGTGTGTTGTGAGTGTAGACAGCTCTATATATTTTTTCAATTTTTTGTTTATTCTAAGATTTCCAAAAACTGACACGACAGACAAAATGATATAATTATAGAACCTGATTACAAAATTTCACGAGAATCGGTTCAGAAATGCGATCTGTAGTGAAGATCAACCGGAAATCATTTTTGTCGAAGCTGAAGCGTAGATTTTCGTTTTACTCCATCGATTATCATATAAAACCATTCAGAAAACCCGAAAAACTTTTTTGGTTCTGATAACAGGAACTATCGTATTTAATCAAGAACCATATATCTGATGAAAATCAATCTTATACCTAGTTTCGTCGCCTTGTCACAACACCGTTTCAAAAAACTAAATTTTCCATTCTACAGTGTAATTTAATGATAATCTTCTCACTTGCTAAATTTGTTGATTTAAATATAATTTACATGTCAATAAAATCAGCGCATTTCACCTTAAATTTGTGAACTCCTACTTGTCACTTCACCGTAAATTGTGCGGTGTGAACATAATATATACTGACAGCTTTAACAAGGCTGGACGAGTTATGACGCACAAGCGTATTACTGTGTCAGATCATTTTGTGTTGAGTCATCCGTGTGGGTATATCTAAATAGATTATGCATATTTGTGAAAAATCTTACACAAATCTACTTAGACCTTACAATTCACACCAAACAGCCGGAGTCGGCGTGCATGCTACCATAGTCAAAGGAATTCGAACCCTCCACACATAAGCTAGACTTCGTATCCAAACGGCAGCGGCAGAGCCGGCGGCAGCCGACCGGCTGCTCGAAACCCATTCAAATATGAAATCTAACTTCTGTATGGAGGGTTCGAATTCCTTTGACTCTAGTGGGGTGCGCGCCGACTGCGGCCGTTTGATGTGAATTGTCCATTATACTACGTAAAGCTTGTACTATATACTACCATATGACAATATATATACATACCTACAGCAATTTAATGTTTTCTAAATAATTAGCTTACATTGAATAATTAGCTTAAGCTGATGTTTCGCTGGATGCGGGTGGCGCAGGACAGTCATTGTGGGGCTCTTTGGGGGAGGCTTATGTTCAGTAGTGGACGTCCTTCAGCTGGTATGATGATGATGATGATGATGATCTATTTAAACTGTTATATCATGAAAAATTTATCTACAAATAGCGGACTTAATGATTAGAACCTGATTAATACGTACATATGCCATGTATTGGTTTTTTGTACATTGAACACGATAAAATTAAAAAATAAGTACTATAAAGACGAGCTTATCCCTTTAAGGGATCTCTTCCCGCTAACCTTACCTACACCTATTGTCCTGTTTGTAGAAAAGAGCTCATCTAAGCGTTTTGTGTCTGATCTTGAACCCTTCGGGCCTCGAAAATAGAATTCTATTACAAGACAGAGGGCCTACTCCAAACTTCGAAAATCGAACTTCGTTTCGTGCCGTCCCTTTCACTCTCGTGTTATACAGTATATGACGGAAAAGGACGGCACGATACGAAGTTCGATTTTCGAAGTTCTGAGTAGGCCCTTGTGTCTCAACCGATGAATAGTTGATTCGGTGGTGCGGTTACGGCTGACCGTAGGCACATTCTAAAATCAAAGTTACCGGGCCGGTAGGTAGTGGCACAAGCAATGAATAGTGGATGAAGTGCGCTGCAGGCGTCGGATTCTTGTTGCCAAATTAATGGTCACTATACTCACTAAGAAAACAACGCGTACTGGATCAGTACTCAGGAATATTTTCTAATGTCTCCTGACATCTCCAAAACTGGAGGTATCTTTCCTTATACTATTCAAAAGAGTAGGCTCTCAATTTTAAATTCAGTTCCATTTTTGCTGATGCTGGCTGTTTAAGAAAATTGTCGAAGCCTGCGTTGTGGATAAGGTTTGTACCAGTTTTGTTTCATAAAGTTAATTTATTTTACTAGTTAAAGAGTGAAAATGTAGTGAGAGGGCAAGTCCATCGACCACAATATTGTACTAAAAAAATACATCTTGCAGAGTTTTGTACGTCGGTTTTTCTCGTGGCAGGGGTTTATTTTCCGAACCAGTAGTTTATTTACATTCATTAGTGCATATACCTATGTATAAATTAAAAAATACAGAACTTTGACTTTTTTAATACAGTTTTAATCTGATTTCCATAGGCAACTTTTACGACCCTCATGGTGGGTAAGGGTCCACCCTAACCCAGGGCTGCTATTGTAACCCGGCACTACTCGGGGAAATTATCCTAGTCAGATGAAAGAGGTACTTCAGCTACAAACCCTGAGTTAACTTTGTAAGTTATTTACTTCAACATAACCTGACACTAAATTACATTAACAAGCAGCTTTGGGACACATTAAACACTCGGCTCCATTTTTAAAACAACGCATTAATGTTCATTAAGAACAAAGTCTGCGGAGCTCCATCAACTATTCATTTCTTGGCACTGCTCTGGACCAGTTCGAATTTTTAATGTTACTAGTAAGTGACCAATGGCTGACAGTATTTCGATGCAATAGGTGTCAAAAATGGTCGGTTAATTTCATGGTACGTGGCGAGTTTTCAAGTCTTTTAAGATAGTGTTAGAAGGCAAATAATTGTTTTTTTACGAAAGCGACTGCCATCTTATCTTCCAACCCAGAGGGAATGGATATTTTGCTTTCACTAAAAACCTACTGAAGAATGTCAGATACTACCATATTATTTCTTAGAAGCTTTTTGAATAACATTGTCAGCCGCTTGCCTTACCGTTTGACTACAGTTCCAATATTTTTCCCCACCAAACTTCTATCGTAAATCATCCAGATACCCAGTGTGTTCTTAGCTTAAAAATTCTAATGCGGTACTCGAGTCCTGTCTCACCGGATAGTGGATTGGACTGCGTAATGAATTGTACATGAGCTGCAGTGTGCACCTCGCTTAGGGAATTTTTCATATTGAGAATGTTTTGGAAGTGGTAATATTGGTCGTGTGTGTCGGGTTTTACATGCGAGGTTTACCATGTTATGAACTGAATACAATAGAAAGAAGGAGGTTCTCAGTTCACTTTCTAATTTGCATTTGACATGATTAAAAAAAAATGGGGGACAATCTTACACACATCGACCTAGTCCCAAACTAAGCAAAGCTTTTACTATGGGTACTAGACGAAGATATCACAGTATATTTATAGCTTAAGGCAGTAACTCAAATAGAGTCGCTTAAGACCTTTTTGGACCTGCGCTTCGTTAGAGCGATAGGGTTGCACCTCACAATTTATCTAAATTTGAATAAGATTATTATATTTACTAAAACATTGATTTGTATTCTACTCCGTAGATACTCAAATGACATTTAGCGGGTAATCTAGATATACTAAAACTAGGCTTTTTTTGTGTTGTTTGTTGATGTTTTTAATCCCCGACGCAACGAAAAAGAGGGTTGCTAGGAGTTTATCGTATGTATCTGTGTATTTGTCTCTTGCATAGTAGCTCCCTAATGGTTAAACCGAAAACGAAACCGGTTCTTAAATATATTTCGTCAAAATCGATTAAGCCGTTTTTGAGACATTGGAGTTTGAAATGAAGATGTCGGGGGCTTTCCAAATTTTCGAAGTTGGTTATATCCCACGGCCTTGCTTACGTTCTTTGTAATACACGGGCGGAGCAGCACAACAGACAATAATATTAACATTTATGCATTACCTTCGATACATTTTGTATTATCAGACGAAAAACTACTCAGACCACCACCAAACCGATTGAAGAAAAATTTGGCATGGAGATAGTTTGAGGATATCCCGGAAATAAGCCTAAGAAGAGAAAAGAAGGTTGGCAGTTTGTACGGGAAAGCAATAATCAAGCAAACGCTTGAAATAATTAAACAGCAATTATCCTCTATATGTATGGCGATTAAATGAGTTCCACGCGGGTGAAGTCGCGGGAAAAAACAAGTAATTCATAAAACGTACACAACACAATATTATACATGGCTCATTTTTATTTCAAATATAAATCGCATTTTCATCAAATCATTCGTCACGTTATGTCACGTCAAATCAAAATAGTGGCCAGCACGCGCTACTCGTAGTTTATTAAAAACTTCTTCAACTATTCTACGCGATACGTGCGCGGGACACGTGATCGAAACCCCCCGAGACCTCCTTAAGTTTACTGTAATGACGTGTCTGTGTGGGTGCGTCAAATCGGACGTTTGTATGGATTGGTTTTACTGGTATAGGCTATATGTATACTGTGACGATATGCATACTTATATAGATAAATACATACTTAAATACATAGAAAACATCCAAGACCCAAGAACAAATATCCGTGCTAAATGCACAAATCATGCCTTGGCCGGGATTCGAACCCGTGACCTCTAGCTTCGAAGGCAGTGTCTCTACCAACTAGGCTAAACAGGCCGTCTAATTTGCTTGTGAAATTTACTAAATTTAATATGATGTTGAAGATTCATTTTGTCTTGAGCAACTTGAAGATTGTACGCCTAAATCGGTTCACTCAAGTATAAATTCGTGACGGCGGTGCGTAGGCGTGCACGGCAGGGAGACCGACAGTGTACGGTACGTAGGCGTGCACGGCAGGGAGATCGACAGTGTACGGTACGCCTTCGCCGCGAATGTACAGTTAATCCTGAGGAAGACTCCTGATGGTTTCGAAACATGTCACCGCGACTGATATTACTACGTGAGTTTTTAACAGTTTGTGTTGTATGGTTTTAAATATGACTCACGAAAGTTCAACTTCTCACTTTGATATTGTTATTGAGGGCCTTATAATTTTTTATTATCACTATTACGAACTCTTGCTTCCGCAGTTTTCAGATCTACATAGATTCTTTGAGCAGTTTAATATTAGGGTTTCGGTATTATCTATTAGTTACTACCTATATGGTTGCTATTCCTCCACTTATCGCTTTGTAGCTAAATACATATACAATTGTAAAAACATTTGACAAAAAACCAGGTATTTTTTTTTTAAATTAAAATTGGGAGTGCTCTTGGCCATCATCTAGCCAGGGGGCAAAGATGAGGCCGACGATGAAGCGAGCTCACCTTAGAAGATGCCTACTCGTATTTACACTTAAGAGGGCGCAGTACGCTCGGTTCTCCAAACAAACGTATTTATGCTCTCATTTTAAAACTCCATGCTAGAATAACATGAAAATTTGTATAAACAATGGGTTTCGGCATATCTAGCTCGGAAATTAGTTTCTGTTGCTAGATATTGTAAAAGAAAAAAAATACAGCGGTTTTTTGAGTTTTTTACGGCTTGTATGAAAACCTTAATAATCGTTGTATTTTTACTCCATTATAATTTCAAGCAACAGAAACTAATTTCCGACCTAGAAACGCCGGATCCCATTGTGTATACAAAGTTTCATGTTATTCTAGCATGGCGTTTTAAAATTAGAACGTAAATACGTTTGTATGGAGAACCGAACGTACTAAGGCATTGTAACTACTGCTTCACCTAATTGTATTGTACATACATACATATATTCACGCCCTCATCCCGTTGGGGTAGGCAGAGACTAGATAATGCTAAGAACTACGGTCCTTCCATAGTCCTTTCGCTTCAAACACATCCATACTTCTTCTCATACATGTTCTTCAGTTGCGGGTACTGCTCCCCCTTCCAACCCTTCCATCCATCTTCTGAACGCAAGTCCTCTTAGTCAGTCTGCTTTTACATTGTATTGTACTGTAATTTTTTTTTAAATGACTGTATCTAAAAAAGTACCTATTAAACATTTCCGTGAATCGATACACGGGGAGTGCAAAACAAATACAGCAAAACAATTAAATACACGTGCGGGCATAAATATAAAGGTTGAAATCTACAAGCTATAAAGCAACAAGGAGGCCGGATGTGGGTGCTTCCGGGGTACATGAGTTCATTGTTTATATTCACTTATATTCTAACTAGCTTTTGCCCGCGACTTCGTCTGCGTAGAACTCATTCTCGCTTTAGAATTATTTTTTTCCCATACATCTTTCACCCTTCTTTACACCCCCTTGAGAAATGATTACATTCAATATGACATGCTCTTTACCGCGCGCGGACAAAATTTAAATAGAAATCCTATTTTCAAAACGAAGTCCACTGCTGGACATAGGCCTCCCCCAAAGAGTAACACAATGACCGATCCTTCGCCATCCGCATCCAACGAACTCCTGCGACCTTTACCAGGTCATCAGGCCACCTTGTGGGGGGGGGGGGGGCTATTCACGCTGCACCTTCCGGTACGTGGTCTCCACTCGAGAACCTTTTCTCCCCAACGGCCAACGGTTCTACGTGCAATGTGCTCCGCCCACTGCCACTTAAGTTTAGCGATTCGGAGGGCTATGTCGGTTACTTTGCTTCTACTGCGGAAGTCCTCATTTCTGATGCGATCACGCATAGATACTCCCAGCATAGCCCTCTCCATAAGCCCTCTTATGAGGCCCATAGTAAGCGACTACATTTCAATGCCCATTATTTCATCACTGGCATCACACACACTTTCGTATTAAGACACTGCTACAAAATTATTTTGAGCATATGAAAAATACCTGCTAAGTTCGTTCGTTGCGATAGTAAGAATAAAAACTCCCATTAATTTAGAGAAGAGGTTAACCTCACCCTAAAACAGTAAATTTATTGGATTTACAGCTCTAAAGCCACAAAAGATAAAAACAATAACAGTACATACCTTTGCGATGTTATACTTCTTCGTTTACACCAATAACACGAAACACAGTTATCTTTTGAGATAACACACATCTAAGCGATCAAAATTCTTACGAAAATGGCGGGTATATTGGAGTTAGCCGATAACTTTTAAACTCGTGGAGGGAACTCATCATGTGATTTAAGCAATTTGTTAAAATAACTGGCAGTGGTAGCTGTCTTTCTCAGGTGATGCATCTTTTTTTGCTTCATAATGGTGGGTAAAACGAAAAAAATGTTAAGAAATGGATTCAGCGGGTTTACACTCATAGCAAACGATATTATAGATATAATGCTATTTAATATCTAGTAGGCTCCCATACAAACTTTTACTCCCCCTTTCGCCCCCTAAATAACGATTTCCGGGATAAAAATTATCCTATGTTCTTTCCCGGGACTCTAACTATCTCTTTACCAAATTTCATCTATTTAAATTGGTTTAGCGGTTTAAGCGTGAAGAGGTAACAGACAGACAGACAGACGGGTGACTTTCGCATTTGTAATATTAAGTAGTATGGAAGTATGGATGGATAGAGTTGAGCTTCCACTCAATTGCAGCATACTTTTAAATTTTTACCGACTCTGCCTTACAATAAAATAAAAATAAATAAATAAAAAAACAAGGGCTTGTGCTACTCTGGAGGATCTAAATATCAAGATAATCGACCGAGCGAGCGGAGACAGGGAAGTCTCCATTTGAGGACTCGCAGATTTTGCTTTTGTCCAGATGTTTGTTCCAGGCCGGATTTTTGAATTGATCCTCACGAAATTTGGCATACGCATTCCTCGATTTAATAGATTTTTTGGGATTGGCAAAAAGGGGGGCAAAAGGGGATGGAAGTTTGCTGTAGCGTTACTTATGAACGGATTTCAATCAAATTCGGAAGAAATATCACTTACCTGATTCTTCACAGGTTATTGTGATTTATTTTTCGACTGGTGGGAACGTTGGGGCTAAAATTGTGCGAGCTATTTAAATGGATTTTTTTGTCGGTTGATATATTGTTTTGACTTTTGCCTTTTTACTAGCATTAAATGTTTTGACTTTGACTTTCTGCAATAATAAATACATCCACCACCACCATATCAGCCTTAGGACGTCCACTGCAGGACATAGGCCTCCCTCAATTTCATGGGGGGTAAATGCCATAATCGCCACGTTTGGCATGCGGGTTGACGATCGCAGTATCTCCACCGCACTCTAGGAATGCTGCTGCCCATTCCCCGGTGGTCTTGGTCGTAGTTTTAGGACATACCCGGGTCCTATATAAGTACATATTTCAACAATATTACTCAGTATCATTAATCGTTATAATGAAGAATTTCTTATAAATGGAGGTTCAAGTATAGGTATACTACACCTTCGCCATAAACTGCACCTAACGCCCTCACTTCATCGTTTTCCATTACCACGACAATATACCCATAAGTCCTGAAATTGATTCCTCAGAGTTCAGCGCGAAGGGTTCCCGCGGCCGTAAACAGCTCGATGGGTTCCGCGGAATGCCCTCGTTAATTTTACAGCCCCATAAAGGTCATTGCGAGGGTGGCCATGCTTTTTTCGAGACTGAGATTTGTTTTTATACACAACCTTGGTGGCAAATAGGCTTACGCCCTACCTGACACCGTGGTAGCGTATGGAGGCTTGCGACTCTAAAGGAATCACAAACGGTCCATTGGACTAAATGGAACGCAGGCGCCGAATTCCGGTGACCGCTTTCTGTCTGCGCAGGCTCTTAAGCATTCTACAAGATCTCATGGAGTATTTAGACGACAATTCTTTGTTTAACATTTACCCGAATTCATAAGCAAAGGATCATCATCATCATGTTAGCCGAAGGACGTCCACTGCTGGACATGGGCCTCCCCCAAAGAGTTCCACAATGACCGGTCCGGCGAAGAACTTAAGCGTCATTTAAAAAAAGACACGGCAGCGCATTCGTAATTGTTCTGCCCTCTTATTTACAAACCGATTCAACCTCATCTGTCACCTCATACTTCACCCGTTCTTATATGGAAACTGTCAAAATGTAATTCGTTAAATTTTGAGAATTTCCATATGAAATACTTCTAAGTGAACCTGGCAATCTGAAGTCACCGGTCAAATTCTTAATAAACACGTGCCTTTTTAAACCTTGACGTTGGCGGAATCATCGACAATATCGATGGGGCCATAAAACACAAAGATTGATTGATATGAAATCGGGTGAGGCGAGAGGTTTGCTGAACCCCAATAGGGAACATCAATATTATAAAGTACATATTCTAGGACTTAAAAACTAAAGCACACTAACAAATTAAACCTTATGACTAAGATTCTCCTTCGTATTATTTTCATTGAAGAACGTATAAGGCCTGAATCACCCTCGCACGGCCTACGGTGGCGGTCAATAGTAAATTTGACAGCTAATAACAAGTTTACTATTGACCGCCGCGGCCAGGGGCCTATACTACAAAAGTTTACAAGCGTCAATTCGAGAAAATTGTATTATTTTCCATAGAAAAAGTTGTCAATTTTGTCAAATTGTACGCTTGTAAAGTTTTGTGGTATAGGCCCCAGGCCGCGCCAGTCTGTTGGAGGCTTAAAGAGGACTGTCCTTGTTGCCAGTTCTTATGGTGTTACTACTCCATCACTATAAACATTGATTGTTTTTAAAGTTGTCAGTTGGAATGTAACAGTTAATTTTAACGGCTTTGTGATACTTTCCGGTTACGGTTTTGCTTTTAGGCAGATGATTTTCTCGTGGGAGTTTTTCTTTGCGGATTTCAATGTATGACATAAGACCTTATATACACAGTTTTGAAAAAAAAAATATACAATTTAAGACAAAAACTTAACTTTTAATCTTAAATTATAAAAAAAAATTATAAGTTAAGGAGTAGCTATGAAACTATTCTAATCATACATTGTTATCTTAAATTATGTATTCTAACTACAGGTTTTTTTTTTAACAAATGTAATTAAAAAATAAATGTAATTCAATGTATCTATCTATCTATCAATCAAAAAGAAGCAGTATGGACGGATTGCACAAAGCCCCTGTAAACGTAACCGGGGTTCATTAAAACCTGTTTGTATAGAAAGTTTGTCAAGTTTCTATGGGATCTAGCTGAGCCATATTTAAGGTGAGTTGCACCAACTTACGATTACAGATCGATCAACGTTAAATATGGCGCCGGTAGCTGTCATCCCATAGAAACTTGTCAAACTTTCCATACATTCAAATTTTAACGAACACCGCTTACGATTACAGACGGTTTGGTGCAACCCAGCCTTAATGTTGAATGCGCTCTGTTATTGTAAGTTGGTAAAAAATAAAAAGAAAACACATAGATCAATTTTTTAACACAAATTGAACCAGTCCCATAGCTCAATAAGGTTTGTTTTATGGGCACTAGACGACGATATATTTAATAGATATATACTTAAATACATAGAAAACACCGAAGTCAGGGACAAATGTTTCTGCTCACCACAGAAACATATGCCGGGAGTCGAACCCGTGACCTCTAGCTTCGGAGGTAGTGTCACTACTAACTAGGCTGAACAACTAGGCCGGTATAATCCGCCCGGGGCCGCCACCGGTATAACCCTCCCCTCTAATATTATATGTGATGCTGAAGACTGAAGCGTTCGTGGTCCAGGAGTCGTCGGTGGAGGTAGCCGGATCTTAACCGGAGATTCTTCGCACCCCTGACCCCGCTAGTACCCTGGCCACTACCAGAACCAGGGTACCGGGGGTCGCCGGAACCTCGGGGCCGTGGCCTGTTTGTGTATGTCATGAGGGGTAATTGCCATAATCGCCACGCTTGGCATGCGGGTTGGCGATCGCAGTATCTCCATCGCACTCCAGGGATGCTGCTGCCCATCTTCCGGTGGTCTTGGTCGTAGTTTTAGGACATACCCGGGTCCACGAAGATAAGTGATAAAATATGAGATAGAGCGCTCGTGGCCCAGAAGCACCCGCCTACCGCGTGCGGTATGCGAGGTTAGGCAATGTCGGGCGAGGTCAGTCCTTGGACGGGTGACCGCTTTGAGTGGTTACTAACTGAACGCTCCCGTGCTTTGGAAGGCACGTTAAGCCGTTGATCCCGGTTGCTGTCTATGATAGCAGTCGTTAAGCCAAGTTAGAGGCCTCCGGGCGGCTTGAGAACCTCTAACAGTCAAGTTGCCCACTCACTTGACAAGCCTAATCCCAATATGGTCTAGTTTCCCCCTCGGTTTGGAAGGTCAGATGGCAGTCGCTTCCGTAAAAACTAGTGCCTACGCAAATTCTTGGGATTAGGTAGCAGACCCCAGGCATCCTTCAGGATGCAACTGTACTGGGAATAACGCTAGGATGATGATGATGATGATGCTGAAGACTGAAGGCAAGGTACAAGAAATGATACGTTAGAGACGTAGTATAGAAAAGGAATTTACTGTAACAGTTCCGGCGGCTATTGACGACCTCTCAAATTGTTGATTTCGCAAATTGACGACTTCTGAAATTGATGACTTCTTGAATAGACGACATCTCAAATTGTCGAATTCTCGAATGGACGACTTCTTGAATTGACGACTTCTGGAATTGACGACTTCTGGAATTGACGACTTCTGGAATTAACGACTTCTGGAATTGACGACTTCTTGAAATGACGACTTCTGAAATTGATGACTTCTCGAATCGTCGATAGCCTCCGAAACCACTATAACTATTTTATGACTAATATTAAATACCAATATTTTTATTCCATATGCACTTATAACGTAAAAATTTGACAATTTTAAAATGATAAAATTATCCCATTGTTAAAATGAAATCAATTGACATATCTTACCTATTATAATATTTTTTTCCCTTGCCTCAATAAATGAGTATGAATATGAGTATTAAATATAATGAAACGGGTCACTCACGTCATTAAGGTCGAACTGCGCTCGACATGTTTCAGACCGGTTCGCGGTCCTTAATCATGAGTACCTATCGCGCTAGCGGTTCTTTTAGCACCGAACCAAAAAAAACCGCCGCTAAACGAACCGCCGCTGCGATAGGTACTCATGATTAAAGACCGCGATCCGGTCTGAAATATGTCGAGCGATATTCGACCTTAAAGACGTGAGTGACCCGTTTCATTATATTTAATATGTCTCAAACCCACGGGAGTTTTCTATATAAAATGAATATGAGTATTTGATAAGTAACTACCTATTTTATAAATTAGAGGTTTAGGTATCGCTGATACAAGCAACCCAACTCGCCAACCCGCTTGCCAAGCGTGGCGATTATGGCATATACCCCCCATGAATTTCGGGGAGGCCTATGTCCAGCAGTGGACGTCCTTGGGCTGATATGGTGGTGGTGGTGGATACAAGCAATATGCGTTTAAATAGCGGTAAAATACCTATTATGTTACTGCTAAACACTTAAATTGGTCAATCGTCATACTATACAAGGGTATAATAGTGAAGGGTAGGGTAGGGTAAAGAAAATTAAGGAATCTCCAATCTTTATTTTTATATTATTATGTCTGTAAGAAATAATTTGTCAATGTTTGAGAGAACGCTTTCACCAGGGTCACAATCCCGTCGTGCAGGACGGCTCCGCGTCGAATGGCCTTAGCGACAAAAACCCCCATATCATAGGCCCAACTTATTATGAACATCTTCTACCCGCTGATATAAAAGTCGAAACATCTGACGATGTTTTTGGATGTAAATTCAGATAGATTTTTTTGGATAAACCAATGTATTAGACTAGGGAATATATCGAATTGACATTTATTTGAATTTAATTACCAGTGCTTTATTTTTTACTGATATTCTGATTGCCATTATGACTACCGGGAGATCATCATCATCATCATTTCAGCCGAATGACGTCCACTGCTGAACATAGGCCTCCCCCAAAGACTTCCACAATGACCGGTCCTGCGCCACCCGCATCCAGCGGACACCCGCGACCCTTACCAGGTCATCAGTCCACCGTGTGGGGGGCCTGCCCACGCTACGCCTTCCGGTACGTGGTCGCCACTCGAGAACCATCCCGCCCCAACGGCCATCGGTTCTGCGTGCTATGTGCCCCGCCCACTGCCACTTAAGTTTAGCGATTCGAAGGGCTATATCGGTCACTTTGGTTCTGCTGCGGATGGCCTCATTTCTGATGCGATCACGCAGAGAAACTCCCAGCATAGCCCTCTCCATTGCTCTTTGGGTGACTTTGAGCCTTCTTATGAGGCCCATAGTAAGCGACCACGTTTCAGTACCATATGTCATCACTGGCAACACACACTGGTCAAAGACTTTCGTCTTGAGACACTGCGGGATATTGGACGAAAAGATGTGACGTAGCTTCCCGAACGCTGCCCAGCCGAGTCGGATTCGACGATTAACCTCTTTCTCGAAGTTGGACTTACCTAACTGGACAGTCTGTCCTAGGTATATGTAATCGTCTACAACTTCGAGCGTAAAGTGTCCGATTGTTACGGGAGTTGGTGCTACATGGGCATTTGACATGATCTTCGTCTTGTCCATGTTCATCCTTAGACCAACTCGCTCGGAGGCTTTACTGAGGTCATTGAGCATTGTACTTAAATCCTCCATGGTCTCAGCCAAGACTACTATATCGTCAGCAAACCGAAGGTGAGTGATGTACTCGCCGTTTATGTTGATGCCTAGCCTTCTCCAGTCCAGAGTCTTGAACACGTCCTCCAGTGCAGCGGAAAACAGTTTAGGAGAAATAACATCTCCTTGCCTGACTCCCCGCTGCAGCGGAATAGGTTTCGAGTTCTGGTCCTGGAGTCGGACTGACATAGTGGCGTTCTCGTACAAACACTTCAGCACTTCGATATAGCGGTAGTCCACTTGGCACCGTTGGAGAGATTGTAGTACAGCCCAGGTTTCAATCGAATCGAAGGCTTTCTCGTAGTCCACGAACGCTAGACAGAGGGGCAGGTTATACTCCTCAGTCTTCTGTATAACCTGACGAAGCGTATGGATGTGGTCTACGGTGCTAAAGCCTCTTCGGAATCCGGCTTGTTCGGGAGGCTGGAAGTCATCTAGCCTGCGTGCGAGACGGTTCGTAATGACTCTTGAAAACAGCTTATAGACATGGCTCAGAAGTGAGATGGGGCGGTAGTTCTTCAGTAAGGCGTTGTCACCCTTTTTGAAAAACAGCACCACCACACCTCTGTTCCATGCCTTTGGAGTTTTCCCTTCCAGTAAGACGGAATCGAACAACTTCTGAAGGGCTCTAAGGACCGGTTTTCCACCCGCCTTCAGGAGTTCAGCTGTTATTCCGTCTTCACCGGGTGCCTTGTTGTTCTTTAGCTGTTTAAGAGCCATTCTAATCTCGTACAGGCTGATGTCCGGGATATCTTCGGTATAGTGCCGGGTTAATCTGGCTCTAGGGTCTTCCGCCAGACCAACTTCGGGTCTGCTAGTTGACGTGTATAGCTGTCCATAAAAACATTCTATCTCTTTCAGAAGCTCGGGTTTGGGGACCCGGGTATGTCCTTAAACTACGACCAAGACCACCGGGGGATGGGCAGCAGCATCCCTGGAGTGCGGTGGAGACACTGCGATCGCCAACCCGCATGCCAAGCGTTTCGATTATGGGTTTTACCCCCTATGAAAGCGACACAAAGGCCACGGCCCCGAGGTTCCGGCGGCCCCCGGTGCCCTGGTTTTGGTAGCGGCCAGGGTACTAGCGGGGCCAGGGGTGCTAAGAATCTCCGGCAAAGATCCAGCTACCACCACCGACGACTCCTGGCCCTGGCAACGTACAACACGCGTACACTGCGGACCGACGAAAAGATAGCGGAACTAGAGGAAGGATTGAGCAAGTTGCGTTGGGATGTCGTGGGGTTATCTGAAGTCCGAAGAGAGGGGGAGGACACGATAACCCTAAAGTCCGGCAACTTGCTCTATTTCCGGGAGGGCGACCAACAGTCCCAGGGAGGTGTCGGGTTCATCGTCCACAAGTCCCTCGTAAACAACGTGGTGAAGATCGAGAGTGTGTCGGCTAGGGTGGCGTACCTTATACTCAGAGTATCCGAGAGGTACTCGTTGAAGGTCATACAGGTGTACGCGCCGACCTCGGCACACTCCGACGACGAGGTGGAGGCTATGTATGAGGATATAACTAAGGCCATGCATAGTTCCAAAACCTACTTCACCGTTATTATGGGGGACTTTAACGCGAAACTGGGCAAGAGAGACGGCAATGAGCTGAGAGTGGGGCAGTTTGGAGTTGGAAGTCGGAACCACCGGGGCCAACTACTGGCTGGTTACTTGGAGAAGGAGGGACTCTACATGATGAACTCCTTCTTCAAGAAATGCGAGCACAGGAAGTGGACCTGGATGAGTCCCGACGGTGCAACAAAAAACGAGATTGACTTCATTATGTCGACGAAGAGGCATATATTCAATGATGTCTCTGTGATCAATACGGTTAAAACCGGAAGTGATCATCGTCTGGTAAGAGGCACATTGAATATATGCGTCAAGCTAGAGCGCTCTCGACTGATGAAGTCTACGCTCCGTCCAGCAGCAGTCCAAATCCAAAACCCCGAGAGCTTTCAGCTGGAACTCCAAAACCGTTTTGATTGTCTAGGCGGCGACGTGGACGATTTCAATGACGGGTTTGTGGAAGCTGTCCATAGCATTGGGTCTAAGTTCTTTAAGGCCCAACGGACTCACAGAGCCAAAAGGCTTTCTATCTCCACTCCATCTCAGAGGCTCATCGAGGAAAGGAATGAAATGATTCTGCAGTCTTCAGCCAATGCGACATTATACAGGCAGCTCAATAAACGGATCTCCAAGTCCCTTACCCGCCATCTGCGCCAATTCAATACAAATCGTATTGAAGAGGCCATCGAGCAGAATAAGGGCTCTAAAGTGTTCTCAAGAGATCTGTCTATTGGGCAGAGCCAGCTCGCCAAATTAGAAACTGAAGACGGTAGAATCGTTTCATCCAAACCGGGAGATACGAAATGATAATTTGTTTGTAATTTTTATCTATTAAAAATGGGATTGCTCTTGGCTAGCATCTAGCCGGGGGGCAAAGATGAGGCCGACGATGAAGCGAGCTCACCCAGAAGATGCCTATTCACTCGTGCCTTAAAAAGGTCTAGGTTATATGAAATTGCGAAATACAGACGCCGACAGAGAATTCCAAACCTTAGAAGTGCGCATTATAAAAGAGGATGCAAAGCGCTTGGTTCAAATTAGAGAAATTTTGACCAGGTAAGTAGCCGTACGTCTGGATGTCCGATGGAAGAAGGGGGAAGGCGGTATGAGCTCATGCAGCTCCTGAGCACACTCACCGAAGTACAGTTTGTAGATTACGCACAGACATCCCCCATAAGGTGGACTGATGACCTGGTAAAGGTCGCGGGAGTCCACTCGATGCGGGTGGCTCAGGTCATTGTGGCACTCTTTGGGGGCGGCCTATGTCCAGCAGTGGACATCTTTCGGCTGATATGATGTTGATAATGATGATTAATTTATATTACTATGCAACGATTGTAATGATAATTTTTACTGATGAAATAAATCTAATCTTATTATTCTTTCTATCAAAAGCAACTGTCGATGTATGTAGTTGCATATTGAAATGGTTATATTACATATTTATTGTACATTAACTACGACCAAAATATTGTATGCTGCTAGCGATTTATATACCTAATGGTTACCCTGTATTATATTGAATCCTAAATTCCCTTTGGCCTCCTTTTACTAAAGACGCTACGGAGGTTGTTTCCTCTTTGGTCGCCGCACCGGTGAAGAAAACATACCTATGAGTCAGTTGTCATCCACTTTGGAAAATAAAATTACTACCTAATTTTATAATTTGTGTCGCCGCTTGCCTTTATCGCTATCGCCGTGTTGCTGCTTAAAATAACCCCTGGTAAGTGATCTACGTAGCCCCAAATTTATTTCTTTCGGTTTATTTACATCACGATTATTTATACTGCGGCGTAACCTGTTCCTCGCCTCGCTTCACACATTTTCATTCGCATACTAAAAATTGCCTATTTATACGGCATAATCACCTAATTTTGTTAATCTTAAACTTCATTAATACTTTTTTCATATTGCTTACTTGCTAGTTCGATTTCTGCAAGGCAATTTTGTAACATTTCTAACAGGCATCAGGCCATATTAACTTTTACTTACACCTACTAAGGCTGGGTTGCACCAAACCACCTGTAATCGTAAGCGGTGTTCGTTAAAATTTGAATGTATGGAAAGTTTGACATGTTTCTATGGGATGACAGCTGCCGGCGCCATATTTAACGTTGATCGATCTGTGATCGTAAGTTGGTGCAACTCAGCCTAAGGCTGGCTTGCACCGACTTACGATCACAGACTGATCAACGTTAAATATGGCGCCGGCAGCTGTCATCCCATAGAAACTTGTCAAACTTTCCGTACATTGAAATTTTAACGAACACAGCTTACGATTACAGACGGTTTGGTCCAACCCAGCCCTTAAACGGTCAGCGACATGTCCTTTTGATAATTTACGCCATTGCACATCTGGTCTAGTGGGGCAAGCTCATGCTAATGTTACTCTATACTTGCCATACAATAATTTAAGATCACTTTGTACTTTGCATTGACGAATATGAAAACTATACTACAACTATAACGAAAAATATACTGATTAATATTTGTAAATTATTAATCAGTATATTTTTTTATTTTCATTGAATTCTTAATTGGTATATTTTTTAATCATTATTATTAAGTAAGATTGTCAGTTTTTTAAATTGTATAGATTAACGCTTTGACATGTAAAAGAGCCCTTGTGGCCTATTTGCAGAATAAATATTTGATTTTGATTTTGATTTTAATATTGCACCGCGACTGTACCTAATATACGATTCAAATAACATTAGCACTCTCAAAACGCCATCTGGGCTTGCATTGTTCGCCAACATCAGGCTTAGTGCTTATTTTTTTCTGATATTTTGAATTCCGCATCGAAATAAATGGCCATTTTATTTTATTTATTATGGACTATTGGGCCCACTTCACTGAATCAACAACGCTGTCGATTATAAAAGAAGAAAAAAGGGTCTCGAGAACTGTTTTGTTACTTTCTATACATTGATGTATAAGCGGTAACAAACCCGACACCGAAATTATGTATAATACATACATAGGGATACTTTTTTCTTTTTCTAGGATCGATAGCATTATTGATTATGAGTCTAATGAGCGCAAAAAGTCCATATTCTAAGGTAATATTTAAATGCCCCAATTATTTTGAAATTCCCGTGCTGTCAATTCTAAAATACGGTATTTCACTGATAGTCAAATCATCATTTTTTACGTATGAAGATTTTAGGTTTTTTTTTTTAATTAAATATGGGATTGCTCTTGGCCAGCATCTAGCCAGGGGGCAAAGATGAGGCCGACGATGAAGCGAGTTAACCCAGAAGATGCCTATTCACTCGTGCCTTAAAAAAGAGTTAAGTAATATGAAAAAAAAAATGGTTGTATAAAATGTGCCTAATAACGTCACAATTTTCTATAGTCAAATTGCGTCCTTTCTTTGTGTATTTAAAAATCTTTAAATATGCACAAGTAAGCCGAAGTGTTTTGGTTTGATTTGTTTTTTTATACCACGTCGGTGCCAAACAAGCGTACGGCCCGCCCGATGGTAAGCGGTCAAGCGGTCTGTTTAATGGTAACGTAAGAAAAATGAATTTTATTGTTGTGAAATACCCTATTGTCAGATAGCGAGTGAAGTTGAATAAGTCTAACAATTTTTCAGTCCAACTCCTGGTCAATAGTACACTTAAAAAATAGTCTAGCTCCCGGTCTATAGGGACAAGAGCGACCCTTAATAACCGAGGAGCGATAAACACAAGCGTATTTACATAAATCAATAAATACGGCGCAGGTAACGCCGTGCGACGTGTTTACGCAAAAATGCGAAACAATCTACTCGGGCGCCACTAGCGACTCTCGATTCAAACTCGAAATGTTCTCGAACGTATTTTGGGTTGGTTCTTTGTTATTCAATTTAAGCATATCACATGCACCTATAGAAAATAGAAATAGAAATGCTTTATTCATGGCAAACAAACAGACAAAAGTTTACGAAGTTTTACAATTTTTAAAGTTTACCATGAAATTGTCCCGCCTCAGCATGGTGCTGACTTAGGAGTCAGCGCTGGTCTTCCGGCAGGACCATTGATGGGTTACGATCTGTGCGGCACAGCCAAGTTCACACACATGTACACATTCCATAAACAACAAATAATAATAACTAAGACCTTATTGCACATCTGCAGGATGGGACGAATCCTATGGTATATAATTTATCAAAATCGGTCCATAACTGTAGATCTGATGGGCATTATAAAGATCGGCTTCGCGTAATATATATATAGATAAGGCAAAAATGATTGTACGTGTAAGCGAACCCGACTGTACCACACGGCCTTATACAATTGTACAAAAATTGAACGCAGCCAGGCGTCTAGCTCGAAGCTAGTCTGTGGCTTAAAGTACGATTTTTTCAAGGATGTTAGTTTAACTTGTTTGTATCATGTCACTGGGTGCTATTTCTGCCACACGTACATATTGGAGTGACAGAGATGCAGCGGTCGTGCGGTTAGTTCTTACTATATACCACAGTAGCGCTACGATCTATGTGGAATATTTCAATGACATCTCTATGTCTGTTTCTTTTCTCTGTAATCTCTGAATATATATTTTACTTCGTGCTATTCTCTTCGAAGATAGCACCTATGTGTATTGCCACGCCTGTTTCCCAGAGGGGTAGGCAGATATAACGGATTTCCATTTGCTACGATCCTGACATACAACTTTCGCTACATGAACTCTCATATCATTCTTCATGCATGCGCTCCGATTTAGGGTACTCTTGACCTGGACCCCATACCACAAAACTTTACAAGTCTACCATTTGACAAAACTGTACAACTTTTCATAGAAAAAGTTGCTAATTTTGTCAAATTGTAGGCTTATAAAGTTCTGTGGTATCGGCCCCTGGACTTTCTGCAGAATGTCTCCGATTTGGTCGGAGTACGTTCGCCGAGGTCTATCTATAACCTACATATAACCTACCTATACTAAATTACAGTTTTCTATTTAACGGGTAGTGAGCTGAGCCGCGGTCAGACGAACGAAGGGACGGACATGGCGAAACTATAAGGGTTTCTTACTACTACGGAACCCCAAAAGAGCAGATTTCACTTTGCTGCTCTTTTCCTAACTATATAAACGTCCCTCCACCCGCTCGTCTGATAGTGCCCTGTGACTGATATAGCAAATCCTGGAGCGCCTTAGAGATTTGCAGTTTAACCCGCGCGCGGTGTATTGTTTTCGACATAACCTAAAACGCGACCAAATGGTAGCCCCGCCGGGAGCACCGACGCACCCGAATCAATTATTACATTTATAAATACGACACGTTACTTGTTTCTTTTCAATATTTCACCGCGTTCCGCCCCGGCGTTCGAATTTTGAACGCGTTAAAAATTCACCATTGAAGAAAGATTGATTGAATCAATTACCATATCTTGAGATGCAAAGACGTGCTGCGTAGGCTACGGCGTCTGTTTACGGTGTTGTTGTGCCGTACCTATGCCTAAAGATACTACAAGAGTGGCAAACAAGCATACAAACGTTGAAAGCAACGTTCTTTTATATTTATAATGGAGTAATAACCACTTTTATGTATTGTGAAAAACCCGGCTTAAGAGTTGAGATAAATAAATAAATAAATGGGTGATTTATAAAACAAGTTACATTGTTAAGGATTTAATTATGTCTAAATTTTAATTGATTCCTTTGTGTTACGAAAGTTGGCTATATAAATTGTATGACTAATTTTCGTAACACAAAGGAATAAATTAATATGTAGACATATTTAAATCATCAAATATGTACTATTATTTTGCAATTAAACCAAATAAAGAAATAAAATAAATAAATATTGCGGGTCAATTTTATACAAATCGACCTAGTTCCAAACTAAGCAAAGCTTGTACTATGGGTACTAGACGACGATATACATACTTGTATAGATAAATACATACTTAAATACATAGAAAACATGCAAGACACAGAAACAAATATCCGTGCTGAAATAATGCCCTGGCCGGGAATCGAACCCGGGACCTCTAGGTTCGGAGGCAGTGTCACTACCAACTAGGCTAAATAGGCCGTCTAATAATAATAAATCATTTGTTGTCAGGTAATAAAAACCAATATATACCTTATAACTAGCTAACATACACTTATATTCTTAAAACTACTATTACTATTTATACGGTTGTTAGATACTGAGCTGCTACCGCAAAATGAAAACTAACGAAGTTCGAATATCTCTCTCTCTGTCGCTCGAATGTGCAAGTGCGACTGAGTGGGAGACATTCGAACTTCGTGCGTTTGCGCTTCGCGGTAGCAGCTCTGCATTCGCTCACTAGGAATGAAGCTATGTCCAAAAAATTCACAGCGCGTCACATTAGGGCCGCCACAGACTAATTGCGTTCCAGCGCAACGGGCAATGCTTTTGACGCATCGGCTCCGGATGCTCGATAAGTATCGGTCTGCATAGTCATGTTGCTAGGGACTTTTAGGTTTTGATATTCGGTGTGAGTACAGTTTGTATGGCTTTATAGTATACGGCGTATAGTAAATTATTTTTAACCCCCGACGAAAAAAGAGGGGTGTTATTATATAATTTTGACGTGTCTGTCTGTGTATCTGTCTGTCGGTGTATCTGTCTGTGGTAACGTAGCTCTCAAACGGATGAGCCGATTTTCGTTTAGTTTTTTTGTGTCAAAGATAATTTTATCCCGAGTGTTCTTAGCCATGTTCAGTTGTGTGTATGTATGTATGATTAACAGGTGTAAGTGGTGTAAACCGTTCTTGTTATATAAATAATAAATAAATAAATAAATAATAAATAAATAATAAATAAATAATAAAGAAACAAATAAAAAATAAATAATAAATACATAATAAATACATAATAAATATATAATAAATAAAAAATAAATAATAAATAAATAAATAACAAATAAATAATAAATAAATAATAAATAAATAAATAAATAAATAATAATAAATAATAAAGAATAAATAAATAATAAAAAAATGTTTCATGAACATTTATTTATTCAGCCGTTTTTGAGATATTGAGCTTTGAAATGAAAATGTCGGGGCGTTTTCAAGTTTTCTCAATAGTTTTATTTTATTATAGTGACCACGGAATTTTATAAAACACAAGTTTCTACAGTCTTCGAGATTAAAGACTGTTATTTTGGCAGCTGTATAATTTATATCACTTTATGTCATATTCGACTTCCCAATACTTCGACAACCGAACAATATAAGTACCGCAGCAACTGCTACACAATTATTAAGAAAAAATACTGTCTGACAATATTACACTTAGCAGTCGAAAAAGTTTGAAGCCTACACAAAGACCTTGGAAGTTGAGAAGGGTTAGATGTATCTATCACACTTAGCAATTTAACAACGCTGAAGTTGTTCTTTCGCGATTCCAAAGTTATACGTATTTCAAGGTTGTTCTGTACAGTTATATGGATTAATATATGTCAAAATAACTTAATTAATACCCTGGGTTAGCGACCCAAAGTGGATATTGGCCTCCAACACTAAGACACGCCTTTGTGCTCTGTCCTAGGCAGCTTGTCGCCAATCAGAGTCAGCTGTTGGAAGCTGGCTAGCGATACATTGGTCGGCCTAACGCTCCAGTTTAGTAGGTCCAAGAATCTTCCTCAGGATCTTTCTCTTTGTCACAAAGAACTTGCTCTCCTCCTTCTTCGTCAGTTGCCAATCCATCCACAAAGCGGGCAAAAATATCTGACACATCCTAACGCCCCTAGTAATAGAGTCATAACCAGGCAGCGAAACTTTGGTGCCGATGACATCATTATGACGCAACTAAATTGGCATACAGGATGTTTTTATAAATTATACACAACATAGTTATTAACCTTTACCACGCTTTAACAGATGCAACCGTTGTCACTAGCATGCCGATTTAATAGCAATGTCAAAGATTTATTGTATTATAATAGAAATTTGTTGAATCCATATAAAAGTCTTGATGTGTCATTTTTGATCCTCCTCTTTCAATGTGCTTTTTAGTTTTTAAATGTTTTTCTATGTTACTTGGTTTAGCTGTTAAATTTTGCTGACAGCAGGATCAAAACATTTTTTCATTTTTAACAACTGAAAAGGAAACGTCTGCAAATACGGCTGCATAGACTCCATGGCGACTACGGTCAAGCGATACCTATAATGTGTACCTTATAAATGTTGTACCTTATCAATTCACATTTCTTAAATTCACGAATAAAAAATACTAAAACGATGTACAATATTGCCTTCGATAATTTTCTGATGAAAATGACAAAGACAGTTAAGTAATGATGTTTTTATAAGTACTGACCGTCTCAAGTGTCAATAAAATATCCGTGTACTAAAGAGGCCAATAAGTTGTTAGTGATTAATGATTATCTATCATCTAAATAAAAACACTCTGTATGAAGACGCTACGTCATACGTCTGTCATCGGCACCAAAGTTTCGCTGTCTGGTCATAACAGTTTCTTTGGACCCGATAGAAGTGATGTTGTATGAAACCATTGGGCTCTTTTGAATATCCAATTGAGCCTAGCCTGCCAGCTTTGTTAAGTAATAATTAATTTCATTTCCTTTCAATGACAAGGAGTTAACCCATACTACACCCAAATCGTGACTGCGTACACAACTTTACCGTCAGGGTCCACAAAATTGATATACAGATATAATAATTATGTACAAAATTGGACGCTTATCGATCTCAAAATTCAAATTTAAAGCGTTTATTCGTGGCTCACACATAACATAATAACAAACAGACGCATGTACAAACAAAAACGCCCGCATTACAAAATCTGATCCGAGAGATAATGAATATGGAACTCGTAAAAATGCTACATGTCAATAACCAATATAAAATAAATTCAAATACGAACTAGAAAACTTCTCAATCCAACTTGATTGGATATTGACGCTGGCACATCCGATCCAGATACTGAATTTTATGAAAAATACTGTTCAAACGACTAATAACTATTTCGAAGTAGGTGAAAATATTTCAGTGCGAGAAATGAAATGAATGCAAACAAATATCAAATGTTCGGAACAGAGAGGTTTTTTGATTCCCAGAATTCTGAATATTTAAAATATATGATCGGCTTGTATTCCATACGGTATAAAACTAAATTTGATCATGTTTGAAGTGATCACTGTGACCAACTGGCAATTCATTAGCGCAGATAGCTTACCGACATTGAACTAGATAAATGCATTTGGACTGGTTGCTGGCACAGGTTGACGGTAAAAGGGAATCCGCTGGATGCGGGTGGCGCAGGACCGGTTATTGTAGCAATATCTGGGTGAAGCCTATGTCCAGCAGTATAAGTCCTTCGACTGACATGACGATGATCGTTAATTTAAAAGGAATAAATACCTATTGAAAGTTGTAATTGTGTTAGCAACGTCTCGTAGGCAACTTTTTAGAGTATAAATTCACAATAAACACAAATGGTTGTAATGATGAACCTTGTTTTGTATATTCTAAGCATGTCAAGACTTCATATTAATCGTGGCAATAAAGAATATTCTGATTATTATCATTTCCTGCGTGGCTGGAATGCAAAAAAAATGTACATACTCGTAGTTAAGGCTATAATTTAATCTACCCTTTAATTTTCTGATTTTCGTAACGACAATTAGTCATATAATTTTTATGGGTAACTTTCGTTACGAAAGTGAGAAAATTAAAGCGTGCAGTAAATTCAGGCCTTAACTATGTACCTAATTTTATTTGAAATCCACCCACGTATTAACGTCACTGTCATCACTTGGGTAATGGGACAGCTTACTTACCATACCGTATTCATAATTTATGTTTAAAACCACCGTTACGCCAGAATCTAAAAGATAATTGTATTTCTAGGTAGTTCTTATTTCAGTATGTTAGGTTTTGGGGAATGAAATTAATCATGCATATTTCATATACCTATTTCATGTACAACAATTTACCTGACATTATCAAATTAGAAAATATGACCTCTTTCAAAACTAAGTTGACAAAATGGCTACACGAACAATGTTTTTGCAGTATCAAGGAGTATGTAACAAGAAAGAAATAGATTTAATCCATTAGCCTATTTATAAGTGTTAGTATTTAAGTTTAGACAAATCATGAAATCTATTGACTGTAAGATTTAAAAATGAAATTATTATTTTTATTATATTAATTTGTAAAAATTTGCACACCTGTGTTCAGGTTGAATGCGCTGGAATTATATTTTTTAAGTCCTTGTAACCGTATTCATGCAAATAAATTAATTCATTTCATTTATAAAATTCTGACGTCGTAATAGTATGTTGTGGCTATTCGCCGTCAAATTTGTACGAGGAACCGGTCAAAATAATAATATTTCGTCAAGCGAATGCATGTTTTGCATTTCCGAATATTTTTATGAAACTCACGGCGCAATTTGCACGTTTTTCTTCAAGTTGTGAACGTCTCAGAAAGGCAAGGTTACAGTGCCTACTCCACTTAACCAAAATACTCTCATAACGTAAACATGCTATATTTACATATTAAAATATCAAAGAACACTTCACATCGTTCCAATTTCTCGGCCGAATTGCTACAGTTTGCTCTCAAAGGGCACACTGTAACCACGCTTTTAAACTAGGCAAATACTTGACTGGACATCTTTGATATCGATTAAACGAACGTTAGAAGCCTTTTACATTATGTGTTATTTTATGAAATATAAAATATTCGGTCTACATTTAAATCTTAAAAAGTTATACCCAAAGTAAAAAGTGAAGGTTTATTTATTCTGCAGTGTCGGTAAAATTTAAATATCTAAGGCGACTTCCTGACTTGGCGGGGCGGGAGCGATATGTCATAGGTATTATGCTCTTTGACGTGAGTTTACCGATGTGAGATTTCCTCACTTGACGAAATACTGTCAGTAAAACGTTTGCGCAGTAGTAATACCATGCGAAGAAGTGGGGCAGTACTGCATCGATATCGGTTGACACTGACAGCTGACAGTTTTCTAATATCGTACCGCCTCCGCATCGACAAGTTGACGACCTGTTTAGCCTAGTTGGTAGTGACTCTGCCTCCGAAGCTAGAGGTACCGGGTTCGAATCCCGGCCAGGGCATTTATTTGTGCATTTTTCACGGATATTTGTTCTTGGGTCTTGGATGTTTTCTATGTATTTAAGTATGTATTTATCTATATAAGTATGTATATCGTCGTCTAGTACCCATAGTACAAGCTTTGCTTAGTTTGGGACTAGGTCGATTTGTGTAAGATTGTCCCCCAATATTATTATTATTATTAAGTCAGGAAGGCGCCTAAGGTTGTGCGAATCGAGAACGATTATGACAATTTAACCTTTCAACTCATGGGAGGTTTAGTGGATTGCCGTTTCGCGTCAAATTACGATTTGGATAGGTGTATCCACGTTAAAGCTCGGAACGCTTAGAGCGGGCGCGGTGCGGGGCGGAGGCGGGTATGCATTTTTGATCTTTCCGAAACTGTCGTCTGTCGATTACTGCTTCATACAAGTATGTCACAGCGCCGCCTCCGCTCTACCGCGCTACCGAATACCGCGTGGTTTTTGGTGCAACGTGCACTGAACCGCATTCGCTGTACCGCAAAACCGCCTCCGCCCCGCAACAACACTTCGCCGCGCTCTCTGCGTTTCAAGATTAATTGTTGGTGTTTTACCATATTTCACATTTTAAAACGCATTTTGAGCAGAAGTGTGTTGTGGCTACCGCTAACTACCTATTATTACAATATTAATATTATACTTTCTCTATCATTAAACCTACAGCCAAAAGTGGCACAGAAATTAAACCTATGTGATCTGCCTATCCCTGTTGGCAGCGAGTTTATGTTATTTATATAACTAATTGGAGATACTGCGAACGCCAACCCGCATGCCAAGCGTGGCGATTATGGCATTTACCCCCCAAGAAATTGAGGGAGGCCTATGTCCTGCAGTGGACGTCCTTCGGCTGAGGTGGTGGTGGGATATAACTAATTCAATGCCAAATATGGCATCACAGGTATAAAAATTACAACATGTATATTGTTTTTAGGGTTCCGTACCCAAAGGGTAAAAACGGGACCCTATTACTAAGGTTGTCCGTCCGTCCGTCCGTCCGTCTGTCACCAGGCTGTATCTCAAGAACCGTAATAGCTAGACAGTTGAAATTTTAACAGATTGTGTATTTCTGTTGCCGCTATAACAACAAATACTAAAAACAAAATAATAATAATAATTAAGGGGGGGCTCCCATACAAAAAACGTGATATTATAGCCCTTTTTCATGGCTACCACTCGCCGCCAATTGAAATTTGCACAGATTATGTATTTTTATTGTGGCTACAATAACAAATGCTAAAATCAGAATAATAATAATAATTAAGGGGGGCTCCGATACAACAGAGTAGTTGTCGGCGTTTTTTTTTCTGGTACGGAACCCTTCGTGCGCGAGTCGAGACTCGCACTAAAGTCTTGGCTGGTTTTTTACACATATATATATATATATATATATATATATATATATATATATATATATACTTCATAATAGCCAAACAACTCCCAGGAAATGTATTTTAAATCAAGACTAGATATATTTTCCTTTTGCTGTTGCCAAGAAAAAATGCATGAGTTCGCATTTCGTCGCAGCTGTTGCCGCTATAACAACAAATATTAAAAACCTGCCAAGTGCGAGTCGGACTCTTTTTATAGATCATGTGGTACGGAACCCTTGGTGCGCGAGTCCGACTCGCACTTGGCCGGTTTTTTTAACGTTGGGGACATGCTTTTACACGCACAACGTTTTACAGTACATATGGCTCTTTAAAGTTTCGACATATGCACGGAATCTGCTGATTACCACACTCGTGCTGTAAATTAATTTATGTTATGTCAAAATATTCTGCAGTGTGATTTTGTTGACTAAAAAGTCTCTTCGGGCGTTATTAATGTTTTAACTTTTCAATTTTTAAGCTCGTCTGTATGTTTGTTTTATTATGATCGTGATATTGTAATAGAGTTGGTTATATTGTCCATCCTGTGATATACTAGGGTAATATGTTGATATTTGGAATGCAAGCGCTTTTATATATGTATATTTTGTGTAACTGAGAGTTGATGATGCTGCCTTTATTTTGTCCATGGGTGTAGGTCGTATATCAATCTGCGATGTTTGTGCGGATCACATTTGTATTATAATGCGTTGGCTGCGATCCACGAAGAATGCATAAGGAATATGTTTGTTTACTACACGGTTGAGGGAGAAGGATCATTAATTTGATGATCATTAAGGGTTGTGTTGTGTCTTAATGTCTGTTATATATTTGGGAGTGAGTCATGTGGTAATCGAAGCGACAGCACATCTGATGTCAATATTATAGAAAGATATATAGATATAAGTTATGTGGTATTTCACGGGGTTGCGGCGTTAAATTAAACAATTTTTTTTTATATTAGGTGATAAATAATGTACCTATACTTAATGTCTATATTAAATAATTACTGGTACATCCATTATAATCAGATTGATTCATTGGCCGGAAGTAGCAAAATTAAGAGCTGCCAACCTGATCACTATGTAAAAATATTTGTGGTATTGGCGGGAATGACTTTTCGAACCTACCCGCACATGATAACTTTGGAGGGCTATAAAATCGATGGTGCGGAGGTAAAAACGGTCATTCCCGCTGTGGCTCGCGCACGACTAACATCATAAGATTGAGTACGGAGATTGTGGAGATAGGAAATTGTTCTAGTTTTTAGTGGTATTGATAAAAAGTGGTTAATAAACTTGTTTAAGCAGTACAGATGTGTTTGAATTACTACATACGCCGCAATCCTGTGAAATACCACAGTTATAAGATAAATATAAAGGTACCTATATGTTTATGTTTCCATATTACTCTATCGTATATAGGGAGAAATATGTCACACATAATCTTTATACATATACTACTATTCGTTGTAAAATAAAGTAATATTTACTTTCTTTTTACTACCGTTTACTCTCTTCAAGAATATATGTATTAGTAAGTAAGAAACTTCGATGTTTAAGCATGTATACGTAGGTATTTATTTTGTATCGTTTAATTAAGAAAGTTTTATTTTAAACTTTTATTTGTGATAGGTTAAGTTAGTTATTTATAAGTTATGAGTTAAAAACTTATAAGTTTTTTCTACACCCCAGCAGGGTCCATGTTGTACGCTGTTGAATGGCAAGAGCGAACCTGCGGCGCCCCAATACAAAGCGTAGCCGGACTTCGTTGGTGGTTTTAGACGGTAGTTCAAGGCTCTAGCCGCGGTTAGTCCGTCGCATACCCGTCCTCCCCAAAAGGAAGGGGTAATTCGCAACTCGTGTCGATTTAAAACACTCCCTTCGGTCGTGTTTCAATTTATCACCACTCGTTGCGAATTTCCTGTTTTCTGCACTTGCATCTTAATGTACTATTGTTAGGTTTTAGATTTGGTTCGGTGCATAATCCACAGGTTGTTTATCGTCATCCTCCATTTGGTTCTAATGAACTCATTTGCTCAAAGGTTAGCTGGAAGAGATCCCTTGAAGGGATAAGCTCGCCTTCGTACATCTAATTATTGTTTTTTTTTTTTCATTTTGACGTGTTTTATGTACAATAAAGCAATACATTTTATGTACTATTTTTTGTTTGTGGAGTTGCCCAATAAGATAATTGTATAGCAAAGTATTGATCCTTATGTCCATGATATGCTAATAAAGCTGTTTTACGATCCGATAGTTTTGAAATTCTTATAAGGGCAAATACAAAACTATTTATTCGTTTGCTTAATATTTCGGTATGTGTTAGTTTAATTTGTTGCCAATATCGATCCCAAAAAATTTAGCTACATCTGTGTGTTCCTCTGATTCATTATTATATTTGATGTCTGGATTTTGTGAATTTAATTTAGATTGATGGAATCGCATAATTTTTGTTTTGTCAATGTTAATTTTTAGCCTATTTATTTGTAACCAGTCAATAATTATTTTAAGCGTATTGTTTATTTCTTGTGTATATGATAATAAGTTTTCAGACTTAATGAGAACTGGGCTATCATCTGCGAATAAAACCATTGGGTGTGGAACGTGATTTGGTATGTAAGTCATTTATGTAGACGAGGAACTTTCTTCAGTAAATTTTCGTATCATCTATATTTAAGGTACTTCCCCTCCATATGGCATATACAAACGTAACTGAAGATGATAAGTGTCTCCGAATCCAATAATACGGGGATGTAGAAAGTCTCCAATGTCTTACAGTTATAAACAAGAATAAATACACAAACATCTTATGCCTTGTCATAGCTTTCCATCAGCTGAGACTAAGGCTAATCGCTGGTCAGTCAATCACAAAAAAAAGAAAATGAATAGTGTACAGAGATGTTTTTTGTCCGAATAATAGTTGTACTGTCTCTTGTACTCGTAGCTTGGCCACAATTAAACTTCGATCTGCTTCCATTTATGTGTTACCCTACGGATTCTCTGTAATTTAGAATTTGAGGTCATTGGAAAGCTGTGTATAAATAAAATAAATTAGCTACAAGAGATTGATCCTGCCTTTTCTTGTGCAACGATTATCCAACTCTATATATGTAAAAATTCACATGAAAGACTAAAAAATGTATAGTGAGACACGGTAACCGACGAAAATAGCCGAAAATAATGAGGCCCTTGCAGATCTTGGGATTTCGCGACTAAATACGAGTGCGCCGGGCACTAATATTATCGTATGTCTTTTCCACTCATGAGAAAATGGTCTCCCGGCCCTTTGGGAGGCTTGCGCGGTTCCAAAGTACCAAACGAATGTCACATAGCCAACACGCAGTGGTCCTTTTGACAATTTAATGAAATGCAAGGGGTACACTGAGCGGATGCTGTCCCTGCCTGTGTCATGGAACGCACACAGAGACAACACCCGCCAGGGTGTACAGGGACTATTTGCTGGTTGATGGAATCTAAATGAACCGGATTAATGGGTGGATATGACGGACTAATGGCTGGGCTATTCAGTGAGACAACGGACGCCGGTCTAATAAAACTGCCTCTCATTTTTTATCTGCGGCAGGCGATTCTATCTGTTATTATTTTATTTCTTACTTAACAATTACCATATTAATCAATTATTAATCAACCATAGTAATTGGGTAACATGACAATAACGTAACTTTTGAAATAGATGTCCGATCTTTAAGTTTAGCTCCACTCGCCTAATGTCGAAAATGGGACCTGATTCGGCGGCCGGGCGACCGTCGCTGTCAATTAGGGACAAAAGTAAAAGTTAATGCGCATACAAAAGTTCACCCAACGAAGGCCTTTACATTAGTCATGGCTATACATCGTGGGCCCTTAAAACCCGAAAGATTTAAACCAACGATTCTAGATCCTAATTAGAGTATATAATGTTGTATAACATATAGTCCAAAAACCCATAATTTAAGAGACATGAATTATTTAAAATAAATCACAAGTTGAAAAATCTCAAGTCTAACACACCCTAAAAGCGTGACGTAGCCACCTATTACTTTTTGACTTGACACCATCTTGACACTTCTTGTCTTGAACACATTTGAAAGTCACGTAAAAATTTGTTCACAAAGCGGTCAATTAATTTATTTTGTACTGAAATAGTAATTTAATGAAAACAAATAATTTGACCCCTCTTGATATAACATTATTTCCTCGTAGTGTTAAAATACGTGGTTAAAATCTTTCGGGTTATTCGGGCCCGCGGTGTATTGGCTATGTGCGAAGTAGGTGGTGGGGGTAAGCTAGGCGATCGTAGCGCACACCATGGCAGAAATGTGTACTTACCGGGGACCACTGTCAAATTTACTTTCACGTTTTCTATTGGTTTCTTAACGGTTTCCTACGATTCGTTTCGTTTGTATGTATTTATTTATTCTCTTATTTATTTCAGTAAAATTTCCAATACGGGGTCTTTCTCGTTTACTAAAGTAAATAAAATATTCATGTGTCATTATTTGACATCTCTGAGTTTTGACATTGTCTCGGGACTTTGACGTTTGACGTTTCAGACGTGCACATAGCCAATACAGTGGCCATCAAATCCACTATATTTGTATAACGACTGCACGGACACAAACAAAAAAACTATATTTAACATGTTTAGAATACTTTACTAGTAAGATGAGCATTTTGAAGCCCATAATTAATATTTTTCTTCCATCCTGTTGTCCTGCTCATGTCTCATCGGTAACGTAGAAGTCCATTAAAATTGTTCGTATTTTTGTGTAATTTTTCAACCAATTTTTTTTACATATATTAATAGTTTCTCTGCAGCTCCCTGTACATTATAATAATAATAATAATAATGGCGGCACCCTAGGTTAGGTTTTTATAATGATTTTTTGTTTTGTAAATATTGTTTTATATTTTACTTTTTATTATTGTAAAAACCTAAGCTAAGAAAAAAATGAATAAAGAGATAATAATAATAAAGGCCATAAACAAGTCATTTATCTGAGAAACTTTGTCAGTATTATCAGTATTATCACCTCGCGTACAAGATGAAATGGATTAAATTGCTGGTCGGGAATCAAAATTTATTGAAACTACGATTACTTATAGCAGAAGTAACTGGTGGCAAAAGCACTGCCCAAACAATTTTAAGCGCCGAACTGTTAATATATTATGCATCGCATACTATATTATTAAAGTACGATCACATGAACATTTTATTTTACTCATCCCCGATACTTTTGCCACTGAGTGTAATTTCGAATATTCGCGATCCTTTCGGCTCGGCTGACCCTTCTTACCTAATATTTATTTTGGTAATAAAGCATGGAATTTTTACGATGACGTATTAGAAACGAGTGATTTCAGGCAAATTTGTGTTTTACTATCTATGGGTGGATGCGTTGATAATTTATATTTAGAAATCTTTGGTAAATATAACGATTTCGAACAGACTTAATTAATCCTGGCATTTTAGTAAACGGGATTAAATCACGTATAATTAAATTTAATTACCTACTAGCTTTTGCCCTCGACTCCGTCCGCGAGCAAATCGTAATATTATGGAAATAATTGCTATTACATTACTGTAGGCGCAGGTTTAAATATCGCTCGCCCATACAAATTTCTACCCCCATTTTCACACTCTAAGGAATGATTTTACGAAAAAAAAAACTATCCTATGTCCTTTCCCGGGACTCAAACTATCTCTATACCCATCTTAATCGGTTAAGCAGTTTAAGACACGGTTACTTTCGCATTTATAATATTAAATAAGTATGGATATGGATTAGTGTCTGCTCGCGCTCGTGGCCCAGCGGCACCCGCGTACCGCGTGCGATATGCGAGGTTAAGCAATGTGGGCGCAGGTCAGTTCTTGGATGGGTGACCGCTTTGAGTGGTTACTAACTGAGCGCTCTCGTGCTTAGGAAGGCACGTTAAGCCGTTGATCCCAGCTGCTGTCTACGACAGCAGTCGTTAAGCCAAGTTAGATGCGGAAAAGTGTATTCTGACTGGCTAGCAAGATTTTTAACAAAATTCCAATAGCTCTAAGGAAGAAGCCATTGCTCTTGTTTAAAAATGATTTGAATAAATTATTAATTTCTAAATGTTATTATTCGTTGCCAGAGTTTCTTGGTGACACTTTATATTAGGTTGTAAGTAATTGTATTATATATATGCATGACTTATTGACATAAAAATATGAATAGATTTTAAAAATAATTATGAGTTTGTAATACGCGCAATTTAATTTCGAATTTAACATGACTTTACTATATTTGACGGCTAAATTTACTGTATAAAAAAGAAACCCTTTGTACGCCGTAAGGTAGAACATAGCTGAACATTATCAATGTATTTTCAACATCCTGTATACCTATGATTCACAAATAAAATATTTTGATTTGATTTGATTTGATTTGATGCCTTCGGGCCGCTTGAAAACTTCTAACAGTCAAGTTGCCCACTCACTTGACAAAGGGGGGTCAAAGTTGCACCACGTCCGTAGGGAGGTGGGTACCGTTACCCTACACGTGACCCCTGGGTGGTGCTAAAAGTGTAACGAAAACTGGCAACCGTACTTGTCTTCTTGAAGATCTCACGGTTCGTAAATAAATGCTATACGATTTAAAAAAAAGTGTCGGCTCGCGACCAATGATTGTGTTACATCCAAAACTTCGTAAATTATGAACGTTTAGTTAGTTACTTTTACTGGGCATTTTCCGCAAGTCGACATCTAGCGTGCCTATTTTGCGTGAGAGAGATGCGTAAATTATGAACGATTAAGTACTGTTTACTAATAGTAATTTGTGACTTATCGTATTTAAATTAGAAAAAGCATTCGTATAAAAAAAGTAGATGTTAACAGTATAACAATGCAGAAATAGATCATTCCTAAAGTGGTTCTTTCTGGCTTTCAAAAAATAAGGGTGCTCATACCCATGGTAAGGATGAGCGGTCAATCCAACCCGATAAATCGATATGACAGATTTTTGAAATAAGAACTTACAATCATTGCGCATAGTTCTATTTTCAAAAATTCTCTTACGAGATTTATCGAATCTGTGTGGCCCCTTGCTCGCTTAAAAATATTATCAAATGATTGAAATGAGAAATTATATAAGATCAAATCTATCTATCATTCAAGAATTGTACTGCATTTATTGAAGTTGATGATTACGAAGATTAGGAGGGAAAAGTCATCGCAACCGGGCGGTGTGGCACGTTCATCAATCTGAAGGGTATGTATGGCTTCAAACCACGGGGTTACCAGTTTCATAAAGTTTAGTATTGGATGAGTACCATTGTTTTTCATGTTCGAAAACGAAACATTGGGCATATTTATTGCATTTGATGTTAGTTAATAAATAACGCCTTTTTTACAACCTTTTATTATAAGCTGACCTTACACACATTTAAACTTACACTACATTTTTGAAATATTACAATCTCTATAAATGGTATGCAATAAAACATTTCGAATGTAAGTTAACCTGACACTTTTGACAAGATCCTTTCGGACCGTTCAGTCCGTTTCCCAAAACATCCGTTCCCGTCAATACCTTTTCCTAAATAATCCGTTTTTCAATCAATATTTTTTATCCAAATGATATATTTTTAAAGGGGTAGGTAGAAATTAACCGAGTGGACGGAGCCTCGCTATGCGGGGCTCCTATTTCTGGGCGGTTTGCCCTTCGGGCATCTGAAGCTACCTAACGAACAGAACCTACCTACTTATTGACTAAGTATTAGATCCATCCTAGTAAAAGATAGGTAGGTTGGGTTTGTTAGGTAGCTTCAGATGCCCGAAGGGTAAACCGCCCAGAAGTACGTGCCCCGCGTAGCGGGGCTTCGTCAACTCTAAGAAGAAATGTTTTCGGATTGACTAGTATATATAAATAACATAAGCAGACGCTTATCTTTCTGGTTATGAAAATGGAAAAAAGTCTTGTTTCATAACTAGTTATAAAACAGTGAAAAAAAAATCCTTATTCATAACTAGTTATGAAACCTTATTTATGAACGTGGACGAAGGGATGAGAACCCGGTGTTTTGATTTAGTGATGCTATGAGAAACGGGTCTTTTGGGAATACGGGTGTCATGAGAGGCGGTTCTTTTGGCATATAGATGCTATGAGTACCGGGTGTTTTGACATAGTGATGCGATGAGAAATGGGTATTTTGGCCTAAGTTCATTTAAAGAGACTGATATTTTGGAACGGGTGTTTTGCAAAAGGATATTTTGGGAAAAGGACTATTTCGTTAGTTGATAACGGTTTGCTCCTCCAAAAACATTAAACGCATAATTAGTATCGAAAAACGTAGCGCAGAATAAGCAGCGCAAGGCCATAATCACAAGTAATGTGGAGATCCTTGGCGAAAGTCTTTGTCAAGTTGTAAACGTATTGTAAATGATATGATAATTTAACAGTAATTAAAAAACTTGCATTATGAAGCTAACTTGAAACGTATATTCGAGTTCCAAGCTGTGTACCTAAGCACTCAAAAGTAATAAAAAACATGTACCTATATATGACCTTAAAATTGAGATTGGAAGGAGATTGTACACATATTTTGGTTACTTTGTCCATTTACATATCTTTCGAGTCAACTATGTAAGCAACAAACACAAAACTAAAAGAAGGTACCTAGTAGGTTATCGAGTAATCATAAGTCATAACCATGACACATATTTGCCCAATGTATCGTACTCGAAACACTGTTTGAATAGTCAAGATTTAGGTAACTTAATGTAACATTTCATCACTAAAAAATACACAAACATACTTGAAAGTTATGTAACTTTATTCTAAGATACAAAGAACCACGCAATTAAAGTGAATTTGCATAATTACTTACTTTCTTTTGAGAGACGCCATAATTTATGCACGCCGAAAACAGGTCACTACTTGCACCGATCCATAATGCGCCAATTAATTTCAAATTGTCAAATAATTCAATCACTATTTGAAGAAAGTTACCTACTGCTTGACATAGATGGTGCTAAAATGCACTTCTCAAAAGAAAGACGTCGTAAAGGTCACTTGAACGAAAGACTATTTTTCGTTGCGTTTTTGAATCAATGGGCATATAGAAAACCAATAAAAGACCTAGTTCTGGGCATAAGGACTGTTGATCGTTTTCGAAACAAAGGGCAAATGGGATACCGAAAACAAGCATAATTCTGGGCATACATGGGTTAAGTATGTGGTGTTGTATTCCTGCCCGGCTAGTATGATAGCTTATACCGTCACGTTATATGGCCGAAATGTACTGAAACGTCACATAAAACGTGACGGTATAAGCTATCATACTAGCCGGCCTGGTGGTAAGTTGTCAGAGCTTTATTTTTTAAATTAAACTTTTCATACTATGACATGGGTCCGTGGTTTAAGTCCAAATTTTGAAAATATCTACGAATTTTGAAAATGATTACTAAAACAACGATTCAAATATCATATTGTTAAAAAATACACGAAATGGGTATTCCTTACTGCCATATTCTAGACAGTCAAAATTCCTACAACACGAAATGTCTAAAATTCATTTAGTGTTATTAACTTATTAATTATTCATCAATAGCTTACGTTAAACATACATACATTCCTACCAACATATGTACATAGTAACCAATATCACTGTCCCTAATATTAATTGAAATTCAATAAAAATATTCGTTTTGTAATTATCATATACATAATTTAACTTTTCTTCTAAACACGAAATGAATTTGGAATTTGTACATTAGCTGTTTTGCACATTAGTAATTTTGTAGTCAGCACAACTGAAATAAGAAAAGAATGCCATTTAAATTTTCGTAATATGTTTACTGAACTTGATTTTCGAAGACCCCTTAAGAATTTCAAATTAAAGGGAAAAATTGAAAAAAATTATGCTCCGAGCAGGATTCGAACCTGCGACATCTAGCATCTTAATTTAGTATGGGATGGCGCATCGTTACTGACGATTTGTCAATGTAATTTGAGACGTTGGTGCCGTTAATAGAAGCCTAAGTCTTCTACGGTAGATGTCGCTGTACGCCTCCCTAAGGCGTTGTAAGAGGGAACTAGTTTAGGATTTCGTGGACGAGCTTGGTTTTTCCGATAGCTCAGAGGCTAGAGCGATTGGCCGCGTATGCCAGATGTCGCAGGTTAGAATTCTGCTCGGAGCATAATTTTTTTAAATTTTTCCCTTTAATTTGAAATTTTCATTAGCAGCGTTACTGCTTTAGTACAAAATTAACCCCTTAAGAAGTTCGTTTGTAGGAATTGTAAGTTTAGATTTTGTGCTATATATATATATTTTTTTGCTTAATATTTACCTATTACGGATGGTTTTCGTTTATACACCCATTCTAATAGTGTTTTATGCAACAGTTGCGTAATAAAATAATAATTACCTATTCTTTAAATTCGAGAGTCGCTGTTATTAAAAACTCGAGAATTATAAGACCTAAAATTATGTAATGAAAACTGTATGCAACGGCATATAATAATTTGATTTGGGTTGCAGAATACGGGCATTGACGTGTGCCACTTTAAAAAAAAAACAGTTGTATAATAATGTATGGAAATCCATTTTGATTCTCCAACCAGTCATATAATAACTTGTCTATTTTTTTTATGACATAAGAGGCAAACGAGCAGATGAATCGCCTGATGGTAAGCGATTAGCGCCGCCCATGGACACCCGCAACACCAGAGGGGTTGTAAGTGCGTTGCCGGCCTTTAAGATGGGAGTACGCTCTTTTTTTGCTAAATAATTGCATTTGTATAAAAAGTTTATTCTGCTGTCTGTCATTTAATTGACAGATTATAATTCTGGAGTAGAATAAAGTTTATAGTGCACATAGGGCTGTAATTCTTTGTCCTTCACGAATACTTGGCAGCATTAAACCATTCGTCGCGTCTCGCATAAAACACGTCGGAAATATTTTTTCGATTCAGCCATACGAACACGTACAAGCAGTTTGTCGCAACTGTCGACAAACGGACACGACATATATGTACGTATTATATTATAAACTGAGCCCCGAGCGATGTTTGAAAGCTGTTGTGGAAGCAAATGGGAATTTGACGTGCGATTTGGAGACGCCTTTTAAAGTAGCTGGAATACGTTACTGCCTTACGGCTTAAGGCCTGGATAGACTGGGTTAGGTTAGGAGCTGAACCGACCTGTAGGGTAATATAGCTTGTATTTTCGTACCACTAGGTTGTAGACAAGCATATGGCCTGTATCACGGTGAGCAGACACTGTAGCCTATAGACGCTTGCGACTCCATTGCGATTTTATTACTTATCATACGATATTCGTCACGTTCTGACAAGTATGCGAGTGTGAGAGTGATGGGTGTCTTATCCACTACGAAAAGTGATAAAACGAGTAAACATCATACGCTGCCCGCTGAGGAATCACAAGCGCGTTGCTGACCCTTTATTGATTTGAAGATTCGTTGTGTTGAGCTAGAGACAAATGCTTACCAAACAAAATAAGTGCTTCTTTTTAGGGTTCCGTACCCAAAGGGTAAAAACAGGACCCTGTTACTAAAACTTCGCTGTCTGCCCGTCCGTCTGTCCGTCCGTCTGTCTGTCACCAGGCTGTATCTCAAGAACCGCGATGGTTAGACAGTTGAAATTTGCACAGATGATGTATTTCTGTTGCCGCTATAAAAACAAATATTAAAAACCGGCCAAGTGCGGGTCGGCCTCTTTGCCGTTTTTATAGATAATGGTACGGAACCCTTCGTGCGCGAGTCCGACACGCACTTGGCCGGTTTTTTTATTCTCTATTCATGAACAATACGGATTGTGTTCGAAATATTTATAAATAACTTAATAGTTGAGGCAAGTTTTTTCTCTTTTAACTAACGTTGTGTTATTAGGCTGCAGTCTTGTGTAAGGTGGAGATGATTCCCCAGTTGGATTGCTCCAAATACGAGCGAAATGACATTCAAACCCTATCCCTGCGAACACTGCTGTATATGTATAAAGTTCAATATTCGCGGTACTCGTATCATACTCGTATCTATGCAGATAAAAGCAAATTGTACACGTCCTCATGAATATTGCCTCAGAAAGATTAAAGACGGATCCCGCTCAAGTATTCAAACATTTGCCGCGCCTAGATTCCCCACAAAAGCGGCACACATAATTTATCAATTTCCATTTGGAATAAAATTCGCAATTCCAGCGACGTTATTCGGGATTACTCCGCTAACTTTTCTTCTGTTTAATAAAAATTCAGGTGGGCCCACGTTCTTATGCGTTTCTGATTAAAAGTTACGTTTTACGAGGCGCCCGCTTAGTCTTGCGGTTTCCGTAGCAGTGGCCCTCGGCCTTTTGGAATTCTAGGTACTCAGCGAGCTTAGCGGTGAATTTGTGATGTCAATTTTGAAGTAATTTAGTTAAATCGCACTACTTAAATAATCAAGATACTCAAAAAAATCATTATATGCAACAGTTACCTTTTTTTTCTGGGGGGAAAATCCATTATGGATACCACCACACCGCGGGGACAGTACGGAGGTTATGTCGGACTTGCACCGACTAAAAACCCCCCGATCGTCCTCCTCAACTCATTTCGGACGGCTCTGGGATCTCCGTCGGAACGCACCAGTGCCGCCCTAGAGTCACACCTCTGTGGGTCCCACCGTCTGTTTTCATAGACGATCGCAGCCCCCCACTGCGACCGTCTTCGACCCCAAGGACCCCCTTTTAGTCGCCTTGTACGACAGGCAGAGGATACCGTAGCCGAATTCTATGCCCCGGCTAGAGGGCGCAACGGCAACACTTTATCGTCGCCGCCTCCTCCTCCGAGCAGGGTCAGTACGCTCCCATTCACGCTCTGCGGTCTCCTTGTGGACCATGACAGTCTCACAAAAGGTGACAGCTGCATCCCAAGCGGAGCTTTTGCTCAGCATTGCCGCTATAAGAGCGGGTGGGGATGGGAGTCATGCTTCACTTTTTGTGTTAGGATCTGCCGCTCGGTCCGCCACGCTGGGCACTCTTCGAGCGTGTGCTGCGCAGAGTCCAGGTCAGAACAGCAGTGGTGACATCGTGCTGTCTGCTCTTTTCCTATTCTGTGCAAGTACTCACCGAAGCATATGCAACAGTTACCTACTAACCCGTGGAACCATATACGAGTATCAATCAAAAATGTATTGTAATTTCAACTATAACTATGGAAAAACTAGGTTCGAAATTCAAAAATCGTCGGAACACACGTGTGATACTAGCGCGCTTGACGGGTTAAGGGTTCTTAAAATTCTGGAGTGTCTACGCTTGTTTTGTTATTAAAGACTCGAGAATTTTATGACCTAATTATGTAATGTTGCATACAATATTTTTTCTCAGGCCACAAATTGATTTAAATAAAAAATCGATATGGTGGCAGAATACGGGCACTGACGTGTGCCCAGTTAAAATAAAAAACAAAAGCAGAATTGACAGATTACGAGGGTGAATCAAAAAGTTCTTAGAACTGCATGGTGATAAAACCTTTTTAAATGTAGTTTTTTTTGTTTTTTTTTTAGCTGTCATTATGATATAATATGGCGGCAAATTTTATTTGCTTACGCGTACCAATTGCACATAATTAGTTATTTTGTGAAGCAAATCGCTCAAAATCTGTCATTATGGACAAAAATGAGTTACGTGCCGTGATTAAGTATATCTGTCTGAAAAAAATGTCCACTAAGGAAATTCATTTGGATATTCAGCAGACTATAGATACTAATGCTATACCATATTCCACGGTTGCTTACTGGGTTGCCAAATTTAAGAGAGGTAGGCCCAACTGTGAAGATGACCCTCGCTCCGGCCGGCCTTCCACCTCGGTCACTGATGACAATGTGGCGAGAATTGAAAAATTGGTATTGGAAGACAGAAGAATTTGCATCAAACAGTTAGCAGAGATCCTACACATCTCTTTTGGCAGCGTGCAATCAATATTGACGGACGTTTTGGGGCTTAAAAAAGTTTCCGCAAGATGGGTTCCGCGAATGTTAAATGAGGTAAACAAAGAACAGCGTGTGGAGGTTTCGAAGCGGAATCTGGAAATCATCGACCCGGATGCATTTTATCGCCGATTTGTGACCATGGACGAAACATGGCTCCACCATTTTGATCCCGAAACAAAAAAACAAAGCATGACCTGGAAACGACCATCTTCGCCACCTTTAAAAAAAAATCGAGTTTTTCCGACGGCGGGCAAAGTTATGGCCTCTGTATTCTGGGATGCGGAAGGAATCCTATTCATTGACTACCTGCCGAAAGGAAAAACCATTACAGGTCCCTATTATAAAGAATTGATCCCAAAAGTGTGGCAGGCGATCATAGAAAAACGCCGGGGAAAGTGGTCTGCGGGCGTACTGTTTCACCACGACAACGCCCCAGCTCATCGCTCAGAATTGGCACTCACTGCTATCCGCCAAGCTGGCTTCACGCTGCTTGACCACCCGCCATATTCTCCGGACTTGGCTCCTAGCGATTTTCACCTGTTCCCGAAATTAAAGGAGCACATCCGCGGAATTCAATTTCGAGATGATAACGCCGTAGTGGGTGCTGTAGAGGAGTTTTTAGAGTCCCAAGGAAAATCGTTTTTTTATGAATGAATAAAAAAAAATTGAGAAACGATACTTAAAGTGTATAGAAGTACAAGGAGACTATGTAGAAAAATAAAAAGTAAGAAAACATTATTTTTTTGTTTTTCACCTTTATTCTAAGAACTTTTTGATTTACCTTCGTACAATGCTGGAGTCTCACAGTAAGGATTTCTATAGAGATCCTATACGAGTTTCACCAAGGGCGACAGAAAAGCTCTTATGCAGCTAAATTGAGAACTAGTCCTAAACGTGCGGCGGCTTACAGTAAACAACCTCTTTAATTGACAAGACAACAAATTATATATCCATCTCGGTCGCTCTTATTCAATTTAGTATATGATCTTCTCGCTCTTAGCGGTATTATTATTTGACGTCTACTCTGGGTACTCTGAGGCTGGAGTAGAAGTTATTTGTAATTTTTTTTTGTGACATAAGTGGCAAACGAGCAGGCGAATCGCCTGATGGTAAGCGATTAGCGCCGCCCATGGACACTCGCAACACCAGAGGGGTTGTAAGTGCGTTGCCGGCCTTTAAGGTTGGAGTACGCTTTGAAGGTTTGAAGGTCGAATCGGCCCGGAAATACCGCAGGCGGCAGTTCATTCCACAGTTTAGCTGTGCGAGGCAAGAAATGTTTCGAAACTAACGTCAGACTACTATAAAACCTACTTGTTTTGACTAAAAATCCGTTTACTCGTATTTCTGTTCCTGTATACAAATAATTTATTGAAAAAGTATTTTACAGAGATATGAATATGTATATACTAAAATTAAATATAAAGAGATAATTACAAGGGCCTGAACTAGGTTTCCCTGTGTTTCAGGCAAAAAAAAGGTATGCAGCCTAGTTGAAAATAATAGCATTGTTCCGCAACATTCGCAACCATTTATTATTCCTTCCACAGCACTTTCAGCGGCAATCCTATTTTCCCAATACCCACACCACCGGTCCAAGAACCGGTTCGAACTGCTTATAACGTGTTCCCAGTAATAAGCGATTTAAATGCATGCAGCCAGGTGGCCGGCGCAACATCTAAATAGCATCGTGGCATGGTACAATGTGCATGAAAGTCAATAGGATCAAGTCTTACGGCTTGGCCATGACTTGGAGCGGCGGCGGCAGCGGCAGCGGTTTCCCTAATACATTGCGTGTGATCTCAACTAATCGCAGTGCGTTACGCGTCTCGACCGAGCAATGAACAGATAAAAGCTTACCACGCTACATTTCGCGCCAAGTTGTAGCTGGTCAGTTAAGGCTATACCGTCGCCGAAATGTTGTCTTGCTCGTTCGCTATTATTAGCTTAATATGCTGTATTCATCGCCCACGTGCGGAAACTCGAGAACCAACATAAAATTGTACTGATCATAGTCTCCGAGTAAATTGGATGTGAAATACGGACGGACGGACGGACAGACATGACGAATCTATAAAGGTTCCGTTTTTGCCATTTTGGCAACCCTAAAAACCAGCATAAAACAAGTCGTCATATCATGATCATCATCGTTATTGGGGATTGACAAGAGACATCATCCTTTTCTGGATTACTTTTATTGTTATTGACGCTTAGAGACCTTAAACATCTCTTACAATATAATAAAATGACTTAGTGCTTTTTCATTAATTACTTATTTTAAGTTTAACGTTTAGATACCATGTACATCTCTAAGCAGTTTGTAATAATGGACACTCAAAGACCATATATATTTCTGAGAAATTAAATTTATTTTATATTTCAGGGCCACTTCGCACTATGTCACAGTGAAAATCTATGAAAGCTGCTAGAAATCTCATATTCTTGTCATTGTGACAAGGTGCGAAGGCTCAGAAATCAAATTCTTCAACTGTACATACATAAAAGGGGTCAAGTATTGGTAAAGGTTGGCACGTTGCGCAACATTCCCAGAACTTCGGTGAGTGCGGCGATCTAGGAATCTTAAGACGGCGCAGTACGATCGGTGTGGATCGGTTCTCCATACAAACGTATTTAGGCTCTCATTTTAAAACGCCATGCTAGGTCGCGGGTGTCCGCTGGATGCGGGTGGCGCAGGACCGGTCATTGTGGAAGTCTTTGGGGGAGGCCTATGTCCAGCAGTGGACGTCTTTCGGCTGACATGATGATGATGATGCTAGAATAACATGAAACTTTGTATACACAATGGGATCCGGCATACCTAGGTCGAAAATTAGTTTCTGTTGCTAGAAATTGAAAAAGAAAAAAAATACAGCGGTTTTTTGAGTTTTTTACGGCTTGTATTAAAACCATAATAATCGCTGTATTTTTTCGCCATTATAATTTCAAGCAACAGAAACTAATTTCCGCCCTAGACAAGCTGGATCCTATTGTGTATACAAAGCTTCATGTTATTCTAGCATGGCGTTTTAAAATGAGAACATAAATACGTTTGTATGGAGAACCAAATGTACTGCGCCCTCTTAATGTGCCTAGTATGTTTCACTTTGGTTTACAGTTAGTTAGTTTGGATTCGACGTAAGAAGTAGTGCAGTGCACGTTATGGGCTTTGTGGCGTTAAGCCATCTGAAGCAAAACCAATAGGGTGTTTCACAACACAGTTTTACGTTATCAATAAACAAATCACACGAAAATACTAGATAAAAAAACCGGCCAAGTGGTGTCGGATCACGCACAAAGAAGGGTTCCGTACCGACACCTAATCTATATTCAAAATCACTATACAATACATTGAATCAAAAAAGGTCGGATCTTCATAGGAAGCTCACAGCACTTACGCCCGTTTGTTCGGGCAAGACAGTTTTTCAGCAATAACTCAAAAACCGTTACACCGTTCTTGTTCAAATCAAAAATCGTTGAAAGGATTTATTATTCTACATCATCTTAAGTGTTTTCAGAATTTTAAACTTAATAGTTTGGACTTAAGAGGGGGCGGGGGACGGAGTTTTTTAGAATCCTCTATGTCATTGTGCACGCCTATGTGCATTGAAAAAAAAAAATTAACTCCCTGTTACATGTATGGGGGGGGGGGGGAAGTGTTTCTATACAGTTAAAGAATTTTTAATAGGGAATTGGATATAATTGTAAAAACTGTAATATTATCATTAATAACATTACTATATAAAAGCGATATCAGATGGATATCTAGCAAGTAAATTCGTGAATATATAAATAACATGTTTGACATTCTTTATAATTTCTTATTTTTGATCTTTCTTTGTTATAATTTATTCACTTACTTTGTAGACATTTTACAGATATTTTTACTCGTGACTTGTTTATTATGAATTATATGCAATTTAGATTTTTATTCTTTTAATAATTATTTCACAATTATTTCAAATGCAATGTATATTGTTTATTGAATAAATAACTCAGAACTAAGAAAATGTGCCGGTAAAAATATGGCCCATGCGTTCGTCGCCGTTCTTTTGAATTCGCTTAAAACTTCAAAAGTTTCACGAACTCGCGAAATCGACTCGAGTTTCCAATTACAGGTAAATAAATCACTCGTAACGTGCGTTATTAAAGTGCGGCCAAGTTCGTCACATTCGATAATTTGCAAGTTTTTCCCCACTGCGCAGTATATGGGTCAAGAGAGAACTGAGGGGGCGCGGTTAGGCTGTGATACACTAGGGTTATAAACTCGGGCCCTTTCTTTTCAAGTTTTTTTTTAAACTTACGATGTTTGTATTTTAAAGCAGTATCTCCAGTATTTTTCGAAAGATAAACACAAACGTACGCATTTGCGTTTACTCTCAATTTGTATGGCAACAAGAACAGCGCCTCTGGCGGCCTTTAGTGGTAGCTATTTCTTGACGCGTTTGTTTGTATTTATGTTTCCAAAAAAATATAATAGAGGTACAGTCAGTCCGTCAGTCAGTCAGAGGTAGAGGTAGAGGTATCCTCAACTGGTTGAACTAAAATTTGGTAGACTTTGGTAAATTCGGCAACATTGTAATATTATGGTACCACCGAGCTGATCAGACGGTGGAGATAAAATGTGGCCATAGCAACATCAACAACTCATAATCTATACAACATAAACCCGTCATGTTTGTGTTCAATGAGCTCATCTCCCATCGAGTGGTACATTCATCACGTCATCAGTCCGTGGAAAAAGCGTAGAGTTAGCAATAAAAGCATGTAACAAATGTTTTTTTTTTTTGCAGAAACTTATATTACTGACTTAGGCTCGGTTTCATAATTCGATAGACCTTCAATGGGTTAGTTTTGTCGAGAAAGGTACGGAGTTAACATTGCAATTTAACTTATGTAGATCTTAACTAATCCTGTGGCTCAAATGGTGCACTGATGTCCGCGAAAGGCATAAGGGATGCGGGTTCAAATTCTGCCAAGTCGATATGTTTTCATGTTTTTTCTTTGTTTCAATAATGAATGCTTATTTATTAAAATTTTATTAAAAAAGTATGCTTCCGCATATTTACCTATGCATATAAATATTTCAGCAAATTATATTATAAATGAAATACCTACTCGTATGTGAACATTCTTTAAAATATTCGTACACGGGTCTAACACGAAATTTAATTTATTTTTACTTGTTTATTTATTTTTTAATATATTTTTTGGTGTTGGACCCGTGTACGATTATTTTAAGAATGTGTACAAAGCGCGAGAGTTTAAAGTGTTATACCCATGTGAAATAGAAATTTATCCCTTTAATTATCATGTGGCTTATCTGGGTCGTAAAGTGACTAAATTACCCAAAAACCGCCAGGTGACAATCTTTAAGGTTATGAGTTGTATTTTTCAGAAAACGTGCATTATTTTAATATCTGTTTCTATATTTTGTACCTACATATATATTCTGCGAAAATGTTGCCAGTTATAAAGCTCTTTGATAACGAGTGTGCGAAGCAAATATCAATAAAGGATGCGCAGATTTAGAAACTGAGAGATTCATATTCAGACTTCTCAATGAAATATTTAACTTTTAATCTACTGCCAGTGGCTAGAGCGGAACTCAATAATTTATTTTTCACCTCAGCGGCTTGAAAATGACGGTTTTGCTGCTTGAAACCAGTGAGCAAAATACAATTTTGCAGCGAGCGTGATAAAATATAACTTTTTAATTTTTCATATCGTAGGTTAGTTTAAGTAACTTCATTCTCTCTATCACTATTCCTTTGCGTTATATGTTCTCGCCGCTGAGGTGAAAAGTTGTATGTATCACACGAGAGCAAAGATATCCGCATCTCGTGTCTTTGAGTCCCTCGCTATTCCCAAGATTCTAATTTTGAATCACTCGCTCAACTCCAACACTCGCAGCAAAAATCTACTTTGCTCTCTTGTTGAACAAAAAACTATTTTACTTTGTTCAGATTCAGAATCAAAACCAGAATGCTTCAAACATTTTAATAGCAGACAAATTTTACGAAATGTCTTATTGTTATTTGTTACTGTTGTTTAAGTTTTTTACACTATTCGAATTATTCTCATAATTATCTTCTATCACAGTTGGTTCTACTGATTTTTTTGTGTTCTGTTGTGTGTGATATTTTTTTCTATGACGGTTTGACGGTGGCAAAACCTTTAGCTTTCCTGATGAAATGGAGTTAGTTTATGGAGGCTTGCGTCATTAGCGCGTGGTGACTCTTTATCTATTTGAGGATAAGATATAATCTGAGACATAGCCATTGTCATAACTTTACATCAAACTTTCTCCGACTTGAATAAAAAAAATATTTGGACACAGGCAGTTACTGCAGATGCCCTAAGAAATAAGCGCCTATTTAAATATTTGCTCATGTTACACGGCCCACCCTGTATAAAGAGGCCATTCATTGATATGGCGTACCAGCGCTACGGTGTCCTCTTTAGACGCATTCGTTTCGTCATGAACTTTAAGAGGCCGCAGTAAGCTCGGTTCCCCATACAATCGTAGTTTCGCTCTCATTTTAAAATGGCATGTTGGAATCATTTGAAACTTTGTATACACAAGGAGATCTAGTATATCTAGGTCGGAAATTAGTTTCTGTTGCTTGAAATTATAATGGAGAAAAAATACAGCGATTATTAAGGTTTTCATGCAAGACCTAAAAAATTCAATCGCTTTATTTTTTTTCATTCAAATTTCTAGCAACAGTAATAATAATGTCGTGTATATACAAAGTTTCATTCTATTTCAGCCTGGCGTTTTAAAATGAGAACGAAACTACGTTTGTATGGAGAATCGAGTTCGGTGGAGCGTACGGGGGACTCTTAATGGGTTAGGTTGCTGACTTCCCGGTACTAAAATACTTTTACACCAGTTATTATTTATTTATTTATTTATTAAAAATGGGATTGCTCTTGGCCAGCATCTAGCCAGGGGGCAAAGATGAGGCCGACGATGAAGCGAGCTCACCCAGAAGATGCCTATTCACTCGTGCCTTAAAAAGGTCCAGGTTATATGAACTCGGAAATACAGTTCACGTGTAACCCCGCCTTTATAACACACATTGAAACTACGTAGTGTACTTGTGTATGTGTGCAATGTGAAAGCTGGTGTGTATTGGTTGTTGTTGTGTGTAGTGACGTAGCACACAGATGGAATGCGGTTGCAATGCAGTCAGTATTAAAAAACAGTATCGTAACTTCATACAAAACATGTCAATACAACTTCTTACTAATATTATGAATGGGAGAGTTTAGATGTTTTTGATTTAATCACGCCAAAACGGCTTCACGGATTATAATGAAACTTGGTGCACAAACAGTCTATAGGTGTCAGCGACAGATAGGTAGAACAGAATTTTTCATTCCGAAAACCATCCGTAGATGTGATGAAATAGGCAGTGGAAAATTATGCGGCCAAAGTGGCGCCACAAGCTAGTAGTTCATAAAAATACGCAAAGAAGTAGCAAAGTAGTGATAAATTCTATCCCTTTTTCAATGTTCAGTTAATCCTCAAGTCAATAAGGGTCGGCAACGCACTTGCGAGTCTTCGAGAGTCACAGGCGTCCTACCGTGTCAGCTTACCATTATGCAGGCCATTTGCTTGTTTCCCACCGTCTTCTTATAAAAAAAGCTTTTTCATTTAATGTATGTAAATAAGCAGTTTTCAGTAAATGCGCCTTTGAAAAATAATAATATGGTTTACAGTTGTAATGTGGCCTAAATACCTAAAAAGTTATCCATTTATCTACTAGGTATCTACATCTTACTTTTGAAAATAAATGGCGGATCTCGATTTAATTTTCACATATATTCAGATTCAGATTCATTCATACTCGTAGCTTAGGTATTCGATTTTTCACCTCGTAAGCCTTTTGTTTTTCAACTGTAGTTGGCGACCCAGTGTGCTACCACAAGTACAAACTAAGAGTAATGCTTCAGTACAAGACGTGACTTTTTCGATTTTGTATAAATTCTTGCCATTTAGTTTTATTCAGTACTAGCTTTTTCCCGCGACTCCGTCCGCGTGCAACTCGTAATATATCGTCGGCTAATGGTGTAAACCTGCTACCGTCATATTATGGAAGATTACAGGAGAGGCAAAAAACGTGATTGGAATTAAAATATTAAACCCCGAAAAACGGACAAAAAATATCATTGTGTTATTATTTCCCCTAATTCCAAAATAAAAGAGAGGTAAAACGTTTTGGTTATCTATTTTACGATGACTTGTCTAACTTAACTGTATTTTGCAATCAAATAACGTTTTAAATTATGGATTGAGCAGTGTGTCGAGAAAAAGAAAGTAAATAGATCTTCGTGTTAATTAAAAAAGTATTTACTTAATGTACAAAGAAACATCTTGAAAGAAACTAAATAAAATCTTCTGAAATAAATAAATATACATATTTTTTGGGTGTTGAGCAAAAATATTCATCATCATCATTCAGCCGAAGGACATCCACTGCTGGACGTAGGCCTCCCCCACAGAGTGCCACAATGCCCGGTCCTGTGCCACCCGCACTCAGCGGACTACAGCGACTTTCACCAGGTCATCAGTCCATCTTGTGTGGGGCCTACCCAGGCTGCGCTTTCCGGTAAGTGGTCGCCACTCGAGAGCCCTAATGGCCATCGGTTCTACGTGCAATGTGCCCCGCCCACTGCCACTTAAGTTTAGCGATTCGAAGGGCTATGTCAGATAATTGGGTTCTACTGCGGATTTCTGAGGCGATCACGCTGAGATACTTTCAGCATAGCCCTCTTCATTGCTTTTTTGGTGACTTCAAGCCCAAAAGCCATCCAAAAGTCTTTTGGCTTGAGGCTCATAGTAAGCGACGACGTTTCAGTGCCCATTATGTCATCACTGGCAACACTCACTGGTCAAAGACTCGTCTTGAGACACTGTTACAGAATTCTTTTAAGAATATGAAAAATACCTGCTAAGAACTCTCATTAATTTTGATAAGAAGTTAACCTAACCCCAAAACAGTGATTTTATTGGATGTACAGCTCAAAGCCACGAAATATTAATAAAAAACAATAATAGTACATACCTTTGCGATATTATACTTCTTCGTTTACACAAATAACACGAAGCACAGTTATCTTTTGAAGGAACACACATCTAAGCGATCAAAATTCTTACGAAAATGGCGGGTATATTGGAGTTAGCCAATAACTTTTAAACTCGTGGAGTTTTACTCATCATGTGATTTAAGCAATTTGTTAAAGTAACTGGCAGTCTTAGCAGTTTTTCTCAGGCGATGCATCTTTTTATTGCTACATAATGGTGGGTAAAACGAAAAAATTATAAGAAATGGATTTAGCAGGTGTACACTCATAGCAAACGATATTATAGAAATAATTGCTATTCAATTTCTAGTAGGCGCCTATACAAACTTTTACCCCCTTTTCACCCCCTAAGGAACGATTTTCGGAATAAAAAATATCCTATGTCCTTTCTCGGGACTCAAACTATATCTATACCAAATTTCCATCTAAATCGGTTCAGCGGTTTAAGCGTGAAGAGGAAACAGATAGACAGACGGGTGACTTTCGCATTTATAATATTAGTAGGGATATGGATGTCTATGGTTTTTAGCGCATCCTTAATTTGTACTTGTTGAAGTACATAAGGCAGTTATTTATGCGGAGCGTTCGTGGCCCAGCGGTGCCCGCGTACCGCGTGCGGTATGCGCGGTAAAGCAATGTGGGCGCAGGTCAGTTCTTGGATGGGTGATCGCTTTGAGTGGTTACTAACTGAGCGCCCCGTGCTTTGGAAGGCACGTTAAGCCGTTGATCCCGGCTACTGTCTACGACAGCAGTCGTTAAGCCAAGTTAGAGGCCTTCGGGCGGCTTGAAATCTTGTAACAGTCAAGTTGCCCACTCACTTGACAAAGGGGGGTCGAAGTTGCACCACGTCCGTAGGGAGTACCCACCGTAATCCTACACGTGACTCCTGGGTGGTACTAAAAGTGCAACAAAAACTGGCAACCGTACTTGTCTTCTCGAAGATCTCACGGTTCGTAAATAAATGCCATACGATTAAAAAAAAAATGCTTAGCAGGTTATTTTGTACTTGTACAAGTACGCGGGGACTTACCAGAATAAATACATAATGAAGTCCTGTCGGAAAAACACAAAGACAAGCTCAAAAAGTATATAGGTATACCTAGTTGGTTACTAAGTTATGTTACTGTAATAAAATATACTAACGAAAGTTAAATAAATTATATATTAAAATGCACACAATCAGGATTTACATTTGTCAATTTCATTCAAAATGGCCTCCTTGGGCCTGAACACAGGCCTTCAGACGACGAGGCCAGTCATCAATAGCGGCACGCACGGTTGTCATATCTAATTCCGTCACTGTCTTGGCTATGGCCCGCTTGAGGGAGTCAAGATTTGTGTTCAATAACAAAAACAGGCTTTCTCCTCAATAACTTGCCATATAGCATAATCCAGGGGGTTGAGGTCCGGGCTGGAGGAGGGCCAGTCTTCGTGGGCAATGAAGTCAATTTTGTTGCTTCGAAACCAGGCTTGAGTTGTTTTTGCCTTATGTGCAGGGGCTGAGTCTTGTTGAAAGACCCAGGGCTGGTTTTGAAATAGAGAGTGGCTAAAAGGCTTCACTATTGGTTCCAGAACGGTTTCCTGGTAAACTTTAGCCCCAGTTTTGACACCTTTTTCACAGAAATGGACCTGTGTTAACCCTGAGTATGACACACCTAACCAAATCATGACATAAGAGGGATGATGGCCTCGTTGCACTCTCGGAACAGCTACACTCAATTCTTGACTGTTTTTTGCATACACTCTGTCATTCTGGCGGTTACAACATTCTTCAATGGTAAAAATTTTTTCGTCTGTAAATAATATATTTCGGTGGCCATTTTGTGCGTACCGCTTCAGTAGCACGCGACTTCTATTCACCCTCATAGTCTTCAATCGTCCATTAAGCAAATGACCTTTCCGTCTACGATAAGCGTGTAGTCTAAGGTCTTGATTGATAACTTTTTTAAGGGAGCTTCTCTTCACAGACATCTGAATTGCCAACAACTTTTGCTTCCGAACGGGGTTTCTTGCGATTCTCGCCTTCACTGCCTTTATTAGAGCTGGGGTCCGAACGGTGCGTGGTCTTCCAGACCTCTTGCGGTCATCAAAGCTCAGGGTACTATTGTACCTATTAATGGTACGATAAACGAATTGTTTGTTGATTTCAGATTTTGAAGCAACTTCAAAATCACGTTTGGCGGATGCCCGCATTTGTGCAACGCAATTACAGCGACACGATTTTCTTTTAGACCCCAATCCATTATAAATATGACGAGATAAGTGTTGTGTGTGCTATAAAATTACAACTGACAACCCGCTATTATATGTATTTTTTTATTTTTTCGTTAGCATTTGTTTTAACGCAAGAAAAGAGTTTGCAAATCGAGTGAACTTTGTAACCAACTAGGTAGAAGAAAAAAACACATGAATAAATTTTTCAGCCCACACCAACCTTTTTTGTTATATCATGTTTTTGTATGTTCTCTGTCTACAAACCGATTAACAATATGCTCATAAGTACCCGTGTTCACAACCCATTCAAACAATGAAACATGCACGCAAATAACAAGCCACTAATTAGCATAAATCTCGAGACGTGTTCCTCTTATTTACAACCACGAGGACGCGGGAACACAATTATCTACCGTATCCACGTACGATAAGAGTATTTGACTGTGGTGTTTGAAATAAAGCGCTATACTAGGATTCTGACTAAGCCTCGATTTGAAATCAAATTGATATTTGTTGTACGCACTCAATCTTATGTAGTTTTTTTAATACCACCTCGGTGACAAACAAGCGTACGGCCCGGCTGATGGTAAGCGCTCACACAGATTGTAATGCACTGAAAGTTTTGACAGAACCCTCGGAGCACGAATCAGACTAAACTCGCGATTTTTTAATGTGAAAACGCTGGTTTGAAAAGTTTCGCTGACTCTGCTGGTCGAGGGTGGAAACATGAGTGTTATTGCTTCTCTTTTGTAGCCATGTTTAAACCGTAGTGCTCCGAAAAATGCGCAAGAAGGTAGCTAACAAATCATCTGACACAGTTTGTTGCAAAATGCACATGAAAAATGTCTGTTGTAACTTCCAGGCGGTAGGTGGATCATATATTATTTAAAAAAACCTGCACTAGGAATAGAGTTCTTGATTTGGAAAAAAACCAGTACCCTTCGAAAATTCGTTTGCATTATCTGTTGACATTTGTGTTTGTGTTAGAGAAATAGAGACACTTTACTTACAAGAGGTAGGTTAAGTGTATGGATAAGAAGATTTTTAGTCATTTAATGAACACCTAAAGACTAACCCCCTTATTCATAAAATTTTACAAACCTCTGTTAACTAAAAGTTGTTTTGTCCCTTTCTCACAAACATAAATGTCAAAGTGACAGATAAGGACAAACCAACTTTAGCGGCTTGTTAACTAATAGAGGCTTGATGGGCGTTTATTAATAAGGGGGTAAGATTAGTTTAAGTTATCTAATTAGCATTAAAAGTTACATATATTATTGCTTGAATAAGTACTTAACTCCATTCCAACATGTACAGCATACATTGCTATAGACATCTGAGGTTTGGAGACCTGGAAATCTGCGATACAGGGTTCTCCTAGTCTAGGCACCAGTCTCCACCGCACAAGTTATATAGCTAAATAATAAGTCCTAAGAGCACCTTATGAACCTAATTCTATATACTTTCTGGTGAAGTTAATTTTTGACGTGATAACGTCTTTAAAATCATTTTAGTCGGGTGACATGTTCAGAAACTTGTGTCACACCAAAACCTCACGAGCGCGATCGCAGGTATAAGTGAAGTGCAAGTGAAGTAAGACGTTATCACGTAAACATCTCGATCGTAAACCTACTTTACAAACAACCAATTTTTTTTTCATTTTAGACGTGTGTGTTGTATGTGAAGACATAATACTGTACAGGATTGTATTGTGACGATGGAACCGCTTGAGTTGAGGAATGCAGTGATGGATTGCTTTCTTGTCGTGTGCGGCATAAAGCCGACTGCCATCGCTTATTACAAGCCTCCAAGTGTCTTTTTTGTCAGTTCGGTCACTGCGTGCAAACGATTGGCATAGACGTAAGGTAAACTTAAGAGGGCGCAGTAAGCTCGGTTCTCCATGCAAACGTATTTATGCTCTCATTTTAAAACGCCATGCTAGAATAACATGAAACTTTGTATACACAATGGGATCCGGCATATCTAGGTCGGAAATTAGTTTTTGTTGCTAGAAATTGTAAAAGAGAAAAAAATACAGCGGTTTTTTGAGTTTTTTACGGCTTGTATGAAAATCTTAATAATCGTTGTGTTTTTTCTCCATTATAATTTCAAGCAACAGAAACCAATTTCCGACCTAGATATGCCGGATCCCATTGTGTATACAAAGTTTCATGTTATTCTAGCATGGCGTTTTAAAATGAGACCATAAATACGTTTGTATGGAGAACCGAACGTACTGCGCACTCTTAACGTCCACATGTGTGACAACCCTCGATACCTAATATTTGACAATAATTGTTCAATTAGTGTCAAATATTAGGTATCAAGTTGTTTGTAATGTTTCAAAACTAAGCTGCTGTAAAAGTACCGTTACCGTACCGTACGGGAAAAAGTGTCTGCTGCAAGGAAGTGTTCCTGTCCTTTGCTATTTTAAACCCCCGATGCAACGCAAAAAAAGGGTTTTATAAGTTTAATATGTGTATTATGTGTATCTGTGTGTATGTGTCTGCCTGTGGCACTGTAGCTCTTTAACGGATCGGTTTTTCATGATAGCAGGTTTTCCAGCAGTGGTTCTGAGACATGTTTTATCAAAATCGGTTTAGCCGTTATTGAGATATTGAACTATGAAATGAAAATTTCGGGGGATTTTGAAGCTTCAAAAGTTTTATATAGAAAACTCCCGTGAGTTTGAGACACATTAAATATAATGAAACGGGTCACTCACGTCTTTGAGGTAAAATATCGCTTGACATGTTTCAGACCGGTTCGCGGTCCTTTATTATGAGCACCTATCACGGCGGCGGTTTTTCTTAGCACTGCGTTAGTCATTACACTCTTATTTATGCACTTCGTGCTCGTGCCCGTCCGCTCGGCTGCTCGGCGCGGGCGGAGGCGGCGGCGGCGAGAATCTCGTTTTCTTCACAATTGTTCAATGCCGAGCTACACACAACACTCACAACGTCACATGCTAAAGTCTCGTCCACACTCTTCACAGACGTAGTATTCAACACGGTTTTCCAGCTGGGTGGTACAGCCCATCCACAATCACGATTAAAATTCGGAAAGCGACCAATTTCGATAGCCTCCTAGCACTTTGCACGGTACAAAAAACTTTTTCCTCGCTAATACCTTATCGAACCGAATATAATGTGATGGACCCGAATCCAGTGAATGCTCCGCAACCAGACCCCCGAGCATCACGTTTTTTCATACTACGTATGTGTTCAGACAATCTAGTGGAAATGTTCCAGCCTGTCTCTCCTATGTAATTCTTGCCACAGGAGCAGGGAAAATAGTCGAAAAGTTGGTTAGTTATTACTTTAAATCAACTACCTACAACGGCATAATACCACATACATACACATACATAAACTCACGCCGTTATCCCATGGGGTAGGCAGAGACCAAAGAACGCCAAATACTACACCCACATTACCCCATGGTCTTATTTGATGTCTTAGCTGCTATCGCGAAACGCAAACGAACGTAGTTGGAATATCTCCATCTCTGTCAAATTGTATGTTCGAGCAACAGAGAGAGATATATTCTAAGTTCGTTTTCGTTTCGCGGTCGTACCCCTGATCTAATTTATAGTTTGTTGTGAACAATATTAATGATATTTTCTTTACTTGTTTCAGATTCATGTCACGCGCTGATTTCAAACGCTATGCTAACTTTACGTGAGTAATAGAACGTAAAATATACCTACTCTTTTAAGTACTTGAATATACACATGTATTATATATTTGGATTGATCACCCGGTATAAGACAAGAATAGGATTTGATGACGATGCTCCAATTACTACATCCAAACATCCAATTTAACTTACAAGTAGTTTCACCAGTTACAGAATAAAATTTAAAGATAAAACCAGCGGATTGTTGCGGTTCCAACTGTAAATAATATTAAGTGTATACTTAACTAGCCTTCCTATTTATTTTCGTCACTAAATACCAAACCATTAATGTAAAATAAACCCAAGCATAATGGTATTATGCTTTAGAATTTGGTTGATAACTAAATCACCGATACCATCACTATTACTATAGGTATAGCGCCATCTAAAGTAACGGAACTGTAATTGAAAACGTTAAACCTAAAACCCATTTTATGATCTTTTCGAAGGTGTCGACTGTTGATTTTCCTCCTATTTATGGCCTCATATTTATGACACACACGCCGCCTCCGCACCGCTATTCCACGCGAATACCGCGCGGTTTTTTGGCGCGACGCCCCTCGGACCGCGTTTGCTTTAGCGCGAAACCGCTTCCGCCCCGCACCGTGCGTTTCAAGCTTTCGTGTACTGGAGCTAACTCAAAACAGCTACTATCAAAGAAGTGTAATGATACCGTAAAATGGGGTGAGTAGGGTCAAAACTCAAATTCAAACTTCGTTAACATTTTACTTTTACATATGAAAACTGAATGGTGTATATAATAAGTGTTCCGGACGTTTGTATTTTAGTTTTTATTTTATTTTGGGTAGTTCCATTTCATAACTTTGATGATTTAGAGGAAAATCCACCTCACTCCGTAGTGCCTCGTATTTGGGGTGAGAGGGGTTTTCATATAAAGGTGATTTTGGAAGATTGTTGGATTGTTTTTTTTTATTATGCGTATTACTATAGCTCCATTTTAAATTGGAATACATTATTTTTGTAGCAGTAACCTTAAAATCCCTTCTCACCCCCCCTCTCAAACCTTCTCTCCCTATTCATAACCCACCTCTCCCCTCGAAACCTACTCACCTCGTTTTATGGTACTTCAAAGAAGTGTTACTTCAAAAATTGGCTTATATCGCTGTCCCTAGTAGTGTACCTAGAGGGCAGGTAAATTGGAAATCATCATCCTCCTAGCGTTTTTCCCGGTTGCCTCTTATAACAGCGCGGGGTCCCCTTTGCCAATTGGCACGAAAGCGACTGTCATCTTGGCTTTGCAACCCAAATTTAACTAAAGTAAATCATTGTTTTTTTTTTTCAAATATACTAATCTAGTTATACTAAACAAACAACATAATAATGTTGGCCAAGTGCGTGCATCCATAAAGAAGGGTTCCGTAAGTCCACATTTAAAACCAGTATACAATACATTGAATCCAAAAAGGTCGTAACTTCATAGGGAACTCACGGCACTTAAGTCCTTTTGTTTGGGCAAGATAGTTTTTTAGCGATTTCTCTAAAACCGTTAGATCTATCCTATTAAAACCAAAAATCGTTGGAAGTATTTATGTTATTTAATGTTCATCGCCTTCAAAATGTTTCAGACTTTTACCCTTCATAGTTTGGAAATTAAAGGGGAGACGGGGCGAACGACGACGACGACTTTGACAGCTAATATCTCGCCAACGGTTGACTTAAATGGAAAAGTTTTATAAACCTCCATATCATTTCTAAAGGCCCATCCATAGATATCCCACTCACGCCTATGTGCATTGTTTTTTTTTATCATCCCCCAGTTACATGTATGGGGGATGATAAAAAATCATCCCCCAGTTGATTATTTTTTCGTAATTTCACATCATTTTTTCTAGTGATTCATAGAGTACACCTTTCTACCAAATTTCATAATTGCAGTGCTTATAGTCTCTGAGTAAATGGCTACGGAACCCTAAAACGGTCCTCTAGATCTGATCCATGTGAAAGGGTTGTAATAAGACTGGCTGCGTTTCCACTCTGGATAGTTATGCCTATTCACTGGGCAAGAAACTGACCAACCCTATTGCCACGGTATAATATGTGTAATTAATTAATTAATTTATTTATTTCTTACAAATGTTTACATGGCCTTACAGTTAACCCAATGCGCCATGAAACTTAAGCTTATAAAATATCTATTTAGGCGACGAAACGGCGTGGCCCCGTTGCATCGTCGTCTCCGGTGTAGGATTCCGGGATTCCCGGATTCCTACACGGACGGGGATTTCCGGGATAATGTATATCTTGCCCATATTGCCACGGTATAATATGTGTCATGTATATCTTGCCCATATTTTTGGCCAGTTTGCCAAATAATTGATTGGCACTTGGGCTCCAAACGTTTCAACAGCGAAAGCAGCAAATACCAGCCACCACCACCACCACCATATCAGCCCTAGGACGTCCACTGCTGGACCAAACAACCAGCCGATCTGTTGATATATATCTTTAGAGGACCGTACCCAAAGGGTAAAAACGGGGCCATATTACTAAGACTTCGCTGTCTGTCCGTCCGTCTGTCTGTCACCAGGCTGTATCTTAAGTACCGAGATAGTTAGACAGTTGAAATTTTCACAGATGATGTATTTCCGTTGCTGCTATGACAACAAATATTAAAAACCGGCCAAGTGCGAGTCGGACTCTTTGCCGTTTTTATAGATAATGGTACGGAAGCCTTCATGCGCAAGTCAGACCAGGGGTGGTTTACTACCGTGACGTCATCGCGCCGAGCAAAGTACATGCGGCCGCCGGCTCACACGTCGTGTGACTATTCAATGGTTGCGGCGCAGCGTTACGGATCGCACGCGCACGCGCTGCTGTACTGCTGTACGATCATAAAATAATCCGTTTCGTGTTAAATAATAATGTCATAACCACAGCATTATTGTATTGCAGCAGGTTGCACCAATAATAATAAAAACTTGGACATCTCGTTTTTTATGCTCCCATCAGGACAGTTATCACTCAAAAAACTGACAGTCATCGAGTTTGGTATTCACCAACGATTGAAAAAAAAAAGAAAACGAACATGAAAACGTTGGTTCTAAGAAACCTTTTTTTTTAAGTGATGCCTTTAAAAATGGTGGTTACATGTATGGAGTGCCCCCCTCTTAATTGTATTTGTAGTGCTTATAGTCTCCGAGTACATCGGCTGTCACATACAGACGAAAAGACGGACGGACGGGTTCCGTTTTCACCATTTTGGCTACGGAATCTTAAAAGTACTATTCGTAATTGTATTGAACCTAAACAACACTACTAATAATAAAGTACATACATCAAAATAGGTGCTCGCTGGTGGTAACCCTAGCGCTGAGGGCGAGGCCTCGAAAGAGCGCGTTGCGTGCGATAGAAAGAGATGGCCACGTTTAGGCACGTTTGGCGTACCTAAACGGGGGATTTGTTAACAGAGAAACTTCTGTACTTGTACTATTACTTATTCTGTGGTCAGACTCGCAGTTTTTTTTCATATACATGTATGATTTGCATGCCGCTTGTGATTAAACATGTATTCGCAACTTTACCTATCACATTACACCTCTTGTATATGTATTTAAAGAGAATAAAAAAGGAGACAAGAAGCTGGGTTTCGAGATCTATAGCCGAATCGTTACTGCTGTTTCAACAATGCATGCAAGCGACCCCAGAGGTCACTAGCACTAACAACGCCGCTAATAGACTTGGGGAACTATAATAAACCGAATTATCGCGTCTCAGAACTTCGCCACCGAGCCATTAGGTACCTAATAACTTGCACAACTTAGAATATGTTTTAAAAGTTTTCATTGAGAATTAAAACTTGGTAAATCTAGACAACTTTATTGTGTCTAGCTCGTGTCACTGTTGACAGGGCTGGCGAAGAATTTTGGTGCGAAATGTTGTCGACTTTGCACACCCCCGGCTTGATTGTGGCAATAGTAGTTACCAAAAGGAGAGATAAACGGTATTTTCGAGCAATTTTAAGCGTCGAATTCAAGGGAGCGTTTAGTAGAGATGTAAGAGTAAAACGGTTCTTAAATCTGTTGGTGTACTAAGGTTTTATGAAATATAGTAAAGCCATAAATTTATATTTCTCAAACCTGCGCCTACATGTATGCATTAATGTCACGAAAAGAGGACATGAAGTTACGCCGCCCAAGAAGTAATGTAGGGAGCCATAAACAGGTTTTGTTGTTTCTTTCGAGCTTTTCGTGAATTTTGGTATTTTTTTAGTTTTTTCGTGTTATTTTGTAGCGTTTTTTCGGGATTTTTTAATGTTTTTTCGTGTTTTTATGTACTTTTCATCAGCTTTTTGTTTCTTCATGCTTTTTGGTATTTTTTGTAGCATTATTCGTGTTCTTATGCTTTTGATATTTTTGATGTTTTTCGTGTTTTTATTGAATTTTTTTGTAGCATTTTACGTGTTTTTTTTTTCGTTTTTTTTCCGTTATTTTTCGTGATGCTTTACTATTTATGGACGTTTTGTATTTGATGTTTTTTTTTTTCATTGTAGTTTATTTATTGTTTTTTTTTAACATGTTTGAGAAAAGTACTATACAATCCTCGGCCGGAACTTACTTCACGGCCTCTGCAGTAATGTACTATTTTGCAATATCATCATCACTACATAGTATAAAACAAAGTCCCTTCCCGCTGTCTGTCCCTATGTACAAACACATACACACACACTATGTATGGTGATTTTGATGCGGTTTTTTTAATGGATCTAGTGATTCAAGAGAAAGGTTTATATCAATAAAACATGCATAATATGGTAGAGAAACACTGATAGTTTTAGAGATAACTAATGTGATGTCGTAAATAAACACATTTTTTTGCGCTTATATTGCAAACGCTGGCAGAACCCTACGAGATAGATCAAAATAATGTACTATAGTATTGTACTACTTAAAAAGGTCTACAAAAAAATCCGCAATCGTATATGTCTATCTCTTAGGGTTAACCCACAATAATCATCTTTTACCCTTTACTTTTTACGAGAAATAATGCCTTATTTACGAAGCAATTTTAAGCAATACAGCATTAATCTTTATCCAATTAAATACTTTAAATACATTTTGAATTTAAAATGGATTAATATGGCCCTCTGCAGCATCTAATTTGAATGAATGTTTTCGAAGATATTACAGATTTAAAATGCAGGGACATAGCGGTTGCGGCGCTACCGGCCTGGTTGTATATCCAGCCTGGCCTAGCCTTGTGTGTGGTTGTGTACCGTAAAATGGGGTGAGTAGGCTCAAAACTGAAATTCAAACCTCGATAACATTTTATTTTTACATATGAAAACTGAATGGTGTATATAATAAGTGTTCCGAACGTTTGTATTTTAGTTTTTATTTTATTTTGGGTAGTTCCATTTCAAAACTTTGACAATAAAGAGGAAAACCCACCTCACCCCGTAGTGCCTCGTATTTGGGGTGAGAGGGGTTTTCGATCAAAGTTGATTTTGGAAGATTGTTGGATCGATTTTTTTTATTATGCGTATTACTATAGCTCCATTTTAAATTGAAATACATTATTTTTGTAGCAGTAGCCTTAAAATACCTTCTCAACCCCCTCTCAAACCTTCTCTCCTCACTCATAACCCACCTCTCCCCGCGAAACCTACTTACCCCGTTTTACGGTACATTCTGTAATATAATTAATATCAGCATTACACCCGTGCGAAGCCAGGGCGGGTCGCTAGTTGAACAATAAAAATAAAAATAAACCGAGCCACAACGAATGCGTACGCAGCACGTGCGCGTGCGCGTGTGCGTGGCGTGCGCGTTGTATCGTATGAAATGTCATAGCAGATGACACACCGCTTGCGTGGCGTGCACGCGTGCTGCGCACGCAAGCGGTTTGTCATCTGCTATCGGGTGCAATGCTGATATTAATTATACTACAGAATGTAACGTAAAACGGGGTAAGTAGAGGTGGGTTATGAATGGGGAGAGAAGGTTTGAGAGGGAGGTGAGAAGGGATTTTAAGGCTACTGGTACAAAGATAATGTATTCTAATTTAAAATGGAGCTATAGTAATACGCATAATAAAAAAAATCGATCAAAAAATCTTCCAAAATCACCTTTGTATGAAAACCCCTCTCACCCCAAATACGAGGCACTACGGGGTGAGGTGGATTTTCCTCTTTATCGTCAAAGTTATGAAATGGAACTACCCAAAATAAAATAAAAACTAAAATACAAATGTCCGGAACACTTATTATATACACCTTTCAATTTTCATGTAGTATGTCATATCAGTAGATGACAAACCGTCACCATCATCATCATCTGCTATGACATTTCATACGATACAACGCGCACGCCACGCACACGCGCACGCATTCGGTGTGGCTCTGCTTTTAGCTATTGCAGGTTCATAAATGTAGAAAATGTGATATTGTAGTGACAGGTTGCTAGCCCACCGTCCACAACACACTTCAACCTGGTTCCCATAGTCGACTCTTACAACACCCAAGGGAAGAAAAGGGGTGGTGCTATTCTAACCCGACACCACACGTGGGAATGTCAATAATATTGAATCAATTTTTTCACATACGCTTATCTAGAATATTAGAGTATCTTTAATTTTTTAATTGAATTAACATATTTGAATTCTTAATACTATTAGAATGTTTTATGTGAATAATTTTAAGGATACATCGACATTACATTAATTATATGGATTTTATTGTTATTCTTTACCATTAGTAAATTTTAATTGTACGGAAAATTTGAATGCTGGACTTACAGCAAAACATGTATGTATACTTGAAACTGTGAATGGCATCCTATGTGACTCATGTTTTATAAAATAAATTATCTTATCTTATCTAAAAAGGTACATCTTAATCATATTTTCCATCTGATACTTTCTCAGTTCGCCCGTTTATCATTTACTTACGCCAACAAGTAAGTTAACCGTCTGCGGTCGGCGTGTTGTGCCAACGATATTGAATAATATATGACATGCCGTGGACTATGCCCCAGACAGATTTGACGGATAAGGTGAAGGTGGGTAAATAAATGACGTATTTAACAGCCAGAAGTGGTATTCTTGTAAAAGTATTGGCTTGTGGCGTAAAGACGTACGTCTCCACCTGTAGTTATCACCTCAACTCTCGCCCCACCTTAAACGCTCGCTCCACCTGTCATATGTCAGCCAGTACAGTCTAACTCCTATATACGTAACATGGTTTTAATTTGATAAAATGTAGGCTTTGCACTTGATATTTCATACACAAATTTTGTAAAAATCATTTTCTCTTTCGTTCGTAGAGTTTTTTTAATCATTAAGCGGTTTATATTACTTCAATCAAGATAGTTTTAACGCATAAACCCAATCGATTAGTACATCGATAACTAGAACATCACTAGAGGTGAGATGGTTTGACAGTTACACGTATTCACAAAGTATTTTTGAAAAGGTGGGGACGTACGCCACGACACGTTAATGTCATAAATGTTGTCCCCACCTTACACCCCTAGCAATGTAGGTGTACATGGCCGCCACGGGTGTAGTTGCTATGGTAGTTGCTAAGGCAGTTGACATTTGGTGTCAGCAGTATATTTCATGTGCTAAGATGTTTAAAATAGAAATGTACAATGTAAGTGCAAATGTAACAAGAAATCAGTATTTCGACTGAAAAAATAATTTCCTTTTGTTGGGGATCATTATATAATGTATGTATGTATGTATGTATCTATTGTAAATTCCAGTGATGTGACGGACAGGTAACCTATTATGTAAATTTGTTTTGCCGAGTGTTTATGAAAATTAACATGTAATTTGGAAAGAAAATCTGCCTAAAACTTTGATGAATCTAGTATCCACCTACCTAAATATTTATTTCATGTCAGTTGAGAGAGATTCGTCGATGATTTAAGTACCAAGTACTAGTTGCCGAAAGCATGTTAAGTGTTTTTTATTGCAGGATTTGGGAGAAATTCTACTTGGTGGTCATGCAATGTAAGCTGCAAAATGCAACAAATACAGCTGTAAGCAGTAGAAGGAAAAATATTTCAACCATTCATAATAATAAATATATTCCGGCTTAGTAAATTAGTAAAATGAAGAACCAGAAGTTAATGACAGTATAAGGACTCTTTCAATGCTTATTCATTATTTACTCTTTATTCATAGCATAGCATTTGTTACAAATGAATGTTATTATTGGTATTATATTTTAGAACAAAATTAAGAATATTTTATTATATTTTTCATTCATACATTATAAAAACACCAACACAAAAAAGAGAGCCTAGTCAAACAAGCCCCCCCCCCCCCCCCGAGTTGTACTGGGCGAAAAGGTACCCATCACAATTGCTGCCTTACCAAGCTGGATCAGTTGGATGGCGATGGACAACCTTTGCACCAGACAAGAATCAGAGCATCAAACCCTCTCCTAGTTTCGTCGCCCTCCATTTATGAAGGCTAAAGCCTCAAGTCTCCCAGCACCCTGTCGTCTCGAACGCAAGCGGTACAAAGTAGTAATTATTCAGAAGGGCTGAATATTTGTCTCGCTTTTAGATTTTTTGAATAAAAACAGGCTTGTATGTTATTTCTTGTTTTTTTTGTTCCCATTATATAATTGTTATATAAACAATTTTAGACATACACACTTACATACACATATATCATCCCCTGATCGTGATGGCTCCAACACTTGTGGCCCTTGTGTGGGCCCTGGGTACTAGTTCTCCTTTAGCTTATGAGTAAGTAAGAGAATAAATGTAAATAAAATACAAGTAATTATGTAACCTCTTTAATTATGGTACAGGTGGCCAATTTCTCTAAAATATAATGAACAAGTATGACAATGCAGCATAACGATAATTTTTATATTAGTTATTTTGCGTTATGCGTTCTCGATCACTCATATGTCGTATATGATCTTATCATGCTGCCAGTTGTTTTAATTTTTCATTCAGTTCTCGGTTTCTCGGTGATCGGAAGCCGTTACTCCATCATGACAGCTGCAGCATAACAGCCATAACAGTACTTGGACCTATACTTCGTATCTTCCTTTGCAGGTCGTGTTTGTTGGTGCGTATGCTGTGCAGTTGTGGCTGTATATGATTACCATAATATCATGTACAAAATAAGAATAAAAATTATATAACATTACACAAACATAACATAACCGGCCTTTTCATCGCTTGTGATTTCGTTATATTGTACTTTTGTGGTTGCTATGCAACCGAGCGCTGTGTAAGCCGAGAAGGTATTCTCATCAAAGATATTCTATAGAACTATACTAGACCGCTAGCTTTTTAAAACCTTTACAGTTAAAATTAAAATTTATGTCTAAAGTCACAAGACTGTTTTTTAATTATTCACAGATGTAGGTAGTGCTAGTGGTTGATGTTATCAATAATGCTGCTATCAAGTGGCGGTCGTGGGTTCGAAATCTGCCTCGTATTAATTATTTTTTTGGAACTTATGTACGGAGTTTAATTTCATATTTACCATCGGGTGAAGAAGAACATCGAGAGGAAACCTGCAAGGATCTTGAAAGCCATTTCTGTTTTGAGAGTTTTGTGTTTACATTTTTGATCACTAATTCTGTCACCGAGGTCAACGGGTCATTCACATATTTAAGGTCAACTATCGCTCGACATGTTTCAGACCGGTTTGCAGTCCCTAATCATGAGTACTTATCGCGGCGGCGTTTTTTTAGCATTAAAAGGGTAAACTAGGTGCTAATAGAACTGCCGCTGCGATAAGTACTCATGAATCTCATGATTAAGGTCTGCGAACCGGTCTGAAACATGTCGAGCGTGGGTGACCTTAACGACGTGAATGGCCCGTTTCATCATATTTTAATGTGTCTGAAACTCACGGGAGCTATCCATATAAAATTTTAATAATATTTCAAATTAGGGCGCAATTTGACCATAGAAAATTGTGACGTCATTAGGTATATTTCCTTATAAACAATACTAAGCGAGCGTTTTAGACGCTTCGTAATAAGTTGCTGATTTGACTATCAGTAAAATACAGTATTATTTATTAGCGTTTCTAGGGTACACTTACGTAAAACTTGTCGAGTGATATTTTACCTTAAACACGTAATCTACATTGCTCGTGGTCACTAACCCTAAAATAATATTGTGATTTAATACATAATCCAATTTTATTTGTAATATATCTGTCAAGTTATATACGTAAATTTGGATCAAAATAGAAAATAAATTTCCGTGGGCCCGCTACTACAGTAGTCTCTCCTTTTTTTTAGTATTTTCTACATCTATGGTACCGGTTTAGGCATTTGCTGTCAAAATTGACAATCGGTGAGTTGATTTTCTTGTAAAGAGGTTTAGTAAGTAGCAAGTCGAGTCAGAAAAAGCAGCAGATTGTATCGGAGATCCAACCGTGAATTATGTAAGAGTAAATATTACTCAAGTTAGGTATTAATTTTCAGTTCCAATCATTCCGTATCCATCATCCTCCTAGCGTTATTCCCAGTACAGTGGCATCCTGAAGGATGCCCGGGGTCCGCTACCTAATCCCAAGAATTGACGTAGGCACTAATCATTCCGTATCCATTGCAGAAAATTTTATAACATATACACGTCTGATTTTTAGGGTTCCGTAGCCAAAATGGAGAAAACGGAGCCCTTATAGATCCGTCATGTCTGTCCGTCCGTCTGTATGTCACAGTCGATTTACTCAGAGACTATATTATGAGCACTACAATTAAGTATGAAATTTGGTAGGAAGGTGTAGTCTATAAACCGCTATAGAAATTTGATGTGAAACTACGAAAAAAATATTAAGCTTGTCGGGGTGGGCACCCCATACATTCAACATTGTTTGGTGAGATATTAGCTGTCAAAGTCGTAAAAAGTGTACCCCCCCCCCCCCCCTTCTTTCCAAACTATTTTAATAGTTTAAAATGAAAAAAATCAAGATGAATAATAAATACTTTCAAATATTTTGCGTCTGAACAAGATAGATCTAACGGGTTTTGAGTTATTGCTGAAAACCTGTCTTACCCAAGAATTTCCTATGAAAATACAACCTTTTTTGATTCAATATATTGTATTGTGCTTTTAAATGTAGATTAGGAGGTGTCGGCTCGGAACCCTTCTTTGTGTATAGTCGGAATTGACTGTGATCATTTTCATTCATTTAAGTTTGGGGAATTGTTTATAAATAAATAACATGGGAAATCAAGGGCGTCATTTAAGTATACTTACTCATAGCACAATACAAACGATGCAATTTGTCATGACAGCCTGAAATGGCTGAAATGAATTGCCGTCTCATTTTAACTAAACCTGCAACTCTATCGGTTTTTGTGACAAATTGCAAGATGTGTAATATGTAATGGCCTTATAATGACGATCATAAACGACCATGAATAACTAGTCATATCTTCAGAACGATTGGAATACATAATAAACTATGAAGCCATAAAAGAACCATGAAGCGGACATATTTTAGAACTGCTTTTTCATACATGTTTACAATCAAAGAAGTATCCAGCTGCAAAATGCGACTAATTTGAAAAATCTCAAGCTGTTAACCCCGAATTACATAGCAATATGCGCAACATTCTTCAAGCTTTAAAATAGACCGAGACAATACTTTTTTCTTTACTGCTATCTCAGTCTATATTATAGGATGACTGAGAACGCTACATACGTGACGTGGCCTGTCTAGCTAGCATGATAGCACAATGGCAGATTTTATGGTCACGCTTTATCGTCAAAGTCGGGTTAAAATTGACTCCGACAAACCGTGCAGCTAATGTATGCCGCGGACCTTACGCATGTACTACCTAAAACATGATATGATATACCTAGACAATATTATCGATAAAATAATACCAATTCGGATTAGTCAATCCCTACCACGCCAATGTCTCGGTCGTCCGTCTCTTCTTGCACCCGTCGCAGACTGTCAATGTCAGAAGTATGTGAATTAGGTGCAATGTCAAATAGACGGACGTCTGGTGATGACTCGAGCGGACCAATGCGTTAAACCTCCGATTACCTGTTGTTGTGAGTGTTATTATGAGCCCCGGCATCAATATATATTAGGGGTGGGCTGTGACATCATCGGTCTTGGACGTTCACCCCACCTCTGGCTGGCTTTGTGAATAACATAGCAGGACTCAAATGGAGACGTTAATTTTGCAAATTGGTGATGGTGGTGGTGTGGGGATGCATAATTTATATTGAGAGATGAGAAATACTTTTTTATGACTTCTTCAGAATTGTTCGCTAAATGGAAGCGTGGCACTGTCGAAATAAACATCCAGGTCGTATACCTTTTACCCAACTGAAGTATGGACTGTAAGGGGGTGAATTTACGAAGGTGATTCCGAAAGTACTCATTAAAATTACATACATATAATCACGCCTGTTTACCAGAGGGGTAGGCAGAGATCACGGATTTCCACTTTCTACGTTCCTGACATACAACTTTCGCTTCATGAACTCTCATAACATTCTTCATGCATGCGCGCCGATTTAGTATACTCCTGACCTGGCCTTTCTGCAGAATGTCTCCGATTTGGTCGGAGTACGTTCGCCGAGGTCTTCCCCTTCCAACTTTTCCATCCACTCTTCCTTCATACACTCGTTTTGTCAATCTTCTTTCATCCATCCTCTCTTCATGTCCAAACCATCTTAGCATACCTTTCTCAATTCTCGTCACTATATCTTCATTAAAATTAACTACCTAAAATGAAACTGTATGCCTCCGTGATCAGTTTCACAATTTCTTTGACATACAGTCAAGTGCCTAAGTAATAATCACGGCTAAAATATGGCGCTCGAAATATAAATTAAAAACCGGCCAAGTGCGAGTAGGACTGGCGCACGAAGGGTTCTGTACAATTTATTATCTATACAACATTAGACACTTTATTATAACTTTTTTAGGGTTCCGTACCCAAAGGGTAAAAACGGAAACCTCCGTCCTCCGTCCTTCTGTCTGCCTGCCTGTCTGTCTGTCCGTCTGTCTCCAGGCACCTGCCAGGTTGAATTTTTTACAGATGACGTATTTCTGTTGCCGACAGCACATACTAAAAACAAAATAAAACAAATATTTAAGGGAGCTCCCATACAAAAAAAATCTTTTAAAAAGTTGCTCGTTGTGTTCATCAGGCGCTGGGTCTCAAAATGTATGGGAAAAATAAAATCCGACTCGCACTGGACCAAAATTCTACATGATATTATTTAGCGTTCAATGTTACTCAAAAAATATTTAAATTAAATTAAAAAGGGTTATAATACTCAAGAAAAATTTGAAGAAATTATGGCTCTCCAACGATCTGTGATTTGGTTGAGTACTATAATTATTTATATATTGTAATTTTGAATATAATTATTCTGTATTTATGTATTTATTATAGGTATATGTATTTTTTATTCATTATATATGTATATTTACTTATTACATATGTATTTATGGGTATTTATTTAGTTATGGTTTAGCTACAAATTATATTCACTCATTGTAACGTTGTTGTACACGGTGTAAGTTTGTCTATCTCATTATTTTTAAAAATCTCCTCTCCTCTCAATCCCTCAAAGGTTAGCTGGAAGAGATCCCTCATAGGGATAAGTTCGCCTTTGTACTCTGATCCTGTGTGACATGTATATGTTTTAAAATGTTATTGTGTAAAATAAAGTGCTTACATACATACATTGTAACGTTGGAACGTTACGTCACCTAGGTTGTGAATACAATCTTATTATAATATATACAATTTGAGCCTTTTCTGCGACACTTACCTTGTAACAGTTGAAATACTAGATTATGATGTATAGCGTTAACGTCTAGTAGTTTTATACATACATAAAAGCATAACATTAATTATCCGTCACAATATGTAACTCATTTCCGCGGCTCACTGTACTCGGCCCGCCGCGTCTTTGTTCGTGGCGATAACCGGTGTGCCCCTCCGCCGCGCGCCGCGCGACCCGCGCTCCTCTTAGCGTGGCTGTTCCCCCGCCAGACAGAGTTTGCCTCAGACGCAGGCGCACGTTTCGCTCTCTCGCAGCGTCCTCATACGTCGCCGGCGAGTTAACAATATTCGATTTCCGAAAGTGCGCAGAACGCCATAAAATGTACTCCTTCAGTTTTATTTAATGTTAAATTCAGTGTAACCCCGATAAGGGTAAGTGTTGAACAGTTAAAGAACGCTATTCTAGGAGTAGTTGTATTTGAATATGTGCCAACGGTTTTTCCCCGTTACGCTTTGAATTCCTTTGTTCTGTTTTGCCTTGATAAATGTTTATCAACGCTTCTAACACTTTCATGACTTCCATTTAGCATTTGTTTTTTTGTCTTTCCTAGTGATAAAAGATGTAATTAGCAAACATTTAACGTTCCATCTCATTTTGTAAGCTCCGCTCTGACTGTGACATTACATCACCATCACCAAGCCATATCACCATCACGCAGTGCTTCTTCCCGCTTACGCTTCAGGCTTGTCACAGTCAGCGGAATCGCTATGGCACCATATTTATTTACACGGTGGATCATTCCAGGGTGTTACGTTACGGCTCGAGCCGCCGAAGCAAGGCACCAACACCACTGCCGCTGAAGCTGACGTCCCTCAGCTAGACCATTCTCCGCGGCAACTCCAGGAGCGAGGGGAGTATCTGTGTGGTGGAGGAGGCCCCGTTGGAACTGGGAGCAACAATTAGACCGGCAGTTAGACCTACCCCCTACGACTTTTTTTTCGTGTGCTAGCGACGACCGTTGGGAGAATAAAGAATAGCCGTTAATTTTATTCTTGGTTTAATTTAACGACTCCCAACTCCTTAATCCGTAGCACTGGCGCCCTTAACGTGGTTATTTTAAGGTCTAATTTTGCTCCCAGGTGGGTTTTGGTGTGTTGGTTTTTTTTTATTTGTTTTTGTGAAACGTTTTTTTAGTTTTTTTTTGGTTGCCGGCAGCTAAAGTGTACGGAACTCCGGTAGTAGTTTTTTTCAGTTCAATTTAATAGTTACGCAAGTACAGTCGGACACATTATATTAATTTTTTTGTGTAAAAAAAAATTTTTTTGCTTATTATTACTCCGGTAGTAACAATTCATATGTAGGCAAGTTCTCATAGTTAAATAAGTACAGTCGGACGCATTACTGTTATTGTTTTTTGTGTAAAATATTGTTAGCTCATTATTACTCCAGTAGTGTTAATTTATCTTTAGGCAAATTCCACAGTGAAAGCAAGTACAGTTGGATGCATTATTGTTGTTTATTTTTTTGTGGGAAAATATTACTTGATCATTATTACTTTATAATAATATCAGTGTGTTTTTCAAGTGAACAGTTAACACTAGTACAGTTGATCACAATTAAGTTTTTTTTTTTTTAATTTTTGGAAGTGTTCTTTAATAATTGTTTAATTGTTGTTCTTGTCATATCTACGTGGTGTAACGGATCCGTACGCATTAGTTGCAATTAATGCTTATTTTGTTGTTGTGATTGTTTTCTTTCCTATTTATGCTTTTCGTGTTTTTATTTGCGAATTTGTGTTATTTTGCTTTCAAAAAAAAAAGCAACCAATGACGTTTAATAGTTAATTATATTTTGTAACAGACGGAGCATTTTATTATATTTGTTGTTTTTTTTTAAAGAAAAACGGCTGTTCAACACATACCTGTTAGGTACTGATATTAAGTTAACGTCGGGTTTAATATTTTTGTCCCGCAATGGCTTTTCCCATTAAATTCATGTCACTTCAGAAGGCCGAATTAGAGTACGAGGTCGCCATACGGGGTGAGACTCCTGGTTCCACGGTCATAGACTTACGCAGGCAGATTGCTAGGTGCGGAACTTTGGTTCCATCAGAGGACATCCTCACGAGTCCATTTGACATCGAGGAGGACATAGATGGTGTAGCTGATGTGCTAGAGAAAATCAACTCTTTCTTAGATTCAAAACCTCTGGACAGGAGCACTTTGCTCAGGGCACAAAATCTGATGCACCACCTATATCATCGGATTAACCGCATTACATGTGAGGACGTGGACCACAAAGAGGCTCACGCCCAGTGCGTCACCAAATTTAAGCTTTGCTCTGATCGCATTAATTTGCTTAAGGATAGCAATATAGACCCTCTGGCTTCCTCCTCTAATGACCCCCAGGCGAGTGCTGCTACCTCTGCGCCCCCACTTAATATCACGGTGACGTGTGAGGGCAATGGCGCGAACCAGTTGTCAAAGTTGCGTTATGATGGCAAAACCTGCGTGAGGGCTTTTATCCAACGCGTGTCAGAATTTTGCCAAGCAAGGAATATTTCGAGTAGCAAGCTACTACATAACGCCACCGAAATGTTCACCGGCGATGCGATTCACTGGTTTAGGAGCGTTCGGGAAAGTGTTACATGTTGGGACGATCTCGTAATACTCTTGAGGCAAGACTTTGGGCAGGCTGATTACGACTACAGGCTGCTTGCTGAGATCAGGGCGCGCACACAAGGGGAGACGGAGAATATCGTGATTTATTTATCCATCATGTCTGGCCTTTTCTCGCGGTTATCAACAGCATTATCGGAGAACGAGAAGCTTGAAATTTTACTCCATAATATCCGGCCTTGTTATGCAAGTAAATTATCTTCCGTTTCTGAGATTAGGACTATTGAGGAACTAAAGGCTTTGTGTCGTAATTATGAAAATGTGCAATCGCGCCTGTCTCAATTTAAAGAACCTCCACGGCCAACTGCTGATACTCTTGCACCTGATTTTGCCTATTCAGGCACGTCTAAGACTAAACCTAGTTTCAACAATAACATTTACCCTAATAGCAATAACAACAGCAAGTACAAGTACAATAGTCATAGTTACAACAAGTCACATTCGCAAGACAGCAGTAACTTTAGTAGCAAAGGTGGTAATCCTAATTATGTGGACGCTATCACCCCTTCTTCATCGAGGGCACGTTTTTGTCCAAGATGCCGGGTGGACACACATAATTTGAGGCAGTGCACGGCCGACAAAGATGTCATCGTTTGTTTTGTTTGCGGTCGTAAGAACGTTAAGACACCTGATTGTCCTGATTGCAATAAAAACAAGAGACACGGTCCAAAAAACTAGTAGGGCAGAATTGTGTCAATGATAATAATACAAATAATTTTGATAATAATGATTGGCAAAAGTGGTTACGTACAATAAATTTATTTTTTAATTCATATAAAATTGATACAATTCTGCAAGAACACAATGAAAATGATAACAGACCTTACGTATCTATAAAAATCAATGATATCACTATGTCCGGCTTATTGGATTCTGGCTCGGCAGTAACTATCCTAGGCAATGGTGCTCATTCAGTGCTCATTGACTCCGGGCTGAAAGTAGTTAAGGGTGAATTTATCTCAGTCACAGCCGCAGGAGGCCAAATGTTACAAAGTGAGGGTTACATAGCTATTCCATTGCACTTTGACGGCAAGTTTCACATTTTGAAAGCTTTTATAGTGCCAGGTATACACAATAACCTTATATTAGGAGTGGATTTCTGGCGCGCATTTCAAATCTGTCCAAAATACCTCAGCAGCCTCGTATGTGATCCAATTACTAATAATGACGTTTTGCCTAAACCAAACACCTTCATTCAAGGTTATGATAACTTGGACAATTCACAAAAACAACTGGCTGATAACGTTGTGAAACAATTTGAAGACATCTCTTTTCAACGCAAAGGTCTAGGTGTCACTAATTTAATTACACACCGTATTGACACCGGCGACGTTAGTCCAATCCGCCAACGTTACTACCGCTTGTCACCAGAGAAGCAGCGCATCTTGGTTGAACAAGTGGACGAAATGCTTGCTCTTGGCGTGATCGAGAAATCAGAGAGTAGTTGGTCATCGCCGGTTTTGCTCGTCAACAAAAAGAACGGACAACCACGATTCTGTCTTGATAGCCGTAAATTAAACTCGGTGACGAAACGTGACGCGTATAACCTGCCGTATATATCAGAGATTTTGGACAACCTCAGGGATGCTCGTTACCTGTCCAGCATCGACTTGTCCAAAGCCTTCTGGCAAATTGAAATTGCTCCGGAGGACAGACACAAGACTTCTTTTTACGTGCCAACTAGGGGGACTTTTCACTTTAATCGAACTGCGTTCGGCCTGACCAACGCTCCTGCTACTCAACAAAGATTAGTGGACCTGTTGTTCTCAGAGTTCGACCTTAAGGTTTTCGCCTACCTAGATGACATTATCATCGTCTCCGAGGATTTCAATAGTCATGTTTCTTTACTTTTACGCGTCTTAGACAAACTCAAACATGCCAATCTCACAGTTAACTTGGACAAGTGTCGTTTCTTCAGTAGCCAACTTAAATACCTCGGGTACGTCGTCGATAGCTCAGGTTTACGTACCGACCCCGCAAAAGTCGAGGCTATTCTAAATTACCCCACGCCGACATCTCGTAAGGACGTAAAGCGATTCCTAGGAACTGCGACATGGTATCGACGATTCGTCCCAAATTTTAGCACGATTGCTGCTCCATTAAATAAATTAACTTCGTCAAAAAAAGGTTCACCTTCTTTTAAATGGACCCCCGAAGCTGACGCTGCATTCCGACAACTTAAAGAGCGATTAGTGTCTGCTCCCGTTCTCTGTTGTCCGGACTATACCAAACCGTTCGAGGTACATACCGATGCCAGTAATTATGGAATAGGCGGTATGCTGACCCAGACCATCGATGGCAGGGAGCACCCGATCGCGTACATGTCTAAGAGCTTGTCACCGGCTGAAAAAAAATTATAGTATAACGGAACGTGAGGCGCTCGCTGTAGTCACAGCCTTAGAGTATTGGCGTTGCTACATAGAGAACGGACAGCCCTTTACGGTCTACACTGACCACAGTGCGCTCAAGTGGTTCTTGTCCATTAGCAACCCTACAGGTAGATTGGCTCGGTGGGGCGTTCGCTTGTCAGGCTTTAACTTTACCCTAAAACATCGCCGGGGCGTTGATAATGTCATCCCAGATGCCTTATCGCGAGTATCCGTGAGTGCAATTTGCACCTCTAATTGTCATCTGAACTCTGCGGACACCTGGTACACTAATATATACAATGGTTGTCTTAATAACCCAATCGATTTTCCAAATTTCTTAATAAAAAATAAATCCTTGTACCGCTTGTCTAAAAACAAGCACGAACTTACTTCCGAATTTTCTTGGAAATTAGTTGTTCCCGCCGAACTACGCGAAAAGGCTATACGTGAAAACCACTCAGAGCCTACTGCAGGGCACATGGGAATTTTTAAAACCTACCGCAGACTTGCTTTGCGATTCTATTGGCCTGGTATGTACCAGGACGTGGTCAAGTTCATTGGAGCATGCGAGAAGTGTTTGTCGTATAAGGCCCAAAACCATCAAACCTTAGGGGAAATGGGTAGGCCAAAACAATGCTCTCGCCCGTTCCAAATGATCTCGATCGATCTGATGGGTCCTTTGCCAACTTCACGGAAAAGAAACAACTACATTTTAGTCATCACATGTTGCTTTTCCAAATATTGCTTAATTCATCCCATTAAACAGGCTACTGCAGAGGTTATTGTAAGAATTTTAGAAGAATCGGTTTTCCTGATACATGGTGTACCACAAACAGTACTTATGGACAACGGTACTCAGTTTGCTGGGAGGGTCATGAATGATTTCTTAAGGTCGTACAGTGTCCCCAACGTGTATTACACGCCAAAATACACTCCACAAGCGAACCCGGTGGAGCGATTTAATCGTACAATAATTACCTGCATTTCCACCTTTGTTGAGGACGACCACAGGTCCTGGGACGTGTTTATTCCACGTGTACAATTTGCCATAAACAGCTCGGTCAATGAGGCAACTGGATTTACACCTGCGTTTTTAGTGTTCGGCCGTGAGCTGGTGTCTTGTGGAACGCACTATACAGAAACCGACATCGGGAAGGAGGTGTTGTTTTTACCGCGAGACATTTACGCTGAAAACTTGGGTTGTTTGTCTTCAATTTTCGACGATGTGCAAAAGAGACTTTGGCAAGCTCATGTAAAGAACACATCTCATTATAACACCAGGCGTAAACCTGCAGAATTTAATGTTGGTGACATTGTCATGAAGCGCGCCTACTTCCTGAGTGATGCAGGCAAACAGTTTACGAAGAAGTTAGCACCTAAATTTATTAAAGCCAAAATTGTCGCTAAGAAATCGCCATTAGTTTATGTTCTACGTGATTTGAGTGGCAAGGATTTAGGCACCTGGCATATAAAGGACCTCAAACTGGTTGGTCTCAACAGTTAGTTATTTTCCTTCTTTCTTATTTATACGCCGTTGGTCATGCTCAAACTCTTATTTATATGTATATTTTTTTTGCTTTTCGCGCCTTACATCTTTAAGCATGTGTACTTGTAGGGTTCTCAGTTCCTGTAACAGATTACCTTAATAATTTTCTGAGAGTAGGCGTTTTGGGAATTGTATTCAACGCAGTTACTGACGTCATATATAAGCGTGATGTATGTTTGGTGAGGTATGTTAGTTTTTTTTCAATTGCAAGTACTGAGTTATGCGGATTTTACTATATCCAGTATAGTAAAACCCTTCATGGCGCGCCGGGGTAATGTAACGTTGGAACGTTACGTCACCTAGGTTGTGAATACAATCTTATTATAATATATACAATTTGAGCCTTTTCTGCGACACTTACCTTGTAACAGTTGAAATACTAGATTATGATGTATAGCGTTAACGTCTAGTAGTTTTATACATACATAAAAGCATAACATTAATTATCCGTCACAATATGTAACTCATTTCCGCGGCTCACTGTACTCGGCCCGCCGCGTCTTTGTTCGTGGCGATAACCGGTGTGCCCCTCCGCCGCGCGCCGCGCGACCCGCGCTCCTCTTAGCGTGGCTGTTCCCCCGCCAGACAGAGTTTGCCTCAGACGCAGGCGCACGTTTCGCTCTCTCGCAGCGTCCTCATACGTCGCCGGCGAGTTAACAATATTCGATTTCCGAAAGTGCGCAGAACGCCATAAAATGTACTCCTTCAGTTTTATTTAATGTTAAATTCAGTGTAACCCCGATAAGGGTAAGTGTTGAACAGTTAAAGAACGCTATTCTAGGAGTAGTTGTATTTGAATATGTGCCAACGGTTTTTCCCCGTTACGCTTTGAATTCCTTTGTTCTGTTTTGCCTTGATAAATGTTTATCAACGCTTCTAACACTTTCATGACTTCCATTTAGCATTTGTTTTTTTGTCTTTCCTAGTGATAAAAGATGTAATTAGCAAACATTTAACGTTCCATCTCATTTTGTAAGCTCCGCTCTGACTGTGACATTACATCACCATCACCAAGCCATATCACCATCACGCAGTGCTTCTTCCCGCTTACGCTTCAGGCTTGTCACAGTCAGCGGAATCGCTATGGCACCATATTTATTTACACGGTGGATCATTCCAGGGTGTTACGTTACGGCTCGAGCCGCCGAAGCAAGGCACCAACACCACTGCCGCTGAAGCTGACGTCCCTCAGCTAGACCATTCTCCGCGGCAACTCCAGGAGCGAGGGGAGTATCTGTGTGGTGGAGGAGGCCCCGTTGGAACTGGGAGCAACAATTAGACCGGCAGTTAGACCTACCCCCTACGACTTTTTTTTCGTGTGCTAGCGACGACCGTTGGGAGAATAAAGAATAGCCGTTAATTTTATTCTTGGTTTAATTTAACGACTCCCAACTCCTTAATCCGTAGCAACATACATAATAAAGTGTCAAATGATGTATAGATAAGAGTACGGAACCCTTCTTGCGCGAGTCCGACTCCCACTTGGCCGGTTTTTTATTTTATTTTATTTTAAATATTATATTTTATCAGTAATAAAAACGTTAAATAATATCAAGTAGAATTGTTGATACAACGAGTAGCTTTTTAAGACGGCGCAGTACGATCGGTGTGGATCGGTTCTCCATACAAACGTATTTAGGCTCTCAATTTAAAACGCCATGCTAGAATAACATGAAACTTTGTATGCACAATGGGATCCGGCATACCTAGGTCGAAAATTAGTTTCTGTTGCTAGAAATTGAAAAAGAAAAAAAATACAGCGGTTTTTTGAGTTTTTTACGGCTTGTATGAAAACCTTAATAATCGCTGTATTTTTTCGCCATTATAATTTCAAGCAACAGAAACTAATTTCCGCCCTAGACAAGCTGGATCCTATTGTGTATACAAAGTTTCATGTTATTCTAGCATGGCGTTTTAAAATGAGAGCATAAATACGTTTGTATGGAGAACCAAACGTACTGCGAGTTGTGTTCTTTGTTAAAAGTTTTTTTGTAAGGGAGCTCCGCTCCTTAAATATGTATTTTATTTTATTTTTAGTATTTGTTGATATAGCGGCAACAGAAATATATCTTCTGTGAAAATTTCAACTATCCAACTATCACGGTTCATGAGATACAGCCTGGTGACAGACGGACGGACAGACAGACGTAGACGGATGGACAGCGGAGTCTTAGGTTATAGGGTTCCGTTTTACCCTTTAGATACGGAACACTAAAAAGTTAAGGACCTGTCCTGAAATCAGTTGACAAAGAAACTTCCCTTTCCATCTTGACCTCATCCGCGCCACTACAACACTACTGGCATTTACAAATTAACAAACGACAAATTCAGTTTAGAACTAGGTCAGCTATCGCGGGATTAAGAACGTCGTAAATCCATTTGAAAATCATATAGACTTATGTCGTTTTAAACTAGCAAAACAGCATGTCTAGGGAGCTCGTTGCGATGTCTTAACCGTTAAAGATGCTATCTCATAATCGTTAACTTGATTAAAACGTGTAGCGATAGAATGGTATAGTAACCTGTAGTTAGTAGTGTGTTGTGGTCCATATAGATGGCATTGGTGGACACTTTTTTATAAAATTTGACATAAAAAAATCAATTTAAATTGGGGTAATTTATTTTGCAACTAAAAGAATATTTCAATTCGATGGTAAGTACCTATATCATTCTAATAATCGTGCAGTATGTCCCCCCTACAAGGTGGACTGATGCCCTGGTAAGAGTCGCGGGTGTCCGCTGGATGCGGGTGGCGCAGGACCTGTCATTGTGGAAGTCTTTGGGGGAGGCCTATGTCCAGCAGTGGACGTCATTCGGCTGACATGATGATGCACACTCACGCTTGGCTATCCTTAGGAATGTGTTAAAATCTGTATACATACATACGATTATATACGTGTTCTGTTTGACCAGTTTTTTGTGGGATACTAAAAATAAACCTTAACAATTTTGTTATTAGGGTTTATACGTATTATAACATTTTTATTATTTTCATTTCCGAAAAAAATAACAGTAAGTGGCTTATTTTCTTGTCTAGAAGCAGCTTATTATAAGACACAGTGTATAAATTACTCCCTAATATATTTATCACTTCCTTTGCACAACGCTTCAATATTTCAGCGAGTAATTGAAGTGAGGACATTTACTGCCGAGGAAGTCGTAATTCATATAAATTAGCCATGTCGCATATATAAGACACTGTACTTCGTTCGGGATTTTTCTGTTTAAGTCCAAGGCCAAGGTTCCAAAGGAAAAAGTCTTGTACATGGCCAATGCTGGAATGATTGCGCGTGTTGGGCTAGTTGCTTTAAAGAATGTGAATATTTCATTTCTGGTCAGGGTCGCGGGTGTCCGCTGGATGCGGGTGGCGCAGGACCAGTCATCGTGAAAGTCTTTGGGGAGGCTTATGTCCAGCGGTGGACGTCCTTCGGTTGAGATGATGATGATTTTTTTTAGTATTTGAAAATGTTGAGTGTCCTCTATCTTTACATAACGTTGTGTCCCGCCATACAAAAAAGTATGAAATATGTCACACAGAGGAGAAAAGAAAACAAAAACACTTTTTTAAACTTTAAACTATCGCGCTCTGTATACGGGTCTAACACGAAACGTTTACCTTTCCGTGTTAGACCCGTATACGAATATTTTAAGAAAAACACTTTTTTGTTATTCGCTCAAATAGAAGCCTCACAGCTGTACAATCTAAAAATACTTCTCACCGCTATTCACCGAAGACATTCACAATAACCTAAGCAGCTTAAACTTGGCCCAAAACTCAGCACCTCCATGGCAATCAAGGAGAAAATCCGAAGTTTCTCGAAGCGTGCGCGTTCGACTGTGAACGGGCAAATATTTAAGTCCTCATTACCTGTTTACTTGGCTTGGGCGAATTTTTCGAGACGTAATTTTAAGCTGCATTGCAATTTTTTAGATAAACACGTTATCGAATCAGTGGTTTTTGATACAATTACGGGATCCCCGTTAAAATATTTTTTTTTATTAAAAATGGGGTTGCTCTTGGCCAGCATCTAGCCAGGGGGCAAAGAAGAGGCCGACGATGAAGCGAGCTCACCCAGAAGATGCCTATCAGTCCACTGCGGGACATAGACCTCCCCCACATACAGATTGTAGGATGATGTGTGGCGAGAATGACGAGACAATGGAACACTTACTTTGTGAATGCCACGCCCTTGCCAGATAAAGAATGCATGACTTTGGCAATGGCTACCCAGAACTAAAGGAATTCAGAGTACTCCCGCTGAGCTCCATTATCCGGTTTGTGGAGATGTTGGACAGCAGCTTGGAGTAGGTGTAAAGGAGGGCGCAATTCCACAAAAGATGCCAATGGGTCATCCGAAAGGGCCCTCAAATGAAATGATAAGATAAGACGCCTCCCCCAAAAAGTGCCACAATGACCAGTCTTGCGCCACCCACATCCAGCGGACTCCTGCCATTTTTACCAGGTCATCAGTCTATCTTGTCGTGGTCTACCCACGTTGCGCCTACTCAAAGGGGTTGTTATCTATGTATGTATATAAAACTGTTAAGAATCATAGGAAAATTCACCTTATTTTATTCTTTATCACGAATTTCACTTTGTTTAAAGACACCGGTAAAGATTCAGTTTGCGAGTGGCAAACAGAGTGAATTAATAAAGGCTTAAACAACAACCCAAACCCATCAAAATATAGTTACGGCTCAAGTAATGTAATTATGCTTACGGCGGTCAAAATATACTTAAATGTGGCACTTACACTTAATCAATATTTCAACTAATTCCGCTCAAATTGCTGTCGGCGGTAAGTCCGTCTCAGGGGATAGATATCCTCAGATGATGGATGCCGATGTATATATTATGCGACGGTTAATCGATTTTGGGAACTTTGGTAATTGTCTGAGACGGGGATTTGTGAGTCGCATTGTGAAGTGGCCCTAGTTTTGCGATAAGCTAAGTTTCCGGTTTTATGGTAGGTGAATTAATAGGCCGCAGCTGTGGTTGAAGCTTTTCCAGGTTGATATTCTAATTTGGCTGTTCTACGTCTAATAGTTGCGGGTATGGGATTACTCAATTAAATACACAGAATTTTGGCGCAGATGACCTATAAATCTTGCCATGAGAAGCCGCTGTGGAGTTGGCACATGACCTTCAATTTTCTGTTCATTTAATGAGATTTAAGTTTGTTAGTTTTTGAATTATTATTATTATTGAAAGATTTTTTACTAAACTGTAAATTGATTTTTGGTATACGAGTATAGAAGTGGATGTGCAGAAATAAAAACAGATTTTGATTTTGACAATCCGGAGGCCGTGGGTTCAAAGTCCCAATTGTACCAATGGAAAAAATCGTGAGGGAAAAGGGAGTTTCTTTCACTTTTGTAAAACTGGTGCCTACGACGAATCTTGATAAGGTGACAATGCGGATACCGGGATCGTTTCAGATACAACCGGAAAAAAACCATAAAGGTTTGATGACTAATTCTTGCCATGGTTTTTCCGAGGTATGTAGTTCTGCAAGATATGAGTGCACAGGGTTTCAGGCATTTCAGGCGACTATACGCTCCGGTAACCGCTCACCATAAGGCGGGCCGTACGTTTGTAAGTATGCCACTGAAATAATGTTCAGAAATAGATACACAGTTATTACCTAGACCTTTGTTTGTTTGAACGCGCTAATCTCAGGAACTCTTGGTTCGAATTGAAAAATTATTTTTGTGTTGGATAAGTCCATTTATCCGAGGAAGGATTTAGGCTATATAACATCACGCTGCGACCAATAGGAGCGAAGACGCGGACGAAGTCGCGGGCAACAGCTGGTATATATTATATACATCTAGTGTTTGGTGTGTGCAATTTTATGTTAAATACCTTTTGTTAGTTGTAAGTTGTTGTACTGTACATAATTAAGGAATCTGGTTTCTCGACGTATTGGTTCGCTGTAAGGTCGTGTAAACAGATTAAATAATTAATAAAATAGCGGCAACAAAACCGACATTTAAATTTATTATTTAAATTAAGGAACAGTTTTATTATTCTTAAATCGATAGCGTTTGGGATTTTGAATCGAAAAAGTCCATATTCTAAGAAAATATTAGAACGTGCCAATTTATATGAAATTTTCCATATATATCGCCTCACAAAATCTCAAACATTCCCGTCACACGGTTACCCATCGCGACGCAAACATAAACGTATTCAAAATAACCAAACTGTTACGGGAACACTTTTTTCTTCATCTAAATTGATAGCGTTTTTGATTCTGACTCGAATGAGCCCAAAAAGTCCATATTCTGAGAAAAAAATTATGAGCCAATGTTTTTGAAATACCACTAGTCATGATTCCTTTTTAAATCAAGAATAACTGCTTTTTGCATCCTGATCCAAACATATCAAGCACGCCAATGTAAAATCAAGCTTCTAAAACGCCCTACACCCGGGCATAGACAGTAAAGCGCGCCTCACACGCCAGCGCCGTCGCACCGGAAGCTCCGTCGGGCCCGGAAATCGAGTAGGTCACGTCGGCGCTACTCGAAAATTTAACAATCCATCAGGTTCCTTGGGTAGGCTGCAATTTGACGAGCTAGTGCGAGCACTGGTGGCAATTGCTTCAAAATTGCAAAATGTGTCTGGTACAGAGGACTATCGCGCTTGAGCAGTTAAAGTTTCCTTGTAATCAAAATTGTTCCATTTCGCCCTTAATCGCATCCAGGCATCGCACCCTTAATCGCAGGGAATCCGCACTTGCCACGCGTATCCGCGGGTCATAATCGTAAAACTTATAAAATAACTTAACCTAAGAAATGTTCACTCACGTGAATTTCTGGTTCCTTATTCGTCCTGGCGCAAACTAAGTCTGGACGGGGCCCCGGATACTCTCAGCCTGAGGATATTAATCCACCAACTTCGAACCACACACACCCACATGTTATTGTCAAATATTCTTTCACAGCGCGGCCCGCGGGTACAATTAACGCGCACTATCTTTTATACGGACAAAATCAGATTAGAACATTGTGTTTAAGCCAAAAAATGGAACCAAAAACTTATTCAAAATGTGGCTCCCTCACCAAGATATTTTCTCAGGTCTTCCCAAAGTACTACAGCATACTGTAGTACTTTGGGAAAACCTGAGAAAATCCCTTAGGATTCTTCAAGAAAGGACTGTTTACAATTTTTAAGGGTCAGCAACGCGCATGTGAAACCCCTGAAATTGCAGGCGTCCATAGGCTGCGGTGACCGCTTACCATCAGGTGGGCCGTATGCTTGTTTCAAAATCAAATCAAATATTTATTCTGCAAATAGGCCACAAGATCACTTTTACAAGACAAAGCGTGAATTTATACAATTTTAAAAAAATAACTGACAATCTTACTTAATAATAATGATTAAAAAAATATACTGATTAACAATTAAATGAAAATAAATTTACAAATATTAAGAACGTATTGAATACGATCTGTCCGAATAAACAGAAAGTACATAAAATTAATTTAATATCTCAGAGATGTATATGGTTCGTTTGCCACCGACGCGGTATAAAAATAAATAAATATATAGGTATCAAGTATAAAGACGTTCACCTTACCGCTCGACTATAGTAGCGGCTATGTGCCTTAAAAGGCACGGAAGCAACTCTTTCAGGAAGGCCCTATCGTGTGTACTAATAAAAGCAGCCATTGTCTAGCCCCTTGTTTTGAGCACCATCTCAGCAGGATGCGAGTCGAGTGCTTTTTAAATACGTTACGCCATGATTCTGCGAGAGGCTATATGAAAGGTTAGGCTTCCGGTGGCGAAATATGGAACGAGGGCGCGATTCGACAACGTTTCTTGACAGGTCGTGACATTGCCATTTTTATTGAAATAGAAATAGAAAAGCTTTATTCATGGCAAACAGATTAAATGTTAAAAAGTTTTACAATTTTTAAAGTTAACCATGAAATTCAGCCCGCCTCAGCATGGTGCTGACTCAGGAGTCAGCGCTGGTCTTCCGGCAGGACCATTGATGGGTCACGATCTGTGCGGCACAGCCAAGTTCACACACATGTACACATTTCATAAACAATAAATAATAATAATAAGGCACAAATGCGTGTACGTGTAAGTGAACCCGTTTTAGGGTTCCGTACCCAAAGGGTAAAACGGGACCCTATTACTAAGACTTCGCTGTCCATCCGTCCGTCTGTCACCAGGCTGTATCTCAAGAACCGTAATAGCTAGACAGTTGAAATTTTCACAGATTGTGTATTTCTGTTGCGGCTATAACAAAAAATACTAAGAACAAAATAATAATAATAATTAAGGGGGGCTTCCATACAAAAAACGTGATATTTTAGCCCTTTTTCATGGCTACCACTCGCCGAGCTAGATCTCAAGAACCGTAATAGCTAGACAGTTGAAATTTGCACAGATTATGTATTTCTGTTGCCGCTATAACAAAAAAATATTAAAAACCTGCCAAGTGCGAGTCGGACTCTTTTTATAGAACATGCGGTACGGAATCCTTCGCGCGCGAGTCCGACACGCACTTTTTACCCGGTTTTTTAACATCGTCACTTTGTTAATGGCGATCGATGAAATAGATTTTTTGACATTTTGTATAATATCTGACGTGTCTCGTTGTCGTATGGCGGAATGATAGGTGTCAAAAGCGTAGTGATAAATCTCGTTAACTGTATGCATACGAGTCTGTTAGTTTTTAAATGTCTGAAGGCTATATATCCAGTTTCCGGCGTTAGCCTCGCTTGACCCTAGCCTATGGAAGATTGAAATTTGTGACTTCACATATAATACAATAATACACATGACGTACCTGAATGCTCCTGGGAGTGTTCTGTGGGTTGGTTGTTTGGACAGGCCCCCCGCTTCTGGCTCGGGGGTGGATCTGGTCACCTAAGTGGCGAGTTGGCTGTATGTTTAAAGTCCAGTGCCACCTCTACCCCCTGCCCTCTGACCGGTGTTGCCGTTAGGTCATTTTTTAATGTCGCTATTTATCGAGCCCACCTGGCAGAGAGCGAGTCACCGTCTGCCAGAGATAACATTGAGAGGCAGTTTTATTAGGTAGGCGTCCGTTGTCTCACTCAATAACCCAACCATTGTTCCATTATATTTATTCCATAATCCGGTTCATTTAGATTCCATCAACCAGCAATAGTCCCTGTACACCCTGGCGGGTGCTGCCTCTGTGTGCGTCCCATGACACGGGCAGGGACAGCATCCGCTCGGTGTACCCCTTGCATTTTATTTAATTACCAAAAGGGCCTCTACCTGTTGTCTTTGTGGTACTCGTTTGGTACTTCGGTACCTCGGTATTTCGGCTCCGCGCACGCCTCCAAGGTCCGGGACACCATTGTCCCGTGAGCAGGAAAGACATATGAATAAACAGAATTGCACGGTATTAAGAATTTTCTCAACAATGTACATTGTTAAATCTATTAGCTATAGCAAACTTCAAACGTTTGTTCGTGACGACACAAAATAATACAATTTATTTACAGTATTTACACACAATAAAGAAAATAAAACAGTGTAGGTGTCCCGAAATGGACCCTGCTCAGCATGTTGCTGGCTTAAAGCCAGCACTGGTCTTCCGCTGACTCCCAATTTTCCAATTTCTTAGTTGTTACTGGACCATTATTGTTTTGAGGATTTACTGTTTAAATGTTCCTTGCTCTCAACATAGCGCACCCTCGGGAGCTCTGGCGACCTTGCCACCAGAAACAAAACACCACATACCTACAGAGCATACTGGAAAGTAAATGTAAGTTAGATCTTGCACCGTATTCCATCGTGATATAGATAATTTATTACTGCGGTTGGCTAGTGTTGTTATGGCATACCTTTACATTGGCAAGTCGCGTGTAAGTATCGAAAACCTCCATACATTATGTTCCAAAGGTAAGGGCGCATTATAATAACGGTATTTGGGAAATATGAGAGAGTTGGGCTTATAGGTACGTACTCGTAGATACAAGTACCGGAACTTAGTATTTATTGGTACCTACTTAGTATTTTTACTTGGTAAATACCTACAACTTAGAAAAGTTGAAAAACCCCCGACATTTACATTTCAAACAGATTTTCATGAAGCATGGCTAAGAACACTCGGGATAAAATTATGTATGACACAAAAAAAAACTAAACGAAAATCGGTTCATTCGTTTGGGAGCTACGATACCACACACAGATACACAGACAAACACGTTAAACTTATAACACCCCTCGCGTGGCGGGTTAAAAATACATGAAAAATTTCATCACCTTACATGCAACGATGACATTGAGATCATATAACTGACTTTGCGACACTTCATTGATATCTTTAAATGTACCACAACGGTGGCAAACAAACATACGGCTTGCCTGATAGATACAGCTCTTGATTAACAAATTAACGAAAAAGAAATCTCGAACCATCATCATCATCATTCGCTTGCGAATTTATCCAACTTTTCTTTTGCCTACCTCACCTCTTACATCCATCCACATTCATATCTAATACACTTCTTATAACATGACTTTCATTCCTCCTCAGTACATGAATATACCACGCTATGTAATTTGCTATTAGCTTTTCGGCAATGGGCGCTACTTTCAGGCTTCTCCTTATACAGAGTGGGCCCTGTAACAGGAGTAAAAAATTAAACAGTCAGCTATTCCTAATCCGGTCCATTCTCGTCATCCCACACATCTATCTTAACATTCTAAAGAAATATCTTTACACCCAAAGAGCACCCAGCAGGCGATGTAAAAAAAAACAATGGAGAATACGTACATGAAGAAAATGACAATCACCATTCAACGCTAGGAAATACTAAAGATATTATCAATGATGTCTCTCCCGCCCCCTCTACATCCATCACCGAACCTGCGATTGAATCAGCAAATGGCAATGAAAAGTACGTTCAGGACAAGACAAAAACTCAAAATTGTACTTTTCGTGCCTAAAACTAATTTCTGTGTATTTCACCAAAATATAGCTGGTATTCTATAAAAAATGGACGAACTGGAAATAATTATAGATAATTTTAAAGAAAATCAGACTGCTCCTAATATAATGTGCTTCTCAGAGACTTTTCTCTGTTCAGGTATGGAAAACAATGAAATGAAATGATTTATTCATGTATGTTGGAAATGGGTGACAATTTTTTACAATGTATTTTTTTAAGGATTATGAACTTGTTTCTGCCTTCTCAAGACATAAGAGACGCGGTGGTGTTGCTATAATGGCAAATAAATCACTAGATGTGACCGATCTACCCATTATAGGATCATATTTAATAGAAAAAGAATTTGAATGCTGTGGCGTTGAAATAAGTAATAGTAATTTAATCGTGGTTTGTCTATATAGAACTCCTGACTCGAATATTACGAGTAATGTATTCTTTGCATAGTTGCATAAGATTCTGTGTCTCTTACAATCTAAACATAGCAAAAAAGACTGTTATATGTGGAGACTTCAATATAAACACTTTACGTGACTATGAAATAACTAAAGAATACTTAAGCTTACTTGAATACTTCTCTATGTACAACCATATTAATAAACCGACGCGTAAAAATAATTGCATTGACCATATAATAAGCAATATAAAAATTGCAAAAGGGCACACTCTTGAACTAGGTCTTTCTGACCACAATACATGCCAAGTTTTGACCTTTCCTATTACCGTAAACAAATATGTGAGGGAATGGTACACTATCAAACGAGACTACTCACAAAAAAAAGAATTACATCCAGCAGCTCTCATTTTCAGAAATTTATGACGAAAAGTGTCCAGACAAATAATTTTCTGTATTTTATGAATTACTCACATTATTTCACAATTTATGTTTTCCGAAAATAAAAATATCAAACAAGAACAGAAAACTAAAGTGGATTTACCAAATCCCTTAAACGTTCCTGTGCAACTAAAAGAAAATTGTACTATAAATATCAAATAAGTACAGAAAACAAAGATATTAATAAGAAACAGTTATACAATTATACACGAACACTAAGAAAATGTAATTCCCACTCGAAAAAGGTTTGCAATGCCAAATATATTTCTAATGCATCTAATAAATGCAGAGCAGCGTGGACCGTGGTGAAAGGCAATTTCCACCAACAATCCAGAAAAAAAATATCTAGCATTACAGACAAGAACAAAAAACTAATACACAGTCCCCAAAATATATCTGAGGAGTTCAACAATTACTTTATTAGTAACTCATCCATAAACAATAAACGACCCATAAATTCAATGAATATGAATGTTCATCAACACACTATTTTCTTATTACCAACTGATCCGTATGAAGTCCGTATAGTAATTATATATATCACTCAACAAAACCTCTTCTACTGGATATGACGAAATACCAACCAAAATAATAAAAGAAATCTCATTTCAACTCTCTATTCACTTATCCTACTTAATTAACCTGTCTTTCCGACAAGGGAAATTTCCAACATCATTCAAAAAGTCCATAGTGAAACCAATATTCAAAAAGGGAGATAAGTCGCTATTGAGCAATTATCAACCATTCACACTAATTCCCGTGCTGTCAAAATATATGAAAGAGCCATGTACAATAGACTGGAAAGCTTTTTGGACAAATTTTATATTCTGAATGCCGCACTAAATGGATTTCGAAAAAAAAGGCAACTACATTGGCTTGTTTCAAATTAAATAACCTAATTACAGATTGCATAGATAAGCGTATCCCAGTAGGAGTATTACTTTCAGATATGTATAAAGCGTTTGATACTGTTTGTCACAATCGCCTTTTAGATAAATTAGATAAGTACGGAGTTAGAAGACTCGCTCATTCTTGGATTAAAAGTTACTTATCGGAAAGGAAACAATGCACTCAGATCGACAGAATTGAAAAGAATATATTCAAATCATATAAGTCAGAATATAAACTAAACTCATTCGGTGTACCACAAGGTATATTAGGCCCAATTTTATTCCTCATATATATCAATGATCTACCGGAGGCAACACGACATAGCTGCATTTATTTGCTGATGATACCACAGTAATAGTAAAAGGCACAAACAGAAATTCATACGAACTGGATGTTAACTCAATCATATCATACCTGGCTTGACTGCAAAAACTTAAAAGTAAATCTTATTAAAACTAAATTCATGCAGTTCAGGTCGTACAAATCCAAACCACAACACATTTAAGTTACACATGATAATTTTGATGTCGAAGAGGTAGAAAGTTCCGTTTTCTTGGGCTTGACTTTAGACAGTCATTGTAACCGGAAAGGACACATTGAAAAAAGTATGTAAAAAAATAAACCAATTTGTTTTCGTATCGTACTATGGAGACTCAAAGAATCGATTTCACCCGAAACAGCACTCATGACATACCACGGCTATATAGAATCTATTCTAAGATACGGGATCCTACTGTAGGGAAACTCGGTAGACGCCGATCGAGCATTCGTGGCTCAAAAAAAAATGCTTACGTAGAATTTCTGGGAAAAAACGCCAGGAATCTTGTAGATCTGTTTTTGCTGACCTTTGTCATTAACACTTCCTAGCCTGTACCTTTATGAGGCAGCAGTATTTATAAAACACAACCTAGACTTATTCCCTCCCATTAATAACGTATTAAATATATCTTTAAGACAATACCAAATAACCTTACCCCCACACAATTCAAAATTAAGGAAAAAGAGTGCATATGACATGTGTATACGTATATTTAATAAACTGCCGGCGTCACTCAAAACACTTTCAAATTCTGAATTTAAATATAAATTGAAAAATATGTTATGCGAGGCCAACTTTTACAGTGTCGAAGAATTTTTTTAGACATAAGTTTTGATTTAATGGTAATGATCCATATTATTTCATTCAGTTTGACATTTATTTATTAATTTGACGTATTTTAATAATTGCAACTCAAATGACATTCACCTATTAATTAGGAATAAATACTTGTATAATCACATCTCGATTAAATTTATTATTAACTATATGTAATGAATAATGATACTAATTTAGTAATAATCGTGACTTGACATTCTCTTAATCTAAATTTGTACTAAAAGCATGCTATTTCACAATGTAAATGATATTTTGATGTCCTATGCTAAGACGAAAAGAAACTATGTGGCTTAAGTACTAACTTAAACCCAAAATAATTTTCACATGTCTAACGGCTGAACATATCAAGGACCTAATTAATGTTTGTAAGATCTAATGTATAAGTACCATTATGTTCTTGTGTGAATAAACTTTCATTTCATTTCATTACATTTCAAGAAATAAATAAGATAAAGAAATCTCTTATAATATCATACGATTTGATGTTAAATCACTTATTCAGTAAAAATACTACTTAAAAATACTTTCATCCTATCCCAAAATATTTAAAATTCGTCCCTTATCAAATTATACGATTAAATTGAGGACGCTCGAGCCACAAGGCTCTAGGGATGCATCCACTATGTTACTAAAATGCTGTAATGTACGTAATATAACTCAATTGGTTAGTAATGTAACGTTTTCTTGTCAGTTTAACGGGATGTGCCACAAGTGGTACAAAGGTACTTATTGCTAAGGGGGAACATAATTAAATTATGCACAATTAAGATGCGGTTTTCAACTGTTTTGTGGTTAGTTTTGGTGATACACTACTTGGTTTGTATGCTATAGGTATTGTGCTTCTGTTAGTGATTATAAGGTTGTTAGTGATGATTTTTGAACACATTAAAGGGGATTTACTATAGATATGGGTGAAGATAAAGATTACAGACACTTCGATGCAATCCACTGTAAATGTTATTGAAGAGAAACTGGATTATAAATAGGTAACAAAGGATGGGTTGCAACTACTTACGATTACAGGTGAAACGAGATTAGAAACTTGTCAAAATTACCGTTTTTTCATCACGCTTGCTCTTAAAGGGCCTTATCGTACGCATGCGTATACCTATAGAGCAGCTACAGCCGATTTACCTCCCTCGGGAATTATGATAATCCAGTTATGAGTTTGTGTGTGATCTGATTGATTTAAAAAATCTAGCTGGCCGCGCTGCACAAGAATACTGCTTTGTGATTGATTGAAATATCGAAGCTGCGCGCTCCTCTTGTAAGAACGCCTTAGCAGACATGGACTGATACCGGAGGCGAAGTAGTCGATTTCGTTAATTTGGATTGTCGTTATGTATTTCCTCGCTAATGTGATGAAAAACATTGTGATTAACTCGAGCGTAAGAATATTACCAACTCGAGGCATCAAAAGCCTTCAGCGTTGGGCTTTTGATAGACTCCCGTTCGCAATTTTCCGCTTACGCCCCTCGTTAAACAATGTACTTTTGTCCCTTATAAATAGAAAATGTATTTCCATGCAATCAGTTTTAAATGAACACAGCTTAAGATTACAGACGGTTTGGTGTAACCCACCCAAAATCTGTAAGACAAGGATTATATCTTAATTTAACGTTAGAATGATATGATCGTATAGATAATATAAGTTCACCACGGATATAAGTTGAGTTATTAATATTTTTCAATTAAACCTCGAGTGTGGTGCTGACCATTCCCCATTGAAAAGTTTAAATTAAATCCCTTGGTCGTAAAGCGGTTCATAAGGTTTATGTCACAGCACGGGTCTTGTAATATGTTTGTGGCATTAAGGGTTAGATTAAATCTAATAAATGGTCATGAGAGGTACTTAAAAATACGAATAAAGTGTGTGTGTTTGACAGTGACCACAGACATTAAGTCAATAACAATAGAGGTCATTGATAGGTGTATATCATCGCCATGGAAACATCTGCGGGTCCCTCACTCTCAACACAGCGCATCCCCAAGTCAATAAAGGGTCGGCAACGCACTTGTGATTCCTCTGGAGTTGCAAGTGTCCATAGGCTACGGTATCTGCTTACCATCAGGCAGGCCGTAAGCTTTTTTGCCACCGTCGTAGTATAAAAAAGTCATATCAGACGGAGGACGTCCACTGTTGGACGTAGGCGTCCCTCAAAGAGTTTTACAATGACCGGTGTCTATCAACTATTGAGAATTAGATGTCTTCCCGAATTCTCGGAGCAGAGAGGGGAGCGGTACGATATGAGAAAACTGTCCGCTGTTAGTGACAACTGTCAGTCGAAACATTACCACTTTTTACCGCGCCCCTACATTTAAATAAGTGCTTCTGTGGGGCTAGTATGATCGCTTATATGTCGGACATATAGCATTCGTCCCTCTCGCACTTACATACTTGACAGTACGGGACGAATGCTATATGTCCGACATATAAGCGATCATACTAGCCCTGCTGGATGCGTGGAAGCAGGGACGATACGAATGCAGTACTGCCCTGCTTCTGCGCATGACATTACTACTAATAATAATCGTATGGCATTTATTTTCGAACCGTGAGATATTCGAGAAGACAAGTACGGTTGTCAGTTTTGTTGCACTTTTAGCACCACCCACGTGTAGGGTAACGGTGGGTACTCCCTACGGACGTGGTGCAACTTCGACTCCCCTTTGTCAAGTGAGTGGGCAACTTGACTGTTCGAAGTTCAGTGGCATTACTTGCGCAAACGCAACACTGACAGTATCTCGTCAAGTAAGGAGATCTTTTTGACATCAGTAAGTTCACATCAAAGAACAAAATACCACATATCTATCCCACACCACGAAGTCAGGAAGTTGCCGTAAGGTGTTAACATTGGCACTTATCGTTTGCGGAATGAAATAAAAAGCTCGAAATGTACAAAGCGGGCGCGGCGCGGTGCGGGGCGGAGGCGGTTTGGCATTTTTGATCTTTCCGAAACTGTCAACTGTCGATTACTGCTTCATATATAACACACGCCGCCTCCGCTCTACCGCGCTACCGGATGCCGCGCGGTTTTTTGGTGCGACGTCCCCCGGACCGCGTTCGCTTCACCGCAAAACCGCTTCCGCCCCGCAACGACGCTGCGCCGCGCTCTTTGCGTTTCAAACTTAAGGAGGAAATAAAGAAATACTTGCTTTTGCTAGCGACTTCGCCCGCCTAGAAAGCCTTTGAGAAATAATTGCTATTCAATTGTTTAGGTGCAGACTTCATTATCGCTGTCCCATACAAACTTCCAGTCCTTTAAGGAATGATTTCCAAGATATTCCGATTCACTGCCGCGAAGACACACGTTATATTGTGTTTAATGTGTTGTGCGGTTCTTCCTTTTTTATCTCTGTGTCTTGTTTTGTGCCGTAAATTCATGTCTTCTTTCTTTCGTTCTATAAAAATATTTTATATCCTTCTGTGACCTCAAACTATATCCATGCCAAATTACATTTAAATCAGTTAATCGATTTAAGGGTCTTTTTCCATTTGTTAATAATAACTTTCTGTCAAAAAAATGTACAAGCTTTTATTTCATGCTGTACTTTTTCCACGATCATCAATTACTCGTTGAAGCGGTTCGAATGAGCCCAAACACGAAGAGTTTATCTTGTGTAGTTGAGGAGTTGCTATTGCCACCTTCTGACTCCATCATCAGATCAGCTTCAAGGTACCATGATAATGTATTGTCACCGTACTTACATATGTATGCCAAATTTCAGCTCAATCGGGTATCGGCAGGTGGCTGGAAAAGAGATTGCAAATTTTGATGACAACTTACATACATCTCTACTCGTATATATAAGTACATAGTTACTTTTTATTTATTTATTTTGAAATAAAACTAAGAATAAATATAAGTAAAAGAATAAGTACAAATAAAAATAAAAAACTAAATTAGATCCCCCAGATCGGAACCTTGGGGGAGGGCCGCATAAGGCTGGCTGCGTTTCCCCGCTGGATGGATATGCCAATCCGCTGGGCAAGGAACGAACCAGCCCTACGGTCACCGGAAACTTCACCTAATAATTTAGAAATTTGTCCAAAAAGTTTGTAGGCGCTTGGGCTCCAGGGTCCGAGGGTTTCGACAGCGAAAGGCACAAATATATATTGGTCTAAAGGACCGACGTACTTGCGGCGTTTCGCTGTCTCGGGCCATGCGGCCGCCCCACCTGCCATGGACGAAGTTTTTCCCAAATGGGACGGCGCCAGGGTGTCTACGCAAGTAGCATCCCAAATGAGGGGCTGTCCCAGCCTCCATGGCACGAGGGTCATGCCATGGGGCCTCTTGCCATCGTTGGACGTTGACGCTGGCAAGGGCCCGACGAATGATATCGTTCAGACAGGCGTGGCGAGCAAGGCGACAGGCACTCTTTGTGCATGAGAGGCCATGGTATCCCAAGCTATCGACTGTGGCTCCACAGGAGCAGCGGTGTGGTGTAACAATGGTGGCCCCTAGACGTAACCCAATAGTCAACTTGAAGGTGATATTATCTAGCAGGGTGCCGAAATTGGTGGACGGGAGAGCGTGGAGTCAAGATCCGGATTCGTGCTCTGGCACGGTGAGCATCCGTGTTTTTTCTTGGCTGGTAGAGCACGAGTTTAGGAGATGGGAATGAACTTGAGCGCAGATACTTACATACGAACGGTGCAAATAAAATAAAAGATTTGCCTATTTGTGTGAGTTGTTAGGTATGTATACATTTTTTTTTCGTTACTATCTACATAGTACGGGGCTATTGCGACTATGACAATTAACAAATGCGTGAAATGTTACTACTATACCTACCTAAATTCATAACAAAACTGTCCACCAAAAAACAGAAGTACGCTTAAATATTGTTTTGCCATTATGAAACAGTTTCTAAATATGTTACGAGCGGCGTCACCCGATAAACAAAACAAAAAGGGTTTTAACCAACTTTTATCTCGCTCTAACTCCCACCATAACGTGGACCTTTGCAACAAAGGTAAATTTCCCCTGGCAAGCGGATAGTGTATTTGAATATTGTTAATTTCTTTTTAATTACTTCGAAACTACGTGCAGTAAGTTACGCTTTGGCGAAATGAGCTTTTACTTAACGTATAGCAAATAGACGGGCCAGCTATAATGTAAATGAATTTATAATACTACTATCCGTTGTATGAGTGTGTTTGCTTATTGACATACATTATTTGAATAGCGACATTTTGAGAGATGTTGTAACCTGTTTTCACTGTTTTTATGTGTAACGTTTGTTCACTTTTGTGTTTTATGTTTGTCACGAATAAACTTTTTGAATATTTGATGATGATTGGCCAAAGGAGACATCCTCACTATCATGTCTTTATCAAAACGATAATAAGTGATATAAAATGGGGTTATACAATAGTTATATAAGTTAAATACAAATACAAATACAAATACAAATACAAATGGTTTATTGTTCAAAAATCGATAAATACATTACAAGAGATTCTATCAGAGACCAAACTAGGCTGAGCCTGTAACTTGGCCTTCTGCGAGTGCGGTTAACAATAGTAGATGACATTATGAAAGTTAGGTACATAAGGGAAGATATTTACAATATTAAAATATATTACGTATTAAACTAACACTACTACAATTTTTATTCTTTATAGCTACTTAGTCTCTGTTTAAGTGTGTGTGAATGTGTGTGTGTGGGTATGTGTGGGTGTGTATATTTGCGTGTGTAGGTACGTGTGTTTGTGTGATCGTTCCTGGGCCTCACTTATAGGTAACGTGTGATTGGGTTTATTTTGTCTTGGTATCTTTAATGATACCTTCAGTCTCCTCATAGGTCAATGTAAATAGCCAGTGTTTTACTGTGGTGTTAGCTTGTGTAACTGATAGCCGTTTAATGTCAAGTTTTTTACAGATGTAATTATATATACAAGCATGTGCGTAAGCGGGCGATCTCCTGGCGAGAGCTGATATGTAACGAGGAAGTGGCATCTTGTAAAGACGCTTCCTTATCATTTGGTCGTGGCTAACCGAGCCTACAATGTCGCTGTGAATTTTAGTGACCACTTTAATAACAAATAGCTGTCTCACTCTCAGACACTTCGTTTCATGATAAAGCAAATTTGTGGGATACCGAAAAGGCTTTTTCATCATAACCTTTATTATAGCTCTCTGTGCTCGTTCCACAAGGAGCAGGTGGCTTTTAGCGGCGCCACCCCAGACAGCTATTCCATATTGTAGTATCGATTGGCCTAAAGCGTAGTAAACCACTCGGAGTATATCTGGGGTAGCACAGCCCCTGAGTCTTTTCATAACGTATATAAGTTTCCTAACTCTTGAGGCAAGGGTGGAGATGTGCTGTGCGAAAGTCAGGTGTTGGTCGAACAGTATCCCTAAATACTTAACGGCGGTTTGCCTCTTAATCACCTGACAGGAGCAAACAGGAGTCGGCCGTCCAGCAACTCCGTTATGTGCACATGTATGGAATTTTATAGTCCTTTCTGGTTTCAATACACCTCGTATTGGCTGAGGTTTTTGAGAAGGCTAAAAAGTTAGTTTTATCGACGTTTAGAGTCAGGAGATTACTGTTTAACCAAGCTGCCACCCTTGCAAGTGCGTCCTCCGCTAAACAATATGCTTCATCCCATGATTTTCCGTTCACAAGTATGACTGTATCGTCCGCATAGCACACAAGATTTGAATTCGGGATAATAATGTCAAAAATATCATTAATATACAGTGTGAACAGTGAAGGGCCCAGTATGCTTCCTTGAGGGACCCCGAAGCTTATCGGAAGCTGATCACTCACCAGTTCACCTATTTTTACCATTTGTGTGCGATTAGTGAGGTAACTAGTAAACCAGTCCAGAGCCACTCCCCTTATTCCCGCGCATTCTAGTTTTTTTAGGAGAATGGTGACCGAGACGGTGTCAAAGGCCTTAGCCAGATCCAAAAATATACCAATACACTTCTTTCCACGGTCAATGTCACCAGCGATTTGATTGGTAAGAAGAGTAGCCGCGTCCTCTGTCGACTTCCCCGCCCTAAAGCCAAATTGATTATTACAAATCAAGTTATTTCTCTTAATGAAACTGGATATTCTGACCTTAACTAACTTTTCTAGTATTTTTGAGAAGACGGATAAAAGGGACACTGGTCTAAAGTTAACTGGCGTATTTTTGGGACCGTTTTTGTAAATAGGTGACACAGAGGCTACTTTCCAGCAGTCAGGAAAACAGCCAGATTGCATACTAAGGTTGCAGATGAAGGTTAGCGGCACTAATATTATTCCCTTAATTTCTTTTATTAATAACGGCTTCACGTTGTCAGATCCCGGTGCACTATCGATTTTAAGCTGAGAAATAATTTTGTCAATTTCGTGGATATCTGTTGGCTGCATAAAGAAAGAGTTAGTAATGATCCGGGATGGTTTATATTTCGCAGCCAAGGTTTCTTGTGTTTCCCCAGTTTTAGATAAAATACTGTCTGCTAGGTTTTTACCATTTGTGGAGAAATACCTGTTACAATCATTTAGCAATTCCCGCACTGGTTTATCCTTTGAGGTGATAAGTTCTTCTGCATTATTTTTACGACTAGGATTTTCGCATATACTTTTAATTGATTGCCAGAGTTTACGAGGATTATCTTTGTTTTCGAGTAGTTGCTTGTTTTGGTATTCGTTTTTAAGATTGTAAAGCAGGTTATCAAAAAAGTTTCTGTACCTAGTATAAGTTAAAAATCGCAGATTAATGGTTGTTGTTTATCTGCGAGCTAATATAAATGAATTTTTCTTAAACATGCAATGAAATATTGATGTGATGTTCCTTATAATAGGCTGCGAAGTATGACGTTTCAGGTGGGGCTAGGAGAAGAGGTCGTTAATGGAATTTCATACAAATCTTGCAGGCCTGGGCCGGCAAAGTCCTCTTTTTTAATTTCCATTCCACATAAATTTGTGGCACAGGCACCATGAAAGTCTGCCAATATGCGAATAAAAAATAAAACTTTGATTTATTAAATTTGTTGTTTATTTCATTGCATGTTTGAGAAAAGCACTATACATATCTCGGCGGGAAATATGGGGTTGCCCGCCTTAGATCTATCCGTCTATATGACTTCGGCCGGCAACCCCTTTCGTCCCGGCCTCTGTAGTAATGTACTATTTTGACTATAAAGATTCCGTTTAGTGATAAAAAAACTTAAGCAATTAATTCCTCTCTAGCTTTAATTATACTGTATGTCTGTAACAGGCAACTGATGATACTTTAAATAATAAACTAATCTAGTACTAAGCAGCAACGCTTCTAACGCAAAATTCTAAATATCAAATTAATGAAAAAAAACCGCCTCCCTAATAAGGCGTTGTAAGAGGGAACTAGTGAGGGATTTCGTGCCCGAGCTTGATTGCTCTGATAGCTCAGTGGCTAGAGCAATTGGCCGCGTATGCCAGATGTCGCAGGTTCTAATCCTGCTTGGAGCGCTTTTAATATTTTGTCCACCTTATTTATGTACACAGTTATACAATAAACTTTTCTGATTTCTCGGTTCTGTCATATTTTCTTAGTGTAAAATCGAGAGTAAATTAGTGCACAATTTACAAAATACTTCTTCGTTCATTTGGTCATGACATGGTCAAATAATAATTGTCCGTCTCCGTCAGTTTGGGCAAAAACGCTGTCTTATGCCCGGCGGACGTCCGTGCGGCGGTTTTCCTCTACAGGTCACATTTCTCAACCGATTCTCGTGAAATTTTGTGAGCAGGATCGATTAATATATGGATATTATTTTGTCCAGAAAAAACTGAATTGACAACAAAGTAATTTAATTAGAGACTCCCGAGTTCAACAGTTCACAGAGACATTAGTAGTACATTGAATACCATACCTTATTTAATGGCCAACAATGCAACATTTTACGGATCCCCCAATTCCACTACATTGTATGCTCGGTATTAGTTTTGTTGTACAATCTAGTTTGCAGTGACAGTAACATTGATTGAGCAGTAACTGTATGGCATGTACCAATTTCGCTTGATTCAGGTGGCTGATTTCATAAAGCATGGTAAGAGAAAAATATCTAAATTATTTTTTACATATATAAATGCTTTTGAGTGCGTATTTGATTTGAATACCTTAGGTATAGTGGTCGGCGGTTAAGAAGTCAATCCTGACACCTGTCATTTCCATACAGTTAATAACCTCAAAGTGACTTTTAGGTTATAAACTTTATGGGAATGACAGGTGTCAGGATTGATTTCTTAACAGCCGACTACTAATAGTTGTCTCGCAAATATCTTACTTTTATATTTCTTAAATGCGCGGGAGATTCGTTAATAGAATTTAAAGCAATTATCTATATCAATTGATGTAATAAACTACCTTTTCAATATCGTAACCTCCGTGACATATGAGAGAAACAGATTTTATCCTCGAATTTAAATTACCACTAATCTATTCATCTAGTTTCGAGTTCGACTCTGTTACCTCCAAAACATTGCTGTTTTGTCCTCTAGAGGGTAATTACCCAGGTTCGAAACCATTGGCTAGTGCAACGAAATACATACACAGCTATTTATCAAAATGAGCAATATTTTCATTACTTTTCGAACAAAGCGAATTTCGGACCATAGCTCATTTTCCGGCCGAAGCCATGCTTTTTTGACGAAACTGGCTGAAACCGAAACTTTGGTCGAACACAAATTTTCATAGCAATATATAAAAAAAAACAAGCCTATACATAATGTGTTTTACTACAAGGATTATTCGGCCTTCGGCCTCGCACGCCTTGTCACTCTACTTCAGCCCTTCAGTCATCTCTACATGAAGAATCTACTCTGTTGGGAGGTTCAGCCTTCGGCCTCGCGTGTCTCGCCTCTCTGCAAATCCAGTTTTTTTCAATAATAGTTAAAATAAGAAGATTGAATGTATCTAACAGTCAGTATATCTCCTACAACCTTCGGATGAACGAGCAGAGGATAAAAAGCAAATTAGCACAAATGAGCCAGTGGCGTGACTACGAGAGTTGAGTGCAGTCGTTTTTGCACTAGTATACTTATAGAAAGTCTAGGTTTTGTTGCGAGTGAAAATTACAATCGTTGTTTCAGTAATTTATTGCGTTGTGGTTTTGTTTGTGTTTTAATAAACCAATTCAATAAAATTATAATTATGAATGGAGTGGATTTTGTTTGAAGACTAAATTTTTTACAACTTTTAATCATTGACCGAGCGAGCGAATTTTCACGAAGATAAGACTAAGGCGACTTCCTGACTTGGCGGGGCGGGTGCGATATGTCATAGGTATTTTGCTAGTTGATGTGAATTTACCGATGTGAGATTTCCTCACTTGACGAAATACTGTCAGTAATACGTTTGCGCAGTAGTAATACCATACGCAGAAGTGGGGCAGTACTGCATTAGTATCGGTTGACACTGACAGCTGACAGTTTTCTCATATCGTACCGCCCGCGCATCGTCAAGTCGCCTTAAGTAGCTAGATCGAATTTTCACCCCCGTAAACCCACGGATTGTTGATTTCAGCGAAATCGTTAGAAGAGTTTCCAAGATCGAGATCTGCGGTGAGTGCGCTCAGGAGCTCCATGAGCTCATACCGCTTCCTCCTTCTTCCATCGGAGATCCAGACATACAGCTGGCTACCATCCTTACCTGGTCGAAATTCATCTAATTCGAACCAAGCGCTTTGCATCATCTTTTATAATGCGCACTTCTAAGGTTTGGAGTTCACTGCCGGCGTTTGTATTTCCGAGTTCATATAACCTAGAACTTTTTAAGGCACGAGTGAATAGGCATCTTCTGGGTGAGCTCGCTTCGTCGGCCTCATCTTTGCTCCCTAGCTAGATGCTGGCCAAGAGCAACCCCAATTTTAATAAAAAATAAGATCGCAGAAAAAAAACAAATAAATACAAGAATTGTTTTTTTTTTTTATATTTGATGTGTACTGTGACTAAAGTATCTGTATCGGCGTTAACGGTATTTGTTATAACCTGATTGTATGGAAAGTTCGACAAGTTTCTATGTTGGTCGGTCTCTGTAAGTATGACATCCGCCTCCCGTCTTCCAAAACGACAACGTTGACATATATATACATTTGGTCCGAAAAAAAAAAACAGTAATTTTAATCGGATGATCGGATATTCAGTGCGCGGCTACCGGTCACAAAAGTCGGGCTGCGCCCGGAAGCAATCGCGATGCGTCGTACGCAACTTCCGGGGGAGTCCCGATAGGTTGGTAATAACAGTTCCAAGCCTCGATTCAGCTCATCTCTTTCACATGCCAGTCACATTGTGTCGTTTGATCGCGTCATGATACGTAGTTAATAATTATTTATTAAATACTAATCCGGCTCCAGAATGACACCAATGAAAAATCAGCAAGCATCACAATTCAGCCAGAATAATAGTCCCCCTCGCCATATCCGACGTCAGCGACGTTTTCTTTTGAATATCGAACGCTCTGATGTGGCCCGCAAAGCCAAACTTTGTTTGGAAGATGCGGTGACACGGTACACAATGCAACTGACCAGCTAAGTCGTGCGTATCTGCGTGTGAGTCTTTCGGATATGGCTCTCCAGCCCGGCTAGCACTATTGCCCTTGAGGACGCGTTCAAAGTCATTAAAGTTTCCCCATAGCACAATCCCATAAGATATAATTAAGTGTACGTATGAATAATAAGCTTCCTTAAGATGATCACGAGAGATGAGTGGTTTTAATTGCTTAAGCACGTAGGCCCCGTTTGCGTTTTATCGTTTGTTTTTGTTTCGGGTGGCAGTATGAACATATGTATGTGTAAAGGCACGAGGCTCCCACGGTCACCTCCCACGAATCATCATCGAGTCATCCCCTTTCTCGAAAATGGAATGTTCATTTGCTTAGTGGCATCATGTGAAAAGTGCGGTGAAACAAGTGTCTTATGCCTTCCATCGCGTAAGGGTCGTGATCGATTTCGATCATGCAATAATCTTAGTTTTAAATTTAACCTTATTTATAATCTCACGTGTAGAGGCACTACGCGTAGTAATTAAATATGTCAATTAAAAGCACTTCGAATCTTAAGTGTTGGTTTGAACTTATAGTCCTCTAAACGACCCTACGCTCGTTATGTCTCAATACGTTTCGGTTTTTATTTGTGCTTCTTTTATGAATGTAATAAACAACGTTCATACATAAAAGTTTCACTAAATATAATTTAATAATGAAACTATCATAATTCTAACAAAGTAATGGTTATTATACTTTTGCATACCACCTGCAATTTATCTGCTTTATATTAAAAATACGCAGGAGCAATAGAAGCAATTTATATTGAGTTGCTACTGAAAGAAACCTTAAGTGTAGACTAATGTAGAATGTTTGTGGCATAATATCTTTAGGTTTGTTTTATGCTTTAAATAATCGACTGCGCATGTATTCTCGTTATTCGCGTTAAATAGAGGCATTTGTATATTTGATAGTGTAAAGTGGTTTGAACGGCTTCATAAAAAATAGTCTAGTGTCTAGTTATACTGCAGCGTTTCATGATGATTAATTATTGGTAAATACTTGGCACGTTTTCAAATAATCTACGGAACTTGGCACACATTTAGATCTCGATTCTTTTGTCGGTGAAGACGACAACCACGCATCTCATATTGAACTTGGCTGCCATTTTTACATTTACATTTTTGATGGGATATCATTATTTTTTGTCAAACTTCACCAATTGGTGTTTTTCAATAGCGAATGCACAAAATACCCAAATCGGCTATAGGTGGAAGAAGGGGGAAGGCGGTATGAGCTCATGGAGCTCCTGAGCACCCTCACCGAAGTACATTTTGTAGAAGACGCACAGACATGCTTGCGTCTATGTGCTAGACTCTACAGATTATTAGGCATCTTCTGGGTTAGCTCGCTTCATCGTCGGCCTCATCTTTGCCCCCTGCCTAAATGCTGACCAAGAGCAATCCCATTTTTAATAAAAAAAAGGGTGCACCTCAAACATTTGAAGAGTTCCCTCGATTTCTCCAGGACACTATAATCAAACAAAAACAGAACTTTCCAAATCGGTTAATAAATGACGGAGTTCTGAGGCAACAAGCATAAATAATAATAATTATTATAAAACTGAAAACATCACTGTTTTCTGACTTTTTTGGTGTACACACATAATTACCAAGCTACGGAACCCTAAAAACGTCGATATGTGTTTGATTGTCGACAAACATTTATTTATCATTAAAATATCTAACTACATTATGAGTTTACTCGATCAATATTTACTCTAGTGTATTTTATGTCACTCATCCAACGATTTGTGTAATATTTCGAATTCCCGTTAACCTGGCATCGTAAACAGGTTTACGATGTTCGGTCCGAGCACGCTATGTGGAAAAGTTTATTATAGTTTTACTTTAAGTTTAAAGTGAGGAAATGCTCCTAAGTGACGTGTGTACAGAAATATCGGCTATATTTTCACGATATCGGAAATAAAAATAACGTAAGCTTGCTACTATTATTAATGACCTGCTTTATATGTTAGTGCAGTAAAACCATTTAAAAATGAACGAAGTCTTGAAGTAGACATTGTTTCCGTTTCTATGTATTGTCCCAAAAACTTTTATCAAAGATGTGAACTGAAACATATTGAACGGACTGATAGAGGGGCGTTCGTTTAAAAAATATTTTACCATACAGGATGACTTCTAATTTGTGATACAAAATATAAAAATGTGAATCTGATTATGATTTCGAACAATTTTTACTATGGAACCAAGATGTCCGTGTGAATAAAAAACACAGTTTTGTCTGTCGATTGAAGACCTATCCTATGAAAGAGCAGATTTTTTAACATTTACAAAGTCTCCACAATAAAAGTTGTCTAAAATCATAGTCAGATTCAATTGTGTATATTTTGTGTCACCAATTAGAAGTCAAACTGCATACTCGTAGTACCAATAATGTTTATGTACTCGTATGCGCGAAGCATTGGTACCAAAGTAGAGAATTACCATCAGTTTGACTTAGAAAAATAGAATTCCTTGAATTCCACGTCGGTGGTAAACAAGCTTGCGGCACGCCTGACGTTCATTCTTCACTTCAGTCACAGTAGCCTATAGATGCTTACACAGCAAGTGATGTCTAATAGCATGTAGAGTGTAGATGATAGCAACGCCGCATACTAAAACATATACGGCCCCGCCCAAAACTCCACGTTACAGAAGACCCCAGCCACAGTAACACCACTAAGTACTTGCTCGTGTGTGTTGCTTGCAAGTTGTGGAAAAAAAACAAAACAAAAATCACTATATTCTACAACAAAGTCGCCTATACTACAAAATAATAAAAAAGTCTCAATAACTCTCATTCATAAGTAAATCGATACGCAGTTTATTAAAATTCAGGCGCTTTGGGTCGTTTGCAAGCGCTTCCCTTTGTTTCCAGTTATCATTTTTCGTTCGTAATTCTGCATTTAAATTTCAAATTTCTGATTGATCCCAGGTATATTATTTTTTGTGAGTGTGCAGGTGTTTTGAGATGTTAACAATTGTTTTGGTTGAAACTGTCTTTTAAAATCACTATTTGCGACATGTTTCGGCCTAAGATTGGAGTCCTTCTTTATGTTGAGTGTTGACACGGTTAGTCGACAACCGTAGGCCGAACAGCGCAGCGTCCGAAACATGTCGCAAATAGTGGCTTTACAAGTGAGTACGGTTGAAAAACCGTATTTTTTTTAATGTTAATATGCCTCACGTTAGTATAAAACAATCGTTAACATTTCAAAACTCCTGCACACAAAAATATACCTGCGATCAATCAGTATTAATAATTGTATGAGTTCTATATTTGGTCATGAAATAAACTTGTGATTACTCCTTTTTGAGGTATACGGGTAGTTTCGTGATTTTTTCACGATGCCATTCTAAACAGTTTTTAGAGAGGACTAAATGTTTGTATCGAAACTAATAACAATAATATCACATAAAATAGGTATTAGTAGTTTTTACCGATCTTTTTAGGGTTCCGTAGTAAACAAAAAACCCTTACTTATAGTTTTGCCATGTCCGTCGGTCCTTCCTTCTGACCGCGGCTTACCTAAAGTGACCGTTACTACTAGGAAGCTGTAATTTGGCATATGCATACATACCAATCACACTAGCAAAAGGATACCAAAAAATTTAGGGAAAAAAAATAAGAGTACCTCCCCTCCTCCTTTTGTAGAGCACGTAAAGTGGGGGTGTAACTTTTGCTTTTGAGAGCTTATTTATGTATGTATGTATGTAAAATTCTTTATTATACATGAATGAAACGCAACAATAAAACAGTAATTACAAGAACAGTCGACATATGTACAAAGGCGAGCTTATCCCTATAAGGGATTTCTTCCAGCTAACCTTTGAGCAATAAGAACTTTTTTTATTTAAGAGCGCTTTACTAAAATTTAACGGGTTCACTAGCGCCACTCGTACTCGTAAATAATTGTGATTGTATGATAGATATTGAAAAAAAGAGGCCACTATGTAAACTATTTCGTATTTAAGTACCTTTTCAATACTTCAAACTAGTTTTTCCATCGCTGGATTCGTCTATCTGTGAAATAAAACGGCCGTTTTTACTTTGGATGCCATGTTCTCTTCCTACCCCTTTTTGAGATACAAGCAAGATATGTGTATGTAAATAAATTTCCCTATTATCGGAAGTGACCGTATAGGGACTGACCGTGGCACGTCTCCCGATCCCCGCAGGTACGGGACGGGTAGCCGATTCGATTTCCGCCGTGCCCCGGGGCCGTCTATCGATTGTGCAGTAATTATTGAGCTAGTGAGGTAGGAAGGTCGCGTAGGGCTGATATTAGATTCACAAATGTGGCGTGTGTTATATTGTATTACCTGTCAAGTATGATTACTTCCGCTTCCGCCTAGGAAGGTGTCTTCTCTCTGTCTTTGATCTGTATAAATGTCACGTGAAGCGTCTCAAATAAGTTCATTTAACTATAATAACTGATGTTCTTATTAATACATTTATTTAATAACACGTCGGTGGCAAACAAGCGTACGGCTCGCCTGATGGTAAGCGGTCACCACAGCCTATGGACGCCTGCAACTCCAGGGGTGTCACATGCTCGTCGCCGACCCTTTAAAAATACATGTCGGATCACTACTATAGTGGTCGGCGGTTACGAAGTCAATCCTGACACATGTCATTTCCATACAGTTTATAATAAATACACTATCATAAATCTTATCATAAATCATCGATAAATATAAAAAACATTAATAACTGTATACTACGCATATACTCACTCCTTACTAAACTATGCCATTACGATCTGGGGAAATGCATGAAATATAAATAAAATATTAGTGCTTCAAAAGCGTTCAATTCGGATCATGAGTGGAGTAAACCGACGTGACTCAGCGAGACCTCACTTTGAGGCACTAGGCATAATGACAGTCATTTCATTGTTCGTTTATAACTCCCTATTGGACATACATAAGCAAACTGATTCGCTGCTTAAAGTGTCGGATGTTCATAACTATAACACTCGTTCTAAGAATAAATTGCTGTTACCAAAATGTAGACTTAGGAAAACACAGAAACAGGGAATTTTCTTGAAAATTAAAATATTTAACAAACTGCCTCTTCAAATTACTGAATTGCCCGTTAATAGCTTTAAGAAAAAGATATCTCTGTATTTCAGAAAACATGCATTTTACTCTGTATCAGAATTTTTAAGTGTTAGCATTGGCATCAACGATTTCCAATAATTAATGAGAAAAAAATTATATAATTTTAGTATGATATATATATATATATTATAATGAATCTGTAATTCTGACATACCATGTAATAACCACATTACTTTATGGTGAATAAATGAAATCTGAAATCTGAAATATAACCTCAAAGTGACTTTTAGGTTATAAACTGTATGGAAATGACAGGTGTCAGGATTGACATCGTAACTACCGACCACTATACAACGTGTTCTGATCATGCTACCGGATTTACATCTCTTGCTTAGATATTAAAAGTCGCGCTGTATTGAAAGTGAGGGATCTGAGACATACAACGATCGTGTATCCATCCCGACCCCCATTAATTCAGGAGAAATTGAACGCCACGGGTAGCGCTATCTATCTGAGCATAATACAAAATCAATTCAGAATTGTATTTGATGATAAAAAAATACATAATATAGATAGATACATAATTATACTTTTCTCAAACATGCAATGAAATATTCATGTTATGTTCCTTATAATAGGCTGCCAAGTATGACGTTTCATCAGGCGCGGCTATGACAAGAGGTCGTTAATGGAATTTCATATAAAAATCTTGCAGGCCTAGGCCGGCAAAGTCCTCTTTTGTAATTCCATTCCACATAAATTTGTGGCACAGGCATCATGACATTCTGCCACTATGCGTATTAAAAATAAAATTTTGATTTTTTTTGTTGTTTATTTCATTTCATGTTTGAGAAAAGCACTATACATACCTCGGCGGGAAATTTGGGGTTGCCAGCCTTAGACATATCCGGCCTCGCTTCGCTCGGCCGTATATATTTCTTCGGCCGGCAACCCCTTTTGTCCCGGCCTCTGTAGTAATGTACTATTATATTAAACTAACTTCGTAGATAAGGACGGTATTTTGTTTACATATTCCTACATAAATTGAAATTTATCCACCCTCCCTAACGAGTGAACCGGTTTCAGTGCAGTTTTTATTTGGACACAGATTGTCTAGCGTCTCGTCTAACATATATAAGAATCATTCTTAGATATGTTTTCTCAAAATCGGTTAACCGTTTTTAGATATTGAACTTCGAAATAAAATGGCCAGGGGTTTTTCAACTTTTCTGAGTTGCTTATCATGTTTCTTTTGTTTTTTGACATGTAACATATCTATAATATGAATATTTTATATTAAAATAAAAAAAGAAACCGGATAGCTACCCTACGATACAAATAATAATTAAAATTTAAACGGTGAATTTCATGGTCTTCCTGTTGTTTAAGATGCTTTGTTATTCAAGAAAAAAGTGGAGATAGAATCGATAGAGTCATGTAAATTTGCAGCATAAATATATAGATTTTTAATGCTGATCTCATGAAAAGGCCCATTAAAAAATCCAGAAATATCCAGCGTATAACCCAACCATGCAAAATATACACTGTCTCGGTAAAAGATCTATACATTTAGTTTGTGGAGCTGACTTGGTCGGTTAGATGAGTGCACATGTCGGCACATCTGGGTCGAGTGCACCGCATCGGGAATTGCACGTGTCGCGTGTCGCGTCATCTCGAATGCATGAAATTCGACGACTAATGTTGTAATGGACTTTCACCGCGCTTTCGCCATTACAAAGGTATATGTTCGCAGCGGTCGCTCAGCTCTCTGCGTGTCCAATACAACAACGCCTTCAGGGCGCTGTTGGGTTTGCCACGGTTCTGCAGCGCATCCACCATGTTTGCTGAAGCGCGAGTGGACAGTTTTGAGGCTGTGATGCGGAAAAAGATGGCATCACTCTTAACTCGAATACGTGGCAGCCCCAACAGCCTCCTGAGGACTGTAGCCGTAAGAAGTGAGTGCTCAATAATGCAACAGTTAATTAAAAATACTTTATCATTAGCTACATATATTTACTAACATTTAGAATATTAAGAAAACGACTAACAAATTATGGATCATGTTGTCTGATTAAAGAATTAAATTATTATTATATCAGGCCAACCGTCGCGTCGTAGGAAAGTACTATAAAACAATTTGACATTTGAAATGTGCTAAATATTCGGTAGTTGGCTATATCGGAATTTATGTTCGTATTCAGCCTAATAATTCAGTTCAACTGACGAATTGCCGAAAAACCTTACTGCTATTGTCTGCAAATTGCCAGAATGAAATTGCGTTATTACCTTGTGGAATTATTATTCTTACATGGATAATTAAAGTTATTTTACTTTAAAAGTGAACAATTTTTTACCGCTGAATTGGTTTGTGTTAGAACGGCTTATGAAGGCATTCCGTTGAACTGAATTATTTCTTTAATTCTTCTTTTAAAAATATTTCAAAACCATGACGTCGTTTTGTAGTGATAAATGTCCCTCCTTTATCGGTCTTACAAAGCCAGACATACAACCTTGGCCAAAAGTATTGAGCACCCCTTATTTACCTTTGTAACTTATAAACAAACTATTATTATTTTAATGCAAAAATACACATTGAATTTAAATATAAAAATGTATATAAACGTATAGAAAACTTTAGTAAATATCATTTCGAAGAAACTATTTATCCTAAAAAAACTAAAGGTTAAAATAAAAGAACCAATTGCATTTTTTCCATGCAATTCTTTAATCTCAACGAATAGTCTTTAATCTCAACTGTTGTTGAAAAATATTTAAATTTCTGTAGATTCTATGATAAAAGATATAATAATATCCTTGATTAAAAGTTTCACAGGGCTCGAACATTTCGTGCCGGTAAAGTAAAATTGCATATAGGTAATTCCAATTGGTGTTCTAGCAATTATCAATCATTTAATCATGCATTTATAATGTCTTTTGTCAAATACGGCCTATTGCATCCGAAGATTATAAAGGATTTCTCTTTCTATTTAGAATTTTAATCTATAAGCAGGTGAGAAATAGAAATAGAAATATTTATTGTATAACTGTGAACATATTTATGTGTACATAGGTGAAAAGTTAATACTACCTATAAGTCATCACAGTTACCCGCAGCGGGCATACAATATTAGTGCAAATTAATAATTCACGTAATGCATTAACAATTTACACCATTACAAATGAATCAAAAAGAGTACAAAGAAATTAACAAAACAAAAGTTAATATATATTATTTACAAATTCTCACTTAAAAAATACTCATTTAAGTTATAAAACGCTTTCTCTAGTAGCCAATTTTTAACCTTTGTTTTAAATTGATTGCCTTCTAAGGTTTTGATTTCTGAGGGTAGACGGTTAAATACCTTTATGGCCATAATGTAGGAACTTTTTTTAAACATGGATTTTTTTTACTTTTGGCAAAATGAGGTTCTATTTATACTGAGGACGTACATTTTGTCGTCGAGTAGATTCCTTTATAAAGCAATCATCGTTATTTAGCACTAATAAACACAACTCTAAAATGTATATCCCAGTTAGTGTGAGAAAACGCTTTTCTTTAAAAAAAATACGAAGAGATTGCCTAAAGTGCATACGGAAGATTGTTCGCAGGCACCTCTTTTGAAGGACAAAGGTCGATTGAATATTGACTGAATTTCCCCAATATATAATTCCATATATGAGCAACGGATATACACTTCCATAGTAAGCACTTATGACAACAGATTCTGAGGAACTCATATTCTTTCAAGTTTTATAATAGGTTTTATGAATGTTGAATCTAAATATGAATGTAAACTCTCTAAATATGAACAAGTCCAATGATGATGATAATTTGAATCTTAATAAAATTCGAATTCGTCTCATCTCACAACCCCGAGACATTTTATAGGGTTGTTTAATTCCTGTAAACAACCCTATAAAAACCTGATTATCTCATGCAAGTAGTTTAGCTCGTTTCCAGTACACTGAGCAAGTCAACGGTCGAGTCCAGTGACTGTGTTAGGGTCACTGCCCTTCTGCAATTAACTCTGACGACACGAGTCATAATTAGCTAAAGTTTTATTATACTGACAATAAATAAGTTAGTACGTAAATACACTGGAGACAAGTAAACTATATTTTTAATTCAGGCTCATTATATAGTTAAAATAGGTCTATAGGTAGGTATTTTAATAACAATATTGGCACATTTTTAGGGTTCCGTACCCAAAGGGTAAAAACGGGACCCAATTACTAAGACTTCGCTGTCCGTCCGTCCGTCTGTCACCAGGCTGTATCTCAAGAACCGCAAAAGCTAGACAGTTGAAATTTTCACAGACTGTGTACTTCTGTTGCCGCTATAACAACAAATACAAAAAAAAAAAACAAAAAATTAAAAGGGGCTCCCATACAAAAAACGTGATTTTAGCCCTTTTTCATGGCTACCACTCGCCGAGCTAGATCTCAAGAACCTTAATAGCTAGACAGTTGAGCTTTGCACAGATTATGTATTTCTGTTGCCGCTATAACAACGAATATTCAAAACCTGCCAAGTGCGAGTCGGACTCTTTTTATAGATCATGCGGTACGGAACCCTTCGTGCGCGTGTCCGACTCGCACTTGGCCGGTTTTTATTCTTTAATTTTTGTTAACTACAAAAATATCAACTGCGCTTTTTTCTTATTATTACGTGGAAAAATTATTTATCGGTTATGTACCCGATTTATGTTATTTCAATTTGGTAATGTCAATGAATCTTTTTAGTCCCTGGACAAGGGGAAAATATTGTCAATCATTTCCTCTCGGGCGATAACTTCTAAAATGCTTAAGAGTGCGCAGTACGTTCGGTTCTCCATACAAACGTATTTATGGTCTCATTTTAAAACGCCATGCTAGAATAACATGAAACTTTGTATACACAATGGGATCCGGCATATCTAGGTCGGAAATTAGTTTATGTTGCTTGAAATTATAATGGAGAAAATATACAACGATTATTAAGGTTTTCATACAAGCCGTAAGAAACTGAAAAAACCGCTGTATTTTTTGTATATTCCATTTTCTAGCAACAGAAACTAATTTCCGACCTGGATATGCCGGATCTCATTGTGTATACAAAGTTTCATGTTATTCTAGCATGGCGTTTTAAAATGAGAGCATAAATATGTTTGTATGGAGAACTGAGCGTACTGCCACGTACTGCGCCCTCTTAAGAGAGCTGTATTTTGGTAATAATTTCAAATGATAGCTAACCCAATGTCTGAAGATATGGAAAAACCGTCAGCTTACTCCAAATTGGTGGAAAATACGTCCACTGGTAACAAATGGTATTTATGCATGTAGCTCTGGGATCTCACACGCGGCAGCGTATCCAGCGCCAGGAACTGGCGGACAGCAGCCGTGTGTTATTTTACACGAACCGTTTGGAGCCACTTTTGACTCCTCAGTAACTCGAAATCTATTAAATATATTAAAAAAAATTGGTACATGTATTTAGATCCTTTAGAACAACTAGAACCCCAAATTTCATTAATATAGGTGATATAATTATTGAGATATTAAAGTCAAAAAAACGGCATTTTTACCACTGACTGACTGACTAGTAATCAAAAACCTAACCCACTTCCAGGAGACCCAGAAAGGTGAAATTTGGCATGCAGCTTGGACTCCGTTGTCAACTAGGTACTCTCTCTCTCTGTCCGAGGCTTTGCTGTGTGACTGTTAGTGCTAGAAAGCTGCAATTTGGTATGGCTATAGAACTCAATAAAACTGACAAAGTCGTTAAAAAAAATTCTTAAACATGCAATGAAATATTGATGTTTAGGTTCCTTATAATAGGCTTCGAAGTATGACGTTTCAAGTGCGGCTAGGACAAGAGGTCGTTAATGGAATTTCATACAAAGTTTTATTTTTTAATTTCCATTCCACATAAATTTGTGACACAGGCATCATGACATTCTGCCACTATGTGTATTAAAAATAAATGCATGTTTGAGAAAAGCACTATTTATACCTCGGCGGGAAATATGGGGTTGCCCGCCTTAGACCTACCCGTATATGCCGTCTATATGTCTTCGGCTGGCAACCCGTTTCGTCCCGGCCTCTGTAGTAATGTACTATTTAAGGGTATATCCGATACACCTAAAGTGTTGATGCATTTTTTTTGCTTTAACCCCATGGTTTGAGGTGTTGTTGGATATGTCTTTCAAAATGAAGAGGTCTTCATCAAACACTTTTTGATAAAGTGAATACTTTTTCGGTAATATACACTCAAAAGACGACCTGTATTGACGACCTGTTTAGCCTAGTTGGTAGTGACTCTGCCTCCGAAGCTAGAGGTCCCGGGTTCGAATCCCGGCCAGGGCATTTATTTGTGCATTTTTCACGGATATTTGTTCTTGGGTCTTGGATGTTTTCTATGTATTTAAGTATGTATTTATCTATATAAGTATGTATATCGTCGTCTAGTACCCATAGTACAAGCTTTGCTTAGTTTGGGACTAGGTCGATTTGTGTAAGATTGTCCCCCAATATTATTATTATTATATTATTAAAAAAAATTGTGTCCCCCCTCTCTAACTTTTGAACTATGGGTCCAAAATATGAAAAAAATCATGAAAGTAAAGCTTAATATAGAATTTCAAAGATAACTGTAGCGGACATGATCAGTTGAGCTGTTTTTGAGTTATCGTAAAGTCTTCCCTTCTTAGCAAAAGACGTATGAAACGCTGCGAAGGTATTCCCTTTTGCTTGTTATTGTTTTTTTTTTCAGTAAGTTCATTAGATAACCACTGAACCCTACAGTGAGTATGGCCCGACATGCTCTTGGCCCATTTTATTAAAATTTTATGATAGACTGACCAGCGATTGGCCTTAGTCTCACCTGATGGAAAGCGATGACAAGGCCTAAGATGTTCCTCACTAGTTCAGTAATAGCGTATTCACTCTTATCTTGAACAGACCCAAACAGCGTACACCCAACACACCAAGGTATCTTACATGGGCATATTTAACACGATGTATATTATACACATTTGACATGTATTCTGACATAGGACCAATTTTATATGATATCATTACTTATCTTTTATCTTGTTTTGTAATGTGTAACGTGTGTACACCTGTCATGGATTTAATTAATGGGACCAGCTGCGTAGCAATAGCAATAAGAACTGCAACAGTAGAAAACCTAAATATGTCACTCAATAAATTTCATTTCATTTCATTTCAATGATAAATACTCAATCATCCTCCTACTTTATAGTTGTAAACAACTAGGCTAAAATGGTGATCGAAATCCTACAATAACATACTAGGATGTCATCTGCAGTTTGGTATAAAAGGAACTGGTGTCAATCAATATACATATTTGTCGAAAGGATAGTGTGTAATAAATATTTGCAAGCGATATATGTATTAGCTATATGTATAACCTGCATTTATTTAATAGTCAGGTTGTTTGACTACGATGCCAGAGTCGACAGGGTTCATTGCCGCTAGAGGCATTATTGTATCACTAATTTTGACGACCTGTTTAGCCTAGTTGGTAGTGACTCTGCCTCCGAATCTAGAGGTCCCGGGTTCGAATCCCGGCCAGGGCATTTATTTGTGCATTTTTCACGGATATTTGTTCTTGGGTCTTGGATGTTTTCTATGTATTTAAGTATGTATTTATCTATATAAGTATTTATATCGTCGTCTAGTACCCATAGTACAAGCTTTGCTTAGTTTGGGACTAGGTCGATTTGTGTAAGATTGTCCCCCAATATATATATATATATATATATATATATAATATTGACATTACTCTCAGGGTCTAGTTGGTTCATCTTTGAATGAACCCAAAATCTTGTTTGTCTCTAAAAGTGACGTCATTCTCAATTTAGGTATGCAAAATGTGAAATAAATCTGAAACAAATAAAACGGCAATTAATGTTACAAGCATCATTTTCATCTGGACGATACCAGGACATCATAAAGCAGTAACGATTAAAACAATTGGCGTAACAGCTTCATGCATGGACGTGAGCAACTCCCACTGGCTCCCTCCCTCCCGCGGCGGTGGCAGGGGGCAAAGGGAGACAGCTCCATGTTACACATCGTTTTACATCGCTGAATTGATTTAACGCGCACTTTTACGCCATTGTGGTGCTCTTTGAGCGTTTTTTTGGATTTATTAACTCGATGTACGGAACGTCTCTTTTATGGGGATTGTTAATTTGTTTGTCCGGCCGCTGGGCCTATTGGCTGTTCTGTGATTATGTACCTAAAAGTCCTGTAATTAAGGTACTTTTTCCACTAGACATAAGCTAATCAGTGTTTTCATATGAGTGACATACCTAATTTCCTATCTATGATTTACTCACTGAACGTATAGTCACTTGAATCTTTACTCACTCCACAATAATAACAACATGTTTATTTTAGATTAATATGTTGTCTAATCTTAAGTTACACATGTACTTAACTATTACTTTTTGTAAAGACATACCTTATGATGTTGAATAAAATGTTTCTATGTCTTTGTCTATACTCGTATCTGATAAATAAATAAATCTGGACCAAATCAGTAATATTCCAATAAAGTAGAAAATCTAAGCCAGGATGTAATTTGAAAGCACTCGTGAATATTACTCCAGATTACTGTTCATTTCATGTACCACATTATGGTACACTTTTGTTCGATGTTATGTGAAACTGAACTCCAGATATCTTTTCGATATACATGATTAGCGAATGGCACGCGTAATGCTTTTATTACCATGTAACATAATAATGGAGACGATTCTGTCTAGACAATCCTCATTCTAATATGATATTAGTACCTAGTTCCTGTGTGTGAAAACTAGGGCAGCGCAATGTCATTTTGTTCATGTTCAGGGCAATTTGGGGAAGTAGGTACAATACAAAGGTCCGATAGAGCATAATATAACTGACTACTGAGAAAATGCACTTTTTTTGTACTTTAAACTACACATGTCTAAGAACCATCGCCAGAAAACTTGCTTTGAAATAAAAACAAACAGAATTCATAAAGGTTCACCCGTTTAAGAGCTACGATGCCATAGATACACCCGCGTTCCGCTCTAGGTACGTGGTATTGTACCCGGACCCGGGTATGTCCTAAACCTACGACCAAGACCACCGGGGGATGGGCAGAAGCATCTCTGGAGTGCGGTGGAGGTACTGCGATCGCCAACCCGCATGCCAAGCGTGAGGATTATGGTATTTGCCCCCCATGAAATTGGGGGAGGCCTATGTCCAGTAGTGGAAGTCTTTGGGCTGATATGGTGGTGGTGGACCTGAATTTGTGTCTTGCTGTCTACACAACGAAACGTGAAATCAATGGCCGGCAACTCATTTATGAAACTACAAGCGACCTTCGATCTATAACTCTGTGGTATTTTTATGGCTTATCGTATTAACAACAACGAGGTTTACCGACACAGACTCTCATATTTTCTTGTTTTTGAGATATACGGCAGCAAATTTTCGCAACTTTTGAGAAAATAAGTTAAAAATAAAAATCTCTCCTACGATTTGAGAGACGTCAATATGGAACAGTTATGTGTAGATTCCATATCTATAAGTGCATAAACAACATACTTATATCGAAAATAGAGCTGTTTTGGACCATGTTTGAATCAATCTTAAAAAAATATTCAGTTTTTTGCAAATTTACCTGTTGAAAATGTAGATAAAGGATTAAAAAACCTATAATCGTTGGTGCCATAATTATATCTTTAGTTTTGACGAGGGATATCAACTCAAAACTGGACAAAAATCGATGAAAAACGTATGGAGCCTCTTAAAGATTACATTGTTATGTGTATCACGTGGACCCGGGTATGTCCTAAAACTACGACCAAGACCACCGGGGAATGGGCAGCAGCATTCCTAGAGTGCGGTGGAGATACTGCGATCGCCAACCCGCATGCCAAGCGTGGCGATTATGGCATTTACCCCCCATGAAGTTGGGGGAGGCCTATGTCCAGCAGTGGACGTCCTAGGGCTGATATGGTGGTGGTGGTGGTTTATCACGTAGAGTGTGCTTGTTGTACAACATCGTCATCCTAGCGGTATCCCAGTACAGATTCATTCTGGTGGATGCCCGGGGCCCGGTACCTGATCCCAAGAATCGGCGTATTGTTGTTATTGTTGGTTGGTTGCGGGCCATTTTATGCCGCTTCGACCAGTATTTGATCTATTGTGGCAGCCCTTATAGTTCGTTGCTTATACCCACTGCTTCCAAGAATTTCCAGACTCTTTGGGCTGCAATTTTTTGTATCTCCTCTGGTTGCATGATGTGCCCCCCTAGGTAGATACTTCTTTTGCGCATAAGCGGTCCACACGAGCAGAGGATGTGAATAGCTGTCTTCTCTGACTCTTGGCAGAACCTGCATGCTGCGCTTTGTTTTAAACCCATTTTAGTTAGGTGTTTGTTTAGTTTGCAGTGGCCAGTGAGTATTCTTGTTACTGCGCAGGTTTTGTGTCTTTTGAGTTGTAGTAGCTCTTTGGACAGCTTGCCATTATAGCCTTCTATTAAAGCTTTCGATTGTACCAGTCCTTTTGTGAACTTCCACATATCGATGGCTTTTGATTTGTTGTTTAGCAGAGAGCTTACCTTCCGTTTGGTTATACCGCAGAACGGTTCTGGGCTGAAGAATCGGCGTAGGCACTAGTTTTTATGGAAGCAACTGACATCTGACCTTCCAACCCAAGAGAAAAACTAGACCTTATTGGGATTAGGGTTGCCAAATGAATGGACAACTTGACTGTTAGAAGTTCTCTAGCCGCCCCAAGGCCTTAACTTGGCTTAACAGTAGCCGGGATCAACGACTTAACGGGCCTTCCAAAGCACGGGAGTGCGCAGTTAGTAACCACTCAAAGTGGTCACCCATCCAAGAGTTGACCCCTGTCGACGTTGCTTAACCTCGCAAACCGCACGCGGTACGCGGGCGCCGCTGGGCCACGAGCGCTCACTTTCCAGCGCATAGCGAGCTAATACGCTTTATTAGAATGAGAGTGATAACGTGTCATACTAAAATGCAACTCGTAGACCCAGATATACCTCTTTAGAAATGTGATTTGAAAATGTTACTGAAATTTTACTGCACAAAGCCGATTTAATTCGTTTTCGATAGAACATTGTACCTATAGTTATTTTACAGTAATTTAGGTGTTACTAAATTTTTGTCATTTTCTGTCAATTAAAACGAATTAGTTTATTGATATTAATATTAAGTGAGAGTTACTCATTTAATTTATTTTTACGATCACTACTTCCCCTAAAAATACTCCTATTCTTAATATTGTTTAATTTTTTAATGCTTACTTTCTGCCTTAGACTGTGTTACAATTGTAATAGGTACCATGAAGTAAATACACTTTATTTATGTACAAAGAAAATATATACAAGAGTACTTAACCAAAATAATATAAATAAAATTAAAATTAACTTAAATCTGATACAGAGGCCTTGTTGAATATGATATTGTTTATTTTTTAAATGGTACGGGCGGTCCCTTTTTAGAAGACACTTATCTATTTTATGTTGTCATTTTTATCTATATATGTATATAATAAATCTGTAAGATTCCAGCCAGTAACATTAGAAAGGATTTTGTGTCCTGAAGGATCTCAGGATCCGCTGAACCGATTTATACAATTATTGTTGTATTGGTAGATTATTATACTGGCCTTGTCTTGAAATAAATCTATATCTTAATGGAATTGCGGCCCAGATGCACCATGGCCGGAATGAACCTTGACCCACTGTCCGCCGCGGGCGCTTGGTTTGTGGTCTGCCTTTGGGCCTGGCGTGTTCCATTTGTGTTTATGTCACTGTTGACTTTAAGGGCGCTTTATGCGGATGGGTCAGTAGCAAAGAATTTTTGTTTTTAACCTACCGAAAATGCTTAAGGTGCAGAGGGGCAATTTCGACTGGTAACTTGCAAAGTACAACTTTCAGTACTGATAAATGCCATCTACAGTACTTTTACTGACAACTGATTGCATTCATACTGTAGTTTACACACATTAGTGATTTAGGTATTATTTTTTAGGATTGGCATCCTAAAATATTGACTCTATATACTATAAAATGTGTTGTTTATATAAAAAGGCAAAAATAGTCCTATTTCCCCCGCCGAGGGGCAAATGCAACTATCGATAATAATTTCCGTTACAGTGAACTTAAACTGCTAAAACTGAGCTCCTGAGCTAGTTATGGGGTCAGGAATTGAAATTGAACCCTATTATTTATGTATGTAGATTCAGTTATGCAAAAAAAGACTTATACTATTTTAGCGGGTTTATTTCGACTGCACTCCATAGTAAATAGTGATGGGACTTATGATATTAATAAGTCGATATTTTTATTTTTCACATCTTGCTGCAGTTCTGCCATTGTGTAAGACTTTTCTTTTTTTATTGATAATAGCGATCTATCTGCGATAATAAATAAAAACAAAACATGACTTAAATTACTATTATGAAGTAGAAATAAAAGAAAAATATAATCCTTTAGGGTCAGTATTTTTCAATTGGTATTTACATCGAAAAAAATCTCGAATCGTGCACATCACTAGTGTTTGTTCATTTTCATATAAAATATGGAGGGGTAATTTAAACCAGCAAAAAGTCGAAATTTGCCGACATCTCAATTTTAGTGGGGTTATTCTAACTATCTAGAATTGTATTGCGAAGTATCTGCAATAGAAATAGTAGATCTGAATTTGTACGTAGTATGTATTTATAGGACAAACATGATAAACGCTAATGACTTTATGACTCACCTAGAAAGTGTGCTCGCTAAAATCGCGGAATCCGACAAAGACTGTATTATTGTTGGTGATATGAATATCGATTACCTAAATGATAATGTCAATCAAAAAAGAATAGATGATTTGTTGGCTCTGTATAACTTTAGATGCGAGGTTGACTTTCCGAGTAGAATAACTAGCCACTCGTCGACGTGTTTAGACCATGTCTATACTAATTGCCAAGTCGGCGTGACGTGTGCTTCACCTGTTACCACTAACATAGGGGATCACCTCGCGGTGCGCTGCGAGGTGGTGTTTCCGCGCCGCGCGCCACCCGCGCCGACGCGACTTACGCGCGCATTCACTCATGCCAATCGAGCTAGCTTTGTAGAAGCCGTGTATAGTGTCAGGGACGAACTGTGGGCTCGTCGCGGTCATACGGCGGACCAAATGGCGAAGTCGATAATAAACGTTATTATTAGCAAGTTTGACATTTGTTTCCCATTTAAAATTATAGGTAATCGTAAAAATAATTCTTGGGTAGCAGAAGACATATTAAATTATAAATTATTACTTTTTGACATGATTAAAATTGGACAACAATTTCCTAATAATGGACATATTAAATTAATTATCGAATCAATGAATAAAAAATATGGTGAAATCATTAGGCAGGGTAAATATGATCACTATATAAATATTATAAAAAGGAGTCAAAACGCGTCAAAGTCGATGTGGCAAATTGTGAACAAAGAGAGAGGTCAGGAAAGTGCACGTAGGCTGATCGACTGTACTGACATCATCGTCGACTCGGACGGTACTAGGTACAAATCCAGGTGTGACGCAGCGACTGCAATGAACGATCGATTTGTTCACGCGGCGGCGGCGTGCGGCGCGCCGAACGCCGACCTGCCGCGAGTGCGCACCGTTCTAAATCTTGCTCGTCCGCCTGCAAATCGTAGCTTGCGCCTTCTTCCGTTCTCTGCGACTGAGGTTTTTCGCATTATTACAAATAACATCCCGCACAAACCAACCAAAGACCTCTACGGCGTATCAATGGAGCTTTTACATCTCGCTGCCGCCCCTCTATCACCGGTTCTGGCGGACTTGTGCAATCAATGTATCTCAGAGGGAGTATACCCGTCCCCCCTGAAAATCAGTAAAATCTCTCCAATTTTCAAAGGCAAGGGAAAAAGAGAAGACATTGATTGCTACAGGCCCGTCTCCATCCTACCAGCGGTAGCTAAGGTACTCGAGAATGGTCTCAGCTCGCGAATAACGGAATTCCTGATGGCAGGCGATGTCCTGTCTGAGCAACAATATGCCTACCGGGCGGGACGCTCGTCGAGCGTGATGGCGCGTGAAGTGGTTCGTCGGGTGTTGGGCGCCCGCGAGCAAGGCCAGCAGGTCGCTGTGTTGTGTTGCGACCTGTCGAAGGCGTTTGATGTCGCTGACCATGGCGTGCTCGCTATGAAACTCGGCCACTATGGCATCGAAGGCAAACCGCGTGCACTCATTTTAAACAGTCTGCACGGCAGGTCGCAGGTGGTTGTGAGTGGCGGAGGCAGCGTAATGTCCGAGCCATTATCAATCACAATGGGAGTTGCGCAGGGATCATCGCTATCTAACATCCTTTTCTCGCTGCTTCTTAACGACCTTCCCGATGCGATCACGGGGGGTGACATATACATGTATGCCGATGATGTTGCCGCCGTTGTGTGCGCTCCAGATGTTGACAACCTCGAGGTATGTCTTAATGAAGTGGCGATTCAGTTGGTAAAATATTTTAAAAGCAACGGGCTGGTCCTAAACTTAAAAAAGACCAATTTCCTCAATTTCCATTTGGGGGGCCGAACTCCAAGAAACCTAACGGTTCTTGTGGAAGGCATCAAAATTACACAAGTCCAAAATACCACCTTCTTGGGATTCGAGTTGGACAGCGGGCTTCAATGGGGAGCACAAATAGGTAAAGTGTGCAATAAGCTAGGGAGCGCCTGTTTTGCACTGCGTCGCCTAGCAAGAGTAATGCCTAGAGAAGTGGTGCGTTCGTGTTATTTTGCCACCGTGCACTCGCTCCTACAATACGGCGCAGAGCTGTGGGGCCGCGCTGCCGACTGGGAGCGCGTCTTCCGAATGCAGAAGAGGGCCGTCTGAGCAATTGTACTGGTGCATCAGGGTACTTCCGCGAGACCATATTTTAAAGTCCTTCGAATAATGACGTTACCGTCCGTGGTAATCTATCAGGTGGCCTTATATGTGAGGGGCCATCTCGACGAATACGTGAGGCGAGCAGACGGTCACTGTCGTAACCTACGGAATGGCCACAGAATCGTAGGCGTAAAACACAAACTTGCAAAGTCAGCCAAACTCACACACGTGATGGGCCCGATGGTGTACAACCGACTGCCGGCGCAAATTACAGGTGCCTCGTCACTGACTGGCTTCAAATCGCAGCTCAAACGGTGGCTTATCGAGCACACTTTCTACAGTGTTAACGAATTTATTGAGTACAAAGTTGGTACCTAGTTACTTATTATTATTAAATTATGTATATATATTTTTTTTTATTAATTGTTATATACAAACTTCTTTATAATATGATTAGAATTGACATGTAATACGAATTATTATGAATAAAATGAATATGAATATGAATATGAATATCGCCAAAATACTATTAAAACATAAACTAGATCATAAATGAGCAACATAGAAACATGAATTAGACTATATGTATGCAACTCACATTTGAAAAATTAGTAAATCCTTATTAAAAACTACTGTTTTTATTTAAAATTTGCGGAGCCAACTCTCACGTGCACACAAGAAATTTAGTCGAAAACAAAATCGCCGCGTAAATCAGAGATCATTAGGTCAATCGACGACATCTATAGTCAAAATATGAAAGCGCTTTTCCGCTATCCAGACATAGATGGCACTCTAGTAAATGATTTAAAACACAGAAAGTATTTGGATTAGTTGAAATTTCCCGCAGTTAAGATTGCCCCGCTGCACCTTAGCTCTAAATCCGACAAAATTTACCAAGAGTATGTCAGGCCATGGTCAGTGTAGGGTGTGTAAATACCCAATGAACTTAATAAAAACAAATCAATAACAAGCAAAAGAAAATACCTTCGTAGCGTTTCATACGTCTTTAACCAAAAAGGGAAGACTTTTTACGATAACGCAAAAACAGATTAACTGATTATGTCCGCTATAGTTTTCGTTGAAAGTCTATATTAAGCTTTATTTTCATGTTTTTTTTTGGATCTATAATGCAAAAGTTAGAGGGAATGGGGGGAGGGAGGGTAGTTGGATTTACTTTATCAAAAAAGTTTGACGGAGACCTCTATTCATTTTGAAAGACCTATTTAACAACATCCCACACTATAAAGTCGAACCAAAAAAATGATCCCCACTTTACGTGTAAGGGAGGTATCCTTAATATTTTTTTTACATTTGATTTTACCACACTGTCAGATTTATTGATTTATATATCCATGCCAAATTCTAGCAGTAACAATCACAGAGCAAAGCCTCGGACAGACATGCGGACAGACAGACGGACGGACTAGTTGACAACGGAACCCTTAAAAGATGAATAAATAGAATTAAAAAACATACGCATTTAGTGATTTTGTTTACACATTCAGTTATTTCGTAGGTCTTCTACAGTCGCTTCGATGCGGGCACATGCCGAGACATCAGCGGTGGCATGCGCAAGCGGATGTGTCTCCCTAAGGCGATGATGGCAAGCCGCTGGTTTTTAGTGGGTAACCTGATGAACAGGAGTCCCACATCACCGTGCCTACCCCCCCATGAAGGCTGGTATGCATAAAGCATTTTCCAGCGAGAAAAAAGGTCTCCTACACTCGAATCGGAAAAATGTGATAAATCATCACCATCATATCCACCGAAGGACGTCCACTGCTAGACATAAGCCTTACCAAGGTCGCCACTCGAGAACCATGCCGTCCCCAACGGATCTACGTGCAATGCAAAAAGTGATTTGCAGCTAATCAAACCTATCCTCGCATGGTTCAACTATAGATCTAATCTGAAGATTTTCTATTAAACAAAACTGATGTTCGATAGCTAGAAAAGACCGAATCATGCTATCTCGATCTACTCAGTAGCACGTGCTCGGTCATCTAGTTAGGGTTGTCACATTTGCACGTCATCGCCATCACCTAGTAACGTGACAAGCAAATTGAAAAATGCTGTAACTGCCCAGCGGGGCTAGCTGTGGTGATAATTAACACCCTCGGGGTGTGTGGGAGCTGAGTATAGCCGAATTGGCAAGTGGAACAAGGCGTACTGTGTGTTTTGATGTCCCTTACTTCTCAATTTTTTTTATTAGTAACGCACACCCCTAATTGTGTTTAACGCAACAGTTACATAATAAGGGTATATAAAATCCGAGAGTGGCTGTAACAAACGAGAGTAGCGAGTTTGGTTATTAAAGACTCGAGAATTTCAAGACCTAATTATGTAAGGTTGCATACAATATTTTTTCTGCGACAGCTTGATAATTTGATTTATATTAAAAATCCAAATGGTAGCAAAACGGCGAGCCATTTTTTAAATAAAAAATAATAATGTATGGAAATCCATTATGATTATTCCACCAGTCATATAATGAATTGTCTATGGTATAGATTTGCATTGGTACATCGAATGTATTGTTTTAATACTGATGTCCGTCATTTAATTGACATATTACAATGCCGGAGTAGAGAAATGTACTTAGGTAATGTGGGGAACATTAAAACATATAGTAAATTTGTAACTTAGCAATTCTAAATTCAAATCTGTAGTAAAACAAACACTTATTTCAAGAGCATATTATAAGATAAACGATTACATCATGGATAGGGATGTTTGGCAGTGATAGCGTCCTGCACGGGTAATCTATCGCGAAAATATATTTTCTACTGTAGCATTGTTATTTAAGTTATTTTGTAGTAATGTAATTTTATATTTAACTATATAATGTATATTGTTTTGAAAAAATGACACCTCGCCGAGTTTCTTACGCCGGTTCTTCTCGTGGCAGAGGTATATTTTTCCGAACCGGTGGTAGTTTATTGACGTTCATAGGTGCATGTAATATGCCTAATTTGAAGAATAAAATACTTTTACTTTTTTTTTAACGACTTGTATTCGGATTTCTCCAAACAAATAGTATGGAGAAAATTGGACACAAGTAGAGATGCTCCCTTTTACTAATTTTATATGCGCAATGATACCATTTGTGAAACAATGTTTATACAGCTTTATTGGCGGTTGATAAAAAAAGTTTTTTCTTTCAACTTAGGTATGTACTTTAAATGGGAAATTCATATGCAAAATATTTCTACGTTATTTGGGGTAAAATAAGTATATTCAGTATGTGTTACTAGGTAATTAATAAATGCAAAATAAGGGACACCCTACTTTATGTACGTCAAAAACGCATTTCAGAATCAGGACCTGAATACCTTTGATTTATACCGCTTGTTGCGAAATGACGCAGGTATACGAGTATTCCGGCAAAAAGCATTATTTATGACGGTTCAACGGGCGACTAAAAGAGGGAATCTTTTTCTGCGTTTTTTTCTACCGCATTTCATTTCGGCCTAAAACGACATGATAATCATGGGCATTAGTTATTTTGTCATCGGTGGGTATGAGTCGCATTTGTTTTAACGGTATTAAGCTAGTTGTACACTAAACTATGTAATATTAGCAATTAAGTTCAAAACCCACAGAGCGGGCGCGGCGCGGTGCGGGTGGAGGCGGTTTCGAATTTTTTATCTTTCCGAACTGCGTTCTTTTAGTGAGTTGTACAAGAGTATTTTTTATTGTATTGTAAATCAATTTAATGAAAATTGTTAAGGACAGTCTTCCATACTGGAAATGCGCTACGTTCCGTAAATCATCATTAAAAAATTGATAAAATGAAAATAAATTGGTGTGCAAATGTAGTCCTTCAGGAATGGAATTGCAGGCACAGTTGGTTTATACAATTGAGTTTTTCACTGTTATTATTGCTCCATTTGAACCAGAGAAATGAAAGAATAAAATGTTTTTATGGGACCAACTACAATTAGAATGCAAGAAAATTCACAAATGTCAAAGACAGCTTGACGCGAGCGATAGTAGAAACGGATCCAACTAATTGACACAGAATTATAACGTCACAACTAGATATTCAAAACCATTGTTCTCGCGAAAATAAGTAGATTGCTGTTTTGGTACTGCGTTTTGCGTAGATACTTGTCATACCTACAATTTTTATTTTATTTACACGACTTTATTCTCATAAGAAATTTACATTTCATTAAATGAGAAAAAATATTATTTTTTCATACATTTCACTAAATGAGAAAAAATATTATTTTTTCTTATTTAGTGAAATGTAAATTTCTTATGAGTATGAGCGCTATAATCTCTGGGTGCCAGGATTCGTTACTTGGAGTTCATAACTTTAGATCAGCATTTCTCCCAATTGAAAAAAGATATTTTTTGGACACAAAAGGTTACTGCAGATCTCAGAACATGGAAAAAGGGAGAAGTGCCCTACTGCTTCCTTTCAACGAAAACCAATGTCCACAGTTTTCTCCCACCAAGTCCACACACACACATTGAACCGTGTAAAAACAAAACCTCAGGCGGTGCCGCCGAGTTTACGACATCATGCAAACAAGCGCTGCGATTGGCATTACGCACCCCTCAAAAAAGGCAATGAACACTAGAGGGAGACAAACGTTAAGTGATGTTTTATCGACATCGATCTTTAAATTATTATGTTGAGATATTGATGACTATTGAAATGGCCAGTTTAGATGATGTTCATACAATCACCAAAGTTGTATAACATAGTAAGGCATTATAGCGGTACGTACATTTAAAAAAATCATTAATACGAACTGAGAACAGTGAGAACCTTCTTTCTTCTATCAAATTTGGGTAATAAGATCAATTTGGAAGTTGGTCTGCAGTCTTTTGGAACAAAGTGATGTTTATTAAATATTGATTTGTGAATTTACCGTAGATATTAAATAACTAGTTCGACATTCTATTCCTATTTTATCGATGACGCATAACCTGCAATTTTAACCGGCACCACTCTAGTTGGGCGGAGCCTAACAGTGGGCCGGCGACTGCGCACCACTAAATAATTCACGCAGCGACCAAAGCTACAGCGGCATGATACATTGCGCCGTGGCTTAGCGCGGTACGGGGTCATTATTGTACAAAACGTTCAATGTATAGCTCGCAGAAAATATAACGCTTTTTCATCTGTTATCACTTAAACTTCTTTTTGACCATGTCGCGGCGACATGCGCCACGCCCCCGTTTCACATCTATTTCTTTCTATGATCTGAGCTGCAGATGCTCTAAGAAAGCGTCCTTTAAATTTATTGCTCCTATTACAGGCCACACCCTGTGTATATATATATTAATTACATACGAACAATGCAAGTTAAATAAAAGCTTGTAAGAATGTGAATTATTGTACTGTGATAACACTCGGTGCCGAATAGGTAAAAGCTGGAAACGTTTCAATGACAATAATTAATTAGATATACATAATTTTACACGTAAGTACCTATTAGTGTTACTCACTCTGACACTAATTAAACATAGTCGCACATTGGAAATATGAACTATATTGATAAGCTGGGATTAATTAGATATAATTAATCTTTATTCAATATAATTACGAAAAACCATTGACATGACATGACACAATAATAACAGTGACAAGTGGAACAAATTTGAGTATGAAATTAAAAATAATGTAACACCTATTCAGCCTGTCATAATGTAAGCCTGTATAGTCTTTATTCTAACACTCCTCCTTAATTTCATACCTCTGATAGTCCCATACTTCTCGCACACAACGTGAACTTACCCTTTAATAGAGGTTTCGTAAGTACGTCTGCCACCATTCGCCCGGTCTCCACATACTCTAACCGAACATGTCCATACTCAACCGCTTCTCGTACATAGTGGTGACGCACATCAATGTGTTTTGTGCGTTGGTGGTGCACAGGATTCTGCGCAATGGCAATTGCTGACTGGCTGTCACTGTAAATAGTCAATTGCCTCTCTTGCTCTCTAGTGATCTCAGCAACAAAGCGTTTTAAGAATATTGCCTCTCTGGCTGCTTCCGAGATGGCGACATATTCGGCTTCTGCAGTAGAGAGTGCTACAGTTCTCTGCTTTTTGCTTTCCCAACAAATCGCTCCTCCCTTCCACAGGAAGACCAATCCAGTGTATGACCTTCTGTCATACGATGTAGCATGACTTGCATCAGCATACCCCATCAATCCTTTCCTGTCAGTTTTGCTATACGTAAGTCCGTGACTCTTGGTACCCTTCAAGAATCTGAGCACCCGTTTCGCTGCTGTCCAATGCTCCTCCGTAAAGCAGGTGTTAAATTGGCTCAGATGGTTCACTGTATGAGCTATGTCCGGTCTCGTACAGACAGATAAATACATTAGTGAACCAATCAGATTTTGGTATGGTATGCCAGCATCCGGTTTGTGTGTTGATCCTGGTTTCTCCAGTTTTTGTCCAGGTACAGATGGCGTTGATGCAGTCTTACAGTCAACCATGCCAAAGTTCTTCAAAATCTTATCGACATAACCTTCTTGGTCGATTTTTATTGAAGTTTCGTTTTGGGTAATCCGAATTCCCAAAATAAAGTTCGCTCGACCGAGATCTTTCATCTCAAACTTCTTCATCAGGTCTCTTTTAAGACTTTGCAGCTCCTCGTTGTCATTCCATAAAATGAGAATATCATCTACATATACCGCAAGTATAATGACTTTCTTTCCGTTTGATTTTATATAAACGCAAGGTTCATTCTTGGATCTCGTAAATCCCAGTTGTAACAACTCGTTGTTTAACTTGGTGTTCCACGCCCTAGGAGCTTGCTTCAATCCATAGAGCGAGCGCTTCAGCAAACATACGAAGTCAGGTCCCTTTTCCTCAAACCCTTCTGGTTGTTTCATGAACACAGTCTCTGATAAGTCTCCATTAAGGAACGCCGTTTTCACGTCCATCTGATCGATGTTGAGACGATAAGCAGCTGCTAATGCTAAAAGTGTTCTAAGGGAACTGTGTCTTACGACCGGGGAGAAGGTCTCATCATAGTCAACTCCGTATCGCTGACTGAATCCTCGAGCCACGAGACGAGCCTTATATCTCTTCCTTCCCTCCCCCTCGTCTTTGATCTTAAAAATCCATTTAGAATCAACGACGTTGCATCTCTCTGGCCGTTTGACTAGGACCCATGTCCCGTTCTTCTTTATCGCACTCAACTCTTCTTGTATAGCGGCTGTCCACATCTTACTATCACTTCTTGATAGTGCGTCACGAATCGTACTGGGATCCTGTTCTGATTCAGTGGCTTGATATAGAAGATAGTCTGTAAACTGAGTAGGTTTCCTTCTTCTAAGGGGGTACCTACGTTCCTTCTCCTGTAAGTCCTCCTCAGATTCTTCATCCATAGTTGAAACTGATTCACAATCTTCAAACTCCGCCAGGTCAGAGTCTATATTTGGCTCATTTTGATTGCTATGTTCCTCTCTAGGTACATCACAATCTATGCCAGAAGTCTCGTCTTCTTCGTGTTCCACTCTAGGAATGTCATCGTCCACTCTAGGAATATTATTATCTTCCAAACTTTGGCCAGAGTCATGTGAAGTTTCTCTTTCATCATGTTCAGATGACGATGACGGTCTGTTCTCAGGCTCTGCGGTGCTTTCACGTGACAGTTGCTTCTCTAGACAGTCTTCAGACAGATTTAGCATCACCTCCGGATGCTGTTCTGTTTCTGAACTCTGACGTTTTTGAGGTGACGGTTGCTTCGTTACATTGTCTTCAGACAAATTTAGTGTCACCTCCGGGTGTTCATCTGTTTCTGAACGCTGACAGTGCATTTGGTTTTCCAAGAATACTACGTCTCTTGCCTTGAAAACTGCGCCAGAAGTGGGGTCAACTAATCTATAAGCTTTAGAGTTATCACAGAAGCCAGTATAGATCAGTTCTCTGCTTTTAGGATCCCACTTTTTTCTCTTTTGTTGAGGAATGTGCATAAAGGCTTTGCACCCAAAAATCTTCACCATGCTGAGGTCACATTTCCTCTGTGACCACTTCTCTTCTGGTGTCTTATTCTTCACCGCTAATGTCGGTGAACGATTTTTCAAAAATACTGCATGGTGGACAGCCTCTGCCCAAAACCGTTTAGTCAAACCGGAATCTTGGAGCATGCTTCTAGCTTTCTCGTTAATCGTTCGATTTGCTCTCTCTGCGACTCCGTTCTGCTCTGGCGTATAATCAACTGTCAGCTGATGCTGAATCCCGAATTTTTTCAAGTATTCATCCATACTTTATTGACAAATTCCGTGCCGTTGTCTGTGCGAAGAATCTTCAGTTTCCTTCCACTTTGTACTTCGGCGAACTCCTTAAACTCTATAAATTTTTCAAAAACTTCGCTCTTCTGTTTTAAAAAATAAACAAACGTCTTACGAGTAAAATCGTCAATAAATGTTAAAAAATATCGCGCCTTGCTGACAGAAGAGACCTCCATAGGTCCGCATACGTCAGAGTGTACTAAACCTAGTACCTCAGTGCTCCTCGTAGCGTTGTTCCTTTTAAAAGGTTGCTTCGTTTGTTTCCCCATGATGCAGGGTATACACTCAAGTTTAGTAGAAGTGTTGGGAAAACTTACCCCTGTAGCCATCTTATCTCTGAGTAATTTGAGATTTTTCATACCGAGATGCCCCATCCTACGATGCCACTGCATCAGCTGGTCACCTTCAGTAGCTGATGAAAGCGCAGAACCCTGTGAACAGCACTTGATTTTATAGATGCCTCGTTCTTCCACACCTTTCACTACAGCCTTTCCTCTAATCTCACATTCATCACTCTTAAAGATGTCACACCCTTTTTCTGTAAATACCACCACATGCCCTTTTTTCGCGATAGCATTTACACTCAGTAAATTAGAAGCTAATTTAGGAACATACGTTACATTGCTAATGGTTAAGTCTATTGATTCGCAAACTACCGTACCTTCGCTTTCACCCAATACCTCGTTACCATCGGCACATGTCACTCTCAAAGGCTTAGAAGTATATTTTAAATCCTTGAACCACGACTTGCGATTCGTCATATTTGTCGACGCGCCAGAGTCAATTATCCAGTCATCCGCGTGTAGTTTTGCCGTAGTGCCAAACGCATAGGCTTGCAGGGCTTCCTTTCTTTGTTTTGGATTCTCCGGACAATCGTGTGCTTTGTGAGGTCCGTCACATACGAAACACTTAATCCTTCCTTTAGCCTTCTTCTTAGGTGCACTCTTGCTCTTATGCTTATTTGTCAGAAGTGCCGATGTTGATTGCTTCTCGCTAGAGCTTGCCGAGTATGTATCTTCCATTTGAAAAAGCTTCGTTTTCACATAATCGGTAGTCAAATTTATGTTGCTGTTCTCTATGGCCAACCTCATCGGTTGAAACTCTGGGGTAAGGCCTTGAAGGAGCAGAGCTGCCAGCAGCTCATCATCAATCTCCTTCCCTAAGTCCAGCAGCTCTTGTGACGTAGTTAAAACAGATGTCACATACTCACGAATCGTTGAGAATTGTTCGAGCCTCATGCTCACTAGTTTTGTCAATAGCCGGCAACGGTTGTTTAATCCTTTGTCCTCAAAAGCACTTCTTAATGCCTCCCAAGCGTCCTTTGCTGTTTTAGTGTTTCGGACGTGCACCAAGCAATGAGGTCTGACCATTAAACATATTTTTGCACGCGCTCTCTGGTCTCGCTTTGTACCAGAAACGTCTGTGGCCGCAGGAGTCGTAATTGTAAATTCCCATAAATCATCGTGAATTAGATATAATTCCATGAGGAATTTCCACGTTGCATAGTTTGTGTTGCCATCTAACTTCTCCAGCGATGGCAAACCACTGCTGCCAGAACTGCAAGATGCAGTTTCTTTATCGCCGCTTTCGCCCATGTTTTGCATGTTGGGCCTATTACCTATTAGTGTTACTCACTCTGACACTAATTAAACATAGTCGCACATTGGAAATATGAACTATATTGATAAGCTGGGATTAATTAGATATAATTAATCTTTATTCAATATAATTACGAAAAACCATTGACATGACATGACACAATAATAACAGTGACAAGTGGAACAAATTTGAGTATGAAATTAAAAATAATGTAACACCTATTCAGCCTGTCATAATGTAAGCCTGTATAGTCTTTATTCTAACAGTACCACCTTTTAAATTTTAAACCACAATAACTTTACTATTACCGACGTGTTACGCCAAGTGAACAAATTTGTAGAATGACCCAGTTTCACGTGATTTAAAGTATTTTATACTTTCCCTCAGAGGAAACTCACATCGTTGAGAGTAAATTAGAAAAGGGTGAAAAGTAAATGCCTTCAACAACTTAGATCATTCTTCAGTTACGGAACCTTATTATAATCAACGGATTTTTTTTATACGTCGGTGGCAAACAACCGTACGGCCCGCCTGATGGTAAGCGGTTACCGCAGCCTATGGACGCCAGCAACTCCAGGAGTGTTATATGCGCATTGCCGACTCTTGAAAAAATTATACACTCCTTTCTTGAAGAATCCCATACTGTAGTTCCTCGGGAAAACCTCGGCAGGAAAACCTTTAAATACCCACAAATGCTATTAGTTATAATACGAAAGTTAACAACTAGTAAATATGGCATAGTAATATACAAAGGCTATAGTCTGGATATCAGAAAGGAGTCGATCGAACGACAAAGCTAACTTCTTGGTGAGGTTAGTAGGTTGCCACGTGTGTCACGTGGGCATCTTTGGGACTGCGTACATAAGCTATATTTAAACTGATATCATATCGGGGGTAGGATGAAGCCTCGGCAAGATTCCGGAAAGATTCGTGCTCTTCAAACAAAGAAATGCCCTTACTATTTAAATGAAATGAATGAACTTTATAGCACTTTAAATTAATATTTAATATTATTTATTTGCCAATAACTAACAATCTATGGATATACGAATGTCTGAAAATAAATCATATTTATTTTTATTATATTTTCCACTTCATGTATTTTTTAACAAACTTTAAAGTGCCAGCAATGTACAGTGAAGTAAATTGGCAAGACAGTACAAATGTTAGCCCTTAATGTTTTGTTTACTATGACGTCATCGTAAGCTGTGCACATAGTACATAAAAGTTGCAGATTTAGGACATTGAATTCCACAGTCAATTCAAATAATTGTGGTTTGTTAAAATATACAAAAAATTGGTAGTGAAACATACTATTATCCGTTTAGAAAAAAGCCCACGTGCTGGTAACGGCACTGTGTGCTAGCAGTAAAAAAGAAGGTCACTGCCGAAAAGAAAAAAGTCATTTTCTTTCAAAATATCTTATTATAATGATAATATTTAAGCTACTTCTAATAAATAAGTACATCTGAGTACTGGGATTCGAACGCCGAACCACCGGCTTTGTAGGCAGGGGAACTTCTAACCACGCCACCGAGGTCGCAAATTTCTTTTTAATGTTTTTATGTTTTACGAAGCAACTAGCTGAAATGTTACGGTGCGGCATATGGAATCAACTCAAGAAGCTTTTTAATTTGATGTCGTGTAGGTTAAAAAGAATGTTTTTTTTTTCATACAAAACATTGATGACGCTATAGCCGGAAAATGTACCAGGCGGCGGATGTCCACCCTAGTTTAAAATACTTACTAAGATTCGTAACTTTATTGAGAAAAAAATCTCCATTCGCGAACTTCCCCACAAGACTGTAGTCAAGTCCAGTAGGATTATTCCGAAACGAGCATTCGTAAAGTAGATCTTCGAAGGATTACGTACTATTATCTATACTACAACATTAGACACTTTATTATAACCTTTTTTTACTTTATTTTAAATAATAATTAATTTAGATTTTTTTTAACATTTATAATCAGAGCTCAAGCTTTTCGTGCCGATGACGTAAAATTGACATCACACCGCACATAGGATGATTCCAATTGGTGTTGCAGAAATTATCAATCTTTAATCATCAATCATTTAATCATGCATTTTTTTTCTTTAACAAACATCTTGCGATCGGCTTTCCGAGTCCTTTACAGATTTGTTGTAGAAGTGCAGGTAACAAATCTGTTAAGGGCTTGAACCTGTTATAAAACTTAAAAGAATACGAGCTCTTCATCAGCTTATAAATTAAAATTGTAAATAGAAAGAGAAATCTTTTATATTCTTCGGATGCAATAGGCCATATTTGAAAAAAGACCATTATTAATGTATGTAAACGTTTGTTTGTAATAAATAAATAATAAATGATTCAATGATTGATGATTAAAGATTGATAATTGCTCTAACACCAATTGGAGTCACCCTATATGCAATTTTACTTCACCGGCACGAAAAGTTCGAGCCCTGGTTATAATAACGTTAAATAGTATGTAGTAAAATATTTGTCAAGTGCAAGTCGTATTTTAGTTTTCCCATACATTTTGAGACCCAGCGCCTGATGAAGGCAACGAGCAACTTTTTAATTTGTTTTTGTACGGGAGCTCCTTTAAACATTTATTTTATTTTGTTTTTAGTACTTGTTGTTATAGCGGCAACAAAAATACATCATCTGTGAAAATACGTTCGAAAAGTTGCGTGATTAACCTGCCTACTATTAAATACATAAATCTACATATAAATTGATACGTGATAAATTATGATTTTTTTGCATCCCTCTTATTTAACCATATTGCGTTGAAATCAGCGTACGCGATTATATTTGTATAACACTTGTCGAAAGTTTAAAAATATCAAATAGGTCTCGCCCGGGAAGGGTGGGGCCGCGTACGGCGCATGCGTGCCACCCTAGCCGAGGGGGCAGATTCCCGGTAACGCTGGGCACATTTTGATACGAAATCTATTACCAATACAATTTTTTCAAAGGTTTCCAAGCTAAATATGACTAAATTGTGTGATGTTGGAAAAATACCTTTTGTATTTTTGGCAGCGCGTATGAAAACTTACACTCGATAGCAGTTTTTTGAATGAAGTATTTTTTATTAAATATTTTTTTGATATCTTTGAGCGAGCTGGAAAAAACTACCTACTATTATTTAAAATTAAATTTCGAAAAATGGTAGAAAATGGTAGTTTTTTACGTGGCTTGCAACACTCGGTGCGAGCGGCAGTCGGCGGTTGGCCGCGGCGCGCGTCGCTCGTGCGAAATGACCGCTTCGTTATGACATACTAGTACTCGCGATGGATCGCTTACAAGTGAGTGCTTAAATCGGACATACAACTATAGTGAGGATAATGATATATAATGTTCGATTTATGGTTTTATAGTGATCATCGGTGAGTAACGTGTATTAATTTAGTTTTAGTCAAGTGTGCGGGTGAGTACGTTAATTAAGTTTTAGTCAAAAAAGTGTGCGAAATCGATTATAAAAACCTTTTTTTGAAATTATGGAAAAAAATAGCTAAGTTTTAGTTATAGAAAAGTTAGTTATAAAAGTAAAATGGCAGGAGAGTTTCCGTGAAGCTTAACGGAGTACTAGGGCCGCAGAAAGCGTAGCAATTAACCTACGCTCTTTGCCGTAGCGGGTCTACGCGTAGCAATTAGTGCTACGCCACCGCCGTGGCAGGTTACATAATTATGGCCGTTTAGACGGCGGGGAAAAACGGGACGCTGATTTAGTTGGACCAAATTCTTAGTTTTAGTTTTTTTTAGTTTTAATTACTTTTGAAGTTTAAAGGGTATTTAGGTGGTTTAGGAGTTGGAGTGTAACGGTCTGTGGTACGATTTGTTTCGGAGTGTGATTTTAATTGTAATGTTAGGAAATTAATAATCAATTGCAATTGTAAAAATATTTCAGGAATAAATTTGAAGTATATATTTAAATGAGTCTCGAGTTTGTAAAATAACTTGTTGTTCATCAATTATTTTTTTTTCAAATTTATTAGAGTTTAAAAAAAGTAAATATAAAAAGTTGAAATAAAATAAAAATAACTTTACAATTGAATAATTTTCGTAAATTTTTCGTTACAAGAATGAAAAAAACTAGTGATTTCAATAGAGAAGGTGTATAAAATTATGATTATCTTCGTATTGCCAAATGATAAAACAAAAAAAATAATTACCGCAGGTCACTTTTGTATACATAATATATTCAAATCAACTATGATGATCATGATGATGAGCTTTTCTCTCCAAGGGTAATTCTATTCATTTAATTGTTTAAATATAACAACATAAATTGTCTGAATTACTACAATACCCTAACCTAAATGCATTTGAATATTATTTTAATATTATAAAGTGTCATTATTACATAATTATCCAAAGCTATTTTATATTTATACAATTCTAAAAATGAAATCTACTAGTTTCCGATGATGATGATGTTCTGATGATGATGAATAAAAAGTTACTTATATAAATTGTACGAGAAAGGTACCAACGTAAACCAACAAATAACAAATAAATATTGGGGACAATCTTACACAAATCGACCTAGTCCCAAACTAAGCAAAGCTTGTACTATGGGTACTAGACGACGATATGCATACTTATATAGATAAATACATACTTAAAATACATAGAGAACATCCAAGACCCAAGAACAAAATCCGTACTAAGTGCACAAATAATGCCCTGGCCGGGATTCGAACCCGGGACCTCTAGCTTCGGAGGTAGTGTCACTACCAACTAGGCTAAACAGGTCATCAACAATTTTTAGACAAATTAATAACCTTAACAACTTTGGTCCAAAAACTTGAAATCCACCCTAATAAGAAACAAATTTTTATCTAAAACAAATTCCACATCTCACAGCAAAATCTCGGAAAAAAGAAACAACAAAACCTCATTATTCAACAAAACAATCCCCGGCTAATCTCCGTAGCGATTAGTGCTACGAGCGTAGCACCCTCTACGGCGTAGCACGGTAATCGCTACGAGCCCTAATTACATACGATTTTATTGCGAACGCTAAATGTCACTGATTATGTAAGGAGATGTTAGTTTTCGTTGGAAGATACACTTGGAGACAAACAAAGCAATATATATAACAGATTTACAATTACAATTAATTTTTCACTTTCTACACATTTTTTAAAATTTACTAATATTTTTACCGATGGCCGTTGGGGCGGAAAGGTTCTCGAGTGGCGACCACGTACCGGAAGGCGTAGCGTGGGCAGGCCCCCCACACGGTGGACCGATGACCTGGTGAAGGTCGCGGGTGTCCGCTGGATGCGGGTGGCGCAGGACCGGTCATTGTGGAAGTCTTTGGGGGAGGCCTATGTCCAGCAGTGGACGGCTTTCGGCTGACATGATGATGATGATGATGATGAATATTTTTTACAAGATTAAGTCCAATATGCTTTTTATTGTAAAGTTTATCAATTGCGTTCTAAAAGGTTCTGATAAGTACTTTAGCCGTATTTTTGATGTGCCTGTGAGACAAAGCGTAAATAAGTAACATCAATTTTAGCAAGCGCAAATAAGTAACAGCAATTGCATCATACTCATACTCATTTTATTGATAAAATATAAAATTTTACATGTCACAATTATTAGATAATTAAAGTATATAGCTTACATTACGAAAATCATTATAAATAGCATAGAAATAGAATGTTTTACATTAAATTGTCATTGGACTTATAAAATTCTGACATATGAGCATTATGAGCTTTTGAGCATCATTTCATTTAGATAATTAAAATGAGTAATTCTTGAGATATTTAACAATATGACAGACAGACAGACAGACAAAGTGGCAACATAAGGGTTCCATTCCATTTACCAATCGTTGATTAAATAATCTAGTGGCAGTTGAACCTTGTGTTTTTTTTTTCAAACATCAATAAACTGACTCGACAAATAAATTCTATATTATTATCAAACCTGTTCCAAAAATTTCACGAAAACATGTCAGGAAATGCGACCTGTAGAGGAGAACAGTGGGAAATCCGGGAATCCGCCGACCGGACATATGAAAGCATTTTTGCCGAAGCTAAAATGAAGACATTCGTTTCACTCGGTCTATAAATAGAGATATATAACATACTTGCTTTTACCCGCCCGCTCACTTTTTCATCTGTCCGCTTGCACCTCGTTATACATATTAAAGAAATAATTGCTATTATCGCTCGCCCATACAAACTTCTATCCCTCTTTTCATCCTCTAAAGAATGATTTCCGGATAAAACACTTTCCTATGTCCTTTCCCGGGACTCAAACTATCTCTATACCAAATTTCATCTAAATGGGTTTAGCGGTTTAAATGTGAAGAGGTTACATACAGACAGACAGAAAGGGTTACCTTCGCATTTAAAATATTAGTATGCATTTTTTTAAACTTGAACGCGTCTAAACAACTTATTTTTAGTATTTCGGAACTAGTTTGATTTATTTTTTATCTCCACACACGTGTACAGTTAAGAGAAAAAGTAAGTTAACACTTTTGTATCTTATGCCATTGTGATGAGGTGAAAAAGTGATAATTTTTGCTCTAGACTGTACACCTACCGTTCAAAGAAATAAATGGCAAGTATTTTCATTGAAACTAGCTCATCATTCGCTAGCCCTTTTCTCATTTATCTGGGTTCGGCGTACGTATTTTTCACCCATATCGCTCTGTCTAATCTCGTCATTCTTATCTCGTGATTATATTCCAACTATCTAACGAAGTAAATCATTACGTTTAATGATCAGTTTTTCTTCGTTAGAACCCTGCCTATGTAGCCAACGGTTTGAATCCCGGCCAGGGCAAGCTAGCTAAAAAGGAACAACTTCAATTTAATAAATACAATTACAGTATGGTAAAAAGGAAAAGGACCTGTTGTATGTAATTGTAGCCTGTTCGAATAGTCATTACATATTATTTAAAATGTATAACACAAACAAAACAAATGTCTATCCAAACACGTCACAACTACTTACAACAGGGCCTTTTCTTAAGTTTTTTTACATATACTCGTATTTTTGAATAGCTAAAACTCATCATGATATCGTTTTAAGAGTAAATATCTGCATGTTTTAATCGATATTGTCGTAATCAATAAAATCATTTTTTTTTATAAAAGGTCTCAATGGTCGGAACTCTGCAAAAAATGGACCGCTACACGACCAATTTCAGAAGTCACAAACCTCGAGTAATCCCTTTAAAGTACTTGCAAGTGATTTGTTACGTGAATTTTACTGGTATTATGAATATGGTATAACAGTTCATAAAACTGAGCATTGCCTTAACAGCGCTGTTAAAATCTTCAGTTAAATACGACTGAACGTTCACTTAACCTATGCATGCACTTAAACTGGGACATTACGTTCTTAAATTTATTGCATTACATAAAAACACTATTACAGACTTTATGGTTTTACATGTGTATGCAGTTGATGCGTAGAATACTTATACATCTCTTGAGAACTTCTTACAGTCGAGTTACCCACTCACTTGGCAACCCTAATCCCGATAAAGCCCAGTCACTCCCTTGGGTTGGAAGGTCAGATGGCAGTCGCTTGCGCAAAAGCTAGTGCATACACCAGTTCTTGGGATTAAGGAGCGGGCCCTGGGAATCCTTTAGAATAGAACTGAACTAAGATGATTGTAGGATGATGATGATTTATTTATTTATTTGGAGAACCAACAGCTTACGAAGATGCAATGTTTTATCTATAGAACACAAAATAAACTAATAAAGTTCCTTCGTATATTTAAATAATGTCAGGGTTAACTAATATCGACCTTCTGTATTTCTTGAAATGCCAAAGCAGCTTTACCGAATAGTCTAAATAAGAGCGATGTCAGTTAAAAGTGTTTTCTTCTTACTTTAATTCCAGAATATAAATAAATTTAGTATTCATAATTTAAGAGGACATTTCTTGGGATTAGGTAGCGGACCCCAGGCATCCTTCAGGATGCAACTGTACTGGGAATAACGCTAGGATGATGATGATAAGGGGACAATTTTTTACACATATTGAATTATTTCCATAGTTAGCTCCATAATGGTGTTAAGGGTAGTAGACGACGATATATTTAATAAAATTATACTTAAATACATAGAAAACATCCAACTCTTAGGAACAAATGTTTCTGCTCACCACACAATCAAATGCCCTTACCGGGATTCGAACCCGGGACCTCTAGTCTCAGTGTCACTACCACCTAGATTAAACAGGCCGATTAAAACAAAAAATAACCCGTCTCTAATTGGAGTCTCTCATTTTTCATACTTTTTTTCAAGTTTCCACTATCCATGCGAATGCAAAAGTGATGAACAAAATTAAGACCGGATTTTATAAAAATCCGATAGATCATAAGCCCTAGTAAAAAAAGAGGGGGACAGTCTTAAAAAAAAAACGCTAATAATCTATAAGCTCAACAAGGCTTGTCAAAATTGTTGTAATTTGTGTTACTTCAAAATGTATACTAAGTTGACAAAAATTTTATTGACATTTGTGTTAACGCAATTTTATAAAACTCTTCCTAAGTCCCTTAACAAGATTGATTTACAAAGGGCTGTCAAAAATCAATCCCGAATTGCGCGTTTCGTCTCGTCAAACAAAATCCGACCCTTTACACATTATCGTTATAAAAGCTTCATTACTCAGCTCCATATTCGATAAAATTGATTATTTCGTAATCAATTACACGGGGGTGTAATCCAATAACCTACCAGGACGTGACGTGGGGCCGAGTCACAGTGGCATGGGAACAGTGAGGCGTTTGCGAAAAGTGTTTTTTTATTTCTTAAAACGTTATTTCTCAAAACAAATGAGGATAAATAGCGGACTTAACGTTAATATTGCATTGCTAACGTGATATACATATTACATAATATGATATCTGACAAGTATACGGCGTTAAAAATGACTTGTTAATTGTAACCGTTTTTTCATAACGATAAATGATGGGTGTATACCTGAATAAAGATTACATTTTTATTTTTTAATTAACGTATTAAGGCATTTCTGCAAGTCGACCATTGGGTTTAAGCAGAAACTGCAAAGATTTTTTTCTTTATTTAATGTGTACAGTCAGCCATGTATAGTTTAATCAGTTTTAAAATGTCCCTCTTCTATTCTATTGCGTCTATATGCTGACGTCAGATGTTGAAGGCTGAAAAATCTGTTTAGATCAATATAAGGTATTCTTCTTAATTATTTTTTAAAGTGACACATTGTAATGTATGGTTTAGTCATTTCATGCTCTACAATCTAAGCGTTATTCCGGCTGTTTCATCTTCTAACCTCTGATTCTGGTTATGAATATTGGGGGAGATTCTGCTTTCAAATTCTGAGTTGAATCTTATTTTTCAACTCAAACTATAAGCTTACATAAATGTAAATGTTTTACAAGTGGAAACGTCCACTTAACGGAATTATAATTTCCAATTGAAAATGAAAAATTGAAAAATTGATCACCCCGGGCGGGTTTTTTTTTTTCGGGTTTTTTCATTTTCAATTGGAAATTATAATTCCGTTAAGTGGACGTTTCCAATTGTAAAACATTTACATTTAGAATGGGGTAGCACATTGTTACTAATGATTCTCAATGTAACTTGAGACATTGGTGCCGTTTCAAAAAGTTGTAGTAACTTTGACGGTAGATGTCGCTACAAGTCTCCCTAAGGCTTAATTAAAGAGTGAACTGATTGAAAGATTCGTCGCCTTGGGATAACCCGCGGTAGCTCAGTTGGTGAGAGCGATGGACGGATTCCAAAGGTCGCGGGTTCAAATCCCGCCCGGGGTGATCAATTTTTCAATTTTTCTTTTTCAATTGGAAATTATAAGCTTACATTTCTCTTATTGCAACCTAATAATGTAGATCGTGTTTAAAATTGTCTTCGATAATTTGATTAATCTAATAATAGCAATGTTTTAAGAAGGCAAAGGCAATAAAAAACACTTTATTTCAATTCACTATAATGGCCAGAAAAAAAGATTTTGACTGGGATGTTACTTAGGCGGGCTTGCACCGACTTACGATCACAGACCGATCAACGTTAAATATGGCGCCGACAGCTGTCATGCCATAGAAACTTGTCAAACTTTCCACACATTCAAATTTTAACGAACACAGCTTACGATTACAGACGGTTTGGTGCAACCCAGCCTTAGACTCTGTAAAATAATGTCTTTAATATTTTATCCACTGTAAAGAAGGTGCAAGCCAGTCTCACGCCCACTGTGCTGATTGTTTTGCTCAGGAACAAACAACCTTTAAAAAAGAACCATGTCACTGGACTAGATTCGCACAAATCCTAAACGTGGCGAATAAATCACATCCCATACTGTTCGTTTCATAACAATATCGGAGGCGTAATAAAATTTGAAAGGGCGCTAATATGGGCTGCTCGTAAATTTGTCGCCCGATACGTGGAGACATATCTATATGTCTATAGATAAAGATGAGACTTGTTGTAAACGTGGCGGTGTTTGTGTTGGAAGTATTTATTACAACACTCGTGTTATATATTGAAGAAGAATATCGTTTGTTAAACAAGATTCTTATGTTTTCTTATGATTCTTTTGACGAGCTGTTTAGCCTAGTTGGTAGTGACTCTGCCTCCGAAGCTAGAGGTCCCGGGTTCGAATCCCGGCCAGGGCATTTATTTGTGCATTTTTCACGGATATTTGTTCTTGGGTCTTGGATGTTTTCTATGTATTTAAGTATGTATTTATCTATATAAGTATGTATATCGTCGTCTAGTACCCATAGTACAAGCTTTGCTTAGTTTGGGACTAGGTCGATTTGTGTAAGATTGTCCCCCAATATTTATTTATTTAATATTTATGTATTTATGGGACGTGGCGTGACAGAACCATTTCGTATTTATACATTGAAAATATGAAAAAACATGTTTTTTTTATTTATTTTGGTTAACAATCGATTTTCAGAACACAAAGGTTGTGCAAAGGGGGTGCTTTGTGTTCTGAAAATCGATTGTTAACCAAAAAAAAAAAAAAAACGCATTGAGTATGATGCTTCTTACTCACATTAGATAATTATAAATCGGGCTTTATTTGGTTGCAATTGATATTGGTTTATTGCGTGAACTACAATAAAAACTTTTAAAATATAAAAAAAAGTTTCATCATTTGTTATTCGAATGTTTTTGAATACAGGTACTGTTAAAGTTTTTATTATTATTTTATTTTAAAGAGGCTGGTGGCGCTGATACGTCTAAATCAAAGTTCACTTAAGTTTATACGTACTTACTGCTCCTTAATATAACTGTGAAATAAAAAAATGTTTTGCAACAAATGCGTGACTTTCAACACCTAATTCTACTATTCCATTATAATGTTTTTTTTTAGATAATTCATATACACTTAGCTAGGTTTTTAAAATGTTTCGTTAAATAAAGGAAAATTATTTTACCAAACCGGTATCTATTCTTTTTTTGTTTGAAATAAAAAATGCATTTAAAAATATATTAGTTGAAGCACAAATTTCGAATGTAACATTATTATTTTTTGTAATAAGGTTATGTTAATTTTCTTTTATATAAAATTTTATGCGAAAGGCACTTCGCAACGATCATATTCGATTACCTTTTTCAATTATGGAGTCATATGTGGACTTCATCCAATATCTTCGAACTCGTTGGAGTCTATAAGTATCCGCTATTACCAAGAACTGGCCTCAGGATAACCAGTTCTAGTCTGACCCTTGATTACACATAGTTGTCATGAATCTCAGGGTTAAGTTATATAAGCCAAGAGTGAGGAGAAGCGATATAGGTTATGGATGGCAAAGCTGAAGGGTTTATGACTGATTTTATTGCCGTACCTTGCGTTTTTATCTTTTATTGTTCGGAGCAAAGCAGAAAGTATCATATAACAATAGAGAAAAATCTAACAAACTCTTTTTATAATAATAATAATAATTCTTTATTTCAGACAATGTCCATATACAATAATAATTACATTTAAAAATTCAATTTCATTACATATTAAGTGTTAGTAAGTATATATTCCATCTAATTAATTCTAAGTCTAGGCTAGGGTGGTACATAGGACATTTTGAGGACAAACACAATTTTATTTATAGTAACTGCAGGCTGGGCCATAAGTTTATGCACTTTTGAAACTTGAATAAATATAAAACCATTAATGTTAATTTCATAAGAATTTCATTTTTACCCTTACCCAAGTATTGAATGCAATTTATTTTTTGAAAATAACATCACTGAGATAACCATCGTCTCGTAGATGGCGCTCCCTCAACCGATAATGAAATATTTACAAAAAAATTCGCTCACAGATGCTGCTTGAAATATTTATTACCTGGCCTCCAACAAGCCCAGATTCCCGCCGATTTTTACTTGTGAATGTCTAACAAGCCGGGTGTACTTTAATATACCGAGAAAAATATTCAAACTTAAGCGGAATATTTGCAATGAGATAACCGCGATGACAGCACGTATCATATATATAATTTTTATGCTCGTTTCAAAAGTGGAAAAAGATAAAAGCCCAATAAATAGAGGTTCCACTTTTTATGGCACTTCATATAACTATAGGTACGATTAGTGTTAAGTAAATATCATGACATTGTCATATTAAAACAAGCACGCGATGCGCTGTGATATCGATTAACGCTCTTGGCCTTAAACTAACAAATTACCTATGCAAAAACATGACATAATATTTGGTTAAAAATAAAATAACGTTATAGTTTTATTCAACTTTATTTATTCTCGTTAAAATTTTGAAATTATATGTAATTCGTTTTGGTTAACGCGGCCTATAAACATAGCCCAAGGCTGTTCTGATAATGAAATGGAATTGATGTCAAATGGAAATAGAATTCATTGCCACAAAATGGAAGTTATCTCGGGCACGAATGCTATACGTCCGACATAAGTAAGATTATGCTAGGCTAAGAACATAATCAACCTACTCAATGACCTACATAAGAAAAAGGCGTTTAATATTACAGTTTTTGTTAAGATACATTTTTTTACGTCAACATGGCGGAACGAGTGCAAGTGACAGGAGACTAATGGAGCGGAAAATGTAAAAATATACGGTAGATATTTAAAAATAATTAATATCGAATGCAAAATATTTCGTTACAATTTGTAGCGCAATGATTAAATCGCTGATTCCTTATATCAGTAAAACCCAATTCAAAACTTCGTGTTATAATTCCTGTTTTACCAAGCGAATGAATGATATAAAAATCTACGTGTTTGACGCACAGAACTTTCCTTCAACTATTTATTCTGTTAGATACTTTTAAAATTACTATCAATTCCGTGAAAATGTATATATTCGGCAGTGACTCTGCCTACCAAGCCGTTGGTACCGGGTTCCCATTCCGTACATACCGTATATACATACATAAACGCACGCCTATATTCGCAAAACGGGTAGGCAGAGCACTTGAAAATTAATTTTCAGTGCCACTTTTTGCAATTGCAGGTTATAGATGGAGAAAATGTGATATGATTGCAGTGACAGGTTGCTAGCCCATCGCCCACAATACAATTCATCCTGGTTACCATAGTCGAATCTTACGACACCCAAGGGAAGAAAGGTGGTGCTATTCTAACCCGGCACCACACGGGTGTTCCGTACGCATTCCGCAAAGGGTATTTATTTGTGAAGGTATTGTATGAGTACGAATAATGTTCCTAAGTCTTATCCCAAGTAATATATCGTCACTTAGTACCCACAGTACAAGTTTTGCTTAGTTTGGGAGTAGATTAATTTGTATAAGAATGTCCACAAATATTTATATACATATTTATTGAGGACTGACTCACTTTGAATGATATAACCCCACTCTGTCGTTTTGAACTGTCTGTGTTCTATCGGATACGTTTTGGAGAGAGTGCACAGGAATTACATTACTTAATTTTGCCTTCCCCATTCCATCACAAAAGGTCCAGACGTGGTGAGAAGTTACACCCTTACGTTGTCAGTCTACCATTTATTCGCACGAAGCGATTGCCTTCTTCTTTCTATTAGGAAAGAAGCATTAGCGAATTTGCTGCCGTTGTCTGTATTTCCTGATACATACAATCTGGGTCTCTTCAAGGCAAGAGTGAATAGGCTATTACTGAACCAGTAACCAACATCTTAGGCCTTGTCATCGCAGAAATTATGTCATCTGGATTATGATTGTTATGTAGGATCTACTTTAAATCATAAAAAATAGTTCATCTTACTCAAAAGGAAAAAACATATTTTCAAGAGTAATTGCATTATTCATTGCATATTATAAGGTTAACGATTACATCATGGATAGGGATGTTTGGCAGTGATAACGTCCTGCACAGATAAACTATCGCGAAAATAGGTTTTCTACTGTAGCATTGGTATTTTGCAGTAGCTGACACTGTAATTTTATATTTAACTATACAATGTATATTATTTTGAAAAAATGACACCTCGCCGAGTTTCTTACGCCGGTTCTTCTCGTGGCAGAGGTTTATTTTTCCGAACCAGTGGTAGTTTATTGACGTTCATAGGTGCATGTAATTATGCCTAATTTGAAGAATAAATTACTTTTACTTTTATTTTTTTTACTTTTATTCAAAGACAAAAAGAAGTAGCAGCGAATGCGTATTTGAAAACCATTCTATTTTCAGGGCAAAATATTGAATGTCCAGATATTTAATCACCCTGAACAGTACATATATATTTGATGGAAACTGCACAATAGTAACCGTTATGAAGTGAGTGGGTAGTCGTCTCCCGCGAGTGCAACCTACATCATTCGCGATCCGCTCTTCAATGTAAACAAGTTTTTTTTTATTGTAACAAAGCGGCCCTTTGTGTAAGAAATAATAGACTCTGTATTTCCATGTACATACAGTTTGCTTTTCATCTGGTAAGATCCGGTTATAAGCGGAATGGATTTGAATTTAAATATTCCCTTTGTACGTAAGATGGTGTTTGGCGTCGTCTAGATTAAATTTTGCGAGGATTGTTGTTGGGTTCGTTGATGAAAAATGCATAGGAGATAGTTGACTTTGTGTTTGTCTGGGGAGCGTTTTGTGTTGAGAGAAAATTGGACTAAGTTTCAGTTACGTGTCTTTTGCATTCAAAGGCGTATTGTGGAGAAGATAGAAATGTTCCTGATAGTCAAATCAGCAACTTTAAATGTGACGGCAAAAAATAATATTAAATGTGAATTTTGCAGGGAAATAAGAATAAGGCATCAACTTTGTGATATTTGTGTATTTAAAAATCATTAAAATCGTATTACCTAACCCTGCATTTAAGCTTCATCGCAGTTAGGTAAAAATAAGTATTAGTTTGATGTTTCCAGAGTATTTTTGTGTGTTTTTTTATTCATGTTAAACCACTGAACGCTTTCATATTTGAATGAAGTGATAACACGCCAAGCACTGTTGCGTTATCAAAAATTGATTTAATGTTTAAACCAATAAAAACAATTCATAATAGACTTTATTCATGATCAAAGTGTGTACTTTTTGAAGGTGTCTTCACTCTGACCTTTTTAGTGGTTGTTGGCGTGGTGGGCACGGCGACCCACGAACACTTTATACATAGGTTGTTGGCGTTCAAAGGATTAGTAAAATAATTTGTGCGTATAAGTTATCATCGCCAACTATTGTATTGAATAACTTTCAAAATTACCTAAATGTTAATTAGAAAACCGCTGCAATAGGTCTCCAAAACCAAGCGATAAAAAACCTTATAGATACGAATCTAACGAAGTGAAAACAGCATTTATTTCCGTTTTCATAACAAATGCTTCTCGATTTCCGCCTGTCTCAACATAACACAAATAACATATTCCCGACTTGTCAACAGTTAGCTCTATATTTACGATTACGGAAACATACAATATGTCACGCCATCCTACTCCCACTTAGTCTTAAGTGCCGCAACGTCCACTATAACTAGATACTTGAATTAGCTAGACTTGATCGGTACAATCGGTTTTATAGATCGCGAAAAAGGTGCGGGAGTTCAAATCAAACTGGCTGGCTAGAACGACACTTGGACTGAATCCAAAGTGTCCGAAACGAGGCTACTTACCGTGACATAACAGTTTCGGTAACGCGTGACACGAAAAATGCCTTTTCGGTGCTTGTAAACACTGTGTGTTACAATTTTTTAAAGCAAACATGTTCATGAACCGTCAGGATAGCTTTTTAAGCCAGTGCTCAATGTCAGAATGTATTTTCAAGCTATTTGTTCGAGAGAACCATTTAATAAGCATAGGAAAAGGCCTGCAAGTACATCATCATCCTCCTAGCGTTATTCCTAGTACAGTTGCATCGTGAAGGATGCCTGGGGTCCGCTACCTAAAGGCATGCAAGTGCAATAGGCTTATAATAAGGCGAGGAAAATGACTAAATTACGGCTTAGATCTATAAACTATAGAAAACTTTAAGAAATTTTGGTGCTGATGTAGTTCATGACTGAACTTCATGATAATATTGTGAATCCACCATCACCATATCAGCCGAAGGACGGCCATTGCTGAACATAAGCCTCCCCCAATTGCATGGGTGGTAAATGACATAATTGCCACGCTTGGCATGCCGATTGGCGGTCGTAGTATCCACCGGTGTCTTGGTCGTAGTTTTAATACACACCTGGGTCCAAATATTGTACATACCTTGAGTTTAACTTTATGATCATCAAGTGTTAAAAGACTGATGTCATGTATGAATTTGGTTTAATAAATTATATTAAACTGAACAATTTTAAATTTAAATTAAAATGTGCTTTCCATCGTACAAAATGTTTGTTTGTGAATAAAGCTGTTTAGAAAATAGAGCTCAATTCAGGTTGATTTACTTTCCACATAAATACAATGTGCATTCTGTAGCACCTTAAATGGCACGAGGTCAGCATTATATTTTTAGTAGATATTATTTTACTTCCTTCTTGAACTAAAGTTGAACTTGTCAGCTGTCAGTCTCAACCGATACAAATGCAGCGCTGCCCAAACTACTGTTCAAACGTAATACCGACAGTTTTTCGTTAATTGAGTAGATCTCACATCAGTTAACTAACGTCAAAAAACACAATGTACCTATCACATATCGCCCCCGCCCCGGCCAGTCAGGAAGTCGCCTAAGTTTGATTTGAAATCTGAAACGCAATTCAAATAGATACTACCTTCCGTTTGGCATAAACACGTCCTCATAGTTAACCCCACATGTCAACACGGGGCAGAGAATCGTAATCAACACATGTCAAGGGCTGAAGTCAAAGACAGAACAAAGGGAATGCCAGGAGGTAATTTGCTGACCGCCCTCCACCCTGCGCTCTCTTGTGAACAAGGCCTCAGGTTATAGATTGAAGAAGGGCAATTCCGAAAAGGTAGACGTTTATAGTATAGTTTATATATATAATAGTAACTTGTATCGTCTCTTGCAGAAACATCGCAAATGTTATAACAGATGAAATATTAAAATATAATGAAACGGGTCACTCGTCTTGAAAGTATAATATCGCTCGACATGTTTCAGGCCGGTTCGTGTTCCTTAATGATGAGTAATTATCACGGCGATTGCTCGTTTAGTTCTGCAGCCGCATGCGCCGTCGTGTTAAGTACTCATGATTAAGGACCGCAAACCGATTTGAAACATGTCGAGCAATATTTGACCTTCAAGACGTTAGTGACCCGTTTCATTATATTTTAATATTTCTGAAACCAACGGGACGTTTCAATATAAAACAGCTGAATTGTTTGTCAGTTTGGGAAAATTATTACATTTCAGATATTTATTAAAGTTTTATCAATGTAACAAGTTATTTAAACAAACGAACATCAGAATTTTGCACTCGAACTCCGGCAAAGGGACAAAATCTTAACATTGTTTACAACATCTGCCGCCCTAATCGCTTCGCAGACAGAACGGCCTAACTGCCAAGCATTCTTCTATGCGATGAGCCATTATTCGGTTGTGTAAGAGGCAGTAATGGGCCAACACTATCTAAATGATTTACTGCAAATGAGATCGAGTACCGTCATTAGACGCGTAAACCTCTTTATCGCGTGTGCGCAATGTCTACTTTTATCGTTGTACCGATATTTCGGTACCGCTTTGTGGTCAGTAGAGGTAATGGTGCATTTATTTTCGGTTCTGTATTTTATTATGTTGTAACCGTTTCTTTTTCGTGGAAGGAAGTAATTTGCAATCCTGCGATTATTTTATTTCTTCTGGTTTTTGATATCACAGAATAGTACATAGGCATAAAAATGTAGCCAATATCGATGTTTGACAGCTAGAAATATCCACTCATAGTGTCTCGTTTTATCACATAACATGAGCTCTTTCTTCTACAAGTAGTTAGGGCCAAGGAGTCGTCATTTTTGCGCATCATCGTAATATTCAATTACATATCTGTAACGTTGTGGCTATCTGATCATTTATATGTCTACAATTCCATAAACTAGTATCATAATTATAATCAATATCGTGAAAATAATCGATCAGTAAATCAACAATATTAGACCGAAGTATGTTTATAAGACTCTAAAGAAAAAAAAACTTTTATAAGTAAGAATAACGTAAACGTAACGTAAAAGCGTAACGTTAAAACAATTTATAACTATATAGATGATAATCCCCAGGGAAATATTAGACCAAAGTATGTTTATAAGACTCTAAAGAAAAAAAAAACTTTTATAAGTAAGAATAACGTAAACGTAACGTAAAAGCGTAACGTTAAAACAATTTATAACTATATAGATGATAATCCCCAGGGATATTATCTAAGATATAAATAACATCCCTGTGTATCTCATTAGTGTGTTACAATAATCAAATGGCATATCTAATTATCCTTTGAGGTATGAACATCGCCTGCCCTTTAATTAAGGCAATATGTCATTAGCGATGATTCGATTCGATGATCAAATCTCTTTGGAGTGGGAGCAATTATCGGGATCGCCTGGGAAACGAGTATGTTATATATAAATATTTGACGAACATTTGTTCCTGAGATTTGGACGTTTTCTATGTATTTAAGTAGATATCTATTAAATATATCGTCCTACACAAGCCTTATTGAGCTTACTATGAGACTAGTTCGATTTGTGTAAAAAAATTGTCACCTAATATTTATTTATTTATTAAGAACAAATAAAGGTACAAATAGTATATAAAGTCAACTGATTAATAATGAGAATTGGTGTGTCGCATTCTTTTAAGGTGAATTTAATTTATTTTGTGTGGAGTTTGATAACATTATATTGGATGAGAGTTGCTCACAATTTTGTACAGTGCAGTCAAATGGAACGCTACGCACTCAGCTCAGTAGAAAGATACTCAGTAAAATTATAATAATAATAATAGGGGACAAATATGATTCCATCCACGATTTTGAATCCTTTTAACTACGGAAGGAATCTGTTGTTTTATAGGAAAAGTCATCAACTGACTATAAAATTGTCTGAAGTAGCTGTTCTTTTAAGGCACGTGTATTGTTGGTCGCACAGAGTATGTTATGTGCACATATTAAAGAAACACATATATAAGCGTAGTGTCGTAGCCCTTCGAATCGATAAACTTAAAGTGGCAGCAGACGTAGCACATTAATAGAGTCGATGGCCGTTGGGGCGGGAAGGTTCTTAAGTGGCGACCATGTACTGGAAGGCACAGCGTGGGATAGCCTGGAAGAGGTAGCAGGAGTTCACTGGATGCGGGAGACGCAGGCGCAGGGCCGGACAGTGTGGCACTCATTGGAGGAGGCCTATGTGTAGCAGAGGACATCTTTCGGCTGATATGATAATAACGATGATGCTGAGTGCCGTATCAAGAAGTTAAAAGACTGGCTTGCGAGAGAGAAATAGAAAATACTCCACCGATAACAGAATAATTCTTGAATTTGATGATGACGATAGTTAAAGCTGTATAAAATCATGGGTTCACCTTTTTTACTAAACATGCATCAAAACTTAAGTTATTACCTTCTATATTTTCTTATCTCGTAGTCTCAGTAATGCTAAATACACGAGTTAGCAGATAAGAAACGAGACAAACCGTCTCGATTCAGCACATCGTGCGGCAAGCAGTTTGCACGTCGCAAACGCGACGTCAGTTGAAACTGATTGTGGTGGCAACGAACTCTAACGAGACGACCATAGCGTTTGTGTCTTCGAAGATTCTGAAGAAAATTGCATTGGAGTCTGAACGGTCATCCGTCTCATTGCGGTTATAGGTAAAGAATTTAAGAGGACCTGTTGTATGTAAATGACTGTGACCTGTTTGTATAAATATTTGTTTTGTGTTACAAATTTTAAATATGTAATGTCTATTGGAACAAACCCAGAGTTATGCAAGATAACATAACAGAGAGAGATGTACATAACATCTAACGAGCCTTCGCTATTATATACCGTAACTATGGGTATAATATATACTTACCTATATAGTTACAAATTTATGGTGTTCGTCGTATTCATAACGCTAACATACCCAATCTAGTATACATAGTCACTGAGGCTAAAATTGGTCAGGACGTCATCAACGCTAATTTGTTAACCTTAATATTGCAGTATATCGCGTTGAAAGAAATTTTATTGTTCTTAGACTACTGATTTAAGTTCTAATGCTCACCTATCAATTTGTCACTAACAACAGAAATGTCTATAAAGTAAAAAGGGACAGTTCTCATTGAAATTATTCACTTTTGAGGCCGTTTTCTTAATTGGTTGGTATTTAGAATGGTTAACGGATTTCGAACTAAATAAACCAAATTAAATATTAATCTAACTGGCGAACGAGCCGACATGTATACCGGCTTTAAAGGCTCTTAGAGGTTTCTTAGTCTAAGCATTGATCGAAGCAGAAACACAAACAAGCCGGATTACGATTCAGGAGCCCAGAGCGAATCAGGACGATTGTTTATCCACGCGAGAAGTCCAACGCTGCTCCAGTTCTCTGATTGACTCCTTTGATTAGTGGAAAGGCATCGATGAATAACAACCATCGACGAGATGCCATCCCGCGCCACAAGTCCTAGTACTCGAAAACGTATATGCTATTCGGAGCTAAACGCTGTTCTATTTATAGAAGGGCTATTGGTGTCCTCATATCTCTTGTTATTTGAGTTTTGCCCGTATATTTAATCTTCTACAGATTTATCCGAACGTTTTCATCCATTGCCTCATAAATATTTCATCTTAGCTGGGTAACATATAAACCGATATTACATTTTTTGCATAACATCAGATTTCTTATGTAAACATGGGGGGATGAATCAATCTTAACATTCGTGTAATGAAAAAAATGATCTTTTTTTAAGTTCGAACATATTTATTCTAAAGATAAATCTGTACTTGTATTTAAAGTACTCTAAAGAATAAATAGGTAAGTAGATTATTTATTTATTTATTTATTTATTACTTTTAGGCACAGTAACAATATACAAATCACATAGTACAGTATACACTTACATTACATACTTATCTTGGTAAATTTGTACATCGATAACAACCGTGCACAACATTTAAATGTACTCATTGCTTTTACCGTTTTATTTTAAGGGAGTTTGAGTATCGATACAAGCTTATGTTTAAATGTAATGAAGCTGTGTTGTAAAATAATATATATAGATATATAAGTAATGTCATCACACGATTCTGTTCATCAGTGCCGGGCATTGATCAGACTAAAAACGAATAGTTAGAAACATATATAGATTACCCATTAGCCCGCAGAACACGCGCCCAATAACAAACAGTTTTATCCTTTATAGTGATGAATACTATCTATTCTAGAACGTTCGATAAACCGCTAAACAGCCCCATTAAACACCCCTCTTAACGTTCATTACTTAACTCATCCGTCTGCCCGTTTTCGGGAACTACAGATAATCCGACTGGCGCTCTTTTCGGTGTAATGTAATTCGAATCGTGATATTGCTAAACTACGATATGGCCACCATAACTCTCTATTGTAGGGCCATAATTAGGTACACTAGGGATGGTGCCTTGCAGGTCCCTACCTCTGAGCTACCATACCAACCGTACGTAACAAACACACACACAAATTACACCCCCCCCCCCACATACACACACACAATCATACACAACGATGACAAGACGACAGACTTTAATACTGGAGTTTTTGAAGGAACAGCGAAAGGTACAATATCTTGGCACTAAGGGAAAAGCCTCGGGGCGGCTGCTTAATGTCTTCAAATTTTCTTCTATTTGTAATCTTCCAAATATATTGATTCCAAATACGAACAAAACTTTATACACAGTTTTTGATAATGTCCTAAATTAACGAAAGGGGTCATTTTTTCTTCCAGTTAAACTTTGAGTAAATTTCAGTACATATTTTTTCGATAATTTGAACCTTCAATATGTAAATTTTAGTAAAAAACAGTGACCTTTAGCGATTCGGTACAATAAATGCGACATAAAAAGATACATACAATTTTGCACCATATTCCAATGCAATAAAGTTCAGTAATGTATACATGATTCTGGCAGCAAAGCTACATAATAATCCGGGAGGCGCACGTGACCTTCCATAATCACGAGGCTTCTCAAGAGCGGGTCGAGTGGCGACGGCGAGAGCGAATTATGGAGCGGAGCGGAGCTCATAGCGGATATGAGAAATTTGGGCGTTTTTTTCATTTCCATTTTGAAAATTCTTATGCTGCTTATTCCATTGTGATGTACATCTTTGACATGGACTTTAAAGTCAAAACATCTTTACTCTATTACGCCTTCGCCATTAATGTATTGTTCGCATTTTATATTTTCATACCTCGCTTGTAGCGGTTTCCACAGCTCGTCAGTAAACTCCTTATAATTCGTATGTGTCATTAATCATATTAAAGCGACGATTTAGTTAAGTCTGTATATATGTAAAGGCTGTCGGCGTCGCACCGTACGTCAGTTCCATCTCAATCCTGCCCGCCCCACAACTCTGCTTATTCTGTGTACAGATTATCTGCAATCCAAGAATCGTCTTGCCCAAAATATTACTGGTATTGAGAATAATTTTTACAGATATATCTATAAGTAGACACGCGGCAGCGTGTCCAGCCAAGTTCACCCCAGGAACTGGCGGACAGCAGCCGTGTGTTATATTACACGAACCGTTTGGAGCCAATTTTGACCCCCTAATAACTCCAAATTTATCTAACAGAAAAACATTAAATTTGGTACATATATTAAGATAATTTAGAATAACTAGAATCCCTAATTTCATAAATATAGGTTTAATAGTTATTGAGATATTAAATTCCAAACAACGGCATATTTACCACTGACTGACTGACTGACTGACTGACTGACTGACTGACTGACTGACTGACTGACTAGTAATCAAAAACCGAACCCACTTGCAGATGACCTAGAAAGCTGAAATTTTGGCGTGCAGCTTGGTAATTATGTGTATAAACCAGAAAAAGCAGAAAGAAGTGATTTTATTATTAGTTTGTCTTTTCCGCTCACGGGACAATGGTGTCCCGGACCTTTGGAAGGCGTGCGCGGAGCCGAAGTACCGAGGTACCGAAGTACCAACCGAGTACCACATAGCCAACACGTAGAGGCCCTTTAGACAATTTAATGAAATGCAAGGGGTACACCGAGCGGATGCTGTCCCTGCCCGTGTCTTGGGACGCACACAGAGACAGCGCCCGCCAGGGTGTACAGGAACTATTGCTGATTGACGGAATCTAAATGAACCGGACTATTGGGTGAATATGATGGACTAATGGCTGGGCTATTGAGTGAGACAACGGACGTCTGCCTAATAAAACTGTCTCACATTTTTATCTCAGGCAGACGGTGACTCGCCATATGCTACATGCTTATTAGTTTTATTATTATTATTATTTATGCTAGTTACCTTAGAACTCCGTCATTTATTAACCGATTTGGAAAATTCTTTTTTTAGTTTGAAACGGTATACTTCCGGGGTGGTCCCATTGTCATCGGGTCAGAATCTGATCATAGAGTCCTGGAGAAATCGAGGGAACTCCTCAAATATTTTAGTTGCACCTATAGCGGTTTGGGTATTTTGTATAGTAACTCGTGCATTCGCTCTGGGAAAGCACCATTGGATGAAGTTTGACAAAAAGTAATGATATCCCATCAAAAACATAAATATGAAAATAGCAGCCAAGTTCACCGACAAAAGAATTGAGATCTAAATGGGCGCCAAGTTCCGTAGATTACCTATCTGAAAATTTGCCAAGTTTGGCACTAGATTGTTTACAGTAAAACTAATTCACTGCGGCTTAATGCATTTTGAGCTTTAACTTGGCAGCTTTCTTAAATATCCAACTGCTTTTATGGTATATAACATGCTGCATAGAAAACTGCCAAGTTAAAGCTCAAAATGCATTAAGCCGCAGGAAATTAGTTTTACTGTAAACAATCTAGTGCCAAACTTGGCAACTTTTCAGATAGGTAATCTACGGAACTTGGCGCCCATTTAGATCTCAATTCTTTTGTCGGTGAACTTGGCTGCCATTTTCACATTTATGTTTTTGATGGGATTTTATTTTCATTTATATCTTTTAGTCAACATGACTAAGTATCACGACATTCACATTTACATAATTTTATTTTATTTAAAGTCACTCTCAGCGTAGGTACGATTATCTACACAAAGATAGGACAGACTACTTCTCGTGCGTAGTCTTTTCTCGTGGCAGAGGTTCATTTTTCCGAACCGGTGGTAGTTTATTGATGTTCATAGGTGCATGTAATATGCCTAATTTTAAGACTAAACTAATTTTACGTTTTTTTTTGACTACGGGAAATTTTACTAAAATAACACTCCAAACTGATATTTGTTTATGTTTCCAACAAAAATTTACTCTGTTTATCATTCCTTGTAACATTTTTTCATGAGACACCAATGACGAAACATAAAAATTCGTAAACACGCAAAATTTCATTCAACAGTCTTGAGTTCCACTGCTGCGCAAGTGCGCAGCCTGCAGATAAGATAAATTCCTTGTTTCACATGTAACTGTCCATTTTTGTCCGTCGCATTGTGCAGCCGGGGCATCTGTGCGACTTCCCGAAATGCGACGCCCGCACACACCGTACGAACATCCTATATGACGTCACACAGCGTGAAGATATTTTGACCGTGTAGTACCTGTCGCAACGGATCGCGACAGACAACATAATCCGCATGAAGCGTGCCTCGACCGAACTGGCCCCGGATTAGCCACAGTGCGTGCCAAATACAGCAGACCAATTGTACGGGCACAAACACTAGCTTGACAATTGGGTAGTGTCCTGGGTAAAACAATACTATTATGATTAGTCCATCATTTATTTAGATAAAAAAAATATTGGACACGTATTATTTTTTTATGTCTGTCAAGCAAAAAAATTCAAAAATAAAACATCACGAGGAAATTTTACGGGCAATTTTTTGTTTACTTGAATAAAGAAAAGAATACGTGTTTAATGTATTTTGATAATCTAACTGACGGATTAATTTTTATTGTTTAGACACTAGCCTTTTGTCACTTGACAATGACGATTCGACGTACATTGCCTGGTCGATAAGTATCGATACTGCCCAGCGACCATGTTTACCTTACAACCCGGAAATGTAGAAATACCTGTACCTGTGTACCTGAGTGCTACCTCATATAGGGCATTCAAGCTATACACAAGTTTAGTCAGGATATGTGGTTCTTGGAAAAATAGCTTAAATGAATAGTGCCGAAAACTGGCAACGTACGAGTAAGTAAATATGCGGCCATAAGACATTATAATTATACATTATTATCATTATATACATATAATTAAATCATCTTCCCCAGCCATACGCATGCATTTCGCGTCCCATGGTTGAGATTCACATTCGTAACTACGAGTATATTGATTGAACGTTTTTGCATGTCGCGCAGTACCTGTCGCACTTGGCAACCGGCGACGGACAAGACAATATAATCTGCGTGCCCCGACCTAGCCCTGGCTTAGCGACAGTGCGTACCATATACAGCAGAATAAACACGCATTCGGCCATAAGGATTTATTACAGTACATTTGGTGCTACATTACCGCACGAGTGCGGTAATCAGCAGATTACGTGCATATGTCGAAACTTTAAAGAGTCATATGTACTGTAAAACGTTGTACGATACACGTGCGAACAGCTGTGCTACCGCGAATTTCGAAAGTCGAACTTCGTGTCGTGTCGTCCCTTTCACTCTCGTGTTATACAGTATATGACGGAAAGGGACGGTACGATACGAAGTTCGATTTTCGAAGTTCGCGGTAGCACCCCAGGTAATTCGAAACTCGTGTCGATCTAAAACACTCCCTTCGGTCGTGTTTCAATTTATCACCACTCGTTGTTAATTTCCTGTTCTTTGCACTTGTATCGTAATGTACTATTAACGTAAGCTTGATATGTTACGTAATTAAAAGCAGGTATAAGGACTAAATCCTGACGTCAGGCGTTAAAATGGCATGGTCTAAACTTAAAATGACCTATTATTTGAGATCAAGATGACAATAAAAGGTTAAGAATGAATTTCCAATAGAAATGTGTGAATTATAAATATTGGGGGACAACCTTACACGATACACATACTTATATAGATAAATACATACTTAAATACATAGAAAACATCCAAGACCCAAGAACAAATATCCGTGATAAATGCACAAATAAATGCCCTGGCCGGGATTCGAATCCGGTACCTCTAGCTTCGGAGGCAGAGTCACTACCAACTAAGCTAAACAGGCCGTCGGTGAAGGAGTATTAATTTCCATCAAGATTTAACATTGTTTTATGTATCCACTCCGATCTACACGAAAAACGTCGAAGGAAACATTTCTCATGGAAATCACTCAAATAAATGTATAGGATCCAAATTGCCTACTGTAGTTGTTTTCACTGGGAAAACCCTCGTCAGAAAAGGGTTGAGGCAGGTACAAAAACGCCGCCCGCATCTGATATACACGTTTAATTGTGCCCATAGATTAATTATTCCTTACAACTCCTTGACTGCCTTGATTTTAATAATATTGGGGGACAATCTTACACAAATCGACCTAGTCCCAAACTAAGCAAAGCTTGTACTATGGGTACTAGACGACGATATACATACTTATGTAGATAAATACATAGAAAACATCCAAGACCCAAGAACAAATATCCGTGAAAAATGCACAAATAAATGTCCTGGCCGGGATTTGAACCCGGGACCTCTAGCTTCGGAGGCAGTGTCACTACCAACTAGGCTAAACAGGTCCCCTTTTATCTAGACACATACAGTGTGCTCATGGCACTTCAGGCAAATGTCTCCGTCAAATTTTGTTTCGCTTGCTTACTAATGTAAACTCGATATTATGTGCTCGTCGCTTGCCTGAAAAAAATACAACTCTCGTATTCGCATAGTTGTCAGAACGTGACGAATGTCTTAACCACGATGATATGTGATAAAATCGAAACCATCATACACCCACAGACTACGCGAAAGATGAACAGTGCTAGCACAGCAAACAGTACGCTTTTATTCTCTCCATTATTAAATAAACCACATTACAACGATACTCGTACCTAAATACGCTTTTAGATACAAGTATTATATTAAGGACTATAATAATTTCTACAAAAAAAAAAACTGAATCCAATTTTGTACTTGCTATGCCACCATTTGTGGTTTCCGTGAGCCAATGCTTGGTTACCTACAGAAAATACCGAAATCGGTATATGCGTGCCTATCAAATTCGAGGAGTTCCCTCGATTGCTCCTAGATCCGATCATCAGACCGTCACCATGGGACCAATTTCAAGGTACCTGATTTGTAACAAAAAAAGAATTATCAAAATCGGCCAACGTAGTCAAGAGTTATCGGGGATCATAAATACATAAAAAGAACTAGCAAACATGCAGACGAACTGAGAACCAAGGAGTATATTGAATATGCTGAGAACCTCCTTCCTTCTATTGAAGTCGGTAAAAATAGTGCGTAATGCTATTAAAACAACGTCCTTTTGAGCAAAACTAAAGCCCAATTAACCCTTTTACAGTTAAGGTCCTTGATACACACGCAGTCTGTTTATCTTGTATACTATGAGTTTTAAACAAAGAAACCTGCGACTGCGAGTACATATTGTTATTGTTCTATTAAACTGTTGATACAAACTCCGCAATATAATATTAATTCCGCTTTGAGTGTACACAACAAACATATTAAACTCCGAATTACAAACAGCACAGGTTAGAATTACATTTAGAAACAAATAACGCCATGCCACGGAAGCTGCCATTTTTGGCTGTTTATACGTAAACCCAAACATTCTAACGTCGCATTGATTGGCACATTCCTGTGAGCCGGTCCGACAGAACCAGGTTCAACCGGGTTAAATCGGATTAAAGGGCACCGTATATGATACGATTTATTTACTTTATCAATCTGGAGGAAAATGGTCACGATCGACGATAAAATCGCGCTCACGCCAAAAATAGTTTCCACAATAATGATGACTCAGAAAAATAAGACTACGGAAATGTCAATCGTGAAGAGCTATTGTATTGAGCTATTTAGATTGTACAGATTTTTATAGCGATTTCCCATGTTTCCATTGATTTCGGTATATATTTATTTTAAAGAATAATAATAGCATCAATAAATTGCTCTAATTAATTATTTAATGTAATAAAATGTTATAACTGACGATTCGACAGTGCTTGTTGCTAGGCCTATTTGAATAAATCATATTTTGACTTTGACTTGACAACATGGCTTCGATGACAAATGTGGATACAGAATGGTGGCAAACAATTAGTAGATCTGGCAGTTGGCTTGGCATCAGTTCGTTGATTGTATGATATTTAGATGGGAAATCTTGGGTAGGATGGAGTGGATGAACCTTAAGATGGCTTGTGAGCCCACTGCGGGCGAATTTAGTATAGAAAGCGTGCGCCCGCGCAAGGGTTAGCGGACACCCTTATTCAACAGTATGTGATTATTCGTTAAAATTCTATGCTTATTTGTTTAATTTGATCTCAGATACTGGATCGTATTGTTTATAGGGCCTTTAATAGACGCAACTATTTGCCGTTAACAAAGGCTCGGTATTCGGTAAATATTCTACGTAGCTCGAGCGCTTGGGGTACGTGGACCGGATCAGTTGTGGGTACGGTGTTCGTAACAAATGTTTGGTGTTCGTGTTGATGGATCCCACATTGCTAATTTAAATTGTTTACTACGTTGAGCTTTATGTATAGGTAGCATTGTATTTGTGGTTAACCTAATGAACAAACGAGTTTTGTTGCTACACAGAATACCATTAAATCCGGATTCTATATATTTAGACCTCATTTCATAAAAATAATTATGCGTTAATCGTTAAAAAGAAATGATATTTCAAAGTAGACGATATTGAAGCCTTTTAAATAAAATTAATCTGTTTAAAAACTCGAACTAGCAGATATATACCTATAATAACAACGCAAGATACTATCGTACAATATCGTAGGCATTAGGGATGCTCAACGTCATGTCAAAACAAAAGATAATATAAAAAATGGTAATACCAGGATTTTCCGTGATTAAAATTAATGCAATTTACATATCTGAACCTGATTAAACGTGTTTTGATATACACTACCGTCAGAAAGTTTAAGACCAAACACAAAATATGCAAAGGATCAACATTGGTTGATTATTCATTCAACCGTGATTCATCTGCCCATAGCACTCTCGACCAGTTTGCAAAAGTCCAATCCTTGTGATAAACAGCCCATTGCAATCCTTTTCCCTTGTTTTGTTTGCGTAATAATTGATGAAAATGAAACTAAAAATTGTGTTTGGTCTTAAACTTTTCCACGGTAGTGTAAGTGTGTTGTTTCATTCTAAAATATACAAATAGAGAGAATTATTTCCCAGCAGTTAGTGGACGCTTCCGCTTGGTACATATTTGCAGTAAGCTAAGTCATTAAACAAAGTTCATTAACATTAAGATTTAGTGCTTGTTGATTTAGTGGCCTATCATTGGTATGATAATGCCATTCACTTTAGCCAATCAAACATAGTATGTCTCGAGTCGTGCTAAGGATTAGTTGTGGCTAACTGAAATTTTATATTAAATTGCGCTTGCAGAAAAGAAGCTCTCATTGGCATGATAATGCTACTCATTATAGCCAATCGTGGATATGTCTCGAGTCGCGTTACTCATTTAGGATTAGTGGTTGATGACTCAAATGTTACCGTAAATTAGGTTGGTTAATTTTTGCGCTTGTTGAATAGAAGCTTGGCATTGGTATGGTAATGCTACTCATTTCAGCCAATCGTGCATATGTCTCGAGTAGCGTTACTCGCGTAAGATTAGAGGTTCCTAACACGAATGTTACCGTAAATTGCGTAATGTTACCGCGACAAAACTCAACCACCTATCTGGAGTAAGGCTGTGGCGGTTAATAGAGCGATAGTAAGATTTTAATATTTAAAAATTCTCGTCGTGATTTGTCGCGATATCTTGTTGTTATCCTAGGGCACAGTAGAGGTGCAAATGCCTTCATAAGACCGCACCACACCTATTTACCCTCGCTAACATCTTTGGCCTCGCTCCAGCTCAGTCCAACTGCTCGCAGCTCATCTATTGGGACAAAGCATAATTGTCCCAGTGAGCTAACGTCTTCGTTTTAGCTTGGAAAAAAAATGCTTTCTTGTGTTGTCCGGATTTCCGGGAGATTTTGAATGTGAGCCGTGAGGTCGCACTTCTCAACCAATGGTCTTTAAATTTTGTGAGCTGGTAATGGCGATATGGGCTTTTTGTCGATTTAGGTTTATAATTTTTATCAAATTGGTGCGTGATTTACATCTCATAAAGCCATGTGTTTATTGATCACATATCCTTCTAATTATCTAAAACTAGAAATATTACTTAAATCTCTAAAAAATTCAAATAATGTATTTGCTCAGAATACATGACAGTCAATAAGATGTTGAAAATAAAATAAGTCCAGTGTATTCAGCCTGCATGCAGAGGTGCAAACATTATTGAGGAGCGACATAATTAATTTAGTCCATATTAACAATACAATTTACTAACTATACGATACAATGTCAAGGCAGTCAAAGAATAAATAAAGAAAATCAAACACGTCCTAACGAATACGTTGAGTACTCTTTACTACAGTCTGATTTGATGACAAAGTAAATATATTGTATATCCGAGCAAAAGTCTCTCGCTTACATTTACACCGCAGCCTAAACCATAACACCACGCGAAATCTCATATTCTCGCCGCGGCTTGCTTTGATGTGCTTCTAATGAAGACACCTCATGAGTTGGAGGCGTTGGTTATGTGAAGAATCCAGTATCGGCTTTCAGAAGAAGGAATTTTCGCAAGTTTTGAATTACCAATTTAATTACCGAGCATTTCACTATAGGTTTTCAAGAGGCCTTAAAAACGAAGGAACATTTTGATACATTTATTAATGGATGGCTTATTACGGTAGCATATAAGTATATAATATTACATACGTTTTAACTCTTCTGTTTATTAGTGGCTTTTACCCGCGACTTCTTTCTAGTGTTGTTAAAGACTTGAGTCTTTGGAGTCTTCATTCTGAAGACTGACTGACTTACTTAGTTTTTAGACTAATCGAAGCTTAAGTGTTCTGTAGAGACTCGAGTCCTCTAAAAAGTCTCGAGTCTCCTATAGAGACTTGAGTTTTGTTTACTAAGTGTAAACAAAAGGCTTTTAACTCATTATGATTAGAATTCAACTGTACTTGTAACACACAACACACACACGTAAGGTTACGCGGCCTTCTCAGTGCAGTACGTACTGTAGGAATCAGTTCTTTGGATAGAAACTTCAAAAGTGAGTCTTTGCTATTAGATTCAAGTATTTTGAGGTACCCTAAAGAAAAAAAACTATTTAAGCTACGATTGTTCGAGTCTTTTCTAAGGCTTGAGTTGTGACTACAGGACTCGATAAGACTTGAAAAAGGACTCGACTCATTACTCAAAAGACTCTGAAGTCTTTTAAGCATAGAGTCCCGTAATTATGACTACAGGACTCGATAAGACTTGAAAAAGGACTCGACTCATTACTCAAAAGACTCTGAAGTCTTTTAAGCATAGAGTCCCGTAATTATGAGTCGAGTTCTTGATTTCGGGACTCCAAAAACTCGAGTCTTTACCAACAGTACTTCTTTCGCGTAGAACTCATTATCAACAGAGAGATACAGTTGCTTTTAAATGATTTTAGGAGCGAGCTTAATTATCGCTCTCCTATACAAACTTTCACCTTTACATCTCCTTAAGAAATAAGCTGGGATAAAAGCCATCGGTCTCAAATATTACCTTGCAAAATTTAATCTAAATAAGTATAGCGGTTTATGCGTAAAAATGTAAGAAACAGAGATATTAATATGATAATAATGTAATATTATTTACTTATAATATCATATACTAAATATTAGTTATAATACTAATTTTTCATACCAATTTTTGTCAAACATGTAAACTTAGCAATCACTTTATTAACACGTATACGTATCTGCTAATGTTTAACGCAAATACTTAAAGTTATTCTTATTGTTACGGATGTTAATTCTTAAATTTTATTTAAAATACTTTTGTCAAAGGAGTAAGTTGGGTACTAGTATTTTTTTAATTACACACTTTGACAAGTAAAATCTTTAAGCATTAAGCATGGGCATTATAGTATTTTATAGAACAGACACATAATAAGGGTTCATAAAGTTAGAGAGTCGCTTTAAAAAAATGAGCGTAGCGAGTTTTGTTATTGTAGACTCGAGAATTTTAAGACCTAATTATGTATTGTTATATACAATATTTTTTCTGGACAACTAATAAATTCGTTTTTTTTTCTTCCGCGTGTCTCTTTAAAAAAACCAGTTGTATAATAATTTATGTAACAACATTATGATTCTCCCGCCAGTCATAATGAATTGTCGATGGTATAGACCTGCTTGGTATAATAAAGTTTATTATTTTAGCACTACTGTCAGCCATTTAATTGACAGTTTACAATGCCGGAGTAGAAAAAACATTATGATTAGCCCCGTTGTTACCAAAGTAGCAAATATCTTGAGTGAAATATTAGTTTTAACGGGAATATTCAGCAAAAACTGGGCTCTAGGATAGAAAAGAGGCTTATCTTAGTATAGGTCGTAAATATGTCTGTCTAGAACGTAATGTACGTGCAGCGAATAGACTTTCAGATGTTTAAATAGAAAACCGAAAGTGAAGTTCTCATCAGTATTTCCTTTGAGAACTCGTAGTTTTCAATTTGGGCGCGGGCATCAAAGGATGTGCGTCGGGTTTTACCGAATTCAATAAAAATAGTTTGATAGTGATTGATTACGCATTTATATGGTTTTTTCCTATATCTTTTGTTACCCAGACTTTGAACCAAGAGTAACTCCCTTATCCCCTTAAGTGATGTTATGTTGTGTTATCTCTTTTTTGATTCCGTTGTTAGTAACACCCGATTGTTTTTTTTTTAAAGACATGCAACATTGAGCTATGAAATTAACCCATCTTGGTTTAAATTCTTTACTATGAAGAAATCTATAGACGAAACAGTCTTACATTTACGGTTGATTTGTTTGTTTTAAACCCACTGTTAGAAATATTAACATGACGTTACAAATTGTGTCATAACTAGGAGTATTCTAAGTAATGTAGGTACTACATCGTACATTAAAATAGAAAATATTAAAATAATGGCGGTTTACCTATTATAGGCCACCATTAGAAGCGTTTACAACGTATCGTTACAAATTGGTGCTATGACTAGGATTTTTGTATTAAGTGATACCTACATATAGGTTAAATGCAAACACTGTGGAAATATCGAAAATTACGGGCTTATTTTTGGTTGGACCCGTATAAACGGGAAGCTCGTTTCTGTAAATCTATGTAATAAAACACGCATTTTATCAACTTGTGCATGGGCCGATAGACAATTTTAGAATGCGAGTTATATCTGGCTTTTAAATCCACCATTATAAAAAATATATATGATATTTGATTTGACTTTTATAATTGTATTGACACTATAAATATACCTATAGCTTATAATTTTTTTATTTGACAAGCATTATGTGATTTTTAATATTTTAGACATAGATGCAAATTATTATTGTAATTTTTATCACGAATTAAAAAAAATATCTTGTCCAGAATCATTAGAAATATTTACATGGTGTTGTTACAAATTGGTGCCGTGACCAGGAATTATCAAACGTTATACATTAAAATTTAAACCTTACACGTTTATTCCATCCAATTCAGCGGCTATCAGTTAACGTCTGCGTTAATTGTGCTCAGGTGCCGGCGCCAGCGCGCTTCCGAACAAATACCTCTCTATCAATCTAGCTCCGTCGGAATTGTTTTTGCAGGCACGAGTGTTTGTGTACACGGAAAACATGCATTAGATAATTGTTTAATTAATGAGCTAATTAACTTAGTAAGTGACCGCAATGACACGTAATGAGGTTGTGGGTTAACATCGCCACACCATAGTAGTAGACTTAATTTACTTTAAACCTACAATTACTAAAAGTGGTACTGAAATTAAATTGTGCTCAGCTTATCCCGTTTGGGAATACAGGCGTGGATTTTATGTATGTTAATTTACTTTTTATATTTCATAGTAAAATTGTAATTGTAAAAGTTTGCTGATAGCCACGATGAATTTGTTATATGATTGTACTCATATAACCAACGACCGCCCAAGCAGCCGCCTAGGTGGCGTCGACTCAGCATATCGCAACATAGCCGTCCTGCTTCCCAAAAATACTGAATGATTTGTCACTCTTGGTTCTTAATATCGGCCATTCATCATGTCAGCCGAATGACGTCCACTGCTGGGCATAGGCCTCCCCAAAAGACTTCCACAGTCATAGGGGGTAAATGCCATAATCACCACGCTTGACATGCGGGTAGGCGATCGCAGTATATCCACTGCTCTCCAGGGATGCTGCTGCCCATCCCGCGGTTGTCTTGGTCGTAGTTTAAGGATATATATTATACCTGGATTATACCTGGGTCCAATATCGGCTATTAGGCACCTCTTAAATGAAATTAATTTTAATTTATATATTTTATTCTTTTGTAATTCCGTCATTAAAGGAATTAAGTTTGCTATTTATTGGTTACTCTCGAATCCCGTGACTCCCAGACTACATATTTAACTTAATTGACGGCCTGTTTAGCCTAGTTGGTAGTGACACTGCCTTCGAAGCTAGAGGTCCCAGTTTGGATCCCGGCCAGGGTATTATTAGTGCATTTAGCACGGATGTTTGTTCCTGGGTCTTGGATGTTTTCTATGTATTTATCTATATAAGTAATTTATATCGTCGTCTAGTACCATAGTACAAGCTTTGCTTAGTTTGGGACTAGGTCGATTTGTGTATGATTGTCCCCTATAAAAGAAAATAGAAGAAAAGGAAGAATTGGTTTTTGATCTCTTTATTTTTTATATTTATTTACCAACAGCTGTAAATACAACTATTCTTGGCATACTTAGATATAACATATACAGTAACAGGATCTCACTGATAGACATAAATATAAACCTACTTTTTATTTAGAAAAATATCGATAGCTGCGGCAAAAAATTGGGTAAGTAAGTTAGCCAAGCTAGCTGGTTGTTATTCTCTACAAGTATTAAGTAATTATATTAGCATATTTGAACCATATTTACAGTAATTAGTGTAAGACGCTTTCAAAGTCACACACAAACGGCGAACAAGCAAATTATTCCTTATTGTTATGGTTCAAGTTGCTTACCCAGCTCAAACTTAGGATATTGCCTTAATTACTCCAGTAATTTCTGCTTGGTTTTTACTTTAAGTTATTGTTATACTTATGTTCGTGTTTATCTTGCAGCCGAGTTGCGTCGTTGGGATTCGAGTATTAATTATTAAAGTGAGTGTTATTTGGGTTCACGTGCATCTGTTTTAAGCCTCGTTCATAATTGGGTAGTGTTATTGGTAAAATGTATCGTTAGTGCCGCGGAGGTAACTTTCTGCAGAGACTGCTCCAAAACGTTACATGTGGTTTAGGATTTGATTTAAACGAAAGCTGCTGCTGTCTGATCTCCCAATTTAGAAGGTAAACTAGTCCTTGTTGGAAATTGACAAGTTTTCTCACTATATTTTCCTATATCGATTAGCTACTCTTAAATATCAAACATTAATCGTTCATATTTTTTAAACACCTGTGGTATTAAGCCGTGGTTCAGATTGAAAGTCAGCCTGACCACTCGGATACTGACTTGGTTTGATAATAATTCGAACATACGTTACTTACCTGCACACCATACTATTCTAAGGAATTTTGCTTGAACTATTTAAATAGACACACGTTTCCCATTACACGGAATATTTCAGGGAAATGCATTCCCCAAAGCATAGCAAGCAAACATATTTCCACGCCAGTTATTCTTAACGAGAAAACTGCATTCTAATTAAGTAGGTAGCCGAATTCGTGCGCGTGGCTGCAGAATGCACGGGATTCATTACATGGTTTTAAGGTAGAGGATGCATTGGAGGCGTTTAGTGAGCGTTTTTGGAAACGAACTAACGATATATATATACATATATACATATAAAATAATAAATAAATAAAGAAGTACAAGAAAACCATTTTTTACCCAAATCAAACTAGTCCCATAGTAAACTGAATAAGGCTTGTGTTATGGGTACTAGACGAAGATATATTTAATGGATATATAATAGAAAACATCCAAGTCTCAGGAACAAATGTTATTGATTACCACAGAAACAAATGCCTTTACTGAGGTTCGAACCCGGGACACAATGACGGTTCGGTGTGTCAATATACAATGACGGTGGCAAACAAGCTTCAAGTCTGTCTAATGGTAAGCAGACACCGTCACCTATGGGCTGCTCCAAATAAGAGCGAGATGACGATTCGCTGTGCTCTACCTCTCTAATGTGGGCAATGTTAGTAAGATATGGAATATTCGACGACATTTTTACACAAATTGAATCGAATCTAAACAATACAGCACCTTGTCTATGGGTGCGGGCCCAGCTAGCAAAATAAGTTTTAAGATCATCATGTTTTATGAACCAATCCAAAACATCCATGACTCAGAACAATATAATGAGAGAGGATTTTTTTTCAATCTTTCCGATAGACAAATGGCTCGAAAGTCCTGAATGTTTTTAGTACATAGTTATATACAACGATTGGTCCTATAATTTGCGTGTGACGTCAGAAGCTAGTGTCTATTTGTAGGAGGCGTTCGGGGGCCACTAGGGTCGAGTTAGGTTTATCACAAATTTTTGTCCTTTATTGCGCTCTTTTTTTTGGTTCGAATGTCATCATATAAAATAGTTTAATAGCGTTTTTTTCCTGCACTGCCCGCACTAAGCGCGCTACCCCATTCATTTCTCTAAATACACGCGAATTTCAGCACATCGTACGTGACGCCGCCATGATATATTAGTTGTTTCATTGAGCAAGGAATGCTTTTCTTGGCGACGACGGAAATGCTAGCTCGTGCTTTTATGTAAATGGCTGTGCAAGAGTTTTGCTGTGTTTACAATTTTGATGTATATCTTAATTTGAGGGAAGGGTTTTTGTTTACGAAGGGGATATGATGGATTAAAATAAGTGCGATGTAAGAGACGTTTTGGACGTTTCCACGAAATCCACAATTATTTGTACTGTAAATTCTGGTATGTTATAATATATCATTTTATTTTAGATAACAATTAACATTAGAATTTTGATGGACAGACAGTACACGTTTACTTACATCCTTATAGGATATAGGACATCACAGACGATTCCATTATTGCCTATCTATATCCAACTTGGTAATGCAATTTCGACGTGTTGTCGTGTTGTCTTGTTGAACTACGCATTGCAAATATTTTTCCTCTTTTTGTATCAATACTCAGATTTACTTATATTGAGTAGGTTAAGTGTTATCATTGTAATAAGCTTATTTTTGGGAGAAGTTTGGTTCGGCGTTTCTTCTCGGGAGTGGTCTTCTTTTTCAGAAACGCTAGTAGATTTTGACTTGTAAATGGGCCATTACGGCCTTCTTGCAGAATAATCTTCATTTATTGCATGTTTTATTTATGATTATTGTAATAAGTAGTTTTATTTATTTCAATTATTCACTTGTCAAACATAACACTACAGATATAGCTACTTCAACGTTTTGAAATGGTTTTTCCTTGATATTCCATGACGTACAACGCACGATTTTTCTAATCTTAAGGGTTCTGTAGACCTACCAATTTATCACTAATAACGTAGAACAGCTAAAAGATGGAAAGACATAGCAATCATTTAGTTAGGCAATTCTTTTTCAAGATGGTTGTCTTCGGTAGGTCATTAAAACGTTTTAGGTATAGCATCAAAAGCGACATCCGAACCCGCTTGAAAATAACGTTGAGTGGTTTGATGTTTTCATAAACTTGGGACAGTTGCCATACCTTTAGCATTTAATTTAGCCGAACAACATTATGAAAGGGGCAGGCAGTTAAAAAACTTATTTATTAAGGCGGGGGTCGTTTGCGGAATTAAGGCGATCTTTGCCAGCGACATCTTTAATAAGCTTACGGGGTGTGGGGGCACTCAACGAGCGGGGGGTTAAAATATTAGTTTATGTTAACATTATACTACCTACTTAAGGCACTTAATTACGGTTGCCATTCTTGCCCGAGTACTGTAGCTGCGTTTAATGCTAGGAAAATAACATTTTGGCATTATGCATTTTCAGTAATTGTTACATATTAGTCAGTAACTAAATTATTTCAATGTAACTCCAGTGACATTTGATTACTCGTATCGCGCTCATATATAAGATATATTTGCACTATTAAATATAATGAAACGGGTCACTCACGTCTTTAAGGTCGAATATCGCTCGACATGTTTCAGACCGGCGGTTGTATTCGACCTTAAAGACGTGAGTGACCCTTTTCATTATATTTAATATGTCTCAAACTCACGGGAGTTTTCTATATATTTGCACTGTTGTTTATAGGGTTCCGTACCACGAAAGGAAAAAACGGAATCCTTATAGGATCACTTTGTTGTCCGTCCGTCTGTCCGTCTGTCAAGACTCTTGTTCTCAGGAACGCGTGAAGGTATCAAGCTGGAATTTATATCAAATATTCAAGTCTACTGGCCCTTGCTGTAAAAAAATCAAACTTCTATCATATATCAAATCTCCGTTTTTCAACACTCGCAAGGGAATCAAAACCTATACAACTCCCGTGAACTCAGAATCTTGAAATTTGGTACAAAGTAAGTCTTATATCATAAATAAAGGAAAAATTGCGAACTCCGTAGTAGTTACATCATTTAATAAAAAAAAAATTACGGAACTCCCGGTGCGCGAGTCCGACTCGCACTTGGTCAGTTTTATTTTAATATCATTATTATTTGTTGATTCTTAATAAACTGCAATAATTAGTTGCTACTTACTGGTAGAGGGTGTCATTTTGCATTCAGTTCGCCCGTTTTATTGCAACAAAGATTGAATCTACATTTTATCTAAGAAAACCTAAAGCTTACTACTATCAGCTGAAGGACGACCACTGCTGGACTTAGGGCTCCCCCAATTTCATGAGGGGAATATGCCATAATCGCCACGCTTGGCATGCGGGTAGGCGATCCCAGTATCTCCACCGCACTCCAGGGATGCTGCTGCCCATCACCCGGTGGTCCTGGCCGTAGTGATAGGGCATGCCTACCCAAGCGGGTAAAGCTATTTATTTCAAAGAAGATACCAGCAGATTTAAAAGAGACAAACATTTCATGGCCCATCTCGATTTCGCAGCGGAATGGAATATTTTAATCGGATTATTAAGATAAATAAGGCGCAAGTGGATCGGAATTAAGCATTATTTCGTGCGCCGCCGCCCTAATGCCGGACTAATTTTATTTATTCACCAAATGCCGAAGTTGCGGATGGTTAGTGTTATTGCCGTTTATTTCGTTTGGATGCTTGATTTTATCTTGTTTTTCCTTGCTTAATGAAGTTGTTCGTAATCTTGTATTAAGATGCGTACATATACATAATATTATTGGCCGTATTCATAACCATCGATTAAGCCATTTTATTGGCCTTGCCGTTTTGTTACTTGTAAGAAGATACACAGACAATCAACATATTTATGCACATATTCATACTAAGTTTTATAAAATAAATATTGTTCTTATCATTTTCAATCGTACTATGAGTTGAAAATTTAATTTTTATATTGGGTGTGTGTAGAGAGAAATATTCATATTTTATTTAACATCTGTAAAGATACCTTAAAACACACTACACTCCTTCCCCCGTTTCTTTCCTTGGGTGTCATAAGACTAGACTATTTGAACCAGGTTCAAGTGTGCTGTGGGCAATGGGCTAGCAACCTGTCACTGCAATATCACATTTTCTCCATATAAAAACCTACAATAGCTGAAAGTGGAACTAAAATTAATTTTCGTTTGCTTTGCCTACCCTTTTCGGAGTATAGACGTTAGTATGTAATATCTTTAAATAATACAAATATTAAATCAAAATATGATTATAAAAAAAACATCCTATTGATTGATTATCAAAATATCATTCTGTGTTTTTATTGATGTCTGTTCCTTCAGGCAGTGAACGTGTATACTCATAAAAACTACGTATCATATTTATAATAAACATTTTTTTACTTTTTTTACTTTTTACTTTTTAGCTTTTCAAAATTCAAGAAAACAATTTTAATTTATTTTGGTTTAAAATAATTAATTATATCACCAAGGCTGAATGCAAAAGGCCCGTAAAAGTTAACGTGGAGTTAAGCAAACGTTAATGTCAAGTATGACTATATTTGAAATTCGAATGGCACACGCACGTCAATAAAACCACACATGTTTGGACTAGGTCGATTTGCGTAAGATTGTCCCCCCAATATACACATAGGCGGCTAAGACAGGTACACGGATTTGTCATCTCAACGTACTTATGTAGGTTTTGAACAATATGTCAAACATATGTGTCAGAAAAGTTTTTTGTAAGATGGTGTATAATTAATGAGATCACATTTGTTCATGTAGCTGGCCACCTAGAAAATTCGAACTTTATTTCATCTCAGGAATGTACCCTCGCAATTAACGGAATAAAAAAAAAACATCCTATAGAACCATGATTAGTGATCCTTGATGAACATATCACAGCCATCTTCACATCCATATCTGCATATTACAATACGTGTTTTTTGTTTTTTTTTAATTTGAATTCTGCTACTTTTTGATAATAAAAGTGGAACCCTTGACGAAAAAATCGTTTTGCATTTTAACAACTTCTAGACTTATAAATATAAATATATTTGCTTTCGTAAATTCATGTGCTAGCTAAACCTAAACTCTGCATTTAACACATAATAATGATGTCTTTGAATGCAACAAATTAATTTGTCCATATACCCCTTAAAACCTGAAAAATCTCCACTTCACCAGCTATGATTTAAATAATAAACATTCTTAAGGCAGATTCGCTCTTTTATAACCAAAGAAACACCACCCGTACGCCAAGTAACCGACACACAATAGAATTCACAACATTTCTTGCCTAGAACCGATCAGTCCCAGTACATTATGACCCAGAGATTCATAATAACCGTATATAATCGAGATTCCCAGTTATAATGGTCCTTTGAAGCCAGTTGTCGAAGCGTTGAGACCATCGCAGATCCTTTATTCAAATCGAAATCTCTACAGAGTCGGACAAAGCTGCGAAAGTCGGGGCTTTGGTGCCGTGTAAATTATTATTGAGGCAAACCGGCGGGCAAGCGATCGCTTTACTATAAGATATCCTGGGATATAAGTGGGTATTGAACTGGAATAAATGACTCTACTCGTGTGAGGTACAGTGGATGATATTCCCTACGTTTTTGTAAGGTGTGTATGTTTTGACATGTTTAAATTAAATACAAAATATTTCTTAAAATATACGAAGTTAAAGAAAATACAAAAATAAATTTTAGAACGAAGAGTGCAATTCGAAATGTATTGAAATTTGCATGCAACTCATGCATGAAGACGACCTGTTTAGCCTAGTTGGTAGTGACAGTGCCTCCGAAGCTAGAGGTCCCGGGTTCGAATCCCGGCCAGGGCATTATTTGTGCATTTAGCACGGATTTTGTTCTTGGGTCTTTGATGTTCTCTATGTATTTAAGTATGTATTTATCTATATAAGTATGTATATCGTCGCCTAGTACCCATAGTACAAGCTTTGCTTAGTTTGGGACTAGGTCGATTTGTGTAAGATTGTCCCCCAATATTTATTTATTTATTTAATTCTTGCACGAGTGTAGGACCGTGCCGCCCGGTAAGCAAAATGTTGCCTGTGCTTAGTCAATTATTCTCGCATAAGATTCTCGCCAGCCTAGGCCCCAAAAAGCGTAGGTGGTTTGTAAAAATGTTAGTAATATGTCATCATCATCATATCAGCCGAAAGACAACATCGGCGCAGGACCCGTCATTGTGTTAATCCTTGGGAGCGGTAATATGTATTTATTAAAATATATATTGAACTAGCATTTGCCCGCGGCTTCGCCCGCGTACTAAGCGTAATTTTAACCGTCTACAAAAAATAGCTTCACTGTTTGACCCGTATATATGTATGTAGGTATATATGTATGTTTGTCCACGATTATCTTGCGTTTGGCTGAGCCGATTTAGATGCGGTTTCCAGAATAGTAGTTGTTACATTCTGGGGGTATCGGTATACGAAATTTGGTGATTGTGATTTATTAAAAGGAGCATCCAAAAAGAAAATTTGGCTTCACTTTCATTCGCACTCCTTACTGTTAGTCCGTCTGTTCCAACCGAGTTACTTTTACTGGACCGATTGAATTGAAATTTGGCACAAACTATCAAGAATTCAGAGCGCTCGTGGCCCAGCGGCACCCGCCTACCGCGTGCGGTATGCGAGGTTAAGCAATGTGGGTGCAAGTCAGGTCTTGGATGGGTGACCGCTTTGAGTAATTACTAACTGAGCGCTCTCGTGCTTTGAAAGGCACGTTAAGTCGTTGATCCCGGCTGCCGTTTACGACAGCAGTCGTTAAGCCAAGTTGGAGGCCTTCGGGCGGCTTGAGAACTTCTAACAGTCAAGTTGCCCACTCAATTGACAAAGGGGGGTCGAAGTTGCACTACGTCCGTAGGGAGTACCCACCGTTACCCTAGTTACCCTACACGTGACCCCTGGGTGGTGCTAAAAATGCAACAAAAACTGGAAACCGTACTTGTCTTCCCGAAGATTTCACGGTTCGTTAATAAATGCCATACGATTCAAAAATAATTTAAAGGTTGATTTAAATGGATACAATATCGAAACCTCTATGTCGTTTTTAAAAGCCAATCCATAAATACCCCACATGCCTATATAGTAACAAAACTTTTTTTTACAATCCCTGGCATGCATAGAGTGCTAAATTTTACCTCAGATTCGTATTAAGAGACCTCTCGGACGCTCAGATCTCGATTTTGATCGAAATTGGGTCGAAGAAAAAAACAATATGGCCACCACTTACACAAATTTTACCTGGGATTCGTATTAAGAGACCTCTCGGACAATCAGATATCGATTTTGAACGAAATCAGGACGGAAATGAAGAAAATCAATATGGCCGCCACTTTTTCCAAATTTTACCTCAAATTCGTATTACGAGACCTGTCGGACGCCCAGATATCAATTTTGAACGAAATCGGGTTGGAAATGAAGAAAATCAATATGGCTGCCACTTTTTCTAAATTTTACCTCGGATTCGTATTAGGGGACCTCTCGAACGCTCTGATATTGATTTTCAACGAAATCGGGTTGGAAATCAATATGGCTGCCACTATTTCCAAATTTTACCTCGGATAGTATTAAGAATTCTCTCGGACGCTCCGATATCGATTTTGAACGAAATCGTGACGGGAATGATAAAAATGAATATGGCTGCCACTTTTTCTAAATTTTACTTCGGATTCGTATTACGAGACCTCTCGGACGCTCAGATATCGATTATGAACGAAATTGGGAAGGAAATGAAGAAAACCAATATGGCTGGGACTTTTTCAAAATTTTACCTCGGAGTCGTATAATTAGAAATCTCTCGGATGCTAAGATATCGATTTTTAACGAAATCGTTAAAGAAAAGAAGAAAATCAATATGGCCGCCAATTTTCCAAATTTTACCTCGGAGTCATATAAGGGGACCTCTCGGACGCTCAGATATCAATTTTGAACGAAATCGCAACGGAAATGAAGAAAATTAATATGGCCGTTACTTTATTCAAAGTTTACCTCGGATTCCCATTAAGAGTCCTCTCGGACGATCAAATATCGATTTTTATCGAAATCGTATCGGACGGCACTGATTAATCACTCACTTGCTCATTGATCACTTACTTAGAATACATTGAATCAAAAATGGTCGTCTCTTCATAGGGAATTCACGGCATTTCATGCACCTTAAGATCTCATATGGAACCTACATGCCAAATTTGGTATCTCTCGAACCAGTAGCGCTGTGCGTTGATATGTCACTTACTCAGTCAGTCAGTTTCTTCTTGCAATTTGGCAAAAACTTTTAAAAGTTTTCATGTCCGCAATATAAAATTTCGAAATCAATGCCATTTTCAAAATTAACGACCCAAAAAAACCATAAAAACGACGCCCATATTAATATTTAGACATTACAACCCCCTTGGAACCCAACTGAGGGAATGGTATTTCACGTCCTCCACGTGGGAATTTAAAATCATTGTTGTTTTCGTAATCAGCGACCCGATAAACCATTGAAACAATACCTACCCATATCGATTTTCAGAATTTGTCACCACATTTCCCCCTTTTAGGGATTGATTTCTCATAAAACCTGAAACACATGTTTACTAATTTAACGTTAGAAATACTCCTGTGAAGTTTCTAATAAAATAGTCCAACTAATCTTGATTCCCCACACACACCTCGAACCCCCATTTTACCCCCTTAGGGGTTGAATTTTGAAAAATCCTTTCTTATTGCACCCCTAGATCTTATATGGAACCTATATACTAAATTTAGAATCTCTAGAACCAGCAGTTTGGGCTGTGCGATGATATTTCACTCACTTAGTCAGTCAGTTATTTCTTGCAATTTGGCACAAACATTCAAAAGTTTTCATGTCCACAACATTAAATTTCAAAATCGATGCCATTTTCGTAATGAACGTCCCAAAAAACCATAAAAACGACACCCATATTAATATTTAGACATTTCATCCCCCTGGCACCCTAACAGGGAGGATGGTATTTCACGTCCTCCACGTGGGATTTTAAAATCATTGTTGTTTTCGTTATCAGCAACCCGGTATATCATAAAAACAATACTCATGTCGATTTTCAGAATTTGGCACCACCTCTCCCCCTTTTAGGGGTTGATTTCTCAAAAAACCTGCAACATGTGTTTACTCATTTATCGTTAGAAATACTTCTGTGAACTTTCGAATAAAATAGTCCAACTAATCTTGATTCTCCACACACACTTCGGACCCACATTTAACCCCCTTAGGGGTTGAATTTTGAAAAGTACTTTCTTAATGCACCTCTAGACCTTATATGGAACCTAAATACTAAATTTAGAATCTCTAGAACCAGCAGTTTGGGCTGTGCGATGATATGTCACTCGCTCAGTCAGTCAGTTATTTCTTGCAATTTGGCACAAACTTTCAAAAGTTTTCATGTCCACTACATTAAATTTCAAAATCTATGCCTATTTCGTAATGAACGTTCCAAAAAACCATAAAAACGACACCCATATTAATATTTAGAAATTTCATCCCCCTCGCACCCCAACAGGGGGGATGGTATTTCACGTCCTCCACGTGGGATTTCAAAATCATTGTTGTTTTCGTTATCAGCGACCCGATAAACCATAAAAACAATACCCATGTTGATTTTCAGAATTTGTCACCACATTTCCCCCTTTTAGGGGTTGATTTTTCAGAAAACCTGAAACACGTGTTTACTCATTTATCGTTAGAAATACTTCTGTGAAGTTTCGAATAAAATAGTCCAGCCAATCTTGTTTCCCCATACAAACTTCGGACCCCTATTTCACCCCCTTAGGGGTTGAATTTTGAAAAATCCTTTCTTAGTGCACCCCTAGACCTTATAAGGAACCTACGTGCCAAATTTGGAATCTCTAGGACCAGCGGTTTGGGCTGTGCGTTGATATGTCAGTCAGTCAGTCAGTCAGTCAGTCAGTCAGTCAGTCAGTCAGTCAGTCAGTTTCTTCTTTTATATATATTGAAAGGCAACGAAAGTTGATATATACCCTTTATACAAAATTAATATTGGTGTATTACAAAAAAATAGCTAACGTTTGCAAATTTGACCGGATATTCATATCTGTAAAACTTTCCTATCGGATAATTTCAACAATATAATAATTCAGCAACGTTCAGAAATTACTTTATTAATGAACACGACCATGACTTTAAATGTGTAATTCTTAAGAAAGTTCCGACGTCGTTGACGATGACAATAAGTATAATTTCGTTGTTATGGAAATAGTGCCTTACTACACCGCCAAAGAGATACATTTTGTTTAGAAATGACACAAATTTCAAATCAAAATACATGAAATTGAATCTGAACCACTCCAATAAAATGGTAGGACACATCATGAAAGGCGGTCGAAGTATAATTATAAACTAAATAATTACACGGGCATGTTTTGAGACATGTATTAATAACGATATTCAATAGTTTGTGGAACACATCGTTCTAATTATAATTAACAGAGTTCAAGAGTTTATTAGTACTAGTAGTAGTGGGTCGATGTTACCTCATCAAAACTAACTACATGCGCTGATACGCTAGCACCGTCCCATCTACCACGAACTGGCTGGCTGTCCAGGGCTGGTGGGGCAGCGGAGGCAGCCGAAACAAAAAAGGCCACAAAATACCGGGGTCTCAGCACTCAATACCATTTCATGGCTTTCGGTGTCGAGACCCTCGGGCCGTGGGGTCCAAGCGCTCGGGAACTATTTAAAGCGCTCAGCAAAAGACTCGTCGACACCACTGGGGAGCAAAGAGCTGGCAGCTTCCTCGCACAGCGCTTAAGTATAGCCATACAGCGAGGAAATGCTGCCAGCGTCTATGGTACGATGCCACGGGGGCCCTTTTTAGAAATAGTTTAGTTTAATTTTAATTTTAGGTTTTGTTTTAGTTTTTTTTTTTTAGTATTCTGTCATTTTATGTTTTATGTTATGTTATTGTTATATAAATTTAAAGCATGAATTCGAATTCAATTAAAGATACTAATTGATATTACATACAGCTAATTGGGTTTAACGGTCCATTGTTTAGTTGTTTTCGATTACATAAACGGCAATAAGATCTGGGAATTAAAATGTCTAATGAAATATATCTCATAATAGTCATAATCTAATTTATCCATAATCATTTTGCACCGAAATAGCGTGATCTAGGTTTCGTTGCTTGCTGTTTGTGTTGCTTTGTAAATAATATTCTGTGTAAGCGGGAATTTAAGAAAATATCTACTGCTGTAATATCATATTCAGTAACAATAAAGTCTTAGAAAAAATCATACCTACAGCGGTTAGCTTAACTATCTGATCTACACAAATAATGCTTTTTACAACTCCACAAAGTTATATATTTATCGAAATTCGTCCCCTTAAAATAAATAACCAAAATCTTTAGGCGAATAATTTTGCCTTACCTTAGATTTATGTACTCTACTAATACTTCCTTTATCACTTACTCTTTATTAGAAGAAAATTAAGTCTTGGATTATAATTATATTGTATAACTCAATTATACGACTATAATGTCCCTCAACTAATGTAGAAATTTCTATCTCATTGTGTACACATAGTTTAGAGCATCAGTCTAGATTTATATAAGAAAAAAATATGTATGGTGTATTAATGATTGATACTTGTTTTGTGTGCCTATTTAATAAAATAAAATAAACTCTTGGTAGCATTTTTTGGTAGGTAGCCCAGAACAGAACACCACAGGGACGTGTTTAAGAGTCGTCTCAAAGTTACCAATCAGTACGCGTCAAACACTGATTGGATCGTTTCACACTTTCACTTATAACCAGAGACATCCTATCCTCATCGCTCAAGGAATTTGCGTAATTTAATAGAAAAGTTGCCGGGTTGACACCATGCAAACACCTTCTGGCTGGAATTGTAAACAAAATTACAAGTTTTCGTTGAGACGCGTGTTCAAACGACCCCGCGAAAAACTTTGTGAAACAATGTTAAATTATACTTCGCGGCTTTATTTTGGTTAACGACGTACGTCGGTTTAGCAAGGATTGAAATATGCGGAGTGTTACATTCAAGCACACAAATGGTTGTGAAGGTTATATATTTTTATAACGTTAAGTCATGCCAGGGTACTAGTGACTTTCCAATTTGATAACTACAGTAGCGAAAAAAATCTATCATATTGTACTTTTCTGTAAAATATTTCAAATTAGATGAAGCCAAGAACTGAATTTGTTGATAACTAATCAAAAAAGGTTATATTGATTTATTTTTAACCAACTATACGCTAACAGGCCGGTACATATTTCGAAATTCAATTTAAATTCATTTTTCTGGAATTTAGCGTCCGTCACTTGTAGTATTTAAGTCGATAAAAAACGGAATATCGTGCTAATTCATAATCATATTTGTAAGAAATATCAGTTCCGTCATGGGGAGACCACGTGGAAATAAAAACTTAACAGTAGCTATACAAGAAGCAATTATACATGGCTATAGAAATGGCTTCACACAATCGACGCTGGCTAAGCAATTTCAAGTTCATCAGTAAAAATAATAATTAAATTTTGGCTACGTAAACCTAAAAATACAGAAACCTTTATAAATTACTATCGATGACTTGGTTGACTGGGCGGGAGGAATTTAATTCACTAGATAAAAGCATGATATATCAGCAACGAGGTGTCCGGGGAATTTGATCCCCACCTGCTCGCTACTTCTAAGGCTGTTCAGCAAATATTTTGTAGCCCAACAGAATCATTGATTGTTGGACGTATGCCTCCCCCAATAAGTGTCACAATGACTGGTCCTGCGTCACACTCATCCAGCATACTCCTGCGATCAGGTCATCCTCGTAGGGGCTCTACCCACGCTGCTTTTACCCTCTATGCTCTCAGAATCCGGATGGATGGATATCCATATCAGCCGAAGGACGTCCACTGCTTTCAGAATTTTTAGAGAATATTCAGCTAGTATTTTATAACTCTTGAAGAAAAAAATACTCGGTTAAGATCGACTTTTATTAGGAGAACTTTGGCGCCATGCCACTGTGATCTAGACAAAATAAGAATCAAGACTATACACGTATAAACTATGCTGAGGAAACGACCTAGATTCAGATCTAGATCTACATCTGATGACCAGTTCTGAAACGCATATACAAGTTAACAAACATTCATTATTTGTTCCTTACTATAATATTTTACGTTCATTCCTCTCCGTCACCCGCCAACTCATCGTCATTATTTACTTCTTTCTTATTCATAACGTCTCTCACATGATCAATCCTCTGACTTGCTAACAAAAAACCAGTGAAGGGCGAGCTAGTCTCACGAGACGAAGTTTTTTTATTAATACAGCCATGATAGCTAACAATTTTATGCACGATTTTTACACAATAAATAAATAAATAAATATTGGGGGACAATCTTACACAAATCAACCTAGTCCCAAACTAAACAAAGCTTGTACTATGGGCACTGGACGACGATATACATACTTATATAGATAAATACATAGAAAACATCCAAGACCCAAAACAAATACCCGTGCTAAATGCACAAATAATGGACTGGTCGGAATTCGAACCCGGGACCTCTAGCTTCGGAGGCAATGTCACTACCTCCGAAGCTAGAGGTATTAATGTTGACAATCAATCAATTTAAATTATTTTTGTCAAATTTTACTTGTTTACTAACATAGTGTTCATAAGAATTATTGTTACTAACATCTTTATGTCATTTAAATGGAACCATGTTTCTGAAATAAATTATTTCAATTTGAATTTGACTACCAACTAGGCTAAACAGGCCGTCATTTCGTTTTAGAATTTCTTTCATGATGATGGCTCAGTCAAAACCAAAAGAATTTACATCACTATCGTCTCAAAATAATATAAAAATATTCAAAATAACAAATATAATTGAATCACAATTACAACCAATTTCAAATAAAATTATACGCCCGCGTATGGCGTGTGGTATGCGAAGTTCAACAACGTCCGCGTTGGTCTACTTTTGAATGAATGATCGCTTTGAGTGGTTACTTACTGAGCGCTCACGTATTTTGGAATGCAGGTTGAGCCGTTGATCACGGCTGCTGTCTATGACAGAAGTCGTTAAGCCAAATTAGAGGATTTCGGGCGGCATTCTAATAGTCAAGTCACTCTTTTCTATGCATTATGTTATAATGCCATGAAAGGTGTTGAATATTTTAGAAAACTGCCAAGTTACAGCACAAATGCTGTATTACTGTAAACAATCTAGTGCCAGACTTGGCACCTTTTCAGATAATCTACAGAACTTGCATTCATTTAGATCTCAATTATTTTGTCGATGAAGACGATAACCACGCATCGCATATTGAACTTGGCTGTCATTTTCACATTTATGTTTTTGATGGGTTCATCCTTACACCTTTGAACTGTAATAGGTTTTTTGGTACTATTGGAAAGAAAACAAATGAATACAACAGAGCTTTTATTTAGCATTAAACACTAAGCGTAGTAGTACTGAGCACTTTACGATTAGGTATTCTAGATATTTTTATAGCATTAAAAATATTTACTGTCAGGTTTCCACCTTCTAAGTTAGGGTTAGGGTAGGGTTTGATGACGCTTTTGGTCCATTGCACTAAAACCGCAGGTTAACACTAATATTAGTGACTAAGGGCTTAGCTGCATTTCCATCTCGGGATTCTACGGAGCGTACCCTTCAGTGGGAGTACGGGCACAGCTGTTACGGGTGGCTCTGGGCACGATCAGGCCCCCACCAAACACCTCCTGTAATTCCCATCCAAATAGTAAGCAAGCAGCAAGAAATGGCACATACCGAGGGGTACGGGTATGGGATAACCTCGCTAAAGGGTCCCATCAATTGGTAGAACCCAACCGAAGACCTCCGTCCACGCCGAGCCTTGACGAATAGCGTGCCGGGGCTCAAGAGTAGTCTGCGGGCTGGCAATTATCATTCAAACAAAGACAACAGACCATATACTAGCACAACTCGGGTATCACGATATTTCATCCACAAGTTTTGTTTAAAGGTTACACGTGGGTTAGGGCAGCGCCCGTACGATATACCATTAGGGAACAGTGACAAAAACTTACCTTGGAGGAAAATCGTCCCGAATCGGTTGGATCTCGGTACGACGAATATCAACTCCGGACGGCGCGCCTCGCCTTCCGTGACTCGCTGATCAAACTGCAATTTGTAACAAAGTCACTTTTTAACTCCTTTCCACATGACCACGGTTCGGAAACAGAATTCATGGCGATTAATGCTTACCACGATTAAATGCTAATAGAGGTTAACATGCGTAGGAACGCCACGCCATCCGGTCCGCTCGTGAGGTGATCGCAACTGGCAAGCTGAAAATTCACAACATGCAAAGACACTCCGAACGAGTTTAACCCAGATTTTAAAGAATACTTACGAGGAAAATAACTGCATCTATCACAAATATTAATTCCGTCTCATTGGAGATCGGCGGAAGCATGACTGTCCACCCGACCTTGGCAGCTCTCTAAAATCCGGTTCCCAAAGTTTAAGTAGACTAGTCAATTTGTCGCGCCGATTTGTCACGTCAACTAGTAAAGAAGAAAACATTAAGTCAACCGATTAAGTCCAGTCCACCGCTACCAATAGGAATGGAAACCTGTGATGGTCGAATCATCTAACCATTGATTCGTGAACATCCATTGCGTCTCTCAAATCGGCGCCAATTAACGCGCGCGAACTCTGGTAACACTAGAGTCACAGATAAGCCTAGCCGCCACAACTAGGGTCACTTTCCCACAGAATGCTAAACGACGAAGACAGTGGGATATGACAGTTGACCAACCTTAAAAATAATCGAATAAGCGAACACATTTTACATAAAATCCGCGCTGTGCGCGAATGTGTATTTTATGTAAATGATGATTGCGTACGGTACGGTTTCTGAGGAACTTCCTGCCGCCAACTGTGGAATGAGCTCCCTTCCTGCCTAGGTCTTTCCAAGAGACTAATACAGCATATGGGGATCTGTTTACTGCAATAAGATTTTGTTTTTATTAATATTAATGTTATGATTCAATTCAATATTAAATTTGCATGCCACCAGATGGCTGAATGTATATGGCTCATGTTAAACACCTGTCACCATTTTTGTACCTGCATTCATGCAAATAAATGTATTTCATTTCATTTCAAAAAATAAGTGAATACATTTTTGAAGGTCGTCAACTAGCATGTGAAACCACTGGAGATGCAAACTTTCAATTGCTACGTTGACCGCTTACCATCAGGCAGGCCGCACGCTTGTTTGCCACCGACGTGGTTTAATAATTTTAATGTACAATCAGAAGAGGTCACTTATATCAAATAATTTTAGAAGTAGGACTCTGTTGACCCTTTAGCCGCACGCTGAAAATTAATATTGAAACTAATTTTGTAACTATATCAGCTCAAACTGAACTCAATTTGCATAATAAAACTAAAACGAAACTGTGCCGGTATTCATGTTTAATGCAAACTGCACTGCACCTGTCTGCTTTAAGCACGTGGAAAGTTTTTAATGGCACGCAACTGGTAACGCAGTTTTGAATAAATTGTTTCCCTTGAACAAAGTAAGTGCACGTTAAATTAATTAAGTAACTAGTTAAGAATCGTGAGAGAACAGTGGAATGCTTTCCGACGTTGTTAGTTACGGTACTTTTTAATGCAACAACAGTGGCAGACAAGCTTACGGCTTGCCTGATGGTAAGCTGACACTGTAGCCTATTATATGTTTTTGTCAATCGTCAAGCAAATTAATTAGCTATAATTTTCTAAAAAAATCATGAACATAGCTCATCATCATCCGTCAAATCATCATGATCATGTCCATGTACATACGCCACTCGTCCTGGTCCTGAGATAGTCTTATCAACAAGTGACCCGCCATTTTCCTAATATCGTTTTTTTACGTGGAGAAAAATTTTACGGTGACCGCTATCTGCACTCTAATGCGGAGCTGAACGCACTGAAGCCCCCCCCCCCCCCCTGTACTTGCTTGTACTCCGTTTGTCTCTAGTTATTAATCACCGTCATAAATTACGTCATCTTCCCTGGGGTTGATAGTCGGTTGCTGTGGTTCCTGCCACGTGGTGCACTCGCTACCCCCGTGACCCTCTTCAGTCACCTTTTACGACAGGCGGGGGAGACCATAGACCTATATTTGCCCGAGTCTTTATGGTTTTAATATCGTCAACCTATCAAGCTAGTGGAGGTCCAGCGCTCCATTTACCTTGCACCAATCTGACACTATTTGATCCACCTGCGGCCACCACTCTTCCTGCCAAGGCCTCTGAAAGTACTTTATTTTCAAAATCCAACAACGATTAACCTGTCTCATTCAAAAGAAAAAACAACTAGTATTTGTTTAACTATAATAGGACCTTGATATTCGAATATCAATCATCATTATAACACCGCTATTAGTTTTGGAATGGTATCTGTCAATTCATATGTGGAATAACTGTCAGCAACCACTACCTAATCCCATTTTCTTATTGCGGCATACTATTGTATCCTTCCAAAAGTCCAAATAGACAACAATGATTACTGAGAGGTCGCTCAAATAGACTTTTTTAATCGTCTTTATCGTCGTCTTGTAAAAAAAGCCGTATCGAGCTCATCATGGGGCTAGTTCATGAGATTTTTTTTCAATTTCCTATCACATTGAAATACGAAAGTAAGTCGTTCATCCACCCCCAAAACAAAAAAGCCTTTCTAGAGTATGAATTGAAAAAAAAGAGAAAGACAGCCCCTTCCTCAGCTGCATTTATTATACAAATTAGAAGCTTACGTAAAACGCCCGCGTTGCACAAAGCGCTGGTTCACTACATTATTCAAGAGATGGCGCTGCAGCCATTAGTGGATTGGGTGCGCGGTGGCACCTCATTTTAGGTTGTAATCGCCGTCATCTGCGATGTCACTGTTGTCGACATGTGATTACGGAATAAGCCGCGTGTATGTATGTTAAATGCAAATTGTACTGCACAAAAACATGACGAAGCTACGCGGCTATGGTGCCTCAAGCATGCGGCTGTCAAGCGGCGATCGTGAGTTACAATTTCTGATCACTTGATATCTACCGTTGATTTTAAAAATCGTTTTGATCTTCTTACATATATATGAGACTTCAACTTATTTTTATCTAAAACTCCCAAACCCAAATCTAGTCTTAATCTCTGAATTAATCACCCAAAGAAAATTTAATCAAAGGAAAAAGCGAAAATTCAATAATCGACCATTGCTATCTACCAGATAGCAGTCCCCAACTTTCCAACGGCTCCTAGTCGCTTATCTCGATGGTTTTCGGAACTTTCCGAATGGCCGAATTGTCTCCCACTTTTGTTTTTACCGACACCCTAGGAAGTTTTCACGCTAACTGAATATGAATTAGAGGAACCGGGTTTGTAGGTCGCGATATCGATTGAGGGAATATAAAGCCTTTGTTTTTAAGTTTAGGGCGAAAACTTACATATTTTTGTCGTGGCGCAAAGATGGCCGCTGTTCAAGGTTTTTTTTCTATGTATAGTTATAATATAATGGCAGCAAAATAATGTAGTCCATTATTTTAACTCCTTTTTGCTAAAATTTACACGTAAAAATTTACACTAAGATCAATCAGAGCCAACACTAAATAAGAGGCACAAAAATATTTTTTTTACAGAAGAAAAAAATATGAAGCACCTTGTAGGTAATAATGATTCAAACTAGAATTAAAAATAAACATAAATTAAACCAATGCAATTTACTTCAAAACGTATTTCTTGTTATCTTACGGAGTATATAAGATATATTAATGAAGATGGACTTTCATTACATGTTTCTAACTTCATTAATAACAAGTTCGCAAGTTTTACAATGCATTAGAACAAAAGTAAAAATTTGCTGAATCACTCTTTATCATCTATACATCCATAGATGTTATTCTCAAAAATTGACACTAACGAGGCACGACAAAATGACATTTATTTGGATTTGGCGGCATCTGAAGGCTTTGGCTGACGTGAAATTGGATAAGTGAATTTGACATGCCCTTTAAAACAATGTCAGCGGAATAATATTGAATAGAATAGTAGAATAAATGTTACCCAGTTACTTTCTTCAGCTAGACAAGCCTTCTCACACTTTAGTGGGTTTGAATGGTAGAGGTGTATTAATTTAATTTTGAATGCTTTTCACACGTTATTATTAGTAAGTAAAACTTAGTTGCGTATAATCACTTAATCAGTTTTCTCGTAACCAAAATTCCCGCACAGCTAAAGACGATATCATATGAGGATAGACTAAAAAAGCTAGGCCTAACAACACTGCAAACGAGGCGCCAACGTGGGGACATGATTGAGACTTTTAAAATTCTAAACGGCTATTACGACTGTCCAGAATTGACCGACTTGTTCACTCGACATCTAAACACGTGCACAAGAGGACACAATTATAAACTAACAACAACAAGACATAATACAAATATCGGCAAAAACTTTATTGCGAACCGAATTGTTAATACTTGAAACAAATTACCCTCCCAAGTTGTGAACTCCAACAATGTTAATAAGTTTAAAATTAGACTTGACAAACTATCTAAAGCAGTATATTAGTGCTTAGTGAACTATGATTTAGACTTACCAGCGCGAGATGCCTGTCATAAAATGATATAATAATAATAATAATAAAAAGTGCAGTGCTCGTTGATATCACCATCCCCCATGATGAGAACCTTGTGAAGGCCGAGAAGGATAAGGCTAGCAAGTACCTAGACCTGGCACATGAGGTAACCGCCATGTGGGATGTTGATTCGACGATCATTGTCCCGATAGTCGTCTCTGCGAACGGTCTAATTGCGAAGAGTCTCGACCAACATCTTCAGAGACTCTCGCTAGATGGTTGGGTCAAGGGTTAGATACAGAAGGCGGTACTCCTGGACACGGCGCGAATAGTCAGGAGGTTATTCTCTCGGTCGCCCTAACCACCGGTAGCTTAGGTTACCATAGGTTAGGTTTTTATAATGATTTTATGTTTCGTAAATATTGTTTTATATTTTACTTTTTATTATTGTAAAAACCTAATCTAAGACAAAAGATGAATACAGAGATAATAATAATAACAATGGATGTTATATCAATATCACATCCGAAATATTGGATGACTTCGATAGAAGTAAATAAATTTATTTTAGAGAGATTTTAGAGAGTGACACGTAATCGGGTGGCAACTGAACTGGGGAAGTACTCCTTACAGAAGATGTTATAGTCAGACAGCTATTTCTCTTTCACTTCGATGATATGGAGTGTGTAACAGTTTCTTTTCACGGGGGATTAGATTTCACTAACTCGCCTTAAGTGGGCATCTTTCGAGATATTGTGTTTTCTTAAATAACGGAAGGATCGCAATCCTTAACAACCCAATTCTACTAAGAAACCTACACACCTTTGGAGTTTTTAGGTCAATCCACTTTGGAGTCGATGTTGATTGTTAATAAACAGGGCTGTAAGCACTTCTAATTTTCAAACATTATAGTGATAATTCATTATTTTGATTTTTCGATTAACTCGATAAAAGTCGTAACTGGCACCGAAAACGTTTTGCAGCCTTACAATTCATAGGTACGTATAAAAGACACCGCAATAACCAAAGCCTTATCCGCTGGGGACAGGTGCAGCCTCCTTTTGTCACCTAATGAATGCCACGGCGGCCGCAGTGTACGATAAAACGCAGTAGTGTGACATTACGATTATTGTGGCATCGGGTCGAATGAGCCCTCAAACTTATTAATATATTTTTCTGAAATGTCACTTTTATCACTATTGTTGCCAAAACAAGCGAGGTTATATGGCAGTTGCTCCCGCAATAAACAATTATATGGATAGTTTGACATGTTTCTATGGCATGACTGCAACCAGTGCCATAATGAATCGGACTGCAATAGTAAATTAGTGCAACTCACCTACTCGTACTTGACTATCGATTCAAACTAGCCCACTTGAGACGAGTTTTCAGTAAACGTTACTAATTATAGCAGGGTCTTTAAGAATTATACGAATTATAGCCAAGGATGGTTGCCATTTTATAATTTATCACTGTAGATTAGTAATATGATACCATGCAGGCCATAACGAGTACTACGTACTACAGACTACCCGGTGTGAGGTGTTGAGTTGTGTTCCTAGTGGTTAGTAAGATCACCAGAGATCCCGAGGATGTCGTGTGTTGAGAGTGAAGGATCTTCATTTGTCTAAATATGTATTCTTCATTTGCCAATACAACGAAACCTTACACGCTTGAGATTGTTCTGGATCCGCAAGCGTCCATAGACTCCGGTATTTTGCCATCGTTTGTAGTATATGAAATCAAATTAAAAATATTTCTTTCAGACCAACAATCCATGTTTTTGATTAAAAGAAAACTCTAAAAACTCTACCAAGTCACAGCAGGAATAAATATGGTCTAATTTACTAACCTGCTTTAAACACAATTACTTCCCTCTTTGTGGCTTTAAACACAAGACCATGTTGATCAGCGTACTCCTCACACTTGTCTACTAACTGTGCTCCTATAGAAGTATGAAAAAACCCAGATACAGCAAAAAATTACAAAGTGGCAATCGTAAAACACATGCTTTCTCTGCTGTCACTCGTTATCCTGTGACAAGTCTCCGCCGGTCTCTTTGCCAAGACAGTTTATTTTGATAAAACGTACCTGCGATATTGAGACGGGGGCCATAATTGATGGTTCGAGCCGCAATTGTGCTTTGTATGGAAATGGGGGCGATATTGAAATGGCTGGCGAATTGTGCTTGAATATTGTTAGTGATAATGCTCGTCTAGTAAGTTAGGAAGGGTTGGCTATTTACAATTGGGGACACGTCGGACGACAATGGATTGTTAGTTTACGATGTATTTCCGTATAATAAACTAGGCGACAGAGACAACTTACCAACTTATTTTTAGATAGTTTTATATTGCTAGTGGTTCGCATCAAACTGTGAACTCGTGATGTACTCGTCAAAAATAATTAACTTTTCGACACTTTTTTACTACCTCCCGTATATCCCGGCAACGTTTTGACCGCTTTGGCCCATAAATATTAGAACTTGATAATTTATTTTGTCTCTTTGATTTGCTTACAATTTTTACAATTCACGACACTCCGACTAAAGGATGATTCCCAATAGGCCGTTCCGTGTCCGGGCCACCCCGTTTTCTTCTAGAGAAATACGCCGGCCGTTGCGTTTGCTGTCATATAAAACGGGCCGGCCCGGACACGGAACGGTCTACTGTGAATCATCCTTAACTGTACCTACTTGAGTTATTATACTACATACAATTATAAAAAATATCCTGCAATGAAATATAGTCGACCCGGAAGTTGACCTAGTTGAAGTTGGATTTCTAAATGGTTTCCAAAAACATAACTCAAAAGAGGAGCAAGACGTACTCGTAACCATCACAACGAAGTACAAGATCTGCCTAACGGTTCTTCAAATTGAATTAGTTTAAAATATATTTTCCAAGTTCACTATCAACATCGCCAAGTTATCAAACGCTCCCTCGGAACCGATTAAGTAACTTGTCCCGAACACAAACAGACGCCCCGTTAGTCTTGCCAGTTGCTAATGTAATTGCAACTGAACACTCCAATCAAACTTACGCGGAGTAAACCTCGGTTTAAGGTTGATGGGATATACTTACTATTTCTAATGGAGGGTCAAGGAGAACGCTCGGTAGGTATATCGCAGACGGAATCTCGAACCAGTAAGTCTTTTAATCGAGAACTACGCATCAAACAGAGACTATCAAGCACAGTACAAACTCATATCCTCACTTTCTTTGGACACGTTTTTTTTATACATACCACGTCGGTGGCAAACAAGCTGACAGCCCATCTGATGGTAAGTGGTCACCTATAGACGCTTGCAACACCAGAGGTATCACTCGTGCGTCGCCGACCCGTAAGAAAACTTTTGCCCTTTTTTAAGAGACCCATGTTGTAGCCCATTGGAAATACCTCGGCAGGGAGCTCATTCTACCTATAAAAGTAAAGTACCTATAAAAAAAACAATAACGAAACCGAACCTATACTGAGAACACTTAGATTATATAGTAGGTAAGAATAATGAGGTGTTCCGACCCAATAATAACCGCTGTCATTCACGAATGTACCAGGAAGGCGGCAATTCGCAAAGAATGGCATAATGTGAAGCAGGGCACAAAATCAACTTGTCGGCCACGACCAATCTGGTGTGATTGTAACGTTAAAGAACAAGATGTGGATCCAATGCTTCTCGATGGTACAAAATTGCCAGGTGACTACTATAACTTTGCTCCGGCCGTGGAATGTGCTCCTGCCGTTGTTTTCTCGAGGGACTATAATATGTGGTTCATCAAAAAAGGAGTGTACACATTTCTAAACGGTCGGTAACGAGGATGTGAAACTCTGGAGTTGTAAGCGTACATAGGCTACTTACAATGACTACTTACAATCTATCCCGTACGCTTGTTTACCACTGACACACTAAGTATGTATATACGGGTAAAAAAAATTGCTCAGTTTTATGGTAATGGCAATGGCTCTTGGCTACTTAATTATTATTATTTGACTGAGTAAAACAAAGGTCTACTTTTCAGCTTCCTTAAAAATAATTTCGTCAAGCCGGTGCATGGTGGAATTCCGGATTTCCCATGTCTCCTCTACAGGTTGCATTTCTCGATCAATTCTCGTAAAATTTTGTGAGCAGGTTTGATATAGAGTTATTTTGTCGAGTTAGTTTTTGGATTTTTTTATGTACAAAACGTGTAATTTAATGCATTTTCCTGCAAGTAATAGTCTCTATGTAAACCTATATTAATTATTACAATATTGAATGAGTACGGAAGCCATCAGAATATGATAAAAACATTAGTGACATTTGTCTTTTAGAAGCGGTCAATTAAATGTCTGCGGTAGGTATTTTATCAGCGCATGATATTAGCTTTATTTGGCTCGTGCCATTTGTTTCCGGACAGAGAATTTAGGAAGTACAAAATTCGTTTTGATAATGTTCTGTCACCAAAAATTGGAAACACAAGGTACCTCATAGTTTTCCGTGGACACCGACCTTGTGCCGTGTTTGTGCTCGATCAGTGTTGGACTACGCAGCTGATTCCCTCTAGTCGTTCACAGCTAATACGTATTTATGTTTTAAGTTTAAGCTAACTGGGAGAATACGACAAACTTGAATAACTAGGAATAATCACCTTAATAACAATATGTTTGTTTTCTTATTTCCTAATAGTTTTAATTACCTTCATTGCAATGCCTCTAACTTACTTGTAACTGTAAGATTTAAAGGCATAGCCCAGCACAGAATCTACAATTGCAAAACTTGGCGAGATTTGACAACGATACGAGTATAACCCCATCTTGGTATAAAAACAACTTAAAGAACACCTTCCAAAGACCGAAGTACATTCGTATAAACGTCAGCTTAATCTGAGTACATTCTGGGTAAACTTAGGCGCAGATAAGAACGGGTGGAACTTTTTCTATAAAATATCTCGGGCAAATCTTACGGAATTAAGCCGGGGCAGTTTGAAAATCTTTTCTTTTTTACGTGGAGGTGATTTTCGTTGGGGCCATTGTGGGGTGTGGTGCAAGTTGAGAAAAAAGTATTTACGATCTAAGGATGATTCACAGTAGGCTGTTCCGTGTCCGGGCCGGCCCGTTTTCTTCTAGAGAATTACGCCGGCCGTTGCGTTTGCTGTCATAGAAAACGGGCAGGCCCGGACACGGAACGGTCTACTGTGAATCATCCTTTATTCTCAATTTCTTTTGTTTTATGAAAAGAAAAAAAAAGATTTTTATTTGGGATAGTAATCTGTATATAAAAATCAGTAATCGTGCCACAAAACTGTTCCATCTCAACATGTGCTGGCAATTTTCGCATGAAGGCTCACTTCTTACTTATGTCATTTTTACTTTTTTAACAGTATTTAACACGATGATTTAAACAAATGATAACTTTAATGAGTGCCAAAGTATCAAGGTGATGAGATGTTTGAGTATTTAGGTTAAATGATTGATTTTGTTTACCTGGAATCGTCGAAGTCTTTGGGCGAGGGCGTCTTTCGGCTGACATGATGATGATGATGATGATATAAAACAAATTCTTTGACTTTTATTTTATTTGCGGACAAGAAATCTTATATCTATAGTACTTAATTCAAATTAAGTACTATACCAATAAAATTTACTGTTAAGAATAATGTCATAACTATTAACAAACGGTCTGTCAAAAACCGTAGGCTAGGGACACTTGCGACTCAAGTGCGCTACTGACTTGAAGATTTGTTAAGGTTGACAGTACTGTCCAACTGTATAGACATTAAAAGAAATATTTTTAGTCCCAAATTAAAGCGCTGACAAGACCTGAATTGACTTCACTTTAACAGTATTTTAACAAAAAAAGAAAACGTAAATATTACATAATGAAAAAATTTTGAAAAATTTGGCTCGATCGAAAAAAAGTGAAGTTTCTGCTGAAAATCCTCTATTATTTTTTTAAATTTTTGATGATAGTGAAGCAGACCAAAAAAGAGGAAACTCCTTTCTCTCTCTTTTTTGGTCTGCTTCACTAGGGAAGGCCTTTGCCCAGTAGTGGAACACCTAAATAGGTTATGGATAAAAATAAACTTAGGTGATCATAATTAATTACACAATTACATGACGCTCATACTAAGAAGTTTGCTGACTTATATTATACGTGTGTTTTTTTATTATAATCATCAGTTTTCTGATTTATGATTAGTAAAACGTACGCGTGCGAAGAGCACGACATATCGAGCTACCACTAGTGAGCGAACAAGACAAACATTTTGGTCATGTTAGCGTCGTAAGCATGACCGTATAATGACAATGTGTTTCTTTAACAATCACAGCACACCCGCTTGATCTTTTCCTTTAGGGCACAGCAAGGGACCGGCTACTGTCCACGCGGGCCCTATAAACTGACAATTCAATTACAAATAACGTAAGGTACGGGACGTGGAACCCACTCAAACTTCCGACGTTACAATTGATTTACTGCGGCTATTCTTGTACTGTGGCATTTTGGGGTTTACCTTAATATCATGTTCGGAAAAAATACTCAACGATGCGAATATAATGTTCGAAGGTAGTGGAGGGAATCGGTACTTAGATATACTCATACTACAGGGTGTAACAAAAATGTCGTGGATCTCTTTAAGGTGTTACTTAATTGGTACCGCATTCTGACTCAATTTTTTTTTGTATTTTTTAATGGGGACCTTCTACAATATTAGCCAATTGCCATAGAACACCAAAAGAAAATTTGAGCCAAAAATAGTTTTTACCTACTTATTTCTAGTCAAAATGCGATACCAATTAACGCCTTAAATAGATCCACGACATTTTTTTACACCCTGTATAGTTAAATATTACATGTATACGGCCATGTTGACGGCCCGTTTAGCCTAGTTGGTAGTGACTCTACCTCCGAAGCTAGAGGTCCCGGGTTCGAATCCCGGCCAGGGCATTTATTTGTGCATTTTTCACGGATTTCTTGGGTCTTGGATGTTTTCTATGTATTTATCTATATAAGTATGAATGTCGTCGTCTAGTACCCATAGTACAAGCTTTGCTTAGTTTGGGACTAGATCGTATTGTGTAAGATTGTCCCCCAATATTTTATTTATTTATAACAGTAAACGTAATTTTTGCATATAAAAAGTAGCATTAATTTATTACAAATCCATATCCATATATTCAATATTATAAAGACTGATATTTTATGGCCCCTCCTATCCGTCATTTTTCATAGAAATAAATGTAAGACTTCACTTCGTTTTTTTCACTTTCCATACAGTCGTTCTTGAGATATTGAGCAATGTGACTGAAATACAGACTAACAAAGCAGGAGCATAAGGGTTCCTTTTAGACCATTTCGCTATGGAACCTTAAAAACTACTGAACATACTCCGAACTGTTATTGTTATTGCGAACCGCTCGAGACCGTTCTAAAATTTTGTTCTGAAGTAAATAATAATTACATTATATTCAGTTATCTAGTCAATAAAATGAGCCAAAGATAAATACGAGTGCCATTAAAATTTCATAATCGTCTAAAACATTGTCTAACCGCCTTTGTAATAAGTCGGGGTAGGACGATATTAAAATTGAGAATGAAACGTCTCCAAAAGTATTAGGTTTTATTAAATTTGAGTTTGTAGAAAGCAGACAAATATCTGTTTCGGAATATTGCATTTGGATCGTGTTTTGAACTGGCATTGAAATAAGTTTGTATGCATACAGATGACACGTTCATGATTCAAAATTGAAATTTACCGCAGTTTGATCTCTAGACCCGGAATTAAAGTTTATACAATTATCATTTTTAGGCGACTTCCTGACTTAACTGTTAAGAATAAGAATAATTTATTAAAAACTCATTTTGCAATTATGTTATTATAGCCTAAACTTATCTATAGAGAACAAATGTCACGTGCCTGAACTAGAATGTTTCCTGTGTTTCAGGGAAATGGGCAGAGTTATTGCATTCATCTACAAAAATTAAAACGCGTTAATTCTTATTAAGTATTTAGTAAAATTACTGATAACAGAAAAAAACATGGTTAGATTCTTATTATGTAAGACATGTAAGTACAACTAATTAAGTCTAAATAAACTAGGTACATACTAACATATAAAACAGGACTAACTAAATATAAAATAATATAAACCTAATTTGTGCGAAACCCTCGGCACGCGAGTTAACTCTCACTTGACTGTTTTTATATCATTGCGGGTAGGTTCCGTATCTTAAGAAATACCGACAGAGGACAATAATGGCGCCTGCTGCTTGAATGAAACCGAACAATTCCGACCACTGATTGCGATCATCTAAATGGTTCTTTAATATTTAGCAATTTTTACATTTATTCCTTTTCAGAATTTTTGTGATAAAATTCTCGTCGCACAATACAAAATATATTTTAGAGTTTAATAAGGATGATACTTTTTAAATTAACAGAGAATGAATGTTGCTCATACAGAGAATATCAGGACTGATTTTTTTTTAAATATTCTGTTTCTATTTTTGCAATAACCTCATTAGGTATCTGTGTTTAGCTCTAAGGGAAAGTTAAATTGTGTTCGATTTTATTATTTGTATAGTATAGTTTTTTAGACGAGAATGTCTCGATGATTTATCTTCCTTTCTCTGGACAACTTCCCAATGTTGTTTGGTCGCTTGAATGACTTCACTAGACAGGTCGAACTCAATTAGTATACTACACGCTAGCTATAGCGCTAATATATAGCACGCTACTACATTGATAAGGCAAACTCCCCAATCCAAAGTAATTTTGGTAAGACCACGTAAGACTAAGAAAAAGATAGATGACAATGGAGATTGATTCTAAGGAAAATTTTATTGCCACCAAGCCTTAGATGATGATGGGAACCATCGTCTATTTAAGAGCTGAACTCTTGTAGGGGCAACTTGATGCTGATTTTTTTATCTTGGTCGGTCTGAGGCAAGCTTTTGCATGCTTTTTCACTTGATTTAAATAACCTCGATCTTCCTCTTTATCTCTTTTTGTTTATGATGAAATAGATGTTCATTAAACGGTGTTAAACGCTAACAGTTTTTGTTTTAAGTAGGTATTATATCATGCACACGTATATAATTCTATTTTAAAGGCATCTGTTGGTACTTAATTAATATTGTTTTGCTTTCGCATAGGCCTCCCCCAATTTTTTCCGAAGATATCGATGGCATTTCCTTCTCGACTTTGAACCTCCGACCACTTTCATATCGTCGTCCTACCTACGGAACGGCCATCCTCTCTTCCTCGCTTCTTCCCTAGGTTGCCAATCGGAGACTAACTTAGCCCATTATTCTTGTTTGCTTCTCGTAAGTAGACTTATTAGGACATCATCATCATCCGAGCGTTATTCCCAGTACAGTTGCATCCTGAAGAATGCCTGGGGTCCGCTACCTAATCCCAAGAATTGGCGTAGGCACTAGTTTTTACGGAAGCGACTGCCATCTGACCTTCCAACCCGAGGGGGAAACCGACCTTATTGGGAATAGGCTTGTCAAGTGAGTGGGCAACTTGACTGTTAGAAGTTCTCAAGCCGCCCGGAGGCCTCTAACTTGGCTTAACGACTGCTATAAAAGACAGCAACCGGGATCAACGGCTTAACGTGCCTTCCAAAGCACGGGAGCGCTCAGTTAGTAACCACTCAAAGCGGTCACCCATCCAAGGACTGACCTCGCCCGACATTGCTTAACCTCGGATACCGCACGCAGTACGCGAATGCCACTGGGCCACGAGCGCCTTAGGACATAATAAATAATAATAAATATTTTGTTGTCACCAGGTGAGGGGTACGGCGGGTGTGGGCGGCGGCGCGGCGCGGGCGGGGCGGGGTCGCGCGGCATGCGGCGGCGCCCGCTGCTGCCGCTGCTGCTGCTGGCGCTGCTTCGCGCGCACGGCCTGCTCGCCGCCTCCGGAGGTAAGTCTACATTAAAATTATCGCTTGGCGGGCTATGTGGGTGCTGATATATTTGGGGAGCCCATGTTAAATGTCGACTTACTCGAGTGTCGTTTCTATTTCGAAGATGGTAGAATGAATAAAACGTTGTATGATGTGAGCGTATCAGTCAGATGATATTGATAAATTTGATAGTGTAAACTCCCAACGTGTATCTGATAACGAACGTGTGTAAATCTGCTAGTTTGGGAACACCAGGGTGGCTGTACGGAAGTGTTACACGCTAGTGGTGTTGAAGAGCGAAAAGCGAACTCGCCAGATATTCACAGGGGACTTCAAGTAGACCCGGAAGAAGCTCCCGTTCATATCTTAAGTTAAGCTAGTTTGTTGTGTTTGTCGCTCTTACTAAAAATTTTAATGTAAAGTGGTGTTATTTTGGTTTGCAATAAATTCGTTTCTATTCTATTCTATACAATAATCTGATGATTAGGGCGTAACGTGAGCTCGTGGAGGTTTATTTAAATGCCCTAGACACGCGATCATATATAGAGGGCTCATAATTGATGGAGATACTCAACAGAGGGCAAGGTATCCTTCACATGTTAATTTGCCGCGCTCAAGTAAATTGGAAAATCCTTTCTTCGGCTCCTCGACTATTAATAAATATATTAATAAAGGGCCCTTTGGGGGCTAGACTTGAGAAGTCATGTCAACGAAAAAAACAAAAAAAATAGCGAGACAACACTTTCTGTGCAAGAAACACGCTAAGTGGGCTTGTTTCGTAGACGCTTTCCGCTACATACATTAGTCGGCCTCTTTAGCCTAGTTGGTAGTGTCATTGCCTCCGAAGCTAGAGGTCCCGGGTTCGATTCCCGGTAAGGGCAATTGTTTCTGTGGTGAACAGAGACATTTGTTCCTGAGACTTGGATGTTTTCTATGTATTTAAGTATATATCTATTAAATATATCGTCGTCTAGTACCCATAACACAAGCCTTATTGAGCTTACTGTGGGACTAGTTCGATTTGTGTTAAAAATGTCCCCTAATATTTATTATTTATTATATTATTTGTACGGTTTTTCGCATTTTATCGGCTTCGAGCGTAGCGCTACGAAATCATTGGCAATGACAGTATTCAAGGAGTAGGTAGGGTGGGTGTTGTTGCGACGGGCTCACCAGCTGTCGCTGCTACTGGCACTGCTGCGCGTACGGCTTGCTCGCCGCTTCCAGAAGTGAGCTAACATTACAGTTATCACTTAAAGGGGTAGAGTGATTACCGACCAGGTTGCCGTGTCCAGAGGTAAGTCAAAGTTACAGTTAGGCTGGGTGGGCTTGCCCACTGCTGTGCGCACAGCTTGTTTGACGCCTGCAGAGTTGAGTGGACGTTTATAGTTGTATTGTATAGTTGTCGCTCGATGAACGATGCGGGCCCGCAACTATAGCGTTGACTAACATAATTACAAGTTAAACATTTAGATTCAACTTTCAAGGTCGTAGTTGTCATTCATGATTCAACATGACATGAAATGGTGTAAAAAATATGTATCTATATTTTGACAAAAAATTACCAGAAAAATGGTTTTATTGACATGATCCTTGGGCCTTACTACTCTCGATCGTTTGTCCTCTTGTAAATTACCCCTTTAGCTGCCTTCAATACGTCGATCCTCAGAGTGACGTATGTAGCTCGACATAATCCCGACAAGCCTCAGCTTCCATTAATGTAATGTCTTGTGGACTGATAGGGATTGTCTTCGACAGGCCTTCGTTAGTTAGAGAACAATCACTTGCTAACGGTTTACTTTAAATTAATGTGTGCGTTCATCTTAACCTCCCGAGGCCCCGTGTAGTATAGGTACTATATAAAAAACTACATTTATATGTTTATTAAGATTGAGATTACGTTGTAAATTTTTGGAGGTCGGGCCTCGGGAGGTTAAGCCGCTACGAGCGGTAAGGCACGTGACTATTTGAACGTCGAGGGTTCGAACACCAGCTGATACTGTTTTTTAAACTTATGTTACTACGTAATATAGCTTTTCTGTGAAGGGAAACATGGTAAAGAAAACCCGTACAATCTAGATTGGCAGGTCTGATGGCAGCCGCTTCCGTGAAGCTAGACACTGCCTGACTGACTGACACTGACTCCCAGTATCTTTAGAATACAGCCGAGAAACGCTAGGAGGATGATGGTTGTTACCTGGATGTGGGCATCAGTAAGGAGACATCCTTAGAAGTCAATGATAACGCTTCGCATATACTGTTGTTATATTTTTTGCCTTCTGTGTCGAGCTTCTTCAAATATTTACCAAACAACTAACCTGACAAATTGAAGCTGGCTCAGTGAGATGTCCTCTGTAGTTCATACGTTGTACTAATTTAACTCACCCATATACAGATAGGGCTTAAACTGTACGGTGCTGGGTCGCTGTACTTTACTAGGATCTCCATGCATCGTGACCAATCAACTGACAGGCAACTATAGCGTGTCTGATGCGGTATTTACTCATGAAACTATTGATATATTTGGATCACTTCTATGGATCTGTGTCGGTCATATTATTTGACGATTTTTGATATGGGTAATGCGTTTGCCTCCTGTTGAGAGAAAGATTAAAGACTGATAAATGAGTAACAATCATACCAAATACAGATAGAAGATGTGTTAATGTGTTTTTCTCAAACATGCAATGAAATATTGATGTTATGTTCCTTATAATAGGCTGCGAAGTATGACGTTTCAGGTGCGGCTAGGACAAGAGGTCGTTAATGAAATATCATACAAATCTGGCAGGCCTAGGCCGGCAAAGTCCTCTTTTTTAATTCCATTCCACATACATTTGTGGCACAGGCATCATGACATTCTGCCACTATGCGTATTAAAAATAAAATTTTGTTTTTTTTTTGTTGATTATTTCATTGCATGTTTGAGAAAAGCACTATACATACCTCGGCGGGAAATTTGGGGTTGCCCGCCTTAGACCTATCCTATATGTCTTCGGCCGGCAACCTCTTTCGTCCCGGCCTCTGTAGTAATGTTCTATTCTCAAACATGCAATGAAATATTGATGTTATGTTCCTTATAATAGGCTGCGAAGTATGACGTTTCAGGTGCGGCTAGGACAAGAGGTCGTTAATGCAATTTCATACAAATCTTGCAGGCCTAGGCCGGCAAAGTCCTCTTTTTTAATTTCCATTCCACATAAATTTGTGGCACAGGCATCATGACATTCTGCCACTATGCGTATTAAAAATAAAACTTTGATTTTTTTGTTGTTTATTTAATTGCATGTTTAAGAAATGTGTTTTATTAAGATATCGACTTGGTACTCCTAGGTCTGACTTGTTTCGTAGGCGGCCGAAGGGTCGAAATAAAAGGCAGCAGACATTTTTGACAGAGAAATTTTTGAGTAGAGCCGTATCAGATATTTATGCGCCTGTAAGTAAAAAACTTATAACGACCTTATATCCAATCGCACTACTTGTAAAAACCACACATATAATTTCACATTTTAAGTATGAGTAAAGAATAAAATTATACGCAACCATCTATCGTGACTTGGCTACAAAAATTAGCTTTTGAACAACTTCAGCCTTCATTGATTTACGGAAAAAAAAAACCCGATTATTCCTAAGAAATCGAATGTGTTAAATGCTGCTTTGGGTAGTTAGGGATGGCTCAAACAACTCTCGAAAACCACAAAGACGTAAGTTTATATGACACACGAAGGTAGATGAGACTGTCATTAAATGTTTCCAACACACGGAGCTACGAGTACTTATCCTAAGTCTATACGACATTACAGCATAGAAAGGAATATTTTCAGTTACAAAAAGGCTTATGTGATATACAAACTAATATTCATATACGTCCATTCATATGTTATCGCGGTATAAATGCCTTGCGGACGACGACAAATCGAGTAGACGTTTGCGCCGTAGTATGTCAGCGGTGCGGGTGGCGCAGGACCGGTCATTGTGGAAGTCTTTGGGGGAGGCCTATGTCCAGCAGTGGACGTCATTCGGCTGAAATGATGATGATGATGTCAGCGGTCTCGGTTTTAGGTAAGCTGGTAGATTTAGATGATGCCAGCACGGTCAGTTTACATTGAAGGTAGTAAATATTGACCTATACTGTGGGCATTATCTTTCTTAATACTTAGAGTACATCTGAATGTCTGTCAACTTAGACCAGCTTGACAGCACTGGTTTCCCACATCAAGGCTTGACCCGTAATAATACAATATAATACAATATAAATACAAATACCCTTGTATTTAATAAAGTAAGTACTAGGATAAATCATCATGTCAGCCGAAAGACGTCCACTGCTGGACATAGGCCTCCCCCAATGACTTCCACAATGACCGGTCCTGCGCCACCCGCATCCAGCGGACACCCGCGTGCCCACGCTACGCCTTCCGGTACGTGGTCGCCACTCGAGAACCTTTCCGCCCCAACGGCCATCGGTTCTACGTGCAATGTGCCCCGCCCACTGCTACTTAAGTTTAGCGATTCGGAGGGCTATATCGGTCACTTTGGTTCTGCTGCGGATGGCCTCATTCCTGATGCGATCACGCGGAGAAACTCCCAACATAGCTCTCTCCATTGCCCTTTGGGTGACTTTGAGCCTTCTTATGAGGCCCATAGTAAGCGACCACGTTTCAGTGCCATACGAGTATGTCATCACTGGCAACACACACTGGTCAAAGACTTTCGTCTTGCGACACTGCGGAATATTGGACGAAAAGATGTGCCGTAGCTTCCCGAACGCTGCCCAGCCGAGTCGGATTCGACGATTAACCTCTTTCTCGAAGTTGGACCTACCTAACTGGACAGTCTGTCCTAGGTATATGTAATCGGAGGATAAATACATAAAGAAAATTGTTAGAGACCTACCTTTTAAGTCGAATTGACGATTGCTTCGAGGCGTGCACCGCTAGAGGAGACCCGTGAAAGGGTCACTACCCGTGGGGAAACGGCCCATTATAACATAGTTTGATACGTCACGAGTGCTTAGATGTGCACTAAGCCAAACATTCTGATCAATTGATAAATACGTATAAGTATATCTCACATATATGGACGCTCACAAACGAGGTTGTGTATAATATGCGGGTGGCACAGAGAGCAATGGAGCGAGCCATGCTCGGCATTAAGCTGCAAGATGGAGTGAGGAACGTTGAGATCCGACGTCGCAATAAGGTGCGTGACATCGGAGAAGCCATTACAGAACTCAAATGGAGTTGGGCAGGACATATTGCCAGGCAGAGTGATGGCAGATGGACCAAAGCGTTAACAGACTGGTGGCCACTTGCAGGCAAAAGAAGTGTCAGTCGTCCACCGGCTCGATAGTTTGAAGACATCAAAAAGACTGCGGGTCACTTTTGGATGAGACTAGCATGAGATCGGCGTGAGAGGCGTACTCGAAGAGAGGCCTATGCTCAGCAGTGGGCCATTGCAGGCTGAAAATGATCATGATCATGATAAATGATCATGATAATGAAGTATATTTGACGAAACAGCAACATCAGATGATTATTGTGTCGTCGAAAAGTCGGTAGGAAGTCTTTGTGTCACTATACTTAAAAATTTAACTAATAAAACGAAAGACATCATATAACTGAGTGAGGTTTTCCTAACAAAATCTCACTCGGCTATATGAAAAGCTACTAAAAGAAAACGTAATTGTTAAATGAGACAAAATTGTAAAAGGAAAGGAATTAATCTACAGCAAATAATTTAAGTATTGATAAAATTCCCGAACAGCCAGAGCGTACTCGTAATCCTCAATTACATAACTTAAAAAACAAATTGCTGATCACTCTTTCGAAAAGACATCGTTTGGTGAAACAAGGTCATATGTCGCTGCGAAAGTCATAGGCAAATATATCTTTTATTCCTCAAAGTTAAGGACATAATTTAATACCATCGTAGCAAACAAAGAACAGTAATTTACCGGCGTAACGAACTTTTGTAGCCCTGCCGATAGCTCTTGTCCAAAAGGCACCTCCTACTTAATTCGAGGAAGTTAATTAAAAGAAAATGAAAAAATTATGAGGGAAAGTATGTAAATTAGCTCAGGAAATTATATTGGATTTATTTCAGGAAAGTACAAAATAACGCTAGCAAAAGTAAAAAGCTATTTTTTCAGGAGTTAAGTAAGTTAAAGGAAATATTTGCTAACCTTGCTTTAAATTCGGAAACTTTTGATTTGACCAACCAGGAACCGAGGTTAATCCAAAATTACTACCTACTTAAAATTAAGAATCTTCAAATATTAAAATATTTAGAGATTCTTAATTTTTAGCAGCAAATAAGTAGTAGAAAAAGAAGTAGTACAAGAAGTAGTGAATGCCAGAAGTGTTAACCAGTTTAAAAACAAACTTGATAAACTATGTATGATCTAAGTAGTGTGAACGTGTACTAGGTGAACACTGATTTAGACGTATCAGCGACAGCTGCCTGTCTAAAATAAAAATGAGATAAAAATGTGAGACAGTTTTATTAGGCAGACGTCAGTTGTCTCACTCAATAGCCCAGCCATTAGTCCATCATATTCACCCAATAGTCCGGTTCATTTAGATTCCATCAACCAGCAATAGTTCCTGTACACCCTGGCGGGTGCTGTCTCTGTGTGCGTCCCATGACGGGCAGGGACAGCATCCGCTCGGTGTACCCCTTGCATTTCATTAAATTGTCAAAAGGGCCTCTACGTATTGGATATGTGGTACTCGGTTGGTACTTCGGCTCCGCGCACGCTTTCCAAAGGTCCGGGACAGAATTGTCCCGTGAGCGGAAAAAAATATCTAAGGGCATTTAGCTACGGGTTGGTTGCGATAATGTGCATTACTTACCAAGGTAGGTATTATAAAGAATGTCTATGATCTCAGGTATTTGATGACAATAAACATGCGATCTAAAGCTTTCCTTATTACCGCCCGTTGTGAGTACACAATTTTACGTCTCTCCTTGGGCAGAAAGTGGTATTTTCAGCTCGCGTAGAGTGCGGAAATTGCCTCTTATGAGTAACGTAAATAGATATTTGTCTTCTATATTATAATTATCAATTAGGTACTATGGTTCGCATTAAGGAGTACATGGTTCGCACACAATGTCTGGGTTTGTCAGTTATACGGTATCTGAAACCATGAGCTGTTCCTCCATTAGAGCAGGCTACTATTCTGAATTCAAACTTTTTAACTGCCGGTCTCTGTTGTCGAAGGAGATCTATGAAATAAATAAATCGTATACAACCTTTGTAATACACTATCATATTTAACGTTTGTACGCTGACCCTGAAAATTGATTTCTAACATGCCAACTACATTTAAGACCAAAAAATTGGTACATTTTGTCTGGAATTTCAACACTAAGTCTGCCTGTTTTATTTGCTCTTAGCGTATATAGTCTAATGTAAGGGCGTGTCTCATTCAACTGTACTCACTAGCCTTGCTAATCACTATCATTTCAAACAAAAATAAATTTTTAGTATATGGTATGCATCATCTAATACAGTAGCCATTTTTACTTTTTTCGCCCCAAAATTTCAATCCAAGACGTGTCTGGATGCCTGCCAGGCCAGAATAGGGTGCGTGCCAAAATGGAACACAACGAAATATGCAATATAAGTGAAAATTGTTAAAAAGTTTTAATAACCTTAGAGACAGTTTTATGTCTATGTTGGAAGATACAATACTTTAATATGGAACAAACAATATACAAATAAAGAATAAACACAAAGAGAGACTAATAACTAACTTAAACTATATAAACTATTTAACTTGATGTATTTACCCGTAAATTTGCTTTCCTACACAGGTTATGATGTTCTTGCGTCTTGATGTTCTTAAAATATTTCACATAGTGAAATGTAAATCGTTAATCGTATAGGTGATAAAAAATGTTAATTTTCCCATGATTCCAAACAACCCTGTCCATCTGACAAAACTGTGCTGTTTCAATTTTCCACAGGCATTGCTCCGTCACAAACTTAATTTTTTTACTGACATCTTCATTATCATAAACGCTGTGTACTAAAAATGGAACAAATAAGCTATTGTTTTTAACAACACTCAATGAATATTCCACAGCTTTTAAATTATCACACAAAATCTTTTTTACTTAACAAGCAAACAACTACATTATTCAGTTTAATAGGCTGCCTAGAACCTAAACCTAATTAAAATAATTTGGTCCGACCCTCCATAATCGGCTAAAACTAGATGCAGGGAGCTTATTTATTCAGGGTTTTCGGGGCATATAAATTAATCGTGTACATTTTTAGTGGGCCGGTATGTAGATGAGATGGGTCTTCGATACCCAGCGGTGTAATGGGCAATTCATAGTCTCAAGGTATACATTAGTAAAGACAAATTGCTTGTGTGCGGCATTAAAATTTCTGTCATTTTTTACGTGCAGCCTATGGGCTAATTACACTAAGAATACGTTCAATGGTCTGTGTGTCCAGTATAACAACGGGTTCAGGTTGCTGTTGGGACTACCACGCTATTGTAGCGCATCAGGCATGTTCGCGGAGGCGTGTGTGGATAGCTTTATCGCCATAATACGAAAGAGAACTGCCTCCTTGATGCGGCGCGTGCGTGAGAGTCCCAATAGCCTGGTGAAGCTATTAGCGGAGTACCCGGACAGTGCAATATGGAAACACTGGGACTCCGTTCACATGGGGCCCAGAGGGAGTAATGTATATTACATACTTTGAGTCACGTAGGATTTTAACTAAATAAATAATAGCTAAAATAATGAAGTGAGACAATTGTATTTCACTAACTAACTAATATCATTTTAATATATGGACATTGTCTGAATTAAATAAATTTAATTTAATTGAATTATATTATGGTACTCTAAATATAAGTATTGTTTTATATCAAATAACAGCTACTCCAAAATCTTTAAGCCTACAGTTGCCTAGATAGAATTGGCATTACCAAAATCCCCCATTCACATCCACTCCCTTGACTTATTTTTTTTTCGGGGCTATTGATATTATACCTACAGGCTGTACAAAACGCACGTACGCACGGGTGCCGTCTAGTAACAAAATCGTCCATAGTAAATATACAGGGTGACATTGGAGACGTAATCAGAAGGTAATTTTTCAGACTCTACACATGATAGCCTTTTCAATGCAATAGTTGTTACATCGAATAAAACTTTTTTTTTTCCAATTTTTACTAGAAAAATAATTACGCCTTGATTAAATCATGGTCACCCTATCACTTTTGATAAACGTTGTATGAGGGATGACAAGACGTCGTGTGCTGTAGGGTGACCAAGTTGTATGAAATGTTGTTGACAGTAAACTATCCAAACAGCAGTGCCAATGAATGGACTCAGGAATTATGCATGCCCTCCGAGGGCTATTACCATTCTGATGAAGCCGCATTATGCGTGCCCAATAGCCGATGTAAATAACTAATAACGGTCAGCGCCGAAACGCCGATGATGTTACTCGGCTTTCATGAAGATGGATGTGAGAGACTTAGAACCGGGGGCCGTGTTAATCGAAGACAGGCAAGGAAAGTCAGGTATTAATTATGCACAGTTGTCTTATGTGTGGTTACAATTTTCCCTTGCATTTTTGAATCGAGAATTTGTTTTTCTTACATGAATCGAATCCTTATACATCTAAAGTATTTTTTCACGTTTAAGTGGATTAATAGTTTTATGTCCAAGAAGGCGGTACTTATCAGATATTATGAAATGTGAGTAAACAATTTTGCCGGTCACCTAAATTCGATTAATTTTATTATTTATATAAAACGCTTAGGGCAGGTTAGCATTTATACAATACATAACAAATAGGCAGTCTGATGTTGTTCAGTGGGTATGTGCTTAGTTAAATATTAAATGTGATTAAGTACCAGTTTTGAAGTAACGGCCATAAGAAGAAAGCAAAAATGAATTATTTTATTTTAATTTATTGTTTAACCTGGACATGTTCTGGATTCAATTAATTTAATTTCATTCATTTCAAATATCACAAGTAAAATAAACCTTCGATAGGGGTGTTTACTATTTATGAAGGTTTATTTGACAAATCGCCTTATTTTAAAACTCATATTTTTAGGTGTGCTAAATCGTTAACCATCTTCCCAGACACACGTGCTCGAAAGGCGTTCCATTTCATCCCGCTTTTCGAATCCGATCGCCAATTACGCTATCGATCGCTTGTTCTGTCCCGATCCATTAATCAAGTGAGTCGATGTAGGCCGCAATGGAGTGCGTCCATTACTTTATTGCATCGCAGGTGCGCGTTCGATAGGACTTCGTGGTGCCGGGGAACATTTATCAATTTCTATCTTTGGGTGTCTAAAGCATTGCTAGCCCTCATGATTTATGGCGTATTTGGTGATCGACGATGAGGCTGGCTAATAAAACAAGTGTTTGCTACGTATGGAGTTACGAAAAAACACTTTACAACATGTAAATATATGAGTCAACGGTTAAACAAATGTGTGGAAATGGCAGCAGGCTTCTTCTTCATCGGTTCCTTAAGGCCGAGTGTTTGATCACTAAGAGCGCGTTGGTGTTTACTATCGCTGACCTCTGATTTGGGCTAAATTCATTGCCGTATTGAATACAAGCGCATTCCTTCTACTATCCCTTTCACAACTTTTACCGTAGTCAACAACTGGGATCACCAGCTTGGCGTACCTTCTAAAGTATAGCTTGTTAGTGACAAATTGAAGATTTGTAGAACGCTTATAAATATCGCGGAAAATCTGCAATTTTGTCGAACATGTGGCCCTATAATGGGCTGCCGAATATCCCAAACGCATAAATACAACTCCAAATTTTGGCGCAACCTCTAATCGTATAACCGACGATCGCTCGGGCCGCGTTATCTCCGCCAGGCTACGCCGGCCACTTAGGGGCCCGAGAGCAAAATATTACCCAAAGACTAACATGGGCGCCGAATTCTAGCGTGGAAAATTTCCAGCCCGAATAATTAAGACGGCTAATTCTGGGAGGTCAATTAGCTTGTATGGAAATTTTTGTTAAAAGTTTAAGCTGTGATGCAAATGTGATGGAACTGATAAATAGAATTTAGCTCTAGTCCAAATTCTATTGTGTTAACTGGTCATTGTCGATGTCAAAAAGCGATCGAAAATTTGACTTCCATTAAACCTAAACTTTCGTTTAGGTAATTTTGGCTAAATGCTGTTATGTAGCTTTTGGATTGCAGCATCCGTTCAGTACAACCAAATCCAAATGCTATAGCAGCAAATCATTATACATTATTAGGCTCAAATAATGTTTATTGCGCCTACATTTTTATTAATTACATTCTGCGAATACTCATATAAATACTTATTAGACATTGTGGTATACTAGTAAACGACAATTGTTGTTAGAATATACACTGGCCTGCAAAAGAAGGTATAGCACTCATAAACGTGACGATGACATCTGTACTATTTAAATTAGAAACTTGAAATAAAAAGCATTATGTAGAAAATTTTAGTTTTGTTATATAAACTCCTTTTTGAAAACCTCCTTTTAAAAGATGGCTGAAAAAAAAAGAAAAACAATTCTTTTCAAATGCTGCAATTTTTAGGGTTCCATAGCCAAAATGGCGAAAACAAAATAATGGCGAAAATAGATTCGTCATGTCTGTCCGTCCGTCCGTCCGTCCGTCCGTATGTCACAGCCGATTTACTCGGAGACTATGAGACCTACAATTATGAAGTTTGGTAGGAAAGTGTATGCTATGAACCGCTATAGTAATATGATGTGAAATTACGAAAAAAATATTAAACTGAGGGGGGGGGGGCACCCCATACATGTAACAGGGGGGTCAATATTTTTTTTTGAATGCACATAGGCGTGTTGGGTGTCTCCGATAGATAGGCGTGTATAGGTCCTCAAAATGAGATAGAGGTTTCTAAAAAACTTTTCCATTTAAGTCAACTGTTGGCGAGATATAAGCTGTCAAAGTCTTAAAAAGTGTGCCCCCCCTCCCCCCTATTTTCCAAACTATGAAGTTTAAAATTCTGAAAAAAATCAAGATAATGTACAATAATAAATCCTTTCAACGATTTTTGGTTTGAATAAGATAGGTCTAACGGTTTTTGAGTTATTGCTGAAAAACTGCCTTGCCCAGACAAAAGGGCGTAAGTGTACCTATGAAGATACGACTTTTTTGATTTTATGTATTGTATAGTGGTTTAAAATGTAGGATGTAGATTAGGAGGTGTCGGTACAGAACTCTTCTTTTGTGCGTGCTCCGACACGCATTTGGCCGGTTTTTACTTTTAGCTTTCCTGAAGAGGAGTTCTGGTTACCACACAAAGCATATCCGATAAGGCCAAAGCTCAACGAAGTCAATACGCTTACCTTAATCGCTGTTTTACTGAAAGGAATATTCAATCATTTAAAACGGAACTGCAAAATATTGACTTTACATCCATAATCACTCCACAAAATACGACAAATGAAAACTTTAATAAATTCCATACAGAATTAAAAAAAATGCTTGATTGATGCTTTCCACTAAAACAATTTAAACCAAAACCTGGACCAAAAAGCAAAGGTTAAGTCGAGGAATAAAAATCTCATGTAAACACAAACGCCAGCTAAAAATATTTATGGCTCAAAATGACGACCCAGCTTTAAAAAAACACTTCAAAATATATGATAAAATTCTAAAACGAACACAATACATTTCAAAAAAATTACATAACATTAATAAAATAAATAAATCCAAAAACAAAATTAAAACAGTGTGGCAAATTGTCGGTGAACAAACAAATAAAACAAAAGTAAAAAGAAAGGAAAACATGAGCTTAAAAATTAACGACAGTCTTACAGATAACCCACAGGAAGTAACCAATACCTTCAACACATTTTTTGCTTCAGTGGGATTAAATAATACCAAACCTAGTGGTCGCCCCGTCATTGACCCCACGCCTAACACATTCTTCTTATCACCTGTACAGCCATCAGACATTTATTCAGACAGACAGAGACATTTATTCTTTAACTGTTGTAGGCATTTATACGTTATAAATGCATACAACAGTTAAAGAATAAAAATAGTTATGGATTTGACGAGATCCCCCCTACACTAATAAAATCATGTTCCAATGAGCTTACGATTCCTCTCACAGACCTAATCAACCAGTCTTTTTCTACTGGAATATTCCCAGAACGTCTAAAATTGTCCGTAATAAAACCAATCCCAAAAAAAGGAGATCTGTCGGACCCCCAAAACTACCGCCCGATTGCCTTACTAAGTACATTTTCAAAGATTTTCGAAATGGTTATAGCGCAACGTCTTATTTCTTTCTGTAATAAATTTAATGTCTTTGATGAAAACCAATACGGCTTTAGAAAACAAAGGTCTACAATACTAACAGTTTACACACTTGTTCAAGAAGTTTTAACAGTAATTGACAGTAAGAAACATACGTTTGGTTTGCTTTTAGACATGAGCAAAGCATATGATCGAGTCCAACATGACATCCTCCTAAATAAACTATACGGAATAGGTGTGCGTGGCATTGTACATGAATGGTTTCAATCTTACCTTAAAAATCGCCAACAAATCGTTGAAATAGATTTTTTTAATGACAAAACCAAAACATTAACCAAAGTCCGTTCATCTATAATGAATACTAATTGCTCTATTCCACAAGGAAGCGTACTAGGGTGCATTTTATTCATTTTATATATTAATGATCTACCAAATTTTTTGAATACTTTAAATATTAAAACTCTACTTTATGCTGATGATATTTCTATCATATTCCCTAGCGCAAATACTAATGAAGTCACGAAAACCCTGGACAATGTAATTAAAACAATATTACCGTGGCTTGAAGATCACAACCTGAACATAAATCTGCAAAAAACAAACTTAATTCAGTTTAGACCGTATCAGAGATCTGCTTTAGAAATCAACTATTCCTATCAAAATAACCAACTAGAACCTTCCAGCACCTGTCCACTACTCGTTTTAAATGTCGACGAACATTTAAACTGGAAAGTCCATGTCGATACAATTTCTGCTAAGTTATCAAGATTTGCTTATGCTCTCCGACAAATATTAATAAATACCAATCAAAAGACCGCTATCTGTGCATATCATGCATTTGCACAGTCATGGCTCCAATATGGAATAGTGTTGTGGGGAAATAGTGTGAATGCTAAAGATCTATTTTTAATACAAAAAAGATGCATAAGAGTTCTAAGTAATATAAGAAATGAAGAGAGTTGCAGACCACAGTTTATGAAACTAAAAGTACTTACCCTCACATCGCTGTACATCTTAGAAGCGTGCAAATTCATAAGAAAATACCAAAATTTCTACCCCAAACCGCATGCACACAACTTACGTCACCGCAATAAAATATTACAAGCAATTCCCATCAACTTACGAATGTTTAATAAAGGGCCCTATGCTATGTCTATTACAATATATAATAAAATTCCCCAATATATTAAAAAAGAATTAAAATACAACCTCTTTGTAAATAAACTTAAGAATTACCTTATTACAAAATGCCCATATTCTTTACAAGAGTCCATGGAACATTAGATGTCAAATTGCACCTTAGATTTTCGTTAATCTAATTAAGATGAAAAAATATAATTTTAATGTACATGTTGTTTTTTTATTTTACTTATTTGAAGTAGGTCGATAATGTTTTTGTGTTTATTATGTGCTTTTATTTTATATTTAGGTTTAAGTTACTCATGTTGCTACGCCCTAGTAGGGTCCATGTTCGTACTGGTTAGATTAAGAACATCTTGTAAACACCATGGTTGCAACGAATAAATGAATGAATGAATGAATGAACAAAACCTGTTATACCTTCTTTTGCAGGCCAGTGTATATTTATATTCCAATCTCGAGTAGTCAACACAATTTTCAAATCAGTCCTATTTCTATCACTTGTATGTACTCGTATGTCTATGTATTAAAAACTGGCGATATTCACCAGTGTTGTCAAGTCTGTAATACCTAAAAATACCTCAGCGATTGCTGAGAAATTAATAGCAGATATATAAACGCTGTTTTAATCTACTTTACCCAAGCAATCAAATAATGGAGTCCCAAGCTGGATGAAACCAGTGGCTTCTTTGATGTCTAACTTGTCAATTGTCAGAAACTTATTTCCGACTTCGCAGAATCACCAGCCTACTTACAAAACCAAGACTCACTCAGAAAATTCCCCCAACTCTGTACACTTCACCGAACTGCCATTCTTGTTCGCTTCCGTTTTAATTTCAATTTGCAGTCAATAGTCTATTACGGTAACACCTTTACTACTTCAAAATGGCTGCCGTGCCGCTGTGCCGTTATTTCGCCGTTTGCATAATTTTTCACTTCAAATTCCAATTAATTCATAATTAACACGTTGAGAAGAGAGTAGTCTGCTGTTGGACGCTTAGGTATATTTGTATCGAACGGAGTTACACGTGTTTTGAAGCCGGTTATAAAGGGGATACGACCGAAAATATATAAAGTAGAAGATCTATCTGCTATATTTTCATCCAGGGCTCGGAACCGGTTAATCTCAAAATCCTGAAATAGCCAAATATTTTTAATTAGTTTATGCTCTTTATGTAGGACTCAATAATGTATTTGGGTTATTACTTCATATTGTTAGATTGCCTATTTAAACATGAAATAGTAGACGAAAGAACGATAAGAACTAAAAAAATACCGGTATTTTTATATGGACAGAATACCGGTTTCCGAGCCCTGTTTTCATCACTAAATAGGATAACCATCAAAGTAAAATAAACCGGAACAATTTGTTTGATTAATAATAATAGTACATTTCGATGCTAGTGCGGAAAGAATGACATTTCCGCACGTGTATTGAACGACGTTTTTTAATACAGTTGCGAAAAAATAAGAAAAACAACAAGTAATATTTATAAAAACAATATCGAATGTTGCCTTTAGAAACTCAAAACATGCTTGCAGTAAGTAAAAACGCCTCTTCTTTGACAGGTGTTTCGGCAGCTATTCCGTTCCACTCAGACAACTTATTAAGAACGGTTTTTCAATATTCAATAATTAAAAAATTAAAAAATAAACGTGTTATAATGATGAAGAGGTAAGTAATAAAATATGAAATGTGTATATTTTTCGTATTCTGATATTAACAGTAGGTTTTTATGTTGATTACGACGTTTAAAGGAAACTAATATTTAACACCCAGCAATAAGGAGTCATGCATTGGAACAAGCATAAATTTAAAAAAATTGGAAAAGTGAAAATCACTAGTGCGCGAAAACCAACTTTCCGCACGCTAAACAGCTACGTAAAGTAGCACTTTTTGAGCAACTGTATTAAAAATAATTTTAATTTTTAATTTGGAAATTAGGTCGGTATTTTTTTTTTGAGGTAGTTTAATTTTTCCTAGTTAAAGTTATTTTACGTTTTATATTGTTGTAAATTCTTCAATAAACTTTATTACTTATATTATGAATTTGAATAAAAGATTATTTCTTTTTTTATTTAGACTTTATTGCACAATACAAGAAATATGTACAAATGGCGGACTTAATGCCATACGGCATTTTCTACCAGTCCACCATAATAATCTCATAAAGCTTGTATGAAAGAAACACACTGTAAAACCTGATAGAAACACGTTTATTGTCTTAAAACATTTTATAGAAGTCTACTTACATTATTTTGAGTACAAGGCACTTACATAATATTATGTAAGGTAACCTCGGTCAAAAGGGATACATAAGCATCCACTGCCCCCCGTACTAGTGTGAACTTTATCACGGTGTGTCAGGATTCACTGACCTTAACTATAATTTTAACAGTACCATGCATAATATAGCAGTAATATTGTAATAGAAATTACTTGCACGTATACAGCAGGTATGTTCACTACAAAATGCAAAACAATATTACCTGACCAAATGAATTCTCTTAGACACTTTGCATGGATGAACAAATGCGAAAGAAAAATCTAAACGAATTATAAACTATGCGTACATATACCCACCCTCATATATGCGCTAACAGCCTCACCCTTAAGGTCGATCCCACTCAGATTGTTCAAATTGAAAAGTTTGCACAAACTCGGGGATGTTATTAAAACTTGGCCGCTTGCACAATGGCGTCCACTGATAACTATTCTAGGGGAATCATAAAATTATCCAGAACTTAACTATGCAGTTGATGAGGAATTCACAAAGGGGGAAAATGATTTGCGTGGAACGTGAATGCTGTAGAAAAATATGAACCTTTGTTGTTTTGTATTAGTTCCTGGACAAGATCCAAAAGTATTAAAGGCGTATCCTAGGAACGTGCGGTATGCGAGGTTCAGCAACGTCAGCCGGGGTTACTAACTGAGTGCTGTCGTACTTTCGAAGGCACGCTAAGCTGTTGATCCCGGCTGCTGTCCTTTTAACACAATCATGGTCAGAAACTTGCCTAACGGGAGCAGTGTTATTTTTTTCAGGATCCGGAGTTGCTGGACAGCTCGCTAGGCTGTCGCTATAGGTAGAGCGCTATATCGGTTTCTGAATTCATTTAAGATGGAAGTCTGGCAGGGAAAGCGTTAACTAGGCATGATGTTCTTAAAGTTGATGAATGAGGTTACCGATCACATCAAAGTCATAATTGATTTATACGTGGCGATATTGGTATTTAATCTTCGTTTAAGCGGGTTACATATTTATGGACCGCAGGAATTCAAAAATAAACTAAGTAGGTAACAGTCACAACAACCAAAACGCGCTGTATCACAAAATTCAAGTCATGTATATTTTATTTCAATAACCCATTCAAGGATATCTCTAACCAAATTGTTCCCTTAATCCTTAATTAAGCTTTATTGCGACACTCGTAATCAAATTGACGCACAAAGTATGAAGCAATAACCGCCGAAGGATACAACGGCAACTGTCTTCATATCTTACACTTAGCAACACAAAGTCGTATATGACACTGAATCTCCTAGTAACATAGGATATTATCACACTTAGATACAAATATCATTTTCCTTACTTGGATTTACATGCTACAATCAAATAGCAACCTTGGAAACTACAGACTACATATTAATTTTCAAATGCTGTGGGAGACAGCGCCATCTAGTACCACCGCTGCCAAAGCTGATATCGCAAAGACTTGTCTTTTGGTATAATCAAAGAGGGAGGGTAATTCTATATTAATCACTAATAATGTCTGTAAGCCAATTAATAATTTATTAGTCGCAAATGGAAGAGCTCTCAGATAATTCATATACTGTAGCTACTTACTTACTGCTCTCTTGGGAGAATATATAGCCTGTTCAATATTCTACAATCGTGAATTTTCCTTTCTCTATCTTAAGTTTCTTATATATATTTTTTTTATATAATTAGCAAAACACAATATGCCAAGGAAATAATAATAAAGCCTACCTATCCTTACAGAATTTATTATTATTTGATAAAGTAATTTCGGCAGTAAGTCTGTACCTACTCGTACTGCGAGGTTTATCGTTTTTACTAGTAAACTTTCAACAATTACCTGTTTACTAACTTTAATTTTGCAAAATGGTGCTGAAAATTACCCTTATTTCTATACGTGTACTTTAATATTTTCGAGTAGTTCTTTTGTTTTTCCCAAGGTGCCATTATCAGATTGCTATTGTCTCAAAAGTTATATTGAGGTAAGTAGGTACATAATTTTTTTACGATTATATATATTTTTTATTATTCGCAATAATCTTCTCAAAATGGTCTGTTAACGTAACGACTGTTAATGAGTTCCCTGTCTTGGCTTGCACAAATAATCAACTATATAACTCAATTTGCAAGCGCTGTCAGCTTTATATGTGTGCTTCCAAATTCGATGCCAATACTTTATGAGATGTTAACTTACATCAAAACAATTTACTTTAAATAGGAATCAATAAAACTTTTTTATGACATTTTTGTTTTCATTTTCCGTACAAAATAATTAAATTAATATTCTGCCCAAACATAACCATCTTGTGCATTTAACTAACAAGATGGTTATCACTTTCTGTAAAGTGACCTACACATTGGATGCCAGTTGAAGTGGCCAGTGACAGACAAGAGGTTTCACACGATAATCAAAAAAAAAATTATCATTGAATACTGATCATCTCATGAACAGGGTGTTATTACGTAGCACAATTTTTTATTTTTATTTTCTCCAAAAATTAACATAAACTTAAAATTCGTATTGTAGTTAAGTCTACTTCTAAAGACTACCAGCTAGACTATCAGCTCTGAAAGTATTGGCATCTAATTTGGAAGCCTCTTATATACTTGAAGTACGAGTATTGAGTGGTGGTATCTCTTTCTATTATAAATTCGTTTCGATATATCCCGCAGAAACCTGTACGCAGCGTGCTTACCATATTTATTGGTTCTTTGACGTTCATACTACATGTACGACGGAAAATACTAGAATTTAGATTACTATCAGCTTAAAATAACATTTAAGAAATATTGTCTTTGAAGTGTTTGAAGACGATTTATGAAATGTGTACGTGTGTGTGAACTTGGCTGTGCCGCAAAGATCGTGACCCATCAATGGTCCTGCCGGAAGACCAGCGCTGACTCCTGAGTCAGCACCATGCTGAGGCGGGACCATTTCATGGTAAACTTTAAAAATTGTAAAACTTTTTAACATTTTGTCAGTTTGCCATGAATAAAGCTTTTCTATTTCTATTTCTATATTTTGGTGAAATAGAGTGCTCCGGCCTACCGGCTTCTTACTACCTACTTTGCATCAAATGGTCGGAAAAAAATAAAAGCAATATATTTTGAATACTCTAGAATTTTTAACAGTGATATAACTATTATCATTTATTTATTAACTATTTATTATTAAAAATATGTTAGCATGACATTACAGTGTGAACTTATGCGTCATGAAACTAATTAGGGCAAATAATAAAATAAAAATAACTTGGCATGGCACAGTCGAAAGCCTAGCATCCATCGTCACACAGAACTTCAGGCATTCATAATATTCATCCGCCCATCGCCATGCTTGCAGGCCACATTCCGGTGATGCTGCTGTCATAACTTGCCTTCATATATGGCATGGGTGGCATTCACTATCAAGGTGTGTGTGTGTGGCCAATCGGCATGGAAGCCATGACAGGACTGTCATAAATAAATGAATATTAGGGGACATTTTTCACACAAATCGAACTAGTCCCACGGTAAGCTCAATAAAGCTTGTGTTATAGGTACTAGACAACGATATATTGACGACCTGTTTAGCCTAGTTGGTAGTGACTCTGCCTCCAAAGCTAGAGGTCCCGGGTTCGAATCCCGGCCAGGGCATTTATTTGTGCATTTATCACGGATATTTGTTCTTGGGTCTTGGATGTTTTCTATGTATTTAAGTATGTATTTATCTATATAAGTATGTATATCGTCGTCTAGTACCCATAGTACAAGCTTTGCTTAGTTTGGGACTAGGTCGATTTGTGTAAGATTGTCCCCCAATATTAATTTTTTTATTTTTATTTTTTATTTATTTAATAGATATATACTTAAATACATAGAAAACATCCAAGTCTCAGGAACAAATGTCAGGTTCATGACAGGGCAGCGATATATTTCCAAAGTATTCTTAGTTGCTAGTCAGTCAAACAAAAAAATAATCCCAATCGACGAACCATCATTCATTTTGTAACTTGATAGGCTAATGAATTCATCATCATTTGGTTAAACAGCCGAAAGACGTCCACTGCTGGACATAGGCCTCCTCCAAAGAGTTAAAAAAAAGAGATTAAAATTTTGTGGTGGTGGTTAAACGGATTATCTTACACTAGCTGTTGCCCGCGACTTCGTCCGCGTCTTCGCTCCTATTGGTTGTAGCGTGATGTTATATAGCCTAAAGCCTTCATCAATAAATGGACTATCGAATACAAAAAGAATTTTTTAATTCGAACCAGTAGTTCCTGAGATTAGCGCGTTCAAACAAACAAACTCTTCAGCTTTATAATATTAAGTATAGATTATACAAGGTGGCTTAGGAGGAATCCAATTATACAAGCGTATGCCTGATCTTGTTTTGTAATGGGGTTCGGCTTAAGTTTGTTTTGTATGTCATCATCATCATCACCATTTATTGATTGCTAACTTTGGTATTATATGATTTTACAAGGGGTACACAGTACGTTTTTTTTGTCACTTCTAATAAAAAAAGAAAAGAGCGTATTCCCATCTTAAAGGCCGGCAACGCACTTACAACCCCTCTGGTGTTGCGAGTGTCCATGGGCGGCGCTAATCGCTTACCATCAGGCGATTCGTCTGCTCGTTTGCCTCCTATGTTATAAAATAATAATAAAAAAAAAACATTAACAACAAACATGGGCAGCTCATCCTAAGGCATAATTTTAAACAGACAAGCTGAAATTATTAATATTTTGTATTGTATTACGAAAAAGCACGCATTTGGGCCTTGGTTCATCATTATAATATTGTATCCCCCTCCTCTTACGAATCCACAATTCGCGCGATTCTCGTGTAGATACACGTCATACTCGTGATCGGGTGCTGTTTGTGGAGTCCGGTCTGTTCATGCTTGCAAGGGCATGATTAATACCTTAATACTAGTGTTATTGGAGATTGACGAGAGACATCATCCTGATTTGGATTAATTTTATTGTTATTGACGCTTAGAGACCTTATACATCTCTGAGAATATTAAATTACTTAAGTGCTATTTTCATTTACTACTTATTTTAATTTAGACGCTTAGAGACCATGTACATCTCTAACGACCTAGGAATAATGGACGCTCAGAGACCATATACATCTCGGAGATATTAAATTTATTGTATATACTTTTGTGTATTCGGACAGAGACCGTATATATACGTCACTATTTTTTTAATATAATGTATTGTAAGTTTATTTTAATTGAATAATGTGAGTTTGTTAATCACTATAGTTTTGAAATCATTATTATTATTGTCTACTTTTTTTTTTAGTTCTGCAATTCTGTTTTGAAAACCTAATAATAATCATTGTCAATTTATTTAATTGTATAATTCATGTGTTGACTTGTAAAAGTACCCTTGTGGCTTATTTGCAGAATAAATTTTTTGATTTTGATTTGATTTTTGAATTCGATGAAGGGGCGGCAACGTACTTGTGATTTTTTGGATTTGCAAGCGTCAATAGGCTACGGTGTCTGCTTCCAATCAAGCATGCCGTAAACCTGTATGCGACCGTCGTTGTATAGAAATATATATATACTCTTTATGACGCGCTGGTAAAATCCTTTGGGTTCGTCGCGAGCAGCACTCTTTATATTTATTCACTGATTCGTGAAATACTAATTTATACTCAAATTGTTACAAAACCGCATGATTCTCAAGCCCTAACAGATGCCAGAAACCTTGAACCTATTCGCCTTCGATTCAACCCATTCGCAACTTAACTGCCCAGTCCTTTATGAGAAAATGCTACGTTGCAGTTAAAAAAAAACATAATAGCCCTTAAGCGTTCAGCTTATTTATTTATTTATTGAGGATTACCAACAGATAATACATCAAGCATGCGCTTATATCTAATTTACATTAAGGACTGATGCTTATCTAATTATAGGTAACCACAACTTACTCCAATGCATTCGTTCCTTACCTATAACATGCAGTTATCTTTATGTAAACAGGAAATACTAATATTGGGAAGAAAAAATAAAATAACAATAACGATGGAACTTAAATATTACTTCGCAGTATCCAAAGAGTTAAAATATTTTAACACTTTTCTTTTAAACTTACTTAAGCTATCATTATTAACATGGCTACATAAATTTTCAACTCTAAAAACAGCAGCACATGGTCGTATTTTGAATAAAGTAGTAAGAGAAGGAAACTTTGGTATCATGAATGCGAGCGGCTGAAAATTGGATGAACAATCGACGTGAGATGACTAAAGTGACCACATTTCCATTTTTTTTATTAAAAATGGGAATGCTTTTGGCCTGCATCTAGCCAGGGGGCAAAGATGAGGCCGACGATGAAGCGAGCTCACCCAGAAGATGCCTATTCACTCGCTTCAAAGATGCTTATTCATTTGTCGGCCTGTTTAGCCTAGTTGGTAGTGTCATTGCCTCCGAAGCTAGAGGTCCCGGGTTCGATTCCCGGTAAGGGCATTTGTTTCTGTGGTGAGCAGAGACATTTGTTCCTGAGACTTGGAAGTTTTCTATGTATTTAAGTATATATCTATTAAATATATCGTCGTCTAGTACCCATAACACAAGCCTTATTGAGCTTACTGTGGGACTAGTTCGATTTGTGTAAAAAATTTCGCTTAATATTTATTTATTATTATTTATTTATTATTTATTTGCTTTTTTAATCATATTTCTCATCTCATTCTAAATCGTATCTTTCAAAACAGGAGTCATCGTCCTCCTAGCGTTCTTCACACTGTATTCTAAAGGGACCCGGGGCAAGATTTGGCGTAGGCACTAGTTTCACGAAAAGCGACTGCCATCTGACTTTCCAACCCAGAAAGGAAACAAATCCTTGTTGTTCTTAGACCCAGTTTACTCGTACTTCACCAAAGAGCTAACTTCGTACATGAGTCTTTTGAAATAAAAATGCGAGTGTTACGCACCCGAAACTCGTTTTTTTTTTGATTTACTGACCAGCGATTGGCCCTAGTCTCACCTGATGGAAAGCGATGACAAGGGCTGAGATGTTGCTCACTGGTATAGTAATAGCCTATTCAGTCTTGCCTTGAAGAGACCCAGACTAATACTAGACTAGAGTATTTAGGAAATACAGACGACTACACTAATTGTTGTTGTGTTGACGACCTGTTTAGCCTAGTTGGTAGTGACTCTGCCTCCGAAGCTAGAGGTCTCGGGTTCGAATCCCGGCCAGGGCATTTATTTGTGCATTTTTCACGTATATTTGTTCTTGGGTCTTGGATGTTTTCTATGTATTTAAGTATGTATTTATCTATATAAGTATGTATATCGTCGTCTAGTACCCATAGTACAAGCTTTGCTTAGTTTGGGACTAGGTCGATTTGTGTAAGATTGTCCCCCAATATTATTATTATTCACCTTATTTATTTCTTTTTCTTGGGTTAGATTTTTTACAATAAATTTATCAAATGTAAAATATAAAAATACACGTACAAAGTATAAAAGCATTATAAAAAACCTAACCTAGAGTGCCGCCGGCAGCGAGGCGGGCCTAAGCTACCGGTGGTTAGGGCGACAGAGAGAGGAACCTCCGGACTATCCGCGCCGTGTCCAGGAGTACCGCCTTCTGTATTTGACCCTTGACACAGCCATCTAACGAGAGTCTCTTGAGATGTTGGTCGAGACTCTTCGTTATTAGACCGTTCACAGAGACTACTATCGGGACAATAATCGTTGAATCAACATCCCACATGGCGGTTACCTCATGTGCCAAGTCTAGGTACTATTATTATATGTCTTTTCCGCTCACGGGACAATGGTGTCCCGGACCTTTGGAAGGCGTGCGCGGAGCCGAAGTACCGAGGTACCGAAGTACCGAGGTACCGAAGTACCAACCGAGTACCACATAGCCAACACGTAGAGGCCCTTTTGACAATTTAATGAAATGCAAGGGGTACACTATTATTATTATTATTATTATTATTCTCCTTATTTATTCTTTTTCACATGTTAGGTTTTTTACAATAAATTTATCAAATGTAAAATATAAAAATATACATACAAAATATAAAAGCATTATAAAAAACCTAACCTAGAGTGCCGCCGGCAGCGAGGCGGGGCCTAAGCTACCGGTGGTTAGGGCGACAGAGAGAGGAACCTCCTGACTATCCGCGCCGTGTCCAAGAGTACCGCCTTCTGCATCTGACCCTTGACCCAGCCATCTAGCGAGAGTCTCTTAAGATGTTGGTCGAGACTCTTCGCAATTAGACCGTTCGCAGAGACGACTATCGGGACAATGATCGTCGAATCAACATCCCACATAGCGGTTACCTCGTGTGCCAGGTATTATTATTATTATTATTTTATTATTACTATTATTATTAATTCCACTGATTTTAAATTGAATGTTCCGTGCTTTATATTTGACACTGGACTAACGTGGATTTTTTAAATATTTTTTACAAGTTTTCGAAAGAAGAATGTTGTAGAAAAGGCTCAAGTCTAAGGCTGGGTTGCACCGACTTACGATCACAGACTGATCAACGTTAAATATGGCGCCGGCAGCTGTCATCCCATAAACAAAAAATAAAAAAAAATCCAAATCTCAAATTTCTGTCATCCAAAAAATTGTGCTACGTAATAACACCCTGTTCATGAGATGATCAGTATTCAATGATACATTTTTTTTTTGATTATCGTGTGAAACCTCTTGTCTGTCACTGGCCACCTCAACTGGTAAAAACTTGTCAAACTTTCCATACATTAAATTTTTTTAATGAACACCGCTTAGGATTACAGACGGTTTGGTGTAATCCACCCTATGGCGTCCTTCTTCGTTTTCAAATGAGTCAAGTGCTCCTTAGTAAATACTAAAATAGAGTAATTTCAAACATCCATTTCTCAAGACTATCTCAACGAGCCAGAAACGTAAGGCACACGAAACGACCCCGTATACGTGCGCTCGTTACGATCCGAGTATTATCCTTTATGGGCTCGGTAATGCGGAGTATAAACTGTTAGCAACTAGTGTTTATACCTGCCCGTATACATTAGAGGTCTACGCACAAGAGAGACTTGAGGTGTAGGATGTATTTAGGAGTATCTAAAAACTGTTTTGTAAAACGCTGCGAGAGTAAATATATTTTTCTCAAGCATGCAATGAAATAAGAGTGGCCCATAATGGAATTTCATACAAAATAGGAATTTCCAAGGCGGGGAGGCGGAAGGCTGCAGCAGTGCGTGATAATATTACTGAATTTCATTTGGATGATTTCCTTCATCTTCAAATTTCATTGTATTTTTGGCAGGAATGTCAATTCGCGGACGCGTATTTCCCGTTGTCCGTCAAAATCAACTCGTCATCAATAATTTATGTATGGTTATTCGGTTTAGCAGGTACAGTGGTGCCATCATTATTTGAATATTATGTTTCTTTAACTGTATAAAATGAAATTTAGTACAGAAAGAGTTTTCGATTTTAAACGGCGTGACATACTTGAAGGTATGAAATTAATACGGGATATGTCTCTCTGCGAGTCCAATTACCTGATTAAAATGGAACTAATTACAACCGATTGATGACTCGCAACGAAGTGGAGGGCAAAAGTTGCTTATTAATAAAAACTCTCTTCTCACAAATATTTCGTTAAGAGGAAAATTTCCGAAAACAATAAAGTTGGAATGTTTCTGATTAACACATGATGTATTGCACCTATGAGTATCATTGTTGTATGAGTAATACGATTAATTATATTCCCAAGTATACCTATCAATCTACAGAATGATTCTTTAATGTTTCGGACAGTAGAAAGTTAGAAATCTGGCTGATGATCTATATCTGATTGACTATAAGACTTTGGCAAAGAAGCTTCCGGCCCGCGTAATGGTAAGCAAATACCTTAGCCTGTGGACGCTTGTAACTCCCGAAAACTATATATACAATTTTCATATTCAGGGTGACATCGGAGACGTGATCAGAAACAATTTGACTCGATGAAGTATTGAAAGACAAACTTAATAAAGATGAAATCACAGTTACTACTTTCAATATTGACTATTATTTCTCAAATTATTAACAGAAAAAAAAAAGTTACATACAACTTGGTCACCCTTCACCACACGACGTCTTGTCGTCCCTCATACAACGTGTGTTAAAAGTGATAGGGTGACCATGATGTAAGTATGGCGTTATTATTTTTCTAGTAAAAGTTTGAAAAAATAAACTCGTTTCATTCGATGTAACAACTATTGCATTTAAAACGCGATCATGTGTAGAGTCTGAAAAATTATCTTCTGATTACGTCTCCGATGTCACCCTGTATAAGGAGCTTCCAAATTAGATGCCAATACTTTCAGAGCTGATAGTACTCGTCCTTAGAAGTAAACGTAAGTATATACCTAATTTAAAGTTTATGTTAGTTTTCGGAGAAAATTAGGAACACAACTGTGCTACGTAATAACACCCTGTTAATGGGATAATCAGTATTCAATGATTAACACTTCTTTGATTATCGTGTGAAACCTCTTTCGACTGTCACTTAACTGGTCACTTGAACTAGCATCTAATGCTCAGAGTAAGGATTTCTGTAGAGATCCTATAAGAGTTTCACCAAGGGGGGCAGAAAAGCTCTTATGCAGCTAAATTGAGAACTAGTCTTTAACGTCTGGCGGCTTACAATAAACCACCTTTTTAATTTTGCCGGGTAATCGTTTTATTTGCCTCAAACTATTTGACTTGACGTTTATATGACATTGAGGCAAATAATGAAAAGCGGAACTATGACAAGGACAACAAATGATATATCCCTCTCTGTCGCTCTTATTCAATTTAGCATATGATCTTCTCGCTCTTAGCGGGTTTGACGTCTACTCTGGATACTCTGAGATCTAATATGTAGCTCACTTAATAGAAAGTGATAACCACCTTGTCTTGTCAGTTAAATTTAACTCAGTATGATTATGTTTCGGCAGAATTTTGATTTAATTATATTGTCCGGAAAATTAAAACAAAAAAAAAACATATAAAAAGATTTATTAATTCCTATCTGAAGTAAATTATTTTGATGTAAGTTAACATCTCTTAAGAGTGCGCGGTACGTTCGGTTCTCCATACAAACGTATTTACGCTCTCATTTTAAAACGCCATGCTAGAACAACGTGAAACTTTGTATACACAATGGGATTCGGCATATCTAGGTCGGAAATTAGTTTCTGTTGCTTGAAATTATAATGGACAAAAAATACAGCGATTATTAAAGTTTTCATACAAGCCGTAAAAAACTCTAAAAACCGCTGTATTTTTTTTCTTTTACAATTTCTATAGCAACAGAAACTCATTTTCGCCCTAGATATGCCGGATCCCATTTTGTATACAAAGTTTCATGTTATTCTAGCGTGGCGTTTTAAAATGAGAGCGCAAATACTTTTGTATGGAGAACCGAGCGTACTGCGCCCTCTTAAATCATCTAATTTGGAAGCACCTTATATAAAACATAAGAGATAAACTTCCTTGGTGTCACATACGTACTCGTGCTACTAATGAAGTATGTCGCTCTTTTTCTCACTAATGCAATTTTCATTTCGTCTTACAAGTCGTTTGTGTATTTTGGACCTTATGATCAGGGCACAAGGATCAAAATGGTAAAACATTGGAAAATTTTCGCCGATCACAAATGGTTGGGTTGTAATAATTTTCTCGTTTGCCTTAGGCCCGGATTAAGATGTTAATTCAGGACGCAATTGGTCGGCTAATTCTGCGTTGGAATTGTCATTACTAATGGCAATTTCAACGTAGAATTTTCTAGATCCTGCCTTCAAGCAGTTTAATATTTCATGAGTTGTTTCACTAACTTTTGCAATAATTTAGAAGATGAGCTAATGAATAAATTACAATTTAATGTGGGACTGGATATTTATTTGTCTCTTTGTAGTCGAAGAATGCAATGAGTAGTCTGAATACCCAATTATTTTAAATGACCTATAACAGGGCCTTAGAATGAAGTGTACCCAATGTTTTAATAATATTTAAACAATTATTCGTACTCGTTTTTGTGAGACCTTAAAAAAAAGTTGGGGATATTTTTTTATGACATAGGCAAACGAGCAGACGAATCGCCTGAGGGTAAGCGATTAGCGCCGCCCATGGACACTCGCAACACCAGAGGGGTTGTAAGTGCGTTGCCGACTTTAAGATGGGAGTACGCTCTTTTCTTGAAGGTTTGAAGGTCGAATCGGTCCGGAAATACCGCAGGTGACAGTTCATTCCACAGTTTAGCTGTGCGAGGCAAGAAATTTCTAGAGAAACGCACAGTTGAGGACTGCCAACCATCTAAGTGGTGAGGATGGAAATTTTGTCGCGTTGGGCGATGGCGGAAGGATGCGGCAGGGATTAATCCGAAGAAATATATAACGATTGTAGCTTTTATTCAGAACTTAAGTAGGAGTGATCACTCCTACTTAAGTTCTGAATAAAAGCTACCAATAGGTTTTTTTTTTACAAAAATGTACACTCAATATAATTATCCTTCAATAAAATCCAATAAAGGCTACAATTGTTATCCAGTTAAAACAAAAAAAAACGAAACATTAAGAAGCCTAATGCATAAAAACAATTCGTTCACGTCCAGAAAAAAGAATTTTCCTCTTAGCACAAAAGTCATTAATGTCTTCATTACAGTAGGTATCTCATTGTGAACATTACATTGCGCGCTCCTTGAGTGGTCGGCCGTCAGTTTCGTGTACTGACGAGGCAGTTTACAGCGAATGATGGATGTTCCCATTTCTTTGAAGAATGCATTGTAATGGTGGGGTTGTTGTTGACTTCGTGTGCGTTTTCCGTGGCATACATCATTTTGGCATGTTTTGCGTAGTGCGTACGCATAATGTTTTTATTACGTTTATTATTTTCTAATTTCATTGAGAGAGATGCCATGCACGCGTAGTTTATCCATTACTAGTTATTTCAAAAAAATTAAGAACGGCTTTGATTGCAAATATTTATTAAAATGTTCCAATAAACCCATTATTGAAATCAGATCTTTTGTAAATTACTAAAATATCACTAGATACGAAATATCTGGTCTATATTATAAATAAATAAATAAATAAATATTGGGGGACAATCTTACACAAATCGACCTAGTCCCAAACTAAACAAAGCTTGTAATATGGGTACTAGACGACGATATACATACTTATATAGATAAATACATACTTAAATACATAGAAAACATCCAAGAGCCAAGAACAAATATCCGTTTTAAATGCACAAATAATTGCCCTGGCCGGGATACGAACCCGGGACCTCTAGCTTCGGAGGCAGTGTCACTACCAACTAGGCTAAACAGGTCGTCATTATGCATACATAATTACTTCTTTAATCTAACATTATATTCTATGTGTATGTAAATGGGGCCCCCCCCTGGGGGCTGATATGGTGGTGGTGGTATGTAAATGAACTGCTGGTAAAGCCGTCTAACAGAGCGGGCCTATGTTGGTTGCCATTTTATCACTTATCGAGTTATCGTCGTGCATAAGACATTCGTACAACAACAACACAACACAAGAACAAAAGACAACAACACGACACAAGACAGGTACTCGTGCGAGAGTGACGGGCGTCTTATCTACGACGATATATGGCTTCAGTCGTTTTTAAATAGATATGCGTAATTTATTTATTTATTTAATTAGGCTCACAAAACAAGTTATAGTCAACATATTAACAATTACAGGGTATGAAGGAAGTTCAGATCTGGACTACAACTCAAAATATGTGTGCACAGATATGATCAAAAAACTTAGAACAAAACAAGAGGACCATCGTGCAAGTCGGCGGGTGTTAAATTATATAATGTGTTGAGATTACGATAAGAACCTCGTATTTAATTTACGAGATATCATTGCATGTTGATTAATATGCTTATAATACTATCTTTAAACTTAGGTAAACTATCAATAAAAATATCCAGAGAAGAATGCATTGCAACAGTGTCGTTATATAATCGACACATCCTTGTCACGGGGTTATAGTATGATGTGTTGTTTTTATAAACGTGTAACTGAAAGATACTGCGTAATAAAAGGCCTTTGCCCGTAAATGGGCACACTAGCAAAGTATGTTGTAATTAATGTATAAATGTGAATGTGTAATTAATTGAGAAACCGCTAGTAATAAAGGCTATTTTATAATAAAACAGTCCGCATAATTATTTTGTTGTAAAGGGCATAGACATAATTATCTAATAAAAATCACGAACTATTTCTTTAATTTTCTAGTACATTCTCTCTAGAAATAACTCGCTGTATAACATCTAACCATTTCTTTTGACTCGGCGTCCCACTTAAGGAAACCAGACGGGACAAAGCGAAATTGTGTCATAACACCCATTAAACAAGGTTTATGTTGGCTTACGAGGAATCTGGGCATTATGTCGTGTATAGTACCTAGTGCTGTAATGAAGGAAGCTCTTTGGCTAGTTAGGGTACTGTATTGTTATGTGGGGCATAAGATACTAATGTTATAGGGGCAAGATTTACGCTGATACGGAGGTTTGTATTCTGTGTGAGTATGATCACGACTGTAATACTAAATGGGGCGTTCAGTAGGTCTTGTTTACGAGTAGGAGGGAGACATTGTTTATTAGGTTTTAACACAAAGTACTTTCCTAATAAAACAGCTGGAGTCATACACATTTAAGCTCGAATAACAAAATTTCATAGAGGTAGTCCAAAATTTCATAGAGGAATATCACCTTGCATGTTTTTTTATAAATAAATACTAAAGTATGTATTTATTTATATACATAAGTATTTAAGCTTCGCTTGGTTTGGGCCTAGGTCGATTTGTGTAAGATTGTCTACCAATATTTATTTTATTTATTGCTCACCACATGAACAAATGCCCTTACCAGGATTCGAACCCGGTACCTCCAGCTTTGTAGACAGTGTCACTACCAATTAGGCTAAACAGGCCGACAAAGCAGCAGGGAAGTACCATCACCTTACAGAAGTTACGGAAGTCCACGGCCATAATAACGCCACTACTGGGAGGGCGGAGAGGTCACGACTTTTATCGTGAAATCGACTCTTATCAGGGAACGATTAATTACCCACATCATCATGAATTTAAGAGTAAAACTCTTACCGGTGTAGCCGATGAAGTATGCAGTTCTCTCCACCTTATCCTATCCAGAGCCAATTCCTTGGTTTCCTTATACGACACGACTTCTGTTTTCTCTTTTATCTGTTTCATGTAGCTTATTCTCGGTCTTCCTCTTCCCCTCTTGCCTTCTACTTTCCCCTCCATGATGGTGCTTATTAAGGAATCGTGTTGTACAAGGTGACCAAATATTTTCCCTCTTCTATTTTCTATTGTTTGTAGCAATCTTCTTTTTTCTTTTACCCTCCTTAAGACTTCTTCATTTGTGACTTTTTCTACTCATCTGATTTTCTCCATTCTTCTTCAGCACCACATTTCAAAAGCCTCCAATATTTCTCTGTCTCTTTGCGTCATGGTCCACGTCTCACACCCATATAATGCTATGCTCCAGATGAAGGTTTTGATGAATTTCTTTTTAGTTCTCTGCGATATGTGTGATGTGAGTAGGTACTTTTTGTTATTGAAAGCCTGCTTAGCTAATCCTATTCTTATTTTAATGTCTGGTGTACATCTTGAATCTGCCGTAATGACACTGCCCAAATATTTAAAGCTCTTTACATTTTGGAGTGGGATTTGATCTATTTCTATAATTTGTGGTTGTAATTCAGTTTTTGAAGTTGTTAATACTTTAGTTTTATTTAAGTTGATTTTAAGTGAAAATTCTTTAAATGTGTCGTCCATAGCATTAAGCAGCAATTGCAGATCCTTATGTGTTTCTGCAACTTTCCCACATAAGTACTCTAAAATCCACACCAACAATTACCCACATAAGTACTCTAAAATCAGCAGCAACCAAAGTAATGCAAAGTATACAAGTCTTTTTTCGGTCAAGCGGCTCCTTCGCGGACGCCCGGTGGCCCTCCACGATAGGCACGCCACATCTTTTGGCGTGCCTTCCTCCTCGACCTCCACTTTGTGCAGTAGCGGACCCCCCTGAGTCCGCTACTAGAAGGTCATGGGTGCCGAAAAACTTCCGGCACCCGGTGGCGGAGTAGGTCGGTGGTTCCGCCACGAACCACACCTCGGCCGCAGAGGATAGGGAAAACATTTCTCTTCCTCTGCGGCCCCACCAACGCCGTTTTTGCGGAACGGCCCCGCCAAGTTCGCAGGGGGTAGGGAGAGAGGCGCACCGAAATACCAACACGCGTCTCCCCTGCGATCCCGTCTCGGCCACAGAAAATAGGGAGAACGGCTCACCGCAATACCGACACTCCTCTTCTTTTGCGGCCCCTCCTCAACGCATCCTCAGCGGGCTATTCAAGCCCGCTGGTAGCGCCCTCCTCGGGCCAGCCGGCAGCCCAAACAGGCCGGCCCTGGGTGCCTCTTAGCTTCACCGTGGATGACCAGTCCACGGTTACTAAGCCCCCTCGCACCGACAAGACGGGCACCCTCGAGGGGGATCCAGGAGTTGATCCGGGCCGACGTTGCTTAACTTCGTTTAACACACGCGGGTGCCGCTGGTCCACGAGTGCTCCTAAATTCCAGTTATCTTTGTAAACAAAACAAAACTTATTTAGGATTTTTTATGTAAAAATATTAATACGTAAGTACCTACGTAAACGTAAACGTCATAAACAACTGCCTCGGACCTAAACAATCATTCAAAAAAGATAATAAACAAAAACTAAAAGAATATCCTTCCAAGGCACAATGAAGCTGTTATAATTTTAACAGACACGAAGGTCCAGCTAAACTGACCTCCACGCATATGGAACTTCTATTTGTGGACCCTAGAGTACCACGGGTCAAGATACGCCGGCGTTTCTCAGTCCCCGAGACAATGGGCGCAAACATTAATAACTTTCTTTGTTCGTACTTTACGTTTTGGGGCAAGTCACTAGAGTTTGTTGGGTTATTAAATAACGGTGGATTCTTCGCGAAGAATGCACGCGGGTGAAGGGATGCAGGTTGGTGTTTGGTTTATTTTTGTACCCTGTGCTTAAAAAGTTTTCATTAAAAGCTGCTGTTGGTAAATGAAAATGGGCAAGTTAGTTCAAGCCCGACGCGCCCAATTACTGAACTGACTAGAAGTTCGGTGGCCCATTTATGTACTTACTAGCCTTTTCCGAGCGGTAAGGCACTCGATTTTCAAACTAGAGGTTGAGGGTTTGAAACTTTGAACCCTGACTCTTTAAATTTACATACGAAATATCGTTTGATATTTATCAGTAGGATCTCGGTGAAAGAAAATCGTCAGAAAACCTGTAAAACCCCAACAGTCTAGTCAAAAAACGTCTAGTTTTCCCTCTAGATTAGAAGAAGGTTAAAAGGAAATGTGACGGATGAAAAGAGATTTCATGTTACGGAGATGAGAATGTTGAGATGGATGAGTGGCGTAATAAGAATGGGTCAGATAAGGAACTAGTATATAAGAGGAAGCCTGAAAGTAGCAATCATAGTTGATAAGTTGAGAGCTAATCGTCTACGGTGGTATGGGTATGTTATTTATTTATTTATTTATATTGTTATGCGGAGGAATGAAAGTCATGTGACAAGAAAAGTTTTAGGCATGAATGTGTAGGGATGTAAGCGGAGTGAAGGCCAAGGAAAAGGTGGATTGCGTGAGAGTGGAGAAGAAGGATGTGAGTGACGAGATGACGGGCGATAGAGAAACATGGAAAAAACATACTGCACCGACCCCAAGTATATGGGAAAAGGGCACCCGATTGATGATGATGATTGGAAGGTTAAAAGGCAGCCGCTTCCGTAAAAACTAGTGTTTGCGCCAAAGCCTGAGATTGGATGCTAAATCAGAATCTTGGCTCCTTCAGCATACAGCCGACTCGATCTGCGTGAATTCAAACTAAAGTTATCAGCCCCTATTTTCAATTCCATTCGTGTCGGGGACGATTATCTGGATCATAAATTCACAACAATTTTACGAATAAATGATTGATTGATTGATTTTATACCAGGTTATAAGGAATCTCTAAGTCAAATTTATAAATCAGTTAAGTGCTATATTTACAAAAAAATAAACCAAAGCTTTAGTGGTATCGTGTAGGTCGAAGAGTTTTTGTCGTTAGTCAACTTTGTTGGAGGCTGCCAATTTCTTGGTTACTGTTCAACAACCATTACAATATTTCTTATAATTTAGATTACCTATCTATAATTCTATCTTATAATTTAGATAGGTACTTTCAATATAACTCCAGAACAACAAAGACTACAGACGATTTGGAAACAAAACTCTCACTAGACTCACTCCATTAACATCTCTTCTATACTTCAGGGCGTAACCGTCATGTTTTACCTATAAAAATACGCCTGTTTATAAATAAGGTTACTTAGAAAAAGTCGTAAACATAACATAAACACGCTCTTACTCTAACACCGGCGTCTGAAAGGCATTGAAAGGGACGGACTTTTTTTCCACGGTCTGCATTTGAATTTCAAATGCGTCAATACATCTCGGTTCGCACTTTGTTTCAGCGGTCGGTGAATAATTTCCAATAACAAGTTGCTTATGGTTATTATTCTTTAATGCTTAGTCTGAGAGACAAGAAGTGGGTGATTTAGGTTAGGTAACATTCTTCTTCTGGTTTTACTACTTGCAATAGTGAAAATTATATCTTTGAGGTTACTGGATGTTCTAAATGCGTCACAGCATCCTTGGTTGCGAGCTGACTCATCCTTAATTGCCCGTTTTAATCCCATTTAGCAAAAATTATTTGTGAAAATTGAAATAGTTTTAATTGATTTGTTGTATGAAAACACGTGTTTGTTTTCTTAGACCACGAGATACACAAAACAAAACTGATTCCAATTCAGTTAATATTAACACTTTCACTGCCAAAATTCCGCTAGGTTTTGCGCTACATTACCTTGCTACGCTAGATAAAGCCGTGCTATTGGTCACGCGCATTGCGCTACAAAAAGTTGGCAGTGTGTCTGTTAATTCAAGTAAGTAAAGCCACAACACACAAAGGTAGAATCTTTTTCCCTTTTCAGATTCAGATCATTTTATTGGTATAAGTATAAATACATTTATTAGTATTAAAACTTAAAGAAAGAAAAACGGTTGAAATGGTTATTACAATAATTATTAACTATAAACATAATATTTTAGTTTGTTTTCACTTAAAATAAATTCGTTGTTCAAGTCTTTATGACTATCTGACTTGTTCTAGTCTTGTCTTTTGTCAGTTTTAACTTGTCATGCCTTTGAATTAGGGGAAAACTATTAGGGGACAATTTTTTTACATAAATCGAACTAGTCCCATAGTAAGCTCAATGAGGCTTGTGTTATTGTGTACCAGACGACGATATAAAAAAAGTGTAAGAAAAATAATTTACTTTTATCTAACAGTAGCTTTTCGGTGAAGGCTTCCTCTTTTCTTGTGAGAACAGCCAAGCTGTGGAACTCCTTGCCGGAATCCTTGTTCCCTGAAAACTACAACGTTATACTGTCTTGAACGAGAAGTGACGAGATAAAGACGAGAGTGAACCGGTTTTTACTAGGTAAGCGTGCTCCATCCTAGACCACAATATCGCTTACCATCAGGTGATTTGTGCTCAAGCGCAAACCTATCCGGAGTAAAAAAAGGAGGACATTGCTAGGAAACAAGTTTAATCCTAACTAGGTCTAGTTTTCCCTCTGAGATGGAAAGTCATCAGACCTTCTAAACCAAAGGCCTGCCATATAGCAGTCGCTTTTGTAAAACTGGTGTCTACATCAAATCTTTTGCTTCGGTGTCGAAGCGGCCCCGGGGCTCATTTACGATACATCTAAAAAAACGCTAGGAGGATGAACCAGTAATGAGTTTGATTAATTAGTAAATATTGCCTGCGCCGACCCCAAGTAAATGGGATAAGGCACGCGAATGATGATTGCCTGTGTTCTCATGCACTAGGTAGTCGTAAGCAGTTTGCGCCCGATGTAATGAAGTGAAGCTATTGTCTATAATACCTTCAGTCTAGACCGCCATGGTATCGCTTAAGTATATAAAGGCTATAAATTAAAAAAATATTTTTTTTTATCAGAATCAGAAATTTTTATTTGCATAGACATAGTGGGATGTTACGTATGTGTAGTTATGCAATTAATTATATTCGAGGATTGTAGATAAATGACGACCACTTAATTCCATTTGCTCTCAGCATCCGTTTGAATTGTACGCTCAGAAGGACGCGTTATAGCGCAAAGCGATAACACACGGCCTGAAAATCCGGCTTATTACCAAGCTTTAATAAACTATGCTTCGCTGAGTCAATATGGTGCCTACGAGTCGCCCTAATAGACTAATCAGTAAGGCAGTTAAATTATCAATTAATTACTACGGAGTATTATGTATTTACCTACTGTTTGAATGTATACGTCGCCTAGTACCTACAGTGTATAAGCTTTGCTTATTTTGAGGCTAGGTCGATTTCTATAAGATTGTCCACGATTATTTATTTTATTGATCTTACCCGGGGCACGTTTACGTTAGTTGAATACCGGCCCATAATATTGAATTAGACTTAAAAATGGCATAATATTGAACAAAACGAGTAGAGTATCCTTTGGTTTGGATATTGATTATATACCCTCAGGCATGAAAAAGAATTGAGTCATTTTCCGTCATTAAAAAAATTAAAAATCTAGATTCGGCAGGCGATTTAAATCATTCATATTTCCTCTTATTTACAACTCGGTGCTCAAAAAGTGCAACCTCAAGCACTGCCGACTGCCTGAGGCTAAAAAACTAATTCGGGAGTATTAGTCATCTTTGAACTACAAGGAGACTGAGGACTTGTTAATTTAATATAATAGTGGTCGACAGCATATGTTGTCGACCGATTCAAGGAGCCGTTTCACTCGTAGGGCTACTTCTGTTTCCCGGATTACATGAACACACATCCACACTCTCATACACTTACACATCTTCACACATTATTCAAACACATACAACTACTTCATTTCTTTAATTTGATTACCTGTTTGTTAGGATACTACGGATATGTATACGTAACTTGTACTTTTGTCATTTGTTTGCATGCATTTTTGTAAAACCATAATTCGTCTTTAATTTGTATTTTCACACCCCTAAAGCCGCAATGTTATTTTGTTAACCCGTTATTCTGAACTGACTCCCACGATACAGGCCCAGCCTAGTGTAGGGGTGACTGTTACACTGTTTTATTAGACCGGAATGTTAATTTGGTAATATTTTTTTACTTTTTTACATTATACTCTTATTCAGTATTTTTTCTGACATAGCATAAATAAATACTGTCGGGGTCAACACCCCAATTGACTGGACTACAATGACCCCTAAGCCCATCTGCCGTAACCACTGGACATTGTGCTCCGGGCGATATGGAGATTCATTTCGACGTAAGCCCCGCATTATTGCGGTTTTGCTGCAGTTTTTTGCTGCGTCTGGCGTCAATGTTGACTTTTTGCTCCGAATTTCACAATTTAATCCATTTCACTGGTTTTAATAAAGAAATGTTTATGAAAGGATTTATTTAGGCGTTTATACTAAGCGTTATTCGATCAACTGAGGTTTGTTTCTTTATAGACATACTAATATTTATAACAGAACAGGCGTTCGATTAACAAGGTAGGTCAAATTTCCCTCTCGGTGGCGCTTTACCGCCCGCGTCAATTCCTAAATCACGCTATCGAACTTTAAAAAACTTTCCTGCGATAATGACCTCTAAGTAGCTGGTTGCTGTTTTTCTTGTGAAATTTTATAGAAATGTATACAGTGTTGAAATAAGCATCATTGCTATTGATTTGTGAACCCTCTGTGACAAATCTTTAATACCATTTATAGAAAGAAGTCTAGAAAATACAATAAAGGTATTTTTTCTTGTTATAAAGACAGCTCTCTTCTTATTATACTATTTCTCCTCCAAACGACAATGCCAATTCAATGAGCCTTATTAAAAACATTGACGCAAAACCGATCCAAAGTAATTCTGTTTTCTGATAATCCAAGACAGGCTTTCAACAATACTTTAATTAAAATATAAACGACCTTCCAATATCCACTTGCTTTGAAAAATGAACCTTATTTTGATAATACTAAAGCCGAATTTTAATGGACAATAGTCAGACTTAAGACGTTACGAAGTTGGGAAGCTAAAAATGTTTCTACCGCCCGCCGAAATTGGTACGTGAATTGCAACTTCGCCCGCTTTTTTAGCGTTGCCGATTAGAATGTCAACTTTGTAGGATGAAATGTGTCTTGTTAAGTAAATTACAATTTTTGAGGAGAAAGCACAACAGGTAATGACGCTTGTAGTGAAAAAAGCTACGATACAACGCAATTCACTAAGCCCGCAAAAGTTCGAAAATTTAACTGATCAATACATTTCGTGGAACTCTCGCTGTCTATGCTGTAGTTTTCTTTCGTTTGATTGATTGATCGCCTCAAATAAATGTTTTCTCTTTCTTCGCTTTCAGACATTGTAACAGAACGACATCCCTCAGCCTGTGAAAACCCATGAAAGCTTCTAAGCTTCGGGAAAATCGGGAAAGCTTATTTATTTTCTTGAATTTTCATTGTCGATGAAGGTTTTCATGGTAAAAGTTAATGGGCTTTAAATTAAGTTTTAATAGGTTCGATTATTTACTATTTCTTCATAAAATCTTCCAAGTTTTAATGTATTTTTATTTTATTTCAGAATAGTATTATCAATATAATTATTAGAACAGCTTTAACAAAGTTTTGTTAATGTTTATTTAGGCCAGGCAGGGCCATCTAGCGACAAGTTGCTTAACTGACAAGAGATAATAATCCAACCGTGTCAAAAGTACGTCATTTGGTAGGTCAAGTAGCGATATCTGTAGCCATCTTAATTTATACGGGTAGTTGTGAGCACATAATTCACAGCGCTAAAGTTGAAGTAAAAATGACTCACCTTAGGCGAACCAGTGTAGGTCTGACCTCCGACTACGAGTTGTTAGTACGGATCTCGGTGTCAAGATATACTAGGCGTGAGCTGTGAGTCTCGTTGATGGAAGTTATTAATTGAATAGCAATGGCTGCCGAGCCGGCTTGAGCGGGTAGATTCGCGCCTGACTTTATGCTTACCCAGCTAAAATGAGAGTTATGATAAAGTAAGCAATTATTTCTGCATAGGTGACTTTTTATTTTAGTGAGGTTTTAAAAGGTATAGCGAGAGTGGAGGTGTCTGGTGTCGAGTAGGAGAACTTGCGAGTTTTGTCAACCAATAGTATTTCAGATTTAGGTTGAAAACCAATGAGAATCGTTCCCTGCAAATTTACGGAAAAACATAGTGATCGCGTGATATTGGTGGCGCTGATGATCAGATGAGGGGGGTATATAAGGAGATTCACAACGTTTTTAGGGGACTTTTTGCCTTCACCAGAGCGACAAGTAACATTAGTCTTGGTACTTCAGGAGTGTCTTTATGTGAGTTGTTTAAAGTGTCTTGGCTAGGGATTCTGATAGGGTTTTCACTGTGTTAGGATATTTAGGATGTGTGTGAATAATCCTTTCTGTTCACAGGGATTCCTTTGTCAGCGAATGTCTTAAAACCTCGTATAGCAAATATTGGTGATACATTAGTGTTCCGTTATTTGACTAGATAAACCACAAGCGTAAGTTCGTTTTCCTTTATTAATTTTGTTTTACTGAAGTGAGACGTTATGAAGGTATTGCTTATCCAAGAATCAAACCATATTTCTCGTAACGGAGCAAGTCCGGAGAGTAAGATGGTTCTCTATACATATTTATCTCGCTAGGGTACCCCCTAGATTTAGGTATGTATGGTGATTCGGGATTAGCGTAGCCTCTTAATTTTAAATTGTTAATTTCTGACGTGCTTTATCAATAATCGAACCATATTTGTCGATACGGACGAGTCCGGAGACTATATGTGGTTAATTATATATATTTACCTGGCCAGATAACTCTCTGGTGGAAGATATGTATGAGGATTCGATAAAGCATATCACATTCCCGTAAACAGATGATAATAGGATTGCAGTTTATCACTTTCTCCATTAGAGATGCATTTTATTCTATCGAGTGTCGTATTGTCTTATTTAACAACTGCGTTATCTATATATTTGCTATATGAGAGGTACTTCGGCGGCGTTTGATTACTACCCGATATAATAAATAACTTGTCTTTTAATTGACCTACATTTATTGTGCATGCTAATTATTTACCAAATTACGGTGGCGGATTTTGTGTGTACTATTTCATTTATTGAGATGCGTAGGTGCTATTCATACGAGCTGGTTATTACCGAATTTTATACTTTAAACTATTATGCCTTGATCATAAATTATAAATTATTTATACTGTTTATACAATGACGGTAGCAAACAGGCTTACGTCTTGCTTGATGGTAAGCAGACACGGTTACACGTAGGTGCTTGCGATTCCAGAGGAATCACGGGCGCGTTACAGACTCTTTACTGACTTGAGGATTGTAGGATATCTTTATAGGATAGAATTATAATAATGTGTGTGTAATGTTCATGTTGATTATAGTATCGGATCAGTGTTATTTTAATGTTACGAAATTGTATTAATGTTTTGATGTGTTTTGGGCGTATCATTTTATAATGTTATATTATACGTAGCGCCTGATTTACATTTCGTGATATACTTACAGTGGTTATGCGTTTCGTATTGAATTAATCTCCTTTAAAATATTTGGATGATTTAGGTGTCTAGACGTATTTTGTTTCTATAACCTTGCCTGAACTTTATTACAATTTATAAATTATACACGATAAATATAACTAATAATATCCAACGCATTCATTACGGATTCTTGAATAGGTTTTGTATATTTTCATAGGTTTTGCGGTTAACGTTGGTTTTGCATTATTAGTGAAAGGTACTGGTTGTGTTAATGTAGGTAGTTAAATAATTAGGGTTCAATTAGTGTTTAACATTCAATTGATTATTACATCTAGTAGATTTCTATGCCATAGTTCGGGCGTTTGGAAGGTTTTGCGAAATGAAACCTTTTTAAGAGAAGGATAGCGTGCCAGCCACATCAATGATACTCAGAAGATACCATGGGGATAATCGAAGACCAGATCCAGGCCACCATCAATCTACTGCTGTGCCATGACAATGTGACATCCGCCAAGCATCCATCAAACGTTATATCCAACGGCGTTCCTGCGCACATTACCATATGTTACCAGAAGTTTCCAGCGCTGCGAACAAACTGACTACCAATGAAGACCATCGCAAACTACACCTGTACCATGACGATCTGCCATACCTCCAATGCTCAACCTGTGAGGGGGTTCCTGAACACCATACCATTCTATCTCTGGGTTATCTCCTACAACCCTGAGTGGCAATCAACGGCTTTCCTTACCACTGCCAGAAGACGGTCACGAAGATGTGCTGCAACATCGAGCTGGTTGATCAAGGCTTCAACTACTACATATGGGAATTGTTCCGGCATGACGGCTTTGAAGAACACGGCTGTACACGCACAGATGAAGAGATCCTTGGATGGTTTTCTAAGTTTCGCAAAACTTTCTGACTGTGTGAGCTATGGTACTTATTTATATTCTCTTGCAATTTAAATGGCATAAATGATATTATCTTTATAGCAAGCCGAAATGCTACCGTTGCGTTATGTGATCTTGGTTTATTTATCTTTGATGGAACTTGGTTTCCAATTGCAAATCTGTCTACTACGTAATTAATACTACGTCAATATTTTCATCATTATTCTAGATTTTATTATCCAATCTATGGTACTTATTTATGTTCTCTGGCAATTTAAATATCATAATTATTGTTGTCTTTACAACAGGCCTAAAATGCTATCGTTGGCTGTGTGATCTGATTTTGTTCTACAACCATATTACGTACGACACGTACGACAAATGTCTTGAGTGATCTTGACTTATAAGTGTTTATCTTGATGGAATTTGATTTCCAATTACAGCATAGTCTGTCACACGTAATTCATATTACGTTAATATTTTCATCTATACTTACTCGTGTTACGAGTAGATACTGTTTCAGTATTCTATACCTATCTACCAACTGACATATTTTACTACTAATTTATTGTAGTTGTTGGAACTGGTCGCAATGGACTTTATCCGTGGCTAATTCTAACAATGAGGTAACGTCACAGCCTGGACTGCCAATCGTTTGATACGATAAGTATGGTTTGTTCCAGCCTATGACAAAAGGTTTTGGTTGTATTGTAGTTGTTGGAACTGGTCGCAATGGACTTTATCCGTGGCTACTTCTAACAATGAGGTAACGTCACAGCCTGGACTGCCAATCGTTTGATACGATTAAGTATGGTTTGTTCCAGCCTATGACGAAAGGTTTTGGTTGTACATGTAGTACCCAAATATACCTAATAATAACTATTTTGCTAAAGAACGGTTTTCCTCCAGATCGATGAAATACGGTCATCAATGGGTGTTAGGGACAGTCTTTACAGATTCTTAACGACAGGCTTTCTTCTTTGGACTGAATCCACGGGACGGGCTTTGAAAAGGGCTGCTGACCCGGTTAGGTGCCGGATTCTATTACTGCTTGTCGGAATCTTTGATTCATACAAGACACTATAGATCCGTACGGACGAGAAATCTGTATTGCCGTTTGCTGAAACTGATCATTAAAGACCCCAATATATATGTACCTTTATATACTCTACTATATGGGCGAGATGGGATGTGAAAGTTCAATGGCGATACAGGTTATTGAAGACTCGAGCAAAACTCCTTGCTGTCGTGAGAACGCTGGTCAATGCTGAGGTTTTGCGGCTGCATAACTCAGTAGTGATATTTAGCTTATGGGGATGACTGTATGATTCGATTTGGACACTAAACCTGAATAGTAACAGCTTTGTCTTGTTTGCACAATATTTGGGTACGAGGTAATAGATTGATCATCATATGATCTGTTTGACGTCCCTTGCTGGACGTAGGCCTCCTTCGTAGAGTGCCACTATAATATATTTATATTTCAGCTGATCTGTGGATCATAGTAGTATATACTACTTATGCTTTATGCATTTATTCCAACTGGCTTCTAATTTAGATCACAGTTGTTTACTTTGCCTATGCTTTTATGCATTATAAAATGGCTGGTCTCATAATATTATGGGCTACGCTCTTATTATTACCATGTATATGTTCATTCATCAGGCACTATTGTCACATAACTCTCATAGTCTCGGTCATGTGCCTTGTGCCTGTACCACCTGCGAGGATACCCTGATTGCTCGTGTTAGGTGTTAGGTAGGGACATATCCAAGCGGCTAGCTTGAGGCTCAGGTTCCTTCGCGAGACTTCTGCCTCGACATAGTTGCCTCATCATGTCCAGAAATGGCTTGGTGGTTTATATGACTTATGCATGGTACTTTTATGAGGAACTGTGGCTTTATGGTTGCGTGCAATCAGCTATTTTATATTTACAATGTTCTCAAATATTTTAGATTGAGATTTACGCCATATTTGGTAAGAAGCCAGACTGTACCTGTTATATCCTATTTTGTAGGAAACATTAATGCTATCTCGACTTAGCAAATTTAGTTTTAAGGTTTTTCTTACTATATGTTTTACAGGAATTTACCTACGTTCATCCACTACCACGTTTAACTATATATGCTACAATAACTTATTTTGCTCCATTAACTATTTTCTACCATTTTTCTAAACACTTAATCTTCTAGGTACTACATGACTACTTCGGATCATTTATACTTGCCTTCATTTAATTCCAAGCAATTTATTTAGGCCTTTACTGATCACACAGCCAACGACGGTATAAAATAGTAGGGCTAGATTCTAAACTTGTTCTATTTCATATAGCATTGTGTTGATAATTTAGAATTATTTTCTTCTAGTGTTGTTCTATTACTTTTATTATTCTCATGAGAATAATGTTTTAATTTCTAGTATGTTTATGTTAAAGGTTTCGTAATATTGTGTTCATGGTTAGTAATTGTTTATTATAGGATATTGTTGTTATTCGTTTAGGCAAGCTTATCCTAATTTTAGGTTATGTTGTACTATTGTTTAAACATTGTCCAATTCTCAATTGTTTATACATTTCTCACACCTCAGTGAACTATGGTTACTACGTTTTATAACAAGGTCTTAAATATGTCACTAGATGATCATGCCATTAATCTTTCAATTATTTAGCTGTTGATTTACTTAAAACTGTAGTATGTTTAGTATTTCTTATGATATTGTAATTAACAAGTTATTTAAATTACTTATTGTATTAGCTTTATGGCAACAAGGGTTTTTGTGTGTCCGCTTGTTTTCCCTTGTCTAGGTTGGCCTAGTAATCAAGCGGATGTCTAATAAAGTTCTCCCCGAACTTTATTAGATTCGAGTTTAGAGTAGATTCATTTTTATTAAATAAATGTTTTGTTTGTTTATTTCTCTCTCTCAACTTTTTGTTTGATTTATTTTCTTTCCCTATAGTAGGAACCCTATCATTTAGATCTGAGAACTTTAATAAAAGCTTTAGAACTTCAGTAGGTATTAGCAACTTGAGGAAAATCATGGTTTTCAGATTTTCTGGTAAAGTAAGTATAAAGCTTTAGGTATACTTTAGGAACTTTAGGGAAATTTTAGTTAGGCTTTCTTTGGATAGACTTTCCTTGATTTTCCATAAGTTTTCAATAAAGTTCTCCCCTTGGGGGTTGTTACAACATTACCTTCTGTCTAATAAATAAATCAGACTGGATATTGGGATTGAAATAGTTTGGGATTGAATAGCCGATCTCGATTAAATAAACTACATAAATATGTAATTTGCAAGCAAAATGGTACCTTTTGGATATCCATAAGGGGCAATTTCCTTTTTGGTGCGTTAAGAAAATCGTTCTACTTGATGGCGACAAGTTTCAGGGTGACACAAATATTGGGAGGCTGTAAGCCTTAGAAGAAATTGCAGAAAGATCGGTAGAAGCAGTGGCTGCAAAAAGATAACGCGGTGATGACGAAGTGGTTAGGGTAGTCTATAGTGGTAGGGCGCTGGTCCTGCAAACCTGTCTTGGGCTGCTTGCAAGATTAAGCTGGGTTCGACTCCCTGAGGCTCTGTTTCGTGGTTTGGCTTGGCAGACGGCTAAAGAACCTGATCGGTTTCTCAAAAGGGTTTGTGGATTCCGGGGCAGTTTGGGACGGCGAAAAGGAAATATAGGTATCATTTGTTCCTTCTTTCAATGGCAATTCTTATATTCAAATTCACTCCTTTAAATCCAGCACATACAGAATCCAACCAAATTCTCTTCGGATCGGAAACTCAATAAATATAGAGATAAACTACCTAGAACGGTGAAGGTATCTGGGTCGTTGATTACGACCAATTCTCAAACTGCTCGAATAGTTGAAGTACGTGCTCGTAAGTTTGAGTATCTTAGCCCGGTGAGCGTACTTGCTATTCTTGACTTTGGGAAGCGCTGGCCGGACAAGGGTAATGCAAAGTTTTGATAGCAGTAAGATGGTTAGGCTAGAGTTGACTGCCTTGATGCGTGTGTTCCGCGCCCCTTTGTAAGAGACACGTTTAGGTCTTCCGCACATATGAGAAAGAGATGCAAGACATTTTGAGAATGGCCCGTTTTGGGCGAATTTCTTAACTTTATGTAATTTTATTCATATTTCCTCCCATGGGTTTGTAGATGAGCTAAAATACCAATTTAAACTTGTTTCGGTCGTTTAGTTATGTGAGTAGGCTGAGGTAAAATAAGAAATATTTAGATATCCAACTAAGATATTTTTTTAAGGTATCATGTTACGGCTGTTATCAGTTAACCAATAATAATTATAGTTAATTAGTCCACCATTAGTCAATTTCTATGATTTTTATATTATAATACATCTGAAAATAAGGTTTTATTATTTCCTAATCTGGTCGATAAGGCGTTTAGAATAAAGCTTAATAAAAAAAATAACAATAGCTTTGCGATGATGGAAAACATAGTCAGGAAAGCGATCTAATCGTGACATGGTTTGGTTTTCCCTCTAGGTTTGAAGGCGGACGCTCTCGTACAATCAAGAGAAAAAGTAAGGTGAAAAAGTGTTAACTTACTTTTGCTCTCGATTGTGAACTCGGGCTCTTTTAAACAACAACTGGAAAATCGCGAGGAAGAAAACATTACTCAATACAAACTATAGAAAGATAGCACATCCATCACGCCACATTTCAATCGCTTCACAAAAACTCTCACAATCCAATACCAACCCGTGCTATAATTTAAAATAAAATCCCGCCTTTAACACGCGAACCTCGCATTCAACATTAAAAGCACAGAATCCCACAAGTGGCGTGTACTGAATATAAATTGAAAGGAAAACCAGGTCTTAGGGTAAAACCTAGACGTAGACAGCGAGTACTTTTGAGCATAGCCGATGAAGGCTGAGGAATTGAGCTGGAAATGCGTGCTGTAACAGTGAGATAAGATGACGCTGAAGCTTGGTTCTAAATGAAAACTTAAATATATCTACATATAAAAACTACGGTTAAAAGCTAAAATTAGGTTTTTCTACTTCAGCATTATAATCTGTCAGTTAGATGACTAACCGCAGTATTAAAACAATAAACTTTTTCTCAAACATGCAATGAAATATTGATGTTATGTTCCTTATAATAGGCTGCGAAGTATAACGTTTCAGGTGCGGCTAGGACAAGAGGTGGTTAATGCAATTTCATACAAATGTTGCAGGCCTAGGCTGGTCAAGTCCTCTTTTTTAATTTCTATTCCACATAAATTTGTGGCACAGGCATCATGACATTCTGCCACTATGCGTATTAAAAACAAAACTTTGATATTTTTTGTTGTTTATTTCATTGCATGTTTGAGAAAAGCACTATACATACCTCGGCGGGAAATATGGGGTTGCCCGCCTGAGACCTATCCGACCTCGCACCGCTCGGTGGTCTATATGTCTTCGGCCGGCAACCCCTTTCGTCCCGGCCTCTGTACTAATGTACTATTTATACATGCATGTCTATACCATAGACAAGTCATAATATGACTGGTGGGAGAATGGACATGGATTTCCATACATTATTATACAATTGTTGTTGTTTTTTTTAAAGAGGCACACGTCAAAGTCCGTATTTTACTACCATATCGAGTTTGAATTTAAATCAAACTATTTTGCTGTCGTAGAAAAAATATTGTATGCAACGTTACATAATTAAGGCGCCTTCCTGACTTGTCCATGCGGAGGCGGTACGATATGAGAAAACTGTCAGCTGTCAGTGTCAACCGATACTGCCCCAATTCTGCGCATGGTATTACTACTGCGCAAACGTTTTACTGACAGTATTTCGTCAACTGAGGAAATCTCAAATCAGCTAGCTTACGTCAAAGAGCAAAGTACCTATGACATATCGATCCCACACGTCAGGAAGTCGCCTAAGTTTCTAAAATTCTCGAGTCTTTAATAACAAAACGAGCGAGTTTTGTTACAGCGACTCGCGGGTTTTAAGCACCCTTATTAAATACTACACAAAGTTGCAAGATTTGGGAGCTAATGATATCCATCACACTTCCTCGTAAAGAGCTTCATAACGTGTAAGCGCGCAGAGTATTGTATTGCATTTTTAGTTCGACTTGTTTTTAAATTGTACCTTAATAACCTATACGTCAGTTTTAAGAAATATTTTTTATTATGAGTTGACTACGTACTGTAAACCAGATGTACCTCGCTAATCACCTTGTTTTGTTGTTAGAGTACCGGCAGATTTATTTACTGTATTTGAATAACCCTTTATTTCTTTGTTCTAACTCGCTTCTTACACACAATATTAGTTAAGTTCTGATGTGAGTGAAATTAAATGGGAAATGAAGTATCTTAAATCTATATTTTAAGGCGAAGGGGTGGGCAAGCTCTTTCCATACAAACTTTGTGCAAGTTTTTCTTCGTTTGTGTTTGCACTCCAGTTACTATTTTTGGTCCATATGCTTATTTTTTTGTTAGCTATGTCTTGATGTTTTTCTTTTTTAAATTTAATTATTTTTTATTATTCTTTTTTAGAAATAATGCAAAATTTAAACATCAAGTTCTGCGTATATCCAATATGTACCAACAAAAAATAAAATTAAATGCTGTAGTGCCAAAACTAACGCATAAAACTTCCACAACCTTTGTATGGAGAATGGCTTGACCTATCCTGCGCCTTAATTTAAATATAGTGATTGTAAACCTATCTACATTGTTCTTCACTCTTAAAACATAATTTAAATGAATACCAGATGGTTTAGAACGAGGCTTCACATATATTTTGTCGTAGTTAATAAAGCTCTTCCACTTTTTCTTTCAAGTCATCAGTATATAAAACTCCAGCTTATTTTATAATTCGCTATCAAAGTAGGTTTCACAAAATGGCGGCCGGTTACTCAGGCATCGAGAACACTCCAGATCTCGTAAGATAACCCTTTCCTGTAGCACCCTTCGGATTCACGAGGCCCCTTTTGACTATGCTATTTTTTCCTTTACATTGGATATATGTTTTATAGGTATTAAATTGCCATCGATGAAGTGAGTGCCAGGTTTAGAGCGGCGAAGTGAAGACGAGGGGCAATTATTTAGTGGCTTTTTTAGCACATTTTTTGCTTAGTCCTTTATGTTAGCGATCTATAAAAAACATGTTTGTTAATAACTGTTAAAATGCCATTGAGCGTGACAATTTCAAAGCTGCAATAGTGTAACATACTTAGTAGCGGGTTCGACAGCTTTATTTACTAGGAAAACTCTTTGCGTAGGGCTACGTTTTATTATTGAAGCTAATCGCCGATATTGAGTTGCAACTGCCAAGTTTACATTGCTCGACTAGTTTTCAAGTTAAAATTCTTATAAATAATGTTTGGCAGATATAATGTAGTTTTGGGAGATGTAGTAGATATTGTCAGTTGACAAACTTTGACTTGACAGTTGACAAGTATTGAATTCATATGTGTTTGTAAAATTTTGTATTCAGAATAAAAGTTGTGCCTTAAACACTCCACGTATTTGCAGATAACTTTAGAATTATCATACAATTAATAAAAGAACCTACACGAATAACATCTAAAAGACACGAAATAATTTCTCTTTTAATGTCTTTCTACTAAGTTACTTACTTACTCCTCTGGCGCAGCGACCCAATGTGTGTCTTGGCCTCCAAAGGCTTTAGATTAATGGCTTACTTTAGATTATTTTTTTACTCATGACTCCATTGTGTCGTATAAAAACTGGGAATGTTCGCCTAATTTATTTCATCCAATGGACTTCATCGGCCCAGAAACTCCCTCAGTCATCCTACAGTACATAATTACGTTCCACAGCCGCGGGGCACGACCTCGATACAAAGACCGGAACGAACATAAATAAGTAAGCGGACACAAGGTCACAAACAACTCTCACCGAAGAATCGTGTATCAGTACTTGAACCTTGGCGGGATAACGTTGATGAGATTCTAAAAATATATCAAGGTTTTGGGATAAGCAGGTCGGAAAATAATAATGAAGGAGGTGAAGACCGGAACTATGTAACACCGCTACTCGTACTTGGCTTTGTAGTGTAGCTATGCAGTCTTGATTGTGAGCAAGGACATTAGAGCTACCATGGATGCAGTGTTGAGAGTTGGAGGAACTGCTTTTGTCTCTTGCTGTTAATACTAAGAAATAGGAATCCACTACGAAACCTTAAATCACGGAAAGGTCGGTTACGCGCTTGATGGCAAGCGGTCACCGCAGCCTATGGACGCCTGTGACTTTAGGAGCTTCACATCCGCGTTGTCGATCGTTTACAAATGTATACACTCCTTTCGTGAAGAACCCCCTACTGTAGCCCCTCGGGACATTCTCGGCTCTTTCCACAATTGGAGCATCCGAGGGAGAGAATTCCTCTGAAACCGTACCGTACGCGACTATTTAGGTTCTATGGTGTTGGATGAATACCCTGCCGACGGTGAGCGGTGCGATGCTGGAAAGCGACCGTGGTCATGACGTCAAACAGTTCTTCGGAGCAGAACCCGTTATACAAGCGATAGAACACGCACAAAGAGGAAAGTTTCTTCTTAAACTTAACGGTTCAATATCGCCAGTGAATTTGGGATCATCGTACACTTGTTTGTATATAAAAATGTTTACTGTCCATTATCATCAGAGAATTTTCATAATTACACCTTCTTCGGCACACCTATTAGAATAATATGGCAATTTTACAACATCGTAGTGACCGATTCTTGCATCACGAAACTGCAGTTGCATTCTCATCAAGCAATTAACCAATTAGCATATAATTTTTCACTCAACGCAAAGCGGCGTTACCAGTACAACAGCGCCTTAAATTTCCACCGGCGGCCATTGAAATTGGTGCACCGAATAATTACATTGCTACAATTATTATTACACCGTACCACGTATCGTATTGGCAATATTGTCGGGTAATATTGCTGGGTAATATTCGAGCGACGGTAATGCGGTGCGATTAGTGGAATCGACGATAATTACCGGCAGGTTTCAATAATGGCACCCTATTTGGATGGACCGTGTAACTTTGTGTTTAGTCCGTTAGGTTTTAGCCAGAATGTGAAATGAGGAGGCGGAATCAAAGGCTCGGTTTTTATTGTTATAAACAGTGGGTGTGGCCTGTAATACGAGCAAAAAATTTTAAGTACGCTCCCTTAGAGCATCTGCAGTAAGCTCTTTTGTCAAAAAATAGCAGTTTAATCAACTCTCACATAATGAGGGGCCTTAAAACACGAGTGTGGTTTTATGAAACTTTTAAATATTGTATAGCACGTCCATATCAGATCTTTGCTCAGTTGCTACACGGCTAGCTGGTAGTGATTCTTTAGTTTAGGATGCGACTTTATGTTTTTTAGTTTACCAATTGTACTTCCATAGTTGCGCCACCTACAATACTTTTGATTTGTGTAAAGGTCGTCTGGTAGAAAATGTCTCGTGGCATAAAGGACGCCTTTTGTGCGTTAATATACTTTTTACACAATAAATGATTAAATAAATAAACATTAGGGTAACATAGACTAGTAAACGAATTTATTAGATTCCCGCAACTAAAAATGTCGTTCAGTTTTGGCATTTAATGCGCAATCACTTAGTCCGAAATCCGTCCATTTGTAACGATACAGCAAAATTATAGCCAGAAAGCCTGAAATGAACGAGCGTTGGGGGTTATTTTGAAACTTACCTTCCACATTTCAATATGATTTAAAGGACAATTTACATGGTTGAAGGAATTGACAACATTTCATATATATTAATGATAGTTTTTATTGTCCGGCTCGAAAGAATGCAAAAGTTAAAGATACACGTGTTTTTTTTTTTATATTTGCAAAAATCCTATATTTTATGCGATAATCCATGAATATTATTAGTTTTTATAAAAAAGGGCGTATGTAACAAACGTCCAACTATGAGCTGAATGACTTCATAGCTGTGTTTTATACACTTAAAAAACGTTGTAAATTATTACAAAATTTAATGTGGACTTTGACATTTTAGTGTGCTAAAACAGTTATACGAAAAGTGACAAGTTGACATTTCAGTGAAATGAACATTCAATAGCCCTAGGTTTCAGTGATATAGCCCTCCGAATTGCTAAACTTAAGTGGCAGTGGGCGGGGCACATAGCACGTAGAACCGATGGCCGTTGGGGCGGAAAGGTTCTCGAGTGGTGACCACGTACCGGAAGGCGTAGCGTGGGCAGGCCCCCCACACGGTGGACCGATGACCTGGTGAAGGTCGCGGGTGTCCGCTGGATGCGGGTGGCGCAGGACCGGTCATTGTGGAAGTCTTTGGGGGAGGCCTATGTCCAGCAGTGGACGTCTTTCGGCTGACATGATGATGATGATGATGATGAACATTCAATCTCAAGAGTACCCCAGACTAGACGTCAAAGAAAATACCGCTACCAAGCGAGATGGTCATATACCGAATAGAAGGAGAGCGACAGAGAGGGAAATATCATTTGTTGTCCTTGTCATAGTTCCGCTTTTCTTTATTTGCCTCATTGTCATCTAAACGTCATGTAAAATAGTTTGAGGCAAATAAACGATTACCCGCCCAAATTACAGAGGTTGTTCATGGTAAGCCACTGTAATTTGGGCAAGTGCAGAGAACAAGAAATTCGCAAAGAATGGTGATAAATTGAAACACGACCGAAGGGAGTGTTTTAAATCGACACGAGTTGCGAATTACCTGTTCGCACGTGTATCGTACAACGTTTTACAGTACATATGGTTCTTTAAAGTTTCGACATACTCGTATTCTCGTAATCTGCTGATAACCGCACTCGTGCGGTAAAGTAGCACCATATGTACTGTAAATACTATTACGGTGTTTACCTTTAAGTGATTGTTACACTTAGCAAGTGGACTGATAATGTAATTTAGATTATTGTATAATTTAGTGTAAACAATTGTGAAACCATAATAAAAAAATAAAAATAAAAATAAAAAATACACTTTTTGAGCTCACATTATGGCACGAGAAATACATCGAAAAGCGAAACGTAACTCTCGAGTTGGCCCCTTGGTGACTGGCGTCCAGAGAATTGGCCGTCCGCTGCGGCTTCTGCGTCTGACGCGGTGCGGAATGAATTCCGCACCGACTTAATTTAACGCAATTTTTGTATCTTTCAAGTTATTGTTAATGTAATATAAGCGAAGCAAAATGTAAAGTACTTTATTAGAAATTTCATGCTCTTATTGTCCATACACTGATAAAAGACTATCGTCTTAAGACACTGCGGAATATTGGGCGAAAAGATGTGCCGTAGCTTCCCGAACACTGCCCAGTCCAGTTGGATTCGATAATTAACCGGACCGGACCGGTCAGTGTAGAAGTCTTTGGGGGAGGCCTATGTCCAGCATTGGATGTCTTTGGACTAACATGATGATGATGATGATGATGATTGCCCATGAAAAGCATTTATTAAATAGTTCGCAAGTACCTAGCGAAACCGATTGCAAAGAGCGTACTAATATCTTAAAGGCCGGCAACGCACTTACAACCCCTCTGGTGTTGCGAGTGTCCATGGGCGGCCACCATCAGGCGATTCGTCTGCTCGTTTGCCACCTATGTCATAAAAAAAAAGAAAAAAAAAACACCTCGGATTTATAAGTCCAACAAACATTGAGTCCGATCACTACTCGTACTATCAGGGGGTTTGTTCAATTGTGTCTACTTTTGAAATAGTTGCTTCAAAAACATAGTTCAACATCGTGTCAATACAGCCGTCTATAGGTATGGAATGCAAAAAATTCGAGCTAAAACATTCCAAACCAAATTCATTCAGCGAAACACAAAAGTGAAAATGCGAAATACTCCGCAGCTTTGTTGGTCGCGTTGGTAAATTTCATAGTTAGATTTGGCAAAATAGAAAACTGCAATGCGTGAAATGTGTGTTAGTGTAGAACTGAGCAATCACCAAAATGAATATTTTGTGGTGCATCAAAATTTGTTTCAGTCAAGTGCCATCCTCAATTTATTCAAGAATCAAACATTTACTCGTGACAAACAAACGTTCCACTTTATCTTGTAAATTCGCTAACGGAAATAAAGCGAAAAATTAGAACATAAAAATGTTGTATAAATAATCCAACAAGATATAAGGCTGTTTGATAAAAATGAGTTTCCGAGAAAACTCATCACGTTTTTGATCAAAACTTGGTTAAATTTTGAAATCAAATAATCAACACACAAATATGTTTTCTCAGTACTCAGTTCTGAATTTGCGTTAGGGTCGCGTGAAACGATCAGAAATCCATAATTTATGCCAAAATTCCTCACACCTCATAGCGTGGCTGAATACACGAAATTAGCTGCTAAATTATTAAGGACACATTTGAACTTGACGAATTAAGTTGCCACTCAAGCCGGGTAATATTTAGCACCCCATTTATATTTGGGACAGGGTTTAGGTATTCCTTTTCATGCCATCTGGCAGTCTCCGAATATTCACGACGTTCATTTTAAAATTAGGTCTTTGTTGATGGAATATATTAATCTACCGCATTCTTCTTGTTAATACAGTGGACGTCAAAAGCATATACACATTTTTCGCTTTTAGGCGCATCCACCACCACCATTATCAGCCAAAGGACGTTCACTACTGGACATGGGCCTCCCCCAAATTCACGGGGGGTATATGCCATAATCGCCACGCTTGGCATGCGGGTTGGCGATTGCAGTATCTCCACCGCACTCCAGGGATGCTGCTGCCCATCCCCCGGTGGTATTGGTCGTAGTTTTAGGACGTACCCGGGTCCACACCCGGGTACCCGGGTCCCGGGTCGGGGGTTTAGGCGCATAAAATTAGCGAAACCTGGACATAATTCGATAACTGTAATTTTCTTTTTCTACGATTTAAAGTATTGTTAGATATAGTTAAAATAAAAAGAATTAAACATGTTAAGGCTCCTCCGCGTCAATGTTAAAAAAACAAAATACTAAATTCTAAACACATTTTAATTTCGTAAGCAAGCCATAATAAATAACTTTGTTAAAGTACCTGTATTATGATAAGAAAAAATATCATTTAATCAATTATCGTGGATATTTTTTGTTTAATATGATTCTTATAGTACTAATACAAATGTTGACGGCCTGTTTAGCCTAGTTGGTAGTGACACTGCCTCCGAAGCTAGAGGTCCCGGGTTCGAATCCCGGTCAGGGCATTATTTGTGCATTAAGCATGGATTTTGTTTTTGGGTCATGGATGTTTTCTATGTATTTAAGTATGTATTTATCTATATCAGTATGTATATCGTCGTCTAGTACCCATAGTACAAGCTTTGCTTAGTTTGGGACTAGGGCGATTTGTGTAAGATTGTCCCCCAATATTTATTAATTATTTATTTATATTAAACAAAAAATATTCACGATAATTGATTAAATGATATTTTTTCATATCATAATACAGGTACTTTCACAAAGTTATTTATGGCTTACTCAAGAAATCAAAATGTGTTAAAAAAATATTTTTTAACACTGACGCGGAGCCTTAAAATGTTTAATTCTTTATATTTTGAGTATAACTAACAAAACTTTAAATCATAGAAAAAGAAAAGTACAGTTATCGAATTATGTCCAGGTTATGCTAATTTTATGCGCCTATTTATTTAACATAGTAAGGTGCACAAGTGTAAACATATCTTTGGTTTTTAATGCTCAGTCATTCGCGCACGAGCCAATTGCACAACAATTAAACATAGTCAAGAAACTACTTATGTCTACATTTCAATTGACTCTATTGTTTTGCGAAAATTACCCATATGAATGGTATAAGTAATTTTTCGTTACGTAAAGAATGCAATTATAATGTGGTCATAATTAAGTTCTTAACTGTGTACATTTTCATTGCAATTCACACATTATTGTTCAATTTACAATATCTATGTACATATATAGGGTGATTCAGGAGACGGTAGCAGGACCAACACTACATACATAGTAAATGGCAATGAATCGTTCACCATTGTATTTAAGTGAAACACCCATACCTTTTTCCTGTACTTTAATTTTTGATAACTTAAAGTTTAACTCTCTACAATCATGGTCACCCTACAACAACTGGTTTATAAAGATTAAACCTCTAACTGTTATGACAGTACTTTAATTATGAAGAAAGTAAATTGTCACATTGAGTGAGATACGATATTTCAAAAGTAATCGGACTCAGATGACATTCAATTTGAAACGTATCACTTGACTGAAGTATTCTGATTGTAGAGTGACCATGAATTTCGTAAATAATTTAAAACATTTTGTTTTTAACACCAAAGATAAATTAACGTTAATTTCACTAATAGCGGTACGAAGCAGTAGCTTATGATCTACTGAATCCGTAGTGTTGAGCTTGCTCACGTCTCCCGAATCACCCTGTATATAAGACAAAACAGGAAAATATAGTACACAGTTTTCATATTCGTATTCATTTATTCATGCCATTTAGATACAAAATACTTTAATCGGGTGCAGCAGCAACTAAAGCTTAAAAATATTCATTTATTTATTGTAACAACACAAACCAACCAACCACCATCACTTCGCTGGGGATGAAGTGGGAGGAAATAACCCATACTGCCCAAGACCGAAGCAAATGGAGGGAATTGATTTGAACCCTACACCCCAGCAGACTAGAGGGTAATGGGACAAAGAAGAAATAACAACATAAAAATAAAAACAATCGCTTGTCATGTTTATCTGAAAAAATCTTCCAGTGTAGTAATATTTTAAAATCCAATTGAAAATCAGGAATAATAGGCTGGTTTGTCACTATCATTGTATGTAAAATAAATAAATATGTAAAAGATTGTTATTATTCGAAAACCACTTTATGTCGAGTTTTACATTGGGAACACGTGTAGTAGAAATAATTTAATATTGTAAATGATACGCCTTAATAATGATACTTACGTAATACGTATACTTAGATCGCTAGAAATTGTGTGACCCCTAAAAGAAGTAGAAGGTAGTTTTGGGTGCAATACCGAAAATTTGTGTTAAACGGTCTCTAAAAAAAAATGGCTGTGCCAAACAGGTGAATGCATTTGTGTTCAGTTGGATCAACTTAGATACTTTACACCAAAAACAATTAAACAAATATAAAAGCTTTGTAGTGATATTTGCAGTGTCTGCGCGTGTCGTTTAGAGAATCGCTTGTCCGTATTTCAAAGCACTTAAACTAAAAGTTTCAATCCAAAAAGTATTACAGCTTAGCTCCTCCGTTCCGAAGATTCCCCCTTAATACTTCTATCTCACGGCCCCACTAGCCCAGTTTTTAGCAAATACTCACAATAATATTGGCAAACGCCTTTCAAACCGCATCTATTGAACGCGCGCTATTGACGTCGGCTTATCTCACTGCAATGTACACACACCTTCCGTTGGTATGTTTGCGTTATGATAGACACCGGAGGACAAAAATGCAGGAAAAATCACGCTCGCTCCAATTTTTAACAACTTGGTTGGTATTTGGTGTTATTCGGTTCCAGATATTTTTTAGATAGAGACCGAGGTGTGAATTAGTACCGGTTATGGAAGAGATGCCACCAGAACAGGCACTGACAGTTTGTTTTTATATGCTCTAACTGTAAAAACGTGATTTTACAGTGATATGATTTTACATCACGAAGCGTTCGTGGCCCCGCGGCGCCCGCGTACCGCGTGCGGTATGCGAGGCTAAGCAATGTCGGGCGCGGTCAGTCCTTGGATGGGTGACAGAGGGAGACCGCTTTGAGTAGTTACTGACAGAGCGCTCCCGTGCTTTGGAAGGCACGTTAAGCCGTTGATCCCGGCTGCTGTCTACGATAGCAGTCGTTAAGCCAAGTTAGAGGCCTTCAGGCGGCTTGAGAACATCTAACAGTCAAATTTAATATAAAATGAAACCACGTTTTATTTGTTGAAAGTCAACGGACGGAATGAATTTATTTTAAAAGCCGGAAGTAATTGTACAAACCAAAGACAATAGACCGGACATACAATCTTACCAACACTATACTAGTTTAGTTGATGTTACCATACATAAATCATACATTTTAACACCCCATCTACATCAAATAAACTAAAAATTCTAAAGAAACAGTTTGACTAGCACTGGCTTACTCCCATAGCTTCTATACATTTATAATGTTTAATAACACACAGAGCTTTTGTTAGAATGTCAGCAGGCATAGAAGTGGTTGGCATATACTTTAGACTAACAACTTTGTCACTCACTGCATCCTTTACAAAATAGTATCTTATATCAATGTGTTTACTTTTTCTATGACACGAATTATTTGCCACCAACTTCTGTGCACTCTGACTGTCATTATATAAAGGCACAGTACACAAATCACCTGTTATTTCACAAAGAAAAGCTCTTAAATACATAGCTTCTTTGCAAGCCTCCGTTATAGACATAAGCTCAGATTCCATACTTGATAGGGCCACAGTCCTCTGTTTCTTGCTCTCCCAGGAAACAGCTGATCCTGACATTAGGGAACAATAGCCCGTATAAGATTTACGGTCTACAACATTACTTGCCCAATCGGCATCAACATACCCCTCAAGTTCAGCTTTTCCCTTCATATACTTCAAACAATATTTTTTTGTTTTCATTAAATATCTGAGAATTCGTTTTGCATAGTTCCAGTGCACATTTGTATGACATTTATTAAATTGACTAAGGAAACTGACACTGAATGCAATATCAGGCCGTGTTAAAACAGACAGATATAATAAACTTCCAATCAGCTGTTGATATGGAATCTGTTTGTCACAAGTCTCACATTTTTCAAGATTTAACTTGCATTCCATTGGAGTAGTAGCACCTTTACAGTTTAACATATTAAATCTATCCAGTAATTGCTCAACATACTCTTCCTGGTCCAATGTAACAACATTTGCTTTCTTATCAACTTTTACACGCATACCTAGGCATTGTTGAACTTGTCCTAGATTTTTTATTTTGAATTTAGAACTCAATGCACTCACTAATTTCTCAGTTTCTTCCTTACAGTTGGAATAAACAAAGAAATCGTCTACATATAATGCAATGATAATCTTAATCTCATTACACATTTTAGTAAACACACAAGGTTCTAACTTGCATTTATTAAATCCTAATTCACATAAGCATTGTTCAACTCTCTCATACCAAGACCTGGATGATTGTTTCAAACCATATATAGCTCTGTTAAGTTTAACAATAACCTTTACTTTATTTTCACAAGAAATATTTGGTTGAACCATATATATATCCTCTTTAAGGTAACCATTTAAAAAAGCTGTTTTAACATCCAGATGGGTAATATCAAAATTTAACTGTACTGACAACGCAAATAACAGTCTTAAAGTCGAGTGTCTGACTACAGGCGAGAATGAATCCTCATAGTCTATACCTGGCTTCTGTGTGAAGCCTTTAGCCACTAAACGCGCCCTGTAACGCACACTTTTATCACTTTCAACCTTTTTTTTAAACACCCATTTACACTGCACTAAGGTCTTACCTGAAGGCAACTTGTCGACTGGCACCCACGCTTGATTTTCCTCAAACGCTCGCAATTCGTCCTGCATTGCTTCAATCCATAAATCTTTGTCAGGACTATTTAGAGCTTCATGAACACTTACAGCATCGCTGATACATTCTGGGTTTGATGTTGTGCACAGGTTAGTATATCCATAGCGTTCTGGCTGCTTTCTGACACGCTTAGGTAAAACTTCCACAGGTGGTTGCTCCTCTTCTGTCTCCTGTAATTGCTGCAAGGTGGTGTCTAAATCAGATTCAGCATTGCCATATTCAGATTCTACAGAAAGGTTCAGATCTGAGTGCTCAGGTTCATTCTTAATTTCTGTTTTCTCCTGCTTCTCATCACAGACAGAGTTTTTAATGTCACAAGTATCCCCTTCTGAAACTGATACTCTGACATCTGAACATTTCTTATCAGTATTTTCATGAATAATTACATCCCTACTTGTAGTGATACATCTTTTTATTGGATCATAAACCCTGTATCCCTTGACATTTTCAGAGAAACCAACTAGGATATGCTTCTTCGACTTAGTATCCCACTTAAGTCTCTTCTCTTTTGGCACATGAACCATAACTTGGCTTCCAAAGATTCGGATGTGACTTAAATCTGGCTTCCTATTGGTCCAGAGCTCAAAAGGTGTCTTGTTATTTATACTTGATGACACTGACCTGTTCCTAAGATATACAGCAGTATTTGTGGCTTCTGCCCAAAACTTCTTATCCAAGTTTGCATCAAATAACAAGCAACGAGCTCGCTCTACAATAGTACGAATATTTCTTTCGCTGAGGCCGTTTTGCTCGGGACTATAGGCATTTGTCTTTTGGTGTATTATGCCAGCCTCCTTTAAGTAACTTTCAAACTCATTGCTGCAAAACTCTGAGCCTCCATCCGTCCTGAATATCCTAATTTTACTACTCTGTTGGTTCTCACTCATTGCCTTAAATTCCTTGAAGTACTTAATAACTTCACTTTTTGCTTTGAGAAAGTAAATAAAAGCCATACGAGAATAATCATCAACAAGGATGAGGAAATACCTTGATCCGCCAATAGATGTTGACTCCATAGGTCCACAGACATCACCATGTATAGTATCCAGAACCTTGGTACTCCGGGTCCCTGTGTGACCAAAAGGTAAGCGAGATTGCTTTCCTTCACAACACACGGTGCATGTACTTTTGTCAAGCACTGACTTGTCACTGAATGATAAACCCGTAACTGCTCCATCTTTCATAGCATTCAAGTCCTTCATATTCAAATGACCCATTCTTCTGTGCCACACTTCACAACTTACTGAAGAAGACGACGTAAACAAACAATGTTTGTAATCCATAACCAACTTATATACACCATCGACTAAGTCCACCACGGCTACTAATTCGTTGTGTTTGTTGTAAACATTGCAGCTTTTCTCTTTAAACTGAACTCTGTTGCCGTTTTTAATCAACTGACTTATCGAAATCAGGTTCGTAGTGAGGTTAGGAACGCACAAAGCGTCTTTCAATGTTACTTCATATTTACAATTTGGAGTCACAGTCACGATATTCACATCACCCGAGCACAATACTGGCATAGCACTTTGGTTAGCTGCTATAATCTCCTGGACAATGGGCGTAAAACATGTATTCTCCATCATGTTTTGTTCAAGCACTAGATGGGTACTTGCCCCGCTATCTAGATAAAAATCGTGTTTACTGAAGTTTCCATTCAGAAATACAGCAGAAAAAGCATGAGTCTTCTTTATTTGTTCTGTTTGGTTACTAGACTGACACTGGTTTCTGTAATGACCAAATTGTTTACACTTATAACATTTATAAGCTAAGATGGTTTGGACATGTAGAGAGGATGGATGAAAGAAGATTGACAAAACGAGTGTATGAAGGAAGAGTGGATGGAAAAGTTGGAAGGGGAAGACCTCGGCGAACGTACTCCGACCAAATCGGAGACATTCTGCAGAAAGGCCAGGTCAGGAGTACCCTAAATCGGCGCGCATGCATGAAGAATGTTATGAAAGTTCATGAAGCGAAAGTTGTATGTCAGGATCGTAGCAAGTGGAAATCCGTGATCTCTGCCTACCCCTATGGGAAACAGGCGTGATTATATGTATGTATGTATGTATGTTATAACATTTAATTTTCTTCTCCGAATTGTTATTGTTGACATTGACACTTCCCATGGACATAGAAGATCCTTCGCCAATTGTTTTGCTATTCTTGCTAGAGCCGCCAACTTTAAAATTTTGCTGTCGACCATGCTGCCCTCTACTCAAGAATGCGTTACCAACTCCACAATCATCACCTGCCAAGTCAATTAATTTCGTTTTGATGACATCTGCAGTAATGGCGATCCCGGTATGTTCTATTGCCATTAGCATTGGCATGTATTTTTCAGGCAAACCAGCTAACATTAAACAGCCAATCCACTCGTCGTTCACTTTAGAACCAGTTCCTGATAGTTTCTGGGCCGTCTCAATGATTTGCGTAACATAATTTGTCATTGAATCACTGCTGTCAAGCCGGATCGAAATTAAATTTCGCAGCAACGAAATTCTGCGGGTGAATCCAGAATCATCAAACATAGTTTGTAGCTTGGTCCATAAATCTTTGGTGGACGTCGCGTCCTTTATATGAACATATAGCGACGGGTCGATCGTAAGGATTAATTTAGCTTTGGCTTTTGAATCTTCTGTGACTGTTGATGCGGCAGGCTCTACTTTTATAGAATTTTCGGTGCCTTCCAAAATCAACAAATTCTCCACAGCGAAAGCCCATTCTCGATAATTCTCTCGCCCCTTCAACTTCGGTATACTAGTCAGGAACGAATTTGAAGCCATTGTTATATTACGGCACGAATCACTCGGAATACAATCCTTTAGCTCTGTTTCAATTTAATCTGTGTTAGCTGCATAAAAAAATCACTTTCAACTAAACCTAAAGGGCATAGCTGCGTCCATAACCTAATATAAAATGAAACCACGTTTTATTTGTTGAAAGTCAACGGACGGAATGAATTTATTTTAAAAGCCGGAAGTAATTGTACAAACCAAAGACAATAGACCGGACATACAATCTTACCAACACTATACTAGTTTAGTTGATGTTACCATACATAAATCATACATTTTAACAAAATTGCCCACTCACTTGACAAGCCTATTCCCAATATTTAAGGTCTAGTTTCCCCTCGGGTTGGAAGGTCAGACGGCAGTCGCTTTCGTAAAAACTAGTGCCTACACCAATTCTTGGGATTAGGTAGCGGATCCCGGGCATCCCTCAGGATGCAAGTGTACTGGGAATAACGCTAGGATGATGATTTTACATCTGGGAAAGTCTATCAGAGCAAAAACCGGATTTTTGTCCATTGGCTTCAAAATTGTATATTGCTTAGTCTGTTTTTTTTTATACAACGACGGTGGCAAACAAGCTTACGGCCTGCCTGATGGTAAGCAGACACCGTAGCCTATGGACACTTGCGACTCCAGAGGAATCACAAGTGCGTTGCCGACCCTCTATTGACTTGGGAATGCGCTGTGTTGTTTACATGAGAAAGTCCCTGAGCTGGTGTCGCAACCGTTTTGCTAAAACGTAATGTACCTTATTTTCATTGACATAGGTTTAAAAACCATATACTTGTATTAATAACATCGATGCTACTACCCCCATCTTAAATAGCCGTGTCGTAAAATAAACAGTTGACATTTGTACGGTTCCCCTTTCTCGTCATTTAATAACCCGGTATAATGTCACATTTAGTTTCGCTTCCCGAACATATCACACAAACGTTACTCAGATATATCACGTATTATAAGCGGGATGCAATGCAATAAGTAGTTACTTGTATTATAGTTTAGAAATAAATTTGTTATCGAGATTGAGTTTGATCATTCTGTTTTAACGCTATATTATCGTTTTATTTCTTCGCAATACCGACAAAAGTTTAATGATTGGTACATTTCGAACTGTTTAATGTAATTCTTAGATATGTAACAATGTATTTTAAAGCAGCTCTATTTTAAGTCACTTTAAGAGACGGTAAGATCCTGGTGACAGAACAGTTGGTTGGATCATTTCCTTGCAAGTTATGGCCACGAGCAATCAAAACGGGTACCTACCTTGTATCGAATGGTCTTACAGACTGATCCGTTTTATTTGATCCTGAGTGTAATTATAAGTCGACCGTTTAACTAAGATGGCGCTGGAAGCTCCATTTGACGCTATCCCCTCTGAATATGGTCAAGCCATAACACGAACAACATACAAAATAAGGATCTAAAAACAGAAAACTACTTATGATTTTTCTTGGCCGCTTGTGAGTAACAGAAGGGTCACAAGCAACGCCGTCCTTTTTATTGAATTGATAATTCGTTACATTGACAACTATGTAGAGACATATTGTACAGGATACCTGGGGGCATAGCATATGTGCAGGACGGCGAATTAATATTAGTGTTATTTTCACTGCAAGTAACCAGTCATAGGTGCACTCGTGCACAGCATATGTATTTGTTTTGGTAATACTGATGTATTCATTATACTATAAACATATCTTCTTAATAAGATATGCTATTTTTAAATATTGCAATCAGTTTTAGATGTACTACGAATATATGCAAATTTAATTTCCACACCAAAGATTACAACTTATCCTGCTGCATGAATACAAAACCTCAAATATTTCACGTCAGTATTAGATTCCCACTCTTAGCTTGCAACAGCATAACTCTGTTACAGAATATCTTTGGATTCACAATACGCGCAGAGAGAAACCATCGAAGTAGAAAATCACATTTTCAATACGTTTTATTGCAAAGCATATTTTTGTTCACATATTTTACGTTGGCGGTCTTGAATAGTATTATGTCTTACGGTACGAAGGAGTTACTCTTTTACAATAGAGATGTTAAGATCTGAAATAATAGAACAGTCAGTATTATGTGAGTTTTCCATTTCTCAACTGACGGAATTATGTAGAGATCTCTACATAAATAGGCACAGTTGATGTGCAGTCATTTGGAGTTTGCTTTTGCAAATAATATTATTATAACTGAGAATTGAACTGCGATTCGAATGCTTTTGAGTTAACTTCGTTTATTGGAAGGTCTCGTTTCAGCTTCGGCAAAAATGCTTTCGTATATCTGGCTGGCGGATGACGGATGTCCTGATTTCCCACGGTTCTTTTTTACAGGTCATATTTCTCAATCTAATGTCAACCGTGAAATATTGTGAGCAGGTTTTATAATGGATTTTTTAGTAGTCAGTTTTTTTAAATAAATAAAAAAATTAAAAAAGCGAGGTCTGCAACCAGACACTACACTAGGTTATAGTGTTTAGTAATTTATTTTCTTCCGGTTCCATGGTTGAGAATATCAGCATAAATAGTTTCAGAGTGAGAATTCGACATCTTAGAAGTGCTTTGGTATACACGCTCGCTGATAAATATTAAAATTGAATTTATTTTTGCATCGAATACTTTACTAGTTAGTTACTTCTATACACCAACCTGAATATTTTTGTCATCATAGCTACTTATAAATACCACTTGATGCCGTTTTCGTCGAGTTCACGGCGAGAGCTCCCTGAGGTCCCTTTGGATTTTTTTATAACATAATAACATAATTCTTACAACTACATGGCGAACAAGCTTACGGACTGCCTGTTGGCAAGCAGACACCGTAGAGTACCGACACCCGTTATTGACTTCAACATTTGTTGTGTTGATAGCTAGACATATTCAGGTCCCGCATTTTCAACGCAGCATATCCTCAGGAGCTTTGGTGATCAAGGAGCAAGCAGTGATGTTATAATACTTGTTATGGCTGCGGTCTCATACTTGCCCAGTTAGGTTGCTCCACATTTGAGCAAGATGACGTTCCGCTGTACTTTACCTCACTTTACTTACTTAGTAGCAACACTGGGATCTAGGGCGATCGACATGGCTGACAACTCGGGTAATGAAGGGAAATTGAAAATTACATATACTAGGAATGAATTTATACTAAAATTTTTCATGATCTATTTAAGATGTTGAGTTATATTGTCTAGAAGAAAATTAACGAAATATTTCAAGATTAGTTTGTAAATGGTTTTTGTACGTATTTAATTCAAAACTGTATATTAAAACATTCATGAAAGAACACAGCAAATATTTTAGCTCGTAAAGAGTATTAAAATTTATTAATGTAAATTATGTGCTATTTGAAATGGCAATTGAAATGGTAATTTTCTGAGAATTAAACTTTCAAAATGAAAAAAATAATAATTCTAAGAAGTAGCTATCGAGGCAATTAATAATGAATTGGAAAGAAGAAATAAATAACATTTTAATATCAAACAAAATTATCCCCTAAACATTAAGCAATCCTGTTTTAAAACTTAATGAGGAAAATTATTTAAATAAACTATTAGCCAAATGAGGCTTAAAACAAAAAATATAATAAATAACAGCCAGTATAATAGTCCAATCTTTATGGATTATCATAATTCCCTGATAAGTATGTACCCCGTTCACAGATAAGTATTCAAAATTTAAATTGCAATTTTGCAATTTAAATTGTTTTTAATTCAAAGATACTAACTAAATATAAATGCTTATTGTTTAATGTACAGTGGAGGAATTTGATTTCTGGGTACTTTGTCACAGTGTCAAGTCATATGAGATTTCTAGCAGCTTTCACATTGATTTTCACTGTGACAAAGTACGAAGTGGTCCAGAAATCAAATTTCTCGCCTGTACTTCAATCTATTTTAATCGAAATAATTCATAATTCATTATTCATAATTCATAATTCATAATTCTTTATTGTACATAAATAACTTTTACAACAGGAGATGACAATAATAAGATTTTTCACATTAAAGCTAAGGGGTATAAATGTACGTAACAGTTTCACAGTTTTGGTTGCACTGGCCCCTACACTAGGCTCAGCCTGTTTCGTAGGTGACCATTTCCGATTCGAGTTGATATAATAGATGCGAAAAAGATTAATAAGATTCCCTTGGCTAAGAAACAATTGGATGAAGGTACAATTATATACTATATCTAAGATTAAAAAAATACAAATACGATATATGTGTGTGTGTGTATGTGTGTGTGTGTGTGTGTGTGTGTGAGTGTGTGAGTGTGTGTTTTTTATCATTTATTTACTCTCATTAGGGCCTCTATATCGTCATATGAGAGGGAGCAAAGCCATGCTGAGATTTTTTTCTTGGCTTCTTTGACGGACAGATTCTTAATAGGGATTTTAGAATTGGTTCTGTTGTAGAGAAAAGGATGAATGAAGTTAGGTAACCTTTTAGCGAATGCTGAGTTTGTTGCAGGCACGGGGACTCTATACGTGCGCTTTTGTAACATGGAAAGGTAACCGGACGACCCTATGACCACTCCATGGACACTTGAGACTACCCTCTGTATAAACATTCCACGGACGGTTAGAACCTCCATATCGCTGTACACATTCTTAGTTGGGTATCGAATGGGCTTCCGAAGAATGACCTTGAGGACAGCTCTTTGCGCCCTTTCCAGTATAAGCATGAACGTTTTACATGCGCCTCCCCAAGCAGTTATGCAATACGTTAGAACAGATTGACCGATGCTAATGTATACTGTTCTAAGTAATGCCTTGCTAGCAGAGTTGCGCAGGTTTTTAAAAACGTATATAAGCGCTTACAAACCAATTTTTCCAATATTTTTGAAAGTGCACCGAGCAAAGAAATCGGCCTATAGTTACTGGGATTCGATTTATCGCCTGCCTTGTGGATTGGTATAACTACAGCTTCCTTCCATTCGTCTGGAAATCTTCCTTCAGACATGCTAAGGTTGTATATATGTGTCAGTGGCGTAATAATGTGACTTTTGATTAACTTAAGCAAACGATTCGTAATGCCATCAAGGCCAGGTGAACTATCCAGTTTTAAACTATTTATTAAAGATTCTACTTCGGATTCATTAGTTGCCTTTAAGTACAGAGATTGAGAGGGGGATGATTTTGCGGTCATTACATGTGCTAGGTCTTTTTGAGTTCCGTTTGTAGTTTTTAGTATGTCGTTTGCTAGACTTCCACCAACGCTCGAAAAGAACCGATTACAATAATCCAACGATTCAACTAAAGAGCTCTTTGTTTGAGTTAATTCAATGGGACTTTGAACGTTTTTCTTTGTGTACGTTATGTTCTTAATAGTGTCCCAGAGTCTTTTCGGATTGTTTTTATTTTCCTCTAGCTCGGCTGACTCGTAGTTGCATTTCAATTTTCTAAGAAGGTTATTATGGAAGTTCTTGTAGCGGGTGTAAATCTGTTTCAGGGTTTGGTCATCGGGATTTTTACGACATTTAAGGTGAAGATTATCTCTATGCCTCGAACACCGTATGAGCCCGGGGGTCATCCAAGGTTTGAACGCAAACTTGGACCGACTGACAGGGACTAAAGTTGTGTGTCTGGAAATTGAATCAAGGAGCAGTCTATTGAAGGCACTGACCGCCTCTGATACCGTGTTCGAGGACATGACTCCGCTCCAATCTGCTTTGCTAAGTTCGTCTTCTACAGATTTATTGTCGATTTTTTTAACAAGGTGCTTTTTTAGGGTTTTATTTCTCGACTTAGTGCACACGCCTGTTATAATAAGGTCATGGTCGGTGACATCAGCTTTACAAACAACCGATATAGCCTGCAGTCTAGAAGGAACATTGACGTGATCTAGACAAGAATCGGCGCGTGTAGGCTTAGTCACTGTTGGCTTCAAGTTTAATTCTGCAAGTAGACAAAGATAATTGGCAGAATTGCATGTATGTGAAATGTTTTCTGTCAACGTGTTTATATTTATGTCTCCTGCAATTATCAGACATGGCGAACCCTTTATTGAAGAAACTGAGGAAATCAGTGAGTTTGAAAAAGTTGTGATATCAGTGAAGGACGGGGACCGATAGATACCCAGGACATCAAAACGGTCCTTAACTGCAACGTGCAAACAATCCGCTTCACAGAAGGTTGGCTCTGAGACTTGCGGCGTCCATAAATTATTTACATAGATGACGACACCTCCAGCTTTATTAGTGGATTTGTGAGTTCTAAATGACTGGAATCCTACAATTTGTGGAATAAGAGAACCTTCACTAAGCCAACATTCCGTAAGGATAATTACATCGAAGGTCAGGTTAAATCTCATTAAAATTAGACAAAATTGGTCGAAGTTCTTTTGAAGGCTCCTAATATTGTATGTGAGTACTTTGAGATTAAATTTTTTATCTATAATAGGCTCGCATAACTCTGGGCAATCAATGACATGGCAAGGTGTATCTTCTTGATCAATATCTAGCAACATATCAGAATTAGCCATTTTCATATAATTTAAGTCCAGGATACATTTGCTTAAGACGATGTACTTGCCAATGATGGGGTGAGTAGCGAGCCATTTGAGTTGGGTGGGATCGATGACATAGAGTATTGGTGATATTTCTTGAGTGTGTAGTGAGAGTGTAGATGTGTGACGTAAATGTAGTGGTTTTCACAGTAAATTTGGACCATTTAGGCTTAAGTGAATTCAGTTTTGGAAAAGTAGCAAATAGAAAAATACGGTCGTTTTCTTCAAACTTCCACCGAAACTCCTGCAGGTTTGATTGTGGTCGGGGTCGAGTCAGTCTTTTGAAGAATGCGGGCCATATGTCCAAGCGATCTGACGAGGATTGCTTCAGACCCTTCACCCTTGCCTTCATGCTTCTTAACGTAAATTTGACCCCATTTTGTCCAACAGTACTTGTAGCCGGCTGCTTTGAAATTTGTTCTGCATTCTCGAAATAACTGCCGGTTTGCGCGGGTCAGTCTGTCATTAATGTATATCCTGCTCCTAGGGCCCTGGAGTTCTAGGTGTTCAGTGGTCAGACGCTTTGATTTCCACGATTTATAAAATTGATCACGCGTTTGGCGTCGGCAGAATTTAACCACGAGGGGACGAGGGAGGTCGCTCGTTCTATTTCTGGGAGGGCCGGCTCGTGCAACGCTATCGATATCGGCGTCAGCTCACTTTACGCCGGCTACAGCAGCTAAGGTAAGGAATAGGTGATGTGGGTTTTCTGCGGAGGTTTCCGTAATTCCAGCAATCTCAATATCCTTCCTCAGAAGAGCCTGTTCCTGGAAGTGTACCTGCTCCTGAAGCCTCTCGCAGGTGTCCATCAGTTCAGCAACAGCGGGGTCCCCAGTAGAGGACGGCCCCGCTGCAGGGGGGTTTTCCTCAACTAATTTCAGGCGAGTTTCGAGTGCCTCTATAGTGCGGGATTGGTTAGTAATCTGTGCTTGTAATGCTACATTTACTTTTTCTACTTCAGAAATTTTTAATTCATATGCGGCCATCAAGGCTACCATTTCGTCCATCCTATTTTCACAACGGCGTACGGCTGAGGCTGCTACTTCAATCTCTGACTTCATGCCACAGATATCCTGCCTGAGTAGCTTAATTTCTTGGGTCAAGTTAATTAGCGGCGAATTTGTGTCAGCACATGGGTCAGATTCAAGACAGGGTGACGCGGCGGCCTTTGGTTTCCTCACTGTCACGTTAGCCGATGTCCGGACAGGGGTCAACGTGTTGTCGCCCCCTTTTTTTTTAGCACACAGGCACACTGGGCAAGTCCAAGATCTCCTGGTCTCAGGGGCTGCGTTTTCCTGGTTTACACAAGCGAGGTGGAAAGGTTTTTTGCACTTACTGTCATTGCAGCGCACATATTCCTTGTCTGCAATTCGTAGTTCACAGCCCGCGCAGGTTGTTGCCGACATGGTCAGCGGCTCCCGTGTCGCGAAGTTCAGCGACAGATGAGCGATACTATCGCTAATCACGCGATCTCGTGGTAGGAGGCGGTCGAACGCGACGAGCGGCAGCGATGAGTCACGCAGCGGGCGCAGCGCGAGTTGGGGCAGGTCATGGACGGCAACGGAATTTATAAATTTCGTTCGATGTTTTTGCTTGTTGTACTTCCAATTTTACACTACTTGAAATTTTAACTGCACAAATTTTAAGATTTATGTTCTAGGTTTCTGCTTATAACTTTAAATTTATAAAAACGATGTAATACGCGCCTTTTTGGAAATAAAAACGCGGGAGCCCTTTACGTGGGTATGTTCTTATTAACGTTCCGCGCGAATATCTCTATATAATATCTCTCTCTAAAATTATTAATGAAGCTAATAAAACCAGCTAACAAAAATATTGAAATTAGAAAGAAATGTTATATGATACCCATGATAGGAATGAGGCGCGTTTCGTGGAATAAACTACCTGTTTTGTAGTTTGGTGTGCTGTTCAACAAATAGAAAAGAAGGAAATTACTGTATCTAGGCTGTAAAAAATCTATTTTTGATACAAACGTAACGAAACATTTATTTCTCAGTCCGAGGCGTAAGCTTTTTAGACTCTTAGCTTTTTCAAACACTTTAGGCTCTTTCCGACTTTTTATAGTTATTAATCACCCATGTTATAACATTTAAGAGGAATTAACAATAATAATGATGATTACTGGTACACCTTGTAAATAAACAAAACTAAATATATGTTGCAACATATTGTTAATACAACGTGCTAAATTAACCAGCCTTGTATAACCTGCAAGTATTGAAATTGATATCAATATTTTTTTAATTAAATTATTTATTTAAGGTCGACCAACAATTGTTGACATCGATACATACAAAATTTAAAAACTACTATAATTCTGGATTGGTGTCACAATCATTTACAGGTAAACACCTCATGCATAAAAATGATGAAAGTAAACAGTGTTAAAAAAGGATTAAAAACAACTTATACTAAAGTAAAAGTAAAAAGTAAAAGTAGTTTATTCTTCAAATTAGGCATATTACATGCACCTATGAACGTCAATAAACTACCACCGGTTCGGAAAAATAAACCTCTGCCACGAGAAGAACCGGCGTAAGAAACTCGGCGAGGTGTCATTTTTTCAAAACAATATACATTGTATAGTTAAATGTAAAATTACAGTCTCAGTTACTACAAAAATAACAAGCTACAGTAGAAAACCTATTTTCGCGATAGATTAGCCGTGCAGGACACTATCACTGCCAAACATCCCTGTCCATGATGTAATCGTTTACCTTATAATATGCTTTTGAAATAAGTGTTTGTTTTACTACAGATTTGAATTTAGAATTGCTAAGTTCAGTAATGTGTTTTGGAATTTTATTGTAGAATTTAATACAATTTCCCAAGAACGACTTTTTCGCCTTTACTAGTCTATAGAAGGTTATTTTCAGTTTCCCAGTGTTTCTGGTGGCTATTGGTTTATCAGCGTTCGTTGGGAAATTGCACAAATTCTTCCTAACATACATTATTATTTCAAATACGTATAGGGACGGCAGGGTTAGAATATCTAACTCTTTGAAAAATTCTCTTAATGAGTCACGCTACCCCAAGTTATAAATTGCTCGGATAGCCCTTTTTTGCAAAATAAAAACAGTTTCAATATCTGCAGCTGATCCCCACAAGATAAGACCATAAGTAATTATACTATTAAAATAAGCAAAGTAAACTAACCGTGCCGTTGCCACATTGGTAAGCTGCCTTATTCTCCTGACTGCAAATGCAGCAGAGCTCAACCTACTTCCTATCGCTGTTATATGGGAACCCCACTGCAATTTTGAGTTCAATGTAATACCTAAGAATACAGTTGACGTAACAAATTCTAATGTTTGGCCATTAAGTTTAATATTTGTATCTAAGTTTCTATTTGATGAGTTCGCTAGAGAGAATTTCATACATTTAGTTTTTTTCGGATTCAACACTAAATTATTGGCAGCAAACCAGTCAGATATCATGGACAGGGTATTATTTGGTTCAATGAGTTCAGTATCTTTCCTATTTACCTTGAACAGTAATGAGGTGTCGTCTGCGAACATTACAATGCCTGATCTTCGGCTTACCATATATGGTAGATCATTTACATCAGGTGTTCCCAAACTTTTTTTCTCATAGACCACTTTCAAAAGTTAACTGGTTCTGGTAGACCCCCAACACCACATTTCTACCATATTCCCAAAACCCCCATTTTTTTATCACGCCAACGTAGACCCCCGTCTAGTCTCCTGTGGACCCCTGGGGGTCCACCTGGACCACTTTGGGAACCCCTGATTTACATAAACAAGGAACAGGAAAGGGCCTAGAATGGACCCCTGAGGTACTCCCATCTCTACCACTGTCTCTGACGAAAGGGCTTTATTTATCGCTACCTTTTGATTTCTCTGTAATAAATATGATTTCATAAGATCCAATGCATGTCCTCTGATACCATAGAAATTAAGCTTACAAATGAAAGTTCCATGATCTACACAATCAAAAGCCTTGGAAGGGTCACAGAACACTCCAATGGCGTCATATGACTCTTCCCAAGACTGCAAAATAAATTTTATTAAACTTGCACCTGCATCAGTAGTTGATCTACCTTTCGTGAAACCGAACTGCTGTGCGTGCAAAATATTGTGTGAATTAAAATGAGAAACCAATTGCGTAAGCATTATTTTTTCGAATATTTTGCTAAACGCTGGTAGGATAGAAACTGGACGATAATCAGAAGGATTATCTCTATGACCTGATTTGAAAAAAGGAACTACTTTACTACACTTCATTAAGTCTGGAAAAATGCCATTGTCTACACAACTATTAAAAATGAGTGCTAGAGTGGGTGCAACGACCTCGAGAATAGATTCCAGTACCATGACTGACACGCCCCATAAGTAGTCAGTCCTCTTTATTTTTAACATTTTAAAAGACTTCAGTACATCTAGAGGAGAAACATGATGAAATTTGAAAATATTTAGTGACTCTAATTTTACGTTCTCATTCAGAAGGGATTCTGCTATTGTGGTAGATGATGCCAAACTTTGAGTTGTGACTATAGGAATTTTGGAAAAGAAATTATTAAATTCATCGGCTACTTTTAGTGCATTAGTAATTAAATGATCCTCTATTTTCAAAGAAATCGTGGACTCTTTATTATTTCTCTGCCCAGTCTCTGTGTTTATTATTTTCCAGACAGTCTTGGCTTTGTTATCTGAGGACTTTATTTTATTATTCAAGTGCATTGCTTTTGCCTTTGTGCACACTGTTTTGAATAATTTGGAATAATCCCTAACATACTGATGGAAGCGTTCGTCACTGGTGCAAGATCTCCTTTCATAAAGTTGGTATAAGTTATCTCTACTCTTTCGAATTCCGGTAGTTGCCCAATCATTAAATCTCATTTTATTGTTTATTTTAATACGCTTTTTACTACAAGTCCTATTAAATTCATTACACACTGTATTCAGAAGCATTTTGAATTGATCATTCGGATCATTTGATTCTACCTGGGTGTTCCGCATGGCGACTAGTAGATTTGACTTTAGTAGTTCTAGTCTACTTTTACTCAGGGGTCTTATTTCTATAACGCGATCTGGAGGTTTACTAATATTACAGAAGCTAATCTATCAGTTTACAGCCAACTTAATAACAGAGGCTGCAACTTTAGCAGGTGTGTCATGGTGAATGTCCATGGCGTCACTACAATTATTGACAATTCGACATAACCTGCATATTGGGGTACATCATAGGTAACCTTTAAACGTAAAAAGTCTTCATTTATTACCTTAAATTGTGATCCCAAAGGAATGTTAAAAAGCAAACAATGATCCTTGTAAATTTTACCAAAGTCTTAACAAGTTAGCAAAGGAACAGATGTTAGACAAATTAATGCCGATCCGATACTGCTCCGTTTGACGACGGTCGGAGGTGAGAATTGATATTTTAAGTCATTCTTAGGCGGTTTTCAGTGGCGGGCTATGCTGGAAATTTTATATCTGGAGAACTGTTTTCGTCGCGGTTATTCCAGTCATTATATCAACGTGTTTTGTGCACTGGATTCTACAGGCATCGAAGAAACGATTTAGAACATCATAACATCATACTCTTAGTTTTTCCAGTGGAATGATAATGGAGGCCAGAGACAAGTGTAGATGATAATTTTAGAACTTTATCGACCTAACGTAACAATACTGCGTCGTTTGGGATGCGTCAAAGTAGTAAAAGTGACAAGGTACTAAAATGATCATCTACTTTGACTGTTGACTGTACCTCAACAAAATAAATCAATACATGAATCTTTGAACTTTACGCGTAAAGGCCGTTCAAGTTTTATCAAGGAAAATCAGATTACTTCTGAAGACTTTAATGGCGTACTTCAAAACTGGAAGCCAGCCGAAATATTACCTAATTTAGATTTAAGTTAAATGCTCATGTAGTGATTTGGTTTTGAGGCGAATTCAAAATGAATTGAAATGATTTAATTCTACACTTAAAGTACATAAGTCCTTGACGTATGATCCGCTGTTGTTAACTGGGAGGCGCAAATACAACGTTGCCCCAGTACCGGCTTGTAATTCTCAATTTGCAATGTACCAATACTGTAATATATCTGCTCGTGTTTACAATAAAATTAATAAATCTTTAAATATTTTTGTTCTACCACAATATAAATGTAAAAAAGCCGTTAAAAACTGGTTAAGAAATCTGAACTATTATGAAATTGAAGCACTCCTTTGCAGCACAGCGTAAAGTACGAGGATACTCATAAATAAGAAAATAACTACTTAAATACTAGTTCGTTTAATCTAAATACTATATAACTACATAAGTATTATGTAAAACACACAATTTCGCACACACACAAACACAAACACACACACACACACACATACATACAACACGCGCACGCGCGCGCACACACACACACACACACACACACAGAAACATACAACTCATTTTATTATTTTAATTAGGTCAATTGATCTCAAATAGAGTGTACTCATTAAGTTTGTTTTAGTTTAGTTTTTAGATGAGTTAAGAATATGAAATTCATGATTTTATTTTGTGTAAAGAACTAACGTTAAGTATGGAAAAGCGGGATCTCCTGTCACAGGTATTTCAATACTTACTAGGAGATCCCAACCTATGTGATCTGAAAGCCTATTGTTAACCAAAATAAACATTTTTCATTTTTCATTTTTTTTTTTCATAAAAAAAAAAAAATTGTGTATTTGGTGAATGTGGTCAATCAGTATCAGTATGTTTATTGCTTTTGTTATTTTATTGTTAAGTACCAAGTTTTGGCAGGCATTTGTCTAAGATGTATGTTTTGGCGATGATTTCAATTAATTTTTGCGGTTATCTGAGGATTAGGTAAGTAATTATTTTTGTATTACTCTTCTGCATCTGCCAATTTCTTAAAAAAAATAATTAAGTTGGAAAATCAGGAAGGAATAACTGAATGAATTTCTTACGGATTACCGTATGAAACAGGCACCTTATCTTTCGTTCATTAAATAAAACAATTGTAAAACCATCAATCAATCATTCGTCAATTGTGAAATCTTACCCCCTTATCCATAAAACTTAACAAACCTCTGTTAACTAAAAGTTGTATTGTCCCTTTCTCACAAACATAAATGTCAAAAAGTGACAGATAAGGACAAACGAACTTTAGCGGCTTGTTAACTAATAGAGGCTTGATGGACGTTTATGAATAAGGGGGTTACACTTTATTACACTAACTACTTATTTGAATGCTTGTATAAAAGAGGACAAGTTGATGTAATATTTACGGATCCCCTCACGTTGTACCTCAATCTCAACTGCCCTGTTCGCCGTCCCGAATTGGGGCCTAAATCACAAAACTTTACAAGTCTACAACTCTACAAATTTGTACAGATTTCCATAGAAAAAGTTGACAATTATGTCAAATTGTACGCTTGGAATGTGTTGTGGTATAGGCCCCTGGTCGACTAACGCTGGTAAACGCGCCGCCATTGCAATTCCCTTAATAATTCATTCACGTCAGTATATATTTTCAATTCAATCAGACTACGTTTCCAATAACAGATTCTTGACATCTTAGCTGAGACAATTTGATATCTTTATATCATCATCATCATCCTCCTAGCGTTATTCCCAGTACAGCTGCATCCTGCAGGATGCCTGGGGTCCGCTACATAATCCCAAGAACTGGCGTAGGCAATCTTTTCATAAATTTGATATCTTTATATGTGTTGCTTTATTACTAGTACTACCTTAAGTCTTTAGAGTGCGTTATGTTCTGCTTGAATTATCTTTGTTGCATAACTATGTATAGGTAAAAAACTTAAGATGACCTGTAGTGTGTAGTTGTAGCGTATTCGAATAGGCGTTAGTTTTGTTTGTGTTGCACATTTTAAATATGTAATGTCTAAAAATTATATAAAAATAAGAATTATCCCGATCTAAATGTAGGCATTGAAAACGTTGAGAGTCCGCAGTAAGCTCGGTTCTCCATACAAACGTGGTTTCACTCTCATTTTAAAATGGCATGCTAGAATCATTTGAAGCTTTGTATACACAAGGGGATCCACGGCTGTTTATCTACGTAGACCGAAACGTGTATGATAGCGTCCATATTGTGTCAAAAGATTTTGACGACATACTGAGCTTTGATTGGCTACTGCCTACGTCAAACGTCAAAATAAAGTGACAAATAAAAATAAAATGGCGTCTCCTCGGAATTTCGTCTAGTCGTCTCTGAATATTTTTTTTAAATTTTTCTAATGTTGTTATTTAAATTGGAGTATTAATAGTTTACTATGCAGTAAACAAACGAAACAGTGTGTAGCTAATCGAAAATTCATCTGGAAGCGCGTATTAACCATTGTTTGGACAACAAATGGAAGATAGTGAAGTGCATCGTATGTGGCAAGGCATGCAAGTTCTCATTTTGCAAAATGTACGAGTGTTGTGGTTGTAAAACGTAGAACTCTGTGAAAGGACGAAGATATATCGTTTTCCCAGATATGAGATGAGATACATAAAAAAATAAATCTGCTGATAATATAAAATAAAGTTAAATTTAAATGAGCTATATATATTTATTGCTGGATGTTCACAGTAAGTTCCATTGCGACAGTGCCATTAAATAATAAAAAAAAGAAACGTCAAAAATCTACCAGCGAGTACACATTAAATATACCTATAGTTGCTTACGGTCTATATATTTTCTTCGTGAGTTGGCGGTCTGAACCCTTACTAGTCTGTGAGGGGATCCGGTATATCTAAGTCGGAAATTAGTTTCTGTTGCTTGAAATTATAATGAAGAAAAAATACAGCGATTATGAAGGTTTTCATACAAGACCTAAAAATTCAAAAACTCGCTGTTTTTTTTTTTTCATTCCAATTTCTAGAAACAGAAACTAATATCAGACCTAGATATGGCTGATCCCATTGTGTATACAAAGTTTCATGTTATTTCAGCATGGCGTTTTGAAATGAGAACGAAACTACGTTTGTATAGAGAATCGAGTTTGGTCGAGCGGTCGGGGGTCTCTAAAATGAATAGCGTCATGTTAATCGTATGTAAAGTTTGTGGTAATATGTGTAGGTACAGTCAACCAATTTAATTTCTGGGCCATTTCGTACCTTGTCACAGTAACAATAATATATGATCTCTAGCAGCATTCATACTGACTTTCACTGAGACGAGGTACAAAGTGGCCCAGAAATCAAATTAGATGACGGTACCCACAAGTTTCATAGTAATAAAAAAATGCCTACAAGCGTTATACCTATATATTTTAATAAAATAAATAAAAATAAACTATTTAACGCTTCCTTGTTACAGGTATGTTCCAGTTTGTTCAATTCAAAAGGAGTGCTTGTTTTTAATAGTAAGTTAAACATTTCAACAATGTCAGGTACGAGTAAAGTATAAAAAAAGGTTTCCAATTTCTTCAGATGCAGGTATCGTCAACGAGTGATCGCTAAAACTAGTCTTTAATTTCAAGGGTAAATATTTTACAGTACAATTTCTAGTTTTATCCACATTTGTTCACTATGTCCACTAACAAGTATAAAAAGAAACCCCATCCAACCGCAACGTATTCGCAAATCGAACTAACATTTCTATTCGCCAGAACATGAGATAAATCGTCCGTCTTCGATGAAAGCCCCTATATCTTCAACTGGCAGCCTGCTTCCCAATAAATTCAAAATCAATCTAAACTGTGTGCCAACCCTGGCGCGATTTGGACTCTTTCGATAACAATACCGTCCTTGCGTCTATTTCTAAATAGCGGAGTTAGTGAGAGATGTTGCGTTCAGTGGCAGAGTGGTTTGCGTTAGGGATGGAACGCGCGGCTTTAAATCACAATATGATTACGTAGTTTTTTTTATGTTTTTTAGAGTGATGTAGATTATAGAATTGTAAAACTAAATACGATACACAATAATGTTTTAAACAGATTTTTACGATGAGTTTGCGTACTGAATAATATCAATATACATTATTATTTATGGACACGGTATGTGGATCAATTGTAATCTGACAATGACGGTTAGTCGTATATATTTTCGTCAATCGTTAACGATGTACTATTTGATTTAAATAATATTAGGATTTAGGATGTGAATACCTAATTTCTGAAATGGAATTCAACTTGGTGCCCATAGAACGAAATGAATTAGATATAAGACCTCTTAGCTTTTTTGGTTTTAGGACCAGACTCCATACAAAGGTGTCTATGGTCCTTTACAATTTAGTGGTTTACGGGAGCCAGAAATAGACTATTTAGCTAGGACTAACTTTAAAAAAAACTAGTATTCTCCGGGAAAACATGACAAACAGGTACCATATAATTAATTAAGGTACCAGAAAATATGTTAACAAGACAATAATTAAAAAACTGAAAACGCCGACTGCGTTTCTGTGTTATTTGGAAATGAATAACGACACATTTGAATCTAAAATCCATCGAGCCGTCCAGGCTTCAGAGCGTGCCAAACATTTTAATTTGGCGCCAAAAATCCGCTATTTTGATTTTTATTTTATTTTGAAAAAGTCATTGTTACTCTCACAGTAAATACGAATCAAACGATACCTCTCAAGCTAAAATCCATCGAGCCGTTTAGACCGCAGGGCGTGCCAAACAATTATACACATCTCGAAAAACATAACCCGCCTTCTGATTCAGTCGGGTAAAAACCACCAACTTACTGTAATAAGTGGCGAGCAATAAAAGACAAGATAGCGTTTTTACAGTACTAATGTTATTTGAATCACATAGTACCCAGTAAATTACTGCAAATTATCACTGTGAGACGAAAATTGTCAAGTGGCTGAAAATGATTGGCTGACGTTACCTTTCGCAAATAAAATCCGCTCATTCTTGTATTTCGTTGCAAAATAATATTCTAATACAAAAATATCACAGAACTCAAACAATGCAAAATGGCTGCCATCACAAAAACGTGACTGGACTATTAATGAATTTAAATAATACACCTTTTTTTCGTTATTCGTTAAATACGATAAGGAGGAAAACGTCCAGTCGTCCAGTTTTGATTACGAATAAAAAAGGTCATATGTACCATTGAAATGTTGGTAACATAAGTCTTTCTAAACACGTAATTGTACAAAGCTTGGGCTAAAATAATACTATTATGCGTATTATATTTTCCAAATCTTTTGCGAGCGTGCTCTGAATTTGGTTACTTTACACAATTTTATTACTGGAATATTTTGGCAGCCGCTATTTTTGAGTGAATCGTTTTACTCTATATTGGAACAACATGTCGAAATAAATACGTTACGTTTCTATTTACACTACCAGACAAGGAAAACGTGTGCAAGTATTGCGCGTTGATAACTCAAAACCCCAATCTAGGCATTACCAGAATCGCTTCCATACAAACAGAACCAGTCACATACCTGTTCTGCAGTGCCATCCGTGAGAAGACCGAGTTTGAGGATGCCCAGCAATCAGCATCCCAAGACTGTATCTCCAATCGTTTTCGTTGCCGACGTGTCACTCTTGTCTTATTATATTGTCATATTAATACAAACACCGTTAAGTCCGCCTTCACATTATAAATTATGATTAATGAGATTTCCGACAGTAAATTAGCGGCGCCGCGTATCGCATCCCACCATTGTGGGGCGACTGGACATTTCTAGTCTTTTACACTATCCTTATCCTTTACTGCTGTCGCGCACCTTTGCGTTGGCTGCTGGTAATGCCAATTCGATTTGGATGAATGACGATTCAGGTTTTAAACCTCAACAAAATGAATGAATTTCGTATGTAAATCATAACGTGATTTATTATTAAATACAACTTCATTTTAAATGGTAGGACGTGCAGAGTTTTTTATAGGAGTGAGTTTTAGCTTTTTGCGAAAATACCACTTGAAAAAAAAAACACATATTAGAGCCTTTACGTGTAGTCATGTTCAATAATCCTTCAGAAAATATGAACGGATGATTCCAAGGTTTTATCTGAACGTAGAATGGCCTTTTACGCGATATACAGGCGTCCTTTTACTAAACAATATATTCATAAATCAATATAAAACTGGTACAATACACGACAATAAACCGTCAGATGTCAGGATCCCAGGAAAAATCTCGATAGCGTGATTCAGATATCGACGCGGATGATACAGCGCCATCTATGGGATATTGAAGATCCATTGCTGGTCCATTCTGATTTGATAACATCATTGCTTTCCACCGAGATCCTCAGTCAAATGGTCACATAATAATGCTGGTCCGATGACATAAAAATTGCTATTCTCTAAGGCACACAGACCTGTGTGGCCCGTGGTAACGACGCAGCAATGAAGCCACTAATGACTTCATCTGAGAAGCCTTTATTAACTGCCCATAATATTTATTTCCGCGACGTGCTGACGCTGGGAATTCCTTAATAAGCCGGAATTTCTGAGAGTGTTTTTGTAAGTAACTCGTCGTTTGTTCAAATAACGACGATACAACATCTAAGTTACAGAAATTCACTAACCGCGGCTTGTATTCTATACGCGGCATTCGACAGGAGGGAACGCATTCCCACTTCGATATTTAAATGTTATTCTGATTTTATACTACAAATGTAAAAGTGTGACGAGTATCCCCTTTCGTCAAACATAGCTGATGTTATCGAAATTGTGCTTTTTGTTAAATTTTGCTGATTTGATGACATAGAATACACGAAGTAAATTTTCTAGAATCATTGAGATGGCATATGCATATACCTTCTCAATAAAATGTTGTGAATTTAGTCCTTGCAAACGTAGCCTTTTATTGTTATTGTTTAATATGTTGATGGTATCATAGTATGTCTCATTTTACGTTTGCGTTGACATTTTAATCACACAATTGTCCTATCAAAAGTTAAGTTAACCCTACCACACTCAATGTTCTCATAATATTTGAGCTCAAAACAGTTCAGTTTAATATTTAAATAGTTATGTCACTTTAATACCTCGAACGAGTTGAACCACCGGCTAGCGTCGTAAATAAGAACGGCTATGAAAATTTAATTTAACAACCCTTAATTTTAAATCCAAGGTTCGCTATAAACGAGAAATGAATTGCTCCATTATTAAACAGAGTTATAAGCGATTTTGTTTTATAGTGTGTTAAAATTAGGATCTATCCAAATTTTCAGCGGATTTTGTAACTAAGATCTGTTAATAATGATCGTATGGCATTTATTTTCGAACCGTGAGATCTTCGAGAAGACAAGTAGGTTGCCAGTTTTGTTACACTTTTAGCACCACCTAGGCAGGGGTCACGCGTAGGGTAACGGTGGGTACTCCCTACGGACGTGATGCAACTTCGACCTCCTTATCAAGTGAGTGGGCAACTTGACTGTTAGAACAAGCAGCCCGAAGGCCTCTAACTTTTTTTTATGATAGTCTGACCAGCGATTGGCCTTAGTCTCACCTGATGGAAAGCGATGACAAGGCCTAAGATGTTGCTTGCTGGTTCAGTAATAGTCAATTCACTCTTGTCTTGAAGAGACCCAGATTGTGTGTATCAGGAAATACAGACGGCGGCAGCAAATTCCAGTCCTAAGCTGTTCGCATTAGGAAAGAAGAAGCAAATCGCTTCGTGCGAATAAATGGTAGATTGACAACGTAAGGATGCAACCGCTTACGACGTCTGGACGTCCGGTGATGGAACGGGGAAGGCGGAACTAAGTCATGTAATTCTTGTGAACACTCTCCAAAATGTATCCGATAGAACACAGACAAACAAGCGACTCGACGGCGGTGTTCCAAGCTCTGTAACTTAGATTCAACCGCCGGATCGTTCTCGAAAACCGGCTCTACCGAATCCAAGGCTGTTAACTGATACTTGGTCGAACCGTCCCAAAGGTGGGAGCAGTACTCCATGCACGATCAAACCTGAGCTTGGTACAAGGAAATAAGCTGTTTCCGTGTGAAATACCGCCTCACGTTATACAGGACACCAAGTTTTTGAGCTGCAGTTTTTGCCTTGGATTCGATAGTGGAGCCAAAGTTTAAGTTGGAGTTGAAACTTAAACCACGGAGCTCAAGGTGATCAGTCAGTGGTAGGGATACATTCTGGAAAGTAGGAGTCAGAGTGAAAGGTCTAGTACCCATAGTACAAGCTTTGCTTAGTTTGGGACTAGGTCGTTTTGTGTAAGATTGTCCCCCAATATTGATTATTATTATTTATTTAAGGACTCCGTTTCGCAGTGAAAAGACATACCTGAAGTGGTATTGAACGCGACCAAATTGGCTTCAACCCAATCGGCTACGGTTCTCAAGGTCGCATTTGTCCGCTCCACCATATTCTCCCTGAGGGATTGGATCTCACCGCTACCAGCTCGTGAATCGGACAGATATCTCTCCGTGACTGTGCTGTCGTCAGCGTACCCAAAGCTTAAGCAGATAATTAATGTGCAGAAAAAAAAAGTCGCGGAGAGAACTGAACCCTGAGGTACCCTGCGGTAATTGCCAAAAGATCAGACGAGCACCCGTCAATGACAACTCGAATAGATCGGTTTCTCAGGAAATCATTAATCCAAGAGCGCAGACCAGATGGGATCCCATACTTAGAAAGCTTGCTTATAAGGCTGTCATGCCAAATCCTATCGAAGGCCTTGGAGATATCGAGAGACACGGCTAAGGATTCACCATGCTTCTTGATGGTCTCGCCCCAAATGTGTATGGCATGTATCAGAAGGTCCCCAATGGACCGGTTTCGGCGAAACCCGTACTGCCGGTCTCTGAGGAGATAAAGGTAAGCCTGGAGCTTGGTGTTCAGAACACGTTCCATAGTCTTGCAGAGTACGGAGGTAATCGCGATGGGCTGATAGTTCGATGGTTTGGCTTAACGACTGCTGTCGTAGACAGCAGCCGGGTTCAACGGCTTAACGTGCCTTCCAAAGCATGGGAGCACTTAGTTAGTAACCACCCGAAGCGGTCATATATCCAAGAACTGACCTGGGTCCACGTTGCTTAACCTCGCATACCGCACGCGGTATGCAGGCGCCGCTGGGCCAGGAGTGCTCCTGAGATCACTAAGCTGCGCACTAAGATCAATCAGCGCACTAAGATCTGTTGAGAAATATATAATCGCAGTACCTAATACTAGCTATTAGAAGTAGAGTTACTTTTGTACTTTAAATAAATATTGATTAGGTTACAGTATTTCAGTTTTAGTATATTATGCACAAGCTAACAATAAGATTCCTTAAACGAATACTGTAGAAAGGATAAATCGTGACATAATTTGATAATATAATCACCGCAACATGACCAACAGAAAGTCCAAGCTTTAAACCGTATCCAAAATTGTAAATTGTCGGACACCCCGCGAGTAAAAAAATCACAAAAGTAAAACAAAAACCAACTCGCCGACCTAGAAACCCCGTCCTCATAAACTGTGACAGAGTAAGACTCGCTAAACGGTCTGGATGGAGCATTAGTGGTGCCAGAAGGGTAACCGAGTTACTTGGACTGACACTTTGTGCAAATTGATTAGAAACCGCCGTTAGACGGTCGGCCTACATTTTACGTAAACTGATTTACGATATAATTGTACATTAATTATTACACACATGGCAGTGAGATACGTAAGATACAGAAATACATTGAACTTTTTGACGCTAAATATTTTTTACGACTAAGTATAATATGATTCAATATAACCCTCAAAGAGGTAAATGTTTACTACTGATAACTGGTGCTCAATTTATCTGAATTTTTATTTTAACACTAATGTGATACAATCCATTACGATCTTCAAATCGTAAAGGGTCGATATCGCGCTTATCGGCGCATTCTGCAGTTGCAGGTTGCTTGCCATCAGACATGTCATACGCTTATTTACTACCGTCATCATAGAGTATAATAAAATACGCCACACACAAAAATTATTCCTTATAACATTGTATGAATTATCAAATTAAACCCTATGTCAATGAAAGCGGTTACCTACCGAATTCCTATTTGTTGATAAGGTAACGGGTAGCAGTAGGAAGCTACTTTCAGTCAAAAATTAAAGCACATACCGCAATAGTACATAACTACAGTGGCCGGGACGAAAGGGGTTGCCGGCCGAAGACATATAGACGGGCAACCCCATATTTCCCGCCGAGGCATGTATAGTGCTTTTCTCAAACATGCAATGAAAACCAAAAAAAATACAAAGTTTTATTTTTAACGACCTGTTTAGCTTAGTTGGTAGTGGCACTGCCTCCGAAGCTAGAGGTCCCGGGTTCGAATCCCGGCCAGGGCATTATTTGTGCATTTAGCACGGATTTTGTTCTTGGGTCTTGGATGTTCTCTATGTATTAAAGTATGTATTTATCTATATAAGTATGTATATCGTCGCCTAGTACCCATAGTACAAGCTTTGCTTAGTTTGGGACTAGGTCGATTTTTGTAAGATTGTCCCCCAATATTTATCTTTATTTATTTATTTATTTTTAATACGCGTAGTGGCAGAATGTCTCGATGCCTGTGCCATAAATTTATGTGAAATGGAAATAAATAAATAAACTTTGCCGGCCTAGGCCTGCATGATTTGTATGAAATCCCATTAACGACCTCTTGTCCTAGCCGCACCTGAAACGTCATACTTCGCAGCCTATTATAAGGAACATAACATCAATATTGCATTGCATGTTTGAGAAAAGATTATTACAATATAGGAAATTTAACAAGAATTACATTATAGTCCTATCAAGTATCAGAATCGGCTAAATCATCACACGAAATTGGATAATAATGGAGACTTCGACTTAATTATGTTAAATGATGTAAAAAATCCGATAACTCAACAATATTGCTTCAGAAAATGCCAGTCAACCCTTCGCTGTGAAAATTCAAACGTTTACTTTACGCCATTTGGCTTTAGGAAAAAACAAAATTGGATTATAAAAGGCTCGCCCGAAGAGAACAATCCCCCTTAAAAGGGGGGTATTATTTTTAAATTAACAAATTGAGATGAAAGAGTTGGAGGGTCGGATGGCAAAGGCGGAGCGAATTTCGTTTTGATTGGTTGCAGTCTGTGCCTGACTCAGCTTACGGAAGTATTTTGATTTTTAATTAATTAGGTTTGAATCGGATTTTTTTTAATAATGCGAATTATTGTTGGCCTGTTTGTTAGGATTATCAAATACAATTGTAAATAATTTAGTCAAACGTAAACGTAACGAATAAATACCTACGTACATCATTAAAAGCTGGCGTGAATTGGTTGATTTATAGGATTCTGTACCTACTGAGAGGGTCACATCGCTAAGCCTCCGCGGTGACTGCTGCCCGTCCGTCGTCTGTCAGCGTTCTGAATGTCACAAACATAGGCACATATTTTTTATACAAAACGTGTATTACTGTTGCTTTTACAACATTACCTAAAATAACAAAAAAATAATTAAATTAATAATTAATGCGAACCTAATAAAACAAAATGTGATTATTTCGTTACGTACTTATATGGTGCTTCGGAATCCGTGTGTGCATATACTATACAATGACTCGCACTTGACTGGTTTTTCTTCCGTTCTTCCGTGCATTGAAATGTTTCTATACCTATATGATTTTTTTTTGCAAATGTAGGGTACATTACCTCCCGATGTTTATCTTTATCTGAAAAATATGTGGTAGTTAAGTATCGTACGCAAATTCCGCAGCAATCTATGCTAAGTGTAAACCAATATACGAACTTCACACATTCTCCCGTTGTATTTGTTCGCATAAAATATTGAAAACAAGGAAAAGAATCACAATGAGAAATTCAAATCTACGTCACAGGCTGCGACAGGTGGGTACAGCTATAAATCAGCAACATGCGTCGTCGTATCCTGTTTGAAAACGACCATTCGCTTACCACTATTTAATTTTATGAGTATTAGGCATAAATTAATATAACTTGAATTGTCAAGTTATTTATAAATGACAGCTCAAACTCCACTTGTATCGTTTAATAAAGCTGGAAACCACTACGAACTTCAAGTTTAATAAATCTGAATATTATGCCTGCATAATTTACTGCTGCCAAAACTTTGTCCAGTGCATACTGCACATGTGCCTCAAATTTCGTTGAGAAAATTTGGTACCGCCAAAAATAACAGGGCATACCTAGCGGTCGAACGAAGAATTTGGGTTGGCAGTGTGTTGTCCTAGATGTAGGTTACTGGTATCAACTTTCACAGGTAGTTATGCGTTTGACAAGGTTAACTAGGTACTTATGTTTAGATGACGTTATCAAGACATCTGCGAGGTAGGCATTAGTCAAGCTGCTTCTCCATCGGTAAAGGTTAAATTTAAATTCAAATTACATACAATCGACATTAGAACATAATGTCTATAGTATCATCAATCTGCTAGGTCGGATACTTTTTCATTTGTGACCGACCTTTATTTGAATATAGTAGATAATTCCATATAAAAATCGTGATGGCATAATCATCAAGTTCGTTAGGTAGTTTAAAATTCACTGTTTATGTATAAGTTGCTGTTTTGATGAGATAATAAATAAACTTACCTATCAACCTTCCATATAAGCTAATCTAAAATCAGGCTGACCGTGGGTTTTTTCCCATTGGAATAAAAATATTGAGCACTATATCCAAACCGTCGCGATTTGTACTATCGATTTTCTTTTAACAAAGCGAAAAAATCGAACAGAATCACTTCACATCGCTACCTGTAACAATCTTTCAAACGACCAATTTAGAGTTATAACAAATTGCATTGCCCATATCATATAAGAAGATTTAATTTAGAGGGGCTTAAACACGAAATGTAAAAGAAACCTTCAGAGGGCCCTTCCCATAATAACATTGGAGAGGTCCTAGTTATTCAGGCCCGGGGTCCGGATATCCGCTGACTTTTATCGAAAGCTCCTTCCTGCTCAAGTTTGGCAAGTTTGTTGCCCAATTATATAAACTTTGTAAAGACACGGGATTCTGTACACTAATTCACTTTTGAAGTTAAAAGCTTTCATTCGTGTAACCCGCTTGGGTTTTAATATTCGCGTCAAACACTATACTTTTTGTTTTAATGTCGAAAAGTTTTCGTTTTTAATGAATGTGTCCTGTTTTGGTGTGCAAAAATGTGCACGATAAAAACGAATATGAGTACTACAAGGTTTTACTTTTCCCTTTCATTATTATCCCTGCGGACTGAGTTAAAACAGTCGTGAAAATAATGTTTAAACAGAATATTGTATACACACTATGTCGTTCTGGAGATCGGTTGTTTAAAACAACCGAACAATACAATAATAATCTTTAAACAATTAGCAATAAAATAAATTTACGACCAATTAAGTCTGATAAAAAATAGATTTCCTAAAATGTGTATTTTGGTGAACACAGTAACATCAGGACTGTCATGAGCTTTAGTGATTATACTTATTTACATTACTAATGAAAAAGTGTTCTTGATAAGTCAAGTGTAAAAAATATGGATGCATTAAACTTATTCTAATAATAAACTTGTTCTTATAATAAATATATTTCATCTTATCTTATCCAAGAATATAACTAGAGTTTCTACTTTTTTGTTGCACTTAATTGTAGCACCCACTTATTTTTATCTTTACATTATCATCATCCTATCGTCATCCCAGTGCACTTGCATCCTGAAGGATGCCCGAGGTCCGCTAGCGAATCCTGAGAATTGGCGAAGGCACTAGTTTTCCCGGGAGTGGCTGCCATCTCCCCTTCCAACCCAAGGGGGAAACTAGACCTTATTGGGATTACGCTTGTTCAGTGAGTGGCAACTTGCCTGTTAGAAGTTCTCAAGCTGCCCGAAGGTCTCTAACTCGGCTTGACGACTGTTGTCATAGACTGCAGCCGGGATCAACGGATAAGCATACCTTCCAATGCGGTCAGCCATACAAGAGTTGACCCCGGCCAACGTTGCTTAACCTTGCATAACGCTCGCGGTGGACCACGAGCGCTCATTTCTCATTTCCCCTTTTACAGTAGGTTTAAGTAAGACCATCGAAATGGACCCGATCCAAATTTAATTGGAAGTAATCCGGCGATCCTTTTAAATAGGCTATAATAAATGCCGGCGCGAACTTACAACATTACCTGTAAGCCGACAGTGGCTCGAGCCAATTAGGCTAAAAATAAATATGATTTCCGCATTAAACCTAGTTTACATTATACGTTACACTTCCATTTGCAGTTGTGTACGTGTTAATTTAGTAAAAATACGCTCAAACTTAGGTTTCAAGTCTTTAGACTTAAAAAGTTTATATTCCCTATGCAAAAAAGTCATAGTTATATTTAATAACATCAGCATGTGTGCAGTGTTCAAATAAATTACCGAATTATTTTTAAGTTAATAATAGTTTTAGAAATAAATTCTTAATACTAACATAATCTTAAGTCAAACGCTACTTGTACTAACAACATATAGTCATATATGGATGTAACTGATCCGAATTAAAGATTAATAAATAAATAATAACAAGTCATGTAAATTGTCTAAGCATAAATATGTAGTTCTCGTACTTACAGGTAATGTTAAATAAATGGTAAACTTGTTCACAATATGGAAACACTGACTTATTCCGCTAACATCAACTGCCACTTAGGTCAGAAAAAGTTTTGCTCTCTGACCTAATTGGATTACACTGTCAACTGAAAAAACTGACCTACCTGGAAACCGGTATTGATAGCATGCCGACCTAACTGGACTCCAATAATGACAGCAGGCGGATTGGACTGGACTCCAATATTAACAGCAAACTGAAAGTATTGAAATGACTAATTTCACTTTGCCTTAAAATTGACGGAGCCCCGCTCCGCGGGGCTTTTATTTGTGCACGGTTTGCCCTTCGGGCATCTGAAGATACCTCACGAAGGTTTGAAAGGTTAGGTAACCTACCGGGACCTGAGGGCGTTGTAGATCACTTATAGTACGACTTTTTTAGAATTACAAATCTGGACATTTTTACTTTCAGACCATTGTCAGTTCGTCTTTTCTACATCTCGACATTTTTGTACTTTGTCAATTATAATTTTTGACTCTTTTATTTCTTGACAATCGTGAATTAGACAATATTTAGAAAAACTGTCCTAACTGGAATAAAAAGTTCTGTCCTAACTGGAACTGACTAAATTGGCTTTAAAATATTCCACTTATATCGGCCATTTAGATGTTGTATGAAAAAAGTTCTGACCTAAGTGGCAGCTGACGTAAGCGGAATAAGTCGAAACACTAATCCAAATAAAAAAATGTTGTAAGACTTCTTTTCCGTAGTTTCATATTTATTTAACCAAGTAGGTCAACAAAATCACGGTTAGAACTGATATATTTGAGACCGTATTGAGGTTTGTATAATATTGAAGCCTCATCGAGCACCTAATGGACCAATTTTGCCATATTAACCGCCTGAGAAACGATTCAGAAGTCGATCGTCCGTACATACATCCATCAATAGTTAAGTAGCATCAAAGAGTAGGAAATTTTAAGGGTTCTTTAAAGTTTAATATCACGCAAATAGATTACTGTATCTGTATTGTTTAAATGAAACTCATTAAAATTATATGTGAACATGTGAGTCCATTTTAATAAGATCGATCTCAACCTGACAGTTCCCTTCAAGTGTTGTCCATTCCAATTAGTGATGTCGCTATTACTATAGATAAGATACTACATCTTCCCCTACAATTTCTTAAACTAAAACAAATTATTTCTGAACATTAATCACAGACATAATCATTCAAATATCTAGGTGGAACAATATTTCTTCGGGGCCTTAATTGTACTCTATTATCATCCTGTCCTTGACCTAAATTATCTACTTCTAAATTTCCCTCTTCCTCTGGCACATTTTCTTCTACAGAGGTCAAGTTTTCTCCTTCTAATAAATCAAATTTTCGACTTTGCTGATTATTTTTGGGAAAAGATGGTTTAACATGTACCGTATTTCTCCTAATCACCCGGTCATCCCCAGTCCTTAAGATTAGAGATCTAGGAGATTCATGAAGGTCAACAACATTCCCTGGAACCCACAGGTTATTTTTTAAGTAAACTATGTCCTGGCCAGGGTAAAACCTGTGGCTAGTAGGTTTAGCGGTCTTATCAAAATTTCTTTTATTATTATCATTTATCTTGATTTGAGTTTCATTAAAATTCGTTACTAATTTAGGTTCTAATAGTTTCTTATGAATCGGAAGTTTTGATCTAGTCAGTCTGCTGAATAAGAGTTGGGCTGGACTATATAGAGAACCCAGTACAGGGGTATTTCTATACTCTAATAATATTTCTTCTAAGTCCATCCCACTCTCCATAGACTTGTTGAGTATATTTTTAGCAATTCCAACATACCTCTCTACAAAGCCATTGGAACGAGGATACCTGGGGCTTGATGTTACTATTTGAAATTTCCAACATTTTGCAAAATCATGAAATTCAAAAGAATTAAATGGCATATTATCAGCCCTCAATATCCTTGGTATACCATGTGTAGCAAAATTGTTTTTTAAAATGTTTATTACGGTATTTGCTGACAATGAATTTACTTGAATTATGTCAAACCATTTTGAGTAATAATCAGCTATAATAAAGTATGTTTTACCACTCCATTGAAAAAAATCACAACCAACTTTCCAGTATGGTAAAGTGGGAACCTCATCAAGTAACATAGGTTCTTTCGATTTTTTCATACTGTACTTTTCACACACTTCACATTTCGATATCACATTAATAAAATCATCCTCTAAGTTAGGCCAGTAGAATAAAGATCTTGCTCTAGAAATTGTCTTACTAATCCCAAAATGACTTGAATGAACCTTTCTGATTACTCTCTCTCTCAATGTAAGTGGTACTATAATTTTATAATTTAGATATACAATTCCATTTTCATAGGTAATGTCGTCTTTATATTTGTAATAGAATTTAACAGCATCAACTACTTTGCTCCTGCACTTAGGCCAGCCAATCTCATAATACAATTTTAATTGTTGAAGTATAGAATCTTTTTCAGTTTCTGCAACAATGAGATTCTGCACTACATCACCAATATCAATGGTATGTATACTTTTAGTTAGAGTACAGTCTACATCTGCATTATTGGCATTACTAGAGGCACGGCTTAAGGCATCAGCCACATACATTTTTGAGCCTGGGGTATATTGAACATCTATATCATACATATTTAATTTTATTTTTATTTTCCTCAAGCGTTGAGAGTTGATGTTGTTAATTTCCTTTTTCATAATAGCCACAAGTGGCTGGTGATCTGTCTGAACCATTACATGTCTGCCATATATATAATAGTGAAACTTTGTACATGCAAAAAGTATGGCTAGAAATTCTTTATCTATCTGTCCATACTCAGATTCACATTTAGATAGACTTTTTGAAGCAAATGAAATTGGATGTCCTTCTTGCATGAGCACACAACCAATGGCATCCTTAGAACTGTCTGTCTGAATTATAATTTCTTTCTTGGGATCAAAGTTCAAAAGCACAGGTGGGCTTGTAAGAATCCTTTTTATCTCATTTATACATGTAGTGTAGCTATCATTCCAAACAAATTCAACATTTTTCTTTAACAATTGTCTCAATGGACTTGTTATTTCTGACATATTAGGGATATATTCCCTAAAATAATTTATAAAACCCAAAAATCTCTGTAAACTTTGTTTATCATGTGGAATATCATAATCTATGACTGCCCTGACTTTTTCTTGGTCTGGCGCTAAATTGCCATTTACAATTTCATGTCCAAAATATTTTACAACATTAGGTAAGTATCGAAATTTTTTAAGATTAAATTTTATACCTAATTCCCGGGCTCTGCTGAGAACTTTTTCGAGAATCCCGTCATGTTTTTCTTTAGTTTCCGCATGAATCAGAAAATCATCAATATATATAAACAGTCCTTCAATGTCGCTAAAGCATGATTTACAATTTTCTTGGAAAACCTCAGCCGATATCTCCAATCCAAAAGGTAAGACATTGAAACAGTAAGATCCATAGATAGTAGAGAATGTGCAGTACTTTCTACTATCTTCAGTTAAGCGAATTTGCCAGAAGGACTCTTTTAGATCTAAAACAGAAAAAAACTTAGAGTTACCTATCTGTGATTTTAAATCATTTATTGTCGGAATTTCATAATATTTTTTAAGGAGACAATTGTTAAGATCTCTGGGGTCTAAACATAAGCGGATGGAGCCATCATCCTTTTCCACAATGACAACCCGATTCACCCATTCGGTAGCCTCTTCAACTTTGGATATCACACCTAATCCACAAAGTCGATCTAGCTCAGTTTTCAATTTGTCTTTCAGTTTCAAAGGTATTCGATGTGGTGGGTTTGATACAGGAACCGAATTATCTTTTAATAGAATCCTACATTTCTTAGGGAATCGGCCTGATCCAGAAAAAACATCCTCATATGTTTTAATTAAATTATCTTTTTCAGGATTCCCATCAATTACATTCACAAATTTTCTCTCTAAAAGTCCTAGTAACGTACATGCATCCTTACCCAGCGTTGGTTGGTATCCAGAACTGGTAACAATGAAGTCAAGAAGGTAAACTTTGGATTTGAGTTTTACTTCTAACAAAACAGTACCAAATGTCTTTATTTTTGACCCATTGTATGCTTGTAATATGATCTTTGATTTACTTAATTGAATACTGTTTTGTTTACATTTTGAAACATTGTTCTGAATATCATTGAACACAGAGATTGGGATAAGGTTTACGTCAGAACCTGTATCAAGTTTAAACATACAATTGATTTTATTTTCTAATAACAATTCCTGGCTCCAATACTGAATACTATTGACATTACTACATACCGAATCGCAGTAAAGCTGCTCCTGGGATTCCTCTTGCACCGATTTGACTTGGTCACTGTGCATTGTATACACTGCATCAGTGTTGATCCTTGTTCGGCACACTTTACTAAAGTGGTTAAATTTTCCACACTTAGTACATTTTGACCCTCTTGCTGGACATTTTCTAATATTTCGCTCGTGCTTACCACCACAATACTTGCATTGAATCATGGAATTTTGTACTTTATGTACTTCGGCAATAGGTGATGGTGCTTGACCTTGCACTTCCTTAGTCTGAAGCTTGGTGATTTCCGAAAGTCGAAGTCTTTTAATTGCTTGCTCCAAATCAACATCTCCCAAACAGAGTAGTTTCTCTTGTTCAGTTTTATCTGTCGTCCCTAGAATAAGTCTGTCGCGGATCGCTTCATTCTCATCACCGAATTGACAATTTCCGGCGAGACTTTTGACGTCTTTGAGAAATGCATCAAACTGTTCTCCCGCTCGCTGACTACGTGTATAGAACAGGAACCTCGAATATAAAATGTTCTTTTTAGGCTCGCAATATTCTTCAAATGTCTTTAGTACCTGTTCGAAAGTAACCTCTTTGCCGAGTTTGAAATTGTTGTAAATTTGCACTCCTTCTTCACCGATCACATTTAAAAGAATAGCAATTTTTCTGAGATCCTTTACTCCATCAAGCCCAGAGGCGATAATGTATATTTCCAACTCTTGCTTGAACCTTCGCCAGTTGCTGGGCAGATCGCCGGTCAGAGACAATTTTCCAGGCAAATTGTACGGTGTTGCTGCCATATTGCTAGACTATGTAGCAATCATTTATGGAAATAGGTTAACTACGACTGCGCCATGTATTGTTTAAATGAAACTCATTAAAATTATATGTAAACATGTGAGTCCATTTTAATAAGATCGATCTCAACCTGACAGTTCCCTTCAAGTGTTGTCCATTCCAATTAGTGATGTCGCTATTACTATAGATAAGATACAACAGTATCAAAACATGGTGAAAGAAGACCCACGTTGTTTTTTAACGAGCTATCTAATGATATGCCACAATAGAGTTGCAATTGGGATTAATAAGAAAAAAATTGCATCTTTACTATACATGAAGGGGAAGTGCCCTAATATTTTTTCAAAATTCATTTACATGGCTTCTTACTATCATAAACTTTCATACAAAAAGCATCGTGTTCTTCGAGTTCAAAACAATACAATATTTATTTTCAGAGGCCTCTTAAAGTCTGCCTGACATGGCAACAATATGTCACTAAAAATAAGAAAATGACCTGTTGTATGTTAGTTGTAGCGTGTTCTATTAGACATTACATATTTAAAATGTGCAACACAAACAAAAGAAACGCCTATTCAAATACGCCACAACTACATACAACAGGTCATTTTCTTCAGTTTTTCACCTATAGATAGTTGCATAAATTAAATCGTATTCGAATTACGAAATACGAAATGATCCCGTCATTTTCTGTTTACGAAGTATTACGTAATTTATGTTCGACTTAGTGCCATCAAGTGTCATTTAAAGCAAACAGGAAAATTCACTTTTATTATTTTGTACTTTTTCATATTGAAAAAAAGTTTAAGTTGTCTGTTTAATTTGCTTAACCCAGTCACAAACAAGTCACCAACTCTAGCGATACATATACAATGGATCCAGGGGTCGGACAAAAAGTGCGGATGACGTCAAACCACTTATAGGTGATTTCAAATAGATTTGATTTTCATAAACAATTATCACTTATCATTTATCAACCTCTTTATAAAACGATATGGCCACTTGAAATGAGTGAGTACGTTTTTGACAGACACATTGTCAATCAGATGAACAATAAATTGACTTCGTTATTGTTTGGATATTGTATCTTCACGATTATATTTAGCTAAAATTTATATTTACTAATGTATAAAAAACGCTGTAAAATGTCATCTTTACTCGAATATTGCGGCAATCTTCCGTTTTAAATAATAGACTTGTTAGAAAAATAGTCATTAATCTATGCATTATTTAATAATAAGTATAATTAAATCAAATTATCTTTTTTTTATTTTTACTAATCTTACCTACTGTTCCTACCTTTGAGTATTAAACCTATTTATCTGATATTCCCACAGATTTGTCCTAATTAATTTCAAATAATCGTACCTTATGGTAACAAGTTTCGTGAAATCTATTTTATTCAGTGAAATCAATTGATTTATTTACTATTATTTTGTTACTTCATTAATACTACTTCGTTACTACATGTCACACGGAAGTTTAAATACAAACATTCTGTGTGCAAGATTACGTCATTTTTACGTCATCCGCACTTTTTGTCCGACCCCTGTACATATCTAACTGTAGTTGACAGTTGGGGTCTCAGTTGCAGCATACAGCAATGTGTCAGTAGTTAAATGCATAAAGCGAGAGGAATTGCTCCTCCGGGCGGCTAATATGGAGACAAAGGTCCATTAGTCGCTTGCTGAAGCACCAATAATAATATAATATACAGATGATTTGATAGTCATGCTTACGGTAACCTGGATATCCTCTAGCGAGGATAAGTAAATATAACTTACTATATAAAAGAAGAGTGTTGTTAAGGCGATGGGCGGGACACATAGCACGCAGAACCGATGGCCGTTGGGGCGGAAAGGTTCTCGACTGGCAACCACGTACCGGAAGGCGTAGCGTGGGCAGGCCCCCCACACGGTGGACTGATGACCTGGTAAGGGTCGCGGGTGTCCTCTGGATGCGGGTGGCGCAGAACCGGTCATTGTGGAAGTCTTTGGGGGCGGCCTATGTCCAGCAGTGGACGTCATTCGGCTGAATGATGATGACGATGATGATGATATAAAAGAAACAGGGTTGATTACTGAATATGTCAAAAAATCTGTTTAAAACATATCTCTGTAAACAAAGATCAAATGTGCCATAAGTCATAATCTCCAAGTTTAATGTTAATTTTAAGTTTGCCTTTCTGCCTTGTTATATTATAATGTTCCTAGCCTTCTTGCAAATAAATTAATTACCTTACAGCTAACTTTAGATTTAGTGTGTGGATTAAGTGTACACGTACCTATTCAATTAGTTTTTACTATGTTTTATGCATGTTCGAAGTCATTATGTTTGTGAGAAATAATTTGTCAATATTTGAGAGAACGCTTGCAACAGGAACACAGTCTCGTCGAGCAGATAGGGAGATACGAAAAGATAATTTGTTTGTTTGTATTTGAAATTTTGAATTATTTTTACTTTGTATATATTATGTATTTGACGATTGTGATGTAAATTCTTACGATTTTGTCATAAGAAAATTTGTATAGCAATTTATATCATGAAATAAATCTAATCTAATCTAATCTAATCATGCCGTGTTTGCCTGTAATTGGGTCAATATTCCAGCAGTAGTTCATTATCTGTTGTAAATAAGATTTTTTATTGTATTACATCTGTTGGCAAACCTTAATAAATAAATAAATACCTGTTATTTAGAAAAGCGTCATTGTTGCTCTCAAAATGAGGTGCCATAGTTAATTTTTTTTCATCACTTGAGGGCATCAATGAATCTTTTCTGAATAGGAGCCCTGCTAGCACGATAGCTTATACCGTCACGCTATATGGCCAAAATGTACTAAAACGTTACGCCAGCTGGGCAGGTCTGGAAAGAAGTATAAGTATGATATGTCTCTTGCTAGAAAATTGTATTCCGTCTTGGTGTAAAAACTTGAATCCCTCGTTACGCTCAAGATTTGTCTTTAGAAACCTTCGCTATGCTCAAGATTCTATTGTAGTATCTTCGCTTCACTTAGATTATAAATACATCATTTTATTTCCACAGCGATACTAATTTATTACGTTTCTTTTGTATGCTGATAAACATAATGCAGAAAAAGCACAGGACGAATGGTTATGGTTATGGACTCCTTTTTCCGCACTTAGTCCGTGAGAGTCGGACCATTGTGCGTGACGTGATCGCCGGCTAGGGATCTAGCCAGCCTAACTCCGCCCAGAAGCGCAGGATCCTCCTGGTGTCACCACAGGCTTCGCGGAGTGACCTCGGTGCGTTGAGGATTTGAGTCAGTTGTGTAGCTACACCTTCGCATTCCAGGATGACGTGGGGAGCTGTTTCATCGGCCGACAGGCATCCCCTGCATAGGGGGCTGTCGGTCGTACCTAGAACATATAAATGTTTGTTGAGTGAGCAATGTCCAGTGATGGTGCCTACGATTATACGTAGTGACGCTCTGTTAAGAGAGAGCAGACGCCTGGTAAATCGTGCCTCCAGGTGTGGCACTATCTCCCGGGATTGTCTGCATGTACTGGTATTTGTCCATCGATCAGCGTGTTGTTCAGATGTTCTGCGACGTAGCCATGATCTTAGCTGGTTAAAGGGTAGCGGGAGTATTGGGCTAGGGCCAAACGCCGGCCGGCTAGAACCTCTCCTGGCCAGCTCGTCAGCTACGTCGTTACCTAGAGAGCCACTGTGCCCTTTTATCCATTGCAAGGTGACAGTGTTTGTTTTCCCTATCACCTCCAAGGCTTGGTGGCACTCTAGGATGAGCCCAGACTGGATGAGGTTGCTATCTAGGGCTTGTAATACTGCAGCGCTGTCGGACACTATGCGTACCTTCTGATCTTTGATACTCCGATTTGCTACTGCCTTGGCAGCCTGTGTTATGGCGATGCACTCACATTGGTAGATTGAACTATATTCGCCTAAGGCTATTGATATGTTAATGTTTATCTCAGGTGAGTACACTCCTGCGCCCGATCCTGTCTTTGTTTTAGAGCCATCGGTGTAAATGCGCAGTTCCTGTGCTCCAGACCGATCGTATTTTTCTTCAACTAGCTGTATTGCATAGCTTTTGTTGAAGATATGTTGTTTGGGCACCTTGTCATTAGGAGCGGCTATCATTGGTTGGTAGGTGACAGCTTCCTTAAGAACTTCGGTATGGGTCCCGTTTGTTACACCCCAGAGGTTAAGTGACTTTAGCCTGATGGCCGCCGAGGCTGCCTCCTGCTGGATAAACAGATCAAGAGGCGGCAGTCCCAGCAGTACCTCCAGTGCTGCTGTGGGTGTAGTTTTCATGCAGCCAGTCACCGCTGTACAAGCTAGTCTTTGGAACTGCTGCAGTTTATTTTTGGCCGTGGTTAGTCTAGTTCTCTGCCACCAGACTACTGCGCCGTAGGTGATTATGGGTCGTATCACTGCGGTGTAAAGCCACATGGTGATTTTGGGGTGTAGGCCCCAGGTTCTCCCAAGTAGCCTTTTACACTGCCAAAATATGACACAGGCCTTTTCCAGTTTGTTGCTTAGATGTTTGTTCCATAGCAGTTTGTCGTCCAAGGTTACACCTAGGTATTTTACCTCTTTTGTAAGAGCTAGTGTAGTGCCTTGAAGTTTTGGTAAGCTAAGGTTGTCTGGAGTGCGCTTCTTTGTGAACAGTACTAATTCGGTTTTTGATGGGTTCACTGACAATCCATGTTCAGAACACCATCGTTCGACGATTTTGAGTGCCCCTTGCATAAGCTCGCATAGGACCTTCTCAAACTTTCCTCTTACGAGGATTGTTACATCGTCTGCATAGCCAACAGTGTAGAAACCAGCCTCGTTTAGGGATCTGATAAGGTCATCCACTACGAGGTTCCATAGGAGCGGTGAAATGACGCCTCCCTGTGGGCAGCCTCTGGAGACAATGGCTCGTGTGGTCCCATTCACTGTCACTTGCACTGCCCTGTTCCTCAGCATGCAGTCGACCCACCCAGCTGTGGTCCGATCCGCGCCGTGGTTGAGCAGCGCGTGGCTAATGCTGTTAAATTGCGTCTTGTCAAAAGCCCCTTCGATATCTATGAAGGCTGCAAGAGCAGATGATTGTGTTGATAGTGCGTCTTCTATCGGCGAGATAACACTGTGGAGCGCTGATTCCGTTGATTTGCCTGCACAATAGGCATGTTGTTGGTGGTGTAGAGGATTTCGCGCCAGTGCCCTGTCTCTGAGATCCCGATCGCACAGTCTCTCTAGGGTCTTCAGGAGGAAAGAAGTAAGGCTTATTGGCCTGTATGCTTTGGGCTGCGTGTAATCACTCTTACCTGGTTTGGGTATGAATACCACTTTGACTTCTCTCCATTTTAAGGGAACATAGCGGTGCTCAAGGCATGCTCGGTAGATTCTAACTAGATGCGGAGCGATCGTGTATTGCACAGGACGAATGTGTTGAAATGACTCACTTTATTTTGTAATTTTGTTTATTGTGTATGCCAAATACGCTTCGCCAAGCTTATACGATTTATCCTCAATTAACTCGCCCTAATTAAACGTTTCACCTCTATATGAGTGCCCAAAACATACTCTAAAGCACATTTAGATTAATACGGTTTGCCGAATAAGTAAATCTAATACGGGATTCAAGAAAACTAAGCCGTATTTATGTCAAATTGGGTTCTGTGATGAGTCTGAAGAAATAAAGTTTATTCGGGTCTGAGGACTGACGTCAAATCCTGTTGTTAGTGACTAGTGAGACGTCCAAATTGGAACTTTCATTTTGAACGTTGACATTGATTATTTTAGTCATTTGATGTTGATGTAGCGAAAATAAAAAAAAACTGTTTTTCTCATACATGCAATGAAATATTGATGTTATGTTCCTTATAATAAGGCTGCGAAGTATGACGTTTCAGGTGCGGCTGGGACAAGAGGTTGTTAATGGAATTTCATACAAATCTTCCAGGCTTAGGCCGGCAAAGTTCTGTTTTTTAATTTCCATTCCACATAAATTTGTGGCAAAGGCATCATGACATTCTGCCACTATGCGTATTAAAAATAAAACTTTGTGTTTTTTGTTGTTTATTTCATTTCATGTTTGAGAAAAGCTATGTATGTATAGTGCTTTTCTCCTCGGCGGGAAATATGGGGTTACCCGCCTCAGACCTACCCGTCGATATGTCTTCGGCCGGCAACCCCTTTCGTCCCGGCCTCTGTAGTAAGAGTTTGAGCGTACAATTTTAGTTAAAAATGGATATGGAAATTGGAGTTGCTATTGAATTTATAAAATGTAAATATATCAAATTATTGTTAGTGTTGATAAATCCTTAAATGTTTCTTTTATTATTTTTAACGCGATTACGAAACTGTTATGTAGTCAGCGTATAATGCTACTAAATATTTACAATTAGAAATGATCCTGACAAAAACCACGACCGTTGGCTCCAAGCCAATTCCATTTAGTTACCAGTATAAAAACGAAGTTAAAAACAAAAGCCTAACGGTAAACAGCGCATTCGAATTTCAATATTTCTTATTCACACGCCGCGACCCGCTCTGTGGCAGCGGAAACGGACACGGCGGCTGTCGTTCGGGGTGCTCTGGGTTCCGCCACCTTTATCTACTCTCTGCGCCGTACTCGTGCGTTTGCCATTTATTTGCAGGCCTTTTTGTGCTTGCGAGCCTATGTTCTTACTTCGGCTGCTAGAATGAGAATTGTGGACGTAAAATTATACCGTTTGGTTTATTTAACGCATCGAGATTTCATAATATGTCGTTGTTGCATATTATGCTTTAAATATTAACGCCTGGTAAAATATAATTTCTATCTTTGCAATTATTTATTACCGACTTCAATAGAAGGAAGGAGGTACTCAGTTCGTCTGCATGTTTGTTTGTTTTTTTTTATGTATGTATGTTCTCCGAAAACTCGTGACCACGTTGGCCGATTATCATAATTATTTATTTGTTTCAAAGCAGGTATATTGGTCCCATATACATTTCGTGAAGGCCTCACGATGGGATCTAGGAGGAATCGAGGGAACTCCTCGAATTTGATAGGCACGCATATGCCGAATTCCGTATTTTTGTAGGTAACCAAGCATTGGCTCACGGAAACACAAATTGTGGCATAGCAAGTACAAAATTGGTGTCGGTTTTTTTGGTATATATAAATAATATAATAATAGCTTGTTCATTTACTGCCTCTTGGTATAAAGATGTGATATAAACAGTTGCTAGCATCAGACTTCAAAATATACAAATGAAAAGTTAAAAAAAAATGTGGTCCGTTATACATGTTAAGGATTAATCACTAAGCTGTCAAATCAATAGAGACCCTAATAGATGACCCAGGTAACAGATAAATCCAAATTAATTCACGTGTCGCCTTGTCAGTAAGACATCATTTCATTACCGCCTGCTGATTGGACGTCATTAGCGTTCCGCTTCCATTAGCGTCTGCAGTTGTCAATTTGTCAGCGCATCTGTCGAGACAATGTAGATCTGAGCTATTCGGTTCATCGCTTTCGCATTTCAATACTTGTCGCGCTCGTTCTGATATGTAAAATGTACACACGTGGATACGAATCCGCAAAACAGATTAGAATGTGATTGGGATCGAAAGTATCAGCTGGGTTCTTTGGATTCGGTGGACCGGAGAGCCAGGAGACTGATAGGCGACGTTGCGCTCGTTGGAACCAAACTCCAAAGTTTGGAGCATCGGCGGAGGGTCGCCTGTCTGGCAATTTTCTATAGGTTGTATTTTGGAGAGTGTGCTGCTGAGCTCCAGGAACTTATCCCCCCTTCGACTTTTCTTTATCGGAGTACTAGGCGCCGTATGGGATTTCACCCACATGGAGTCGAATTCCCTCCACGCCGCACCTCGCGGTTTAACAAATCATTTCTGATTCGCACTGCTTCGGTCCGGAATTCTCTTCCGGCGTCTGTATTTCCAGAAGCATATGACCTCGATGTCTTCAAGGTAAGAGTGAATAGGCATCTTCTGGGTGAGCATGTTCCATCTTAGACTTTGTCTTAACTTTCCATCAGGTTAGACTCAAACGCAATCCCATTTACGATAAAAAAAAAAGTGATGAACCGGCACGAACGATCGAACGGGACAAAAATAGACCTCCGGAAAGTTTATTAATTTGCATTTTTGTACACGCTCAATTTTTATACCACTGTTTTCTAGAGTTTGCTAATTTTACCCTTATTGTGAAGCTATTTTATTAGTTACAGCGGGTTGTAAGAGCAAGTAGCAAATCTGTTACATACGATAAATGGATGCATAGTTTGAATCATAAAAGTGTAAATTTGCCATTTTTTTTATAAAACGTCCGTGGCAAACTAGCATACGGTCCATCTGATGCGTTCACCGCAGCTTATTTTATGTTATCTTCATTTCATTCCTAAGCTGTGATCAAACCTATTTTCCACTTATATATTTATAAAATTAAAGATACAACATTACAATCATATGATCCGTTGACGGTCTTGCCAAGATCTTGATTACGATTACAGGTGGCACGCGATCATATAAAAAAAAAAATTCAATGTCAGCCTTCCGCCCCGTTACCTCTTCAAACTTTTACGTACAACTAGACCGCAGATTACGCAAGCGCAATTAAGGCCGCGATCCATAGATAATCAAAGGGAATAATTTTGGTCCACGATTATGTCGAGTGGAGCCTGCAGAAGAGGTGGCCCTCAGGACGGAGGGAGCTCAAGAGCCGGTTTAATTAATGGAACCCTCCACGGGGCCTCTACACGGATTTAATTGGAGGAAATTTGTTGCCGCCTTAAGTGTGTTCAGGCCTTGTAGTTATGGTCGCCAAAAGTTGGCGGACCTCCGGGCCATCACTTTGACGTTCCAATTCCAAAAATAATGAACGGTCCCAAACAAACGCGATGAATTCGATTCGTTCTAGCCATGTTCTAGCTATCTAGTTAGCTGGTAATCTAGGTATGTTCAAATTGAGTTTCTTCGTACTTTATGTTCTAGAATAGGGTTTAGAATTTACGAATTAGTATTTTCACGTGAAGGGCTGTTGAATTATTCAAAGGAAGCCCGATAACATTGAAAGGTCTTGAAATTTGCTTAAATACCCTCGTAGGTACCAAGTTTATATAAAGGACGCTTATTACGAAACTTGACCGCTGTAAATACTTGATGGTACTTCAGGATTTAAGGGAATTCTACTTAATCTCGAGAGCGATAAAGTTCTTTTTAGGTTAGAAGGAATGTGTCCCAAAAAATAAAATACTTTAGCTCATAACGTAAATAAAATACGAGCTAAATAATTTGTTTCCCAACTCGGTATTGGGCGTTCGCGATAAATTCATATTTCGTGGCTTAGCGTTTCGGTTGGGGTTTAGGCAGCGTTGGAATAAATGCCTAATAAATGTATGGCATTCCAGAACCAGGTAGAATTAATGTTGTAATAATTCTCAATTGAACACGCGCGGTTGTCGGTGTAATGATTTCGTTTCACCGGATGATTGTCCGGGTAATTGAGTGACGTTAATTGATTTAATTATTACATGAGTTAATTAATTGATGTACTTCAGCAATGGACTTTGAGTAGTTTAATGAAAATTGTAATTATATGCGGATGAAATATAATGAGTTATTTTCAATAGGTTTGCACAAATATGTATAGTAAACGAAAAATGTTAAGTACATGTCGGTTTTTTTTACATTATGTAATCCGCAACGCAGGCTTCGTCAAATATTATATATTAAAAAAAACACATAACAGCAACTAGCTTCGTCACATACACAAAATAAATTTACTTATAGACAAAAAAACCCTTTCTAATCGCTGCCAGTGGACAATGTGTCCAAAAGGCTGGCCGCATTGCCAGGTTGTATGGCGAAGGCTCTGCGCGAAGTATTGGCCCTTTCATCACCTGTAACGTCTATTTCACTGCCCGATAAATACTTATAAATGCGGCGCGCACTCGGCCCCCATGGACCCAGCGTTTCGACCCCAAACGCCTCAAATAAATGCCCAATGTGCAAGAGATTGTACAAATCGTTTCTAACCAAACGTAAAATTTAAAGGCAAGCTAAATTCAATTCTGTTGTTTAGGTCCGAGTAATTAGCTTGATTATTTTTTTTTGCATGGTAGGCGGCACGAGGTTTGTTAGGTACGTGACGCTATTCTTTTACTTCTTTTAAGAATGCTATAATAAAAAATATTATCAGACTAAGTATTTCCTTACTAACTCAGAATTAGTAAATGAATATCAACAGGAAAGCGAAATTCTCATGGAATGCCCCAATATGTTGTTTCTCATTAGTTCGCCTCTTACCCAATCAGCTCACGTTTTTCAATCACGCATTAGTCCTCCTGATCCACCGCCAAATCTCGACACCGCACTACATCCCGGAATGACGCGGGGCTACAAATCCCGGGTTTTTCCCGCGGTCATGCGTCATGTAGCCTGCGTCACTTTTTCCCGGGGCTTGTGTCACGGCTCGGACCTGCGTCACGATTGACGGGGCTAAGCCGGAGTTTTTGCGCTGCTCCGGTGTTGCTTAATTGTGATCTGATTTAGTAATTTTGTGAGTTAGTGGTTGGTTTAAGGAAACGACGAAGCGCTTCGAGAAAAAGGTCCTTGCGCTTCGCTTGGCTGGTCTTGGCCGGGACAATACCGTTCTCCCAGATTCTAATCTTTCAGTTTGCAACTTACAATTTCATTTACTTTAATTCTATCATACTGCCGATTTGCGAACAAATACCAATCAGCGTTTTCGCTGCGTGCTCGCCGCGGTTGCGCAGCGAGCTCATTGAGTCTCGACGCTTGTAGCCCACTCTCTCACAACGTCAATGTGATTAAGTCCTAATCCACTAAGGACATCATTGCGCCGCGCTCAGATATGGTTGTACGCTAATGCAACAGCATGCATGTATAATTGTATGCACGTTAATGTACACAATAATAACAGGTTACAACAAGACAAGATATAATATATGTCACACAAGATATAAAAATAGAGAGAGGTAGCACACGAATTAAGTCGATTCACACTCTTAAAAGATTCCCAAACTAAACAACTTTTGTCCCAAAGGAAGGCCAGCGCTAGCCACTGCTGCTAGCACCATGCTGATTTGGGACCATTTCGTGGCTCTGTGTTGTGTTTTTGTAATTGCTTTTTATGTAAAGTCTTTATGCCACTTTTAATGTTATGTGACTAAGGCTACTAGACGACGAAGACAAAACACATTCTTACTAATATAGAAATTAAACATGAGTACTCAAATAGGTACACAAAAAATCCAAGACTCAGGAACAAATAGTCGTGTTCATCACACTAATAGATTACCGGGTCAATATCAATTAAGCAAAAGTGTCGTAAAAATAAAAACAACATCACCAACTTGTAGCACTACAATTTATTATTCGTTGATGTCCATGCATATGCCTCGCAGTTTACTGCCTATGAAAAGCTTTTATTGGCCTTAAAACTTTGTGTCAGCCCAAAGCGAATAAGCTTTTTAGCGTAACGGATGCAAATAAAAACCAAGACACATACCCTTAAATATGAAATATGTCCGAATACATCAATGATATGTTTAGTAATGATATTAATAAATAATGCAATATCAATAAGTACATTAACGACTCTACTATACATGAAGAGCAGCTCGAACTGCCAACAAACTTTTAATTTAAATTAAATCTCCCAAGTGGTACTTTTATAATGTATTAATTTAATTGTCGTTCGAAATAAACGATTATTATATCATCAAGATTTAAGAGCTTGGCTCTTGTCGGTAGAGTAGACGCCAGCTCTCAAGGTCCTCGGCCAAGTTCTTTGGGTCTCCGTAAGAGTCAACACTCACTTTTTAACCGACTTCAAAATTTCAAAAGAGGAGGTTATCAATTCGGTTGTATGTTTTTTTCTTTTCTTTTTAATGTTTGTTAGTCCATAACTCCGTCATTTCTTAACCGAATTGGAAAATTCTTTTTTTGATTGTAAGTATATATATCCAAGTTGGTCCCGTTTTTGTCAAAACGCAGTTCTAATGATGGGATCCATGAGAAATTGAAGGAACTCCTCAAATCTTCAAGGCAAACATATAGTAATTTTTGTGTTTTTATCAACAAGTCAAGCATTTTCATACAAAAATGTGACATTGGATGAAGTGGAACTGCTGATGATGATCAGAACAGAACTCTTCAACAACAAAAAGTTCACGTTTGGCGATTTGTCCTCCTAGCTGTGTTTTTTTGTTAAGCAAGTTCTATTTTCACGATTAATTTTTGTTATGCTTGTTTTCTGATGATGGAATCCATGAGGAATTGAGGGAAATCCTCAAATCTTAAAGGCAAACATATAGTGATTTTTGTGTTTTTATCAACAAATCGAGCATTTTAATACAAAAATGTGACATTTGATGAAGTGGAACTGCTGATGATGATCAGAACAGAACTCTTCAACGACGAAAAGTTCACGTTTGGCGATTTGTCCTCCTAGCTGCGTTTATTAAGCAAAGTTCTATTTTCACGATTAATTTTTGTCATGCTCGATTTTTGATGATGGGATCCATGAGGAATTGAGGGAACTCCTCAAATCTTAAAGGCAAAGATATAGTGATGTTTGTGTTTTTATCAACAAATCGAGCATTATCATACAAAAATGTGACATTTGATGAAGTGGAACTGCTGATGATGATCAGAACAGAACTCTTCAACGACGAAAAGTTCACGTTTGGCGATTTGTCCTTCTAGCTGTGTTTGTTAAGCAAGTTCTATTTTCACGATTGATTTTTGTCATGCTCGAGTTCTGATGATAGGATCCATTAGGAATTGAGGGAACTCCTCAAATGTGAAAGGCACCCAAATAGTGATTTTAGTATTTTCATGAACTAATCAAGCATTTTCATTCATAAAAGTGACATTTGATGAAGTGGAACTGCTGATGATGATCAGAACGGAACTCTTCAACGACGCGTAGGGTTTTTTCATGAATCCATGAGGAATTGAGGGTACTTAGTCTTCTACCATTATAAACATACATTATAGCCATTTTTATTTTATTGTATATCTATCTAAGAGTGCACCATCTAAGTATAATAATCTTTTTCCGGCCTCCCCCATTGAAGTCGGTTTTTTTTTCTTAAAAATTATTCCTTTAGTTGTGGTACAAAGTTTCTTGGTCGACCTATGCCCCTTAAACCTTCAATCTTGCCTAGAATGTTTCTGAAAAAAGTGTCGTATCTTCCTAAGTGCCCTATCATTCGGCCTCGTCTATTTTCAATTGTCTTCATTAAGTTTCTCTTCTCTGCCACCATTTGAAACATTTCTTGGTTTTTCTTTCGTACTGTCCAGCTTATTTTCTCCGTTCTCTTCCAGACAATCTTTATCCTGTTTCTTTGGGTCATTGTCCACGTCTAAAATAAATAAATAACAACTTATACATACAAAGATCTACCTGCCTACTGTAATAAATATGCTATTACGCTACTACATAAAATTTATATCTACCCCCGTACGCGTTTGTAACCCACATTACAAAAACACGCATATTTTCAACACGCCCCCAAACAAGTCAGCCCGTAGCGAACACCAACTAATTCACATTATCGCCGAACGAAAACGCTATTCGTCTTCATTACCCCCATTAGTCGGAGGACTTAATTCGGTCCGTTATTGCCGCTCAATGCGTAATGAACACTTTTAATATATGTGCTGTGTCCAATCGTGCGGTGCGTTTGTTGTCTTTTTTTTTGCTATTAATACCTTTATTTACTATGGGAGGTTTTTGTTCATGTGACAGGAATATATGGGAACATTTTATACTAATTACATTATTCAAATGACTTAAAATATTAACATTATATTTTAAGCCCCATCGCTAATAACTCAACTTAAAAAAAAAATTAACAATGGGATTGCTCTTGGCCAGCATCTAGCCAGAAGGCAAATACCAACTCATGCAATAACTTCATAAATTTTTCAAAGAAATAAACAGTGTTTTTAGGGCTCCGTAGCCAAAATGGCTAAAACGGAACCCTTACAGATTCGTCGTGTATGTCCGTCCGCCCGTCCGTCCGTATGTCACAGCCGATTTACTTGAAGACTATGAACACTGCAATTATGAAATTTGGTATGAAGGTGAATGCTATGAACCGCTATAGAAATATGATGTGAAATAACGAAAAAAGTATTAAACTGGGGGGGCACCCCACACATGTAACAGGGGGGTCAAATGTTTTTTTCAATTCACATAGGCGTGTGGGGTATCTATCTATGGGTAGGCCTACAAACAGTTTTTAAAAAAACTTTTCAATTTAAGTCAACCGTTGGTGAGATATTAGCTGTCAAAGTCGTAAAAAGTGTCCCCTACCTCTAATTTCAAAACTATGAAGTTTATATTTCTAAAAAAAGTCTAGATAATGTACGATTATAAATACTTTCAACAATTTTAAGTTTAAACAAGATAGGTTAAACGGTTTTTGAGTTATTGCTGAAAAACCGTCTTGCCCAAATAAAAGGCCTTAAGTGCCCTAACTTCCCTATGAAGATACGACCTTTTTTATTTACTGTATTGTATGGTTTAATTTCATTGTATAACGATGCACCGTGTTACCCGTGAAGAAGCACACTACTATGCAATAATGTATAATAAAGGTTGCTCGAATTACTCGCTAGATGGCGCAGTACCGTCTGCGTCAATTCCTGTAACGCGCTATTGAGGTTTTTCCTGGGATGATTAGCTGATGGCTGAAAGATTCCCTTTTCAGCAAGGTTGTAAAATGGTGTTGCATGATTTAATACAAGAAATATCGTCATTGCCTCTATCATTATTCGAATGACTTAATTAAACGTTTTATTGCCTCTCAGTTCGTAATAAACACTTTTTATTTAGATATGTGCTGTGTTTAACCGTGCGGTGCACTGGGTTTGTTCTTTGCCATGAAAACCTTAAATAATGACCGTTTATTGTTTGTTGAGATAATACTTTGTAGCATAAAATGAAATTTCATTATTTTTATAGTTAAAAAATAGATACTCACGTTTACTTGTTAACCAAGGGTTGAAAGCCACCCATTTCAGACGAGATATTTTGACTCTCGAATATAGTAAAAGCGCCAAAAATGCGAAGCTGTAATGGGAGGTTTCACCCGAGTTAAAGACTCTGCTTTTTATTTCGAATACGAGGAAAAAAATGCCAATCAATATTCGTAAACATTTACTGAATCAGTCAAATCAAAAAAAAAACCTGAATTTCAGTGTCAAATAATTCAACAAAAAACATGCAAAATAATAACAATATTAATCTTAATATAATGAAGATATAACTACCTTATACGTTAGGTAAATAAATTTAATAGCGTATTCGCATTAGATAGGAGTTAACTATTTTAACTAGATTCTGTACAAAGTTACTTAACGCCGAGCTGGGGTATCGAGTTTCGATTAGTTTAAAGACTTCTCTTAGTTTTATTGGTTATTACTGCCCAATGGACAGGCCACTATTTTAATTCAATGTACACGTATACTTAATCTTTGAGTTCTATGCCTGAAGAGCTATACCAGGGTCGCCATGTAGTGGTAAATAACACAACCGACTAGGTTGGGATCATGATAAATATTATTACTTAGTTACTTAACTCATAAGAATAAGAGAAAGTTTATTACCTTGAACAAAAAAAGCGTAAACAATTTAATACAATACAGGAAACCAAAACTACAAAATACAAAAGACCGTCTAATTTTGTGACTAATGCCTACCTCACCAAAATTACGCAGCTACTAAGAAAAACAAAACGTTAAAATGTAGATAGCGATAAACAACAGAAGGTCTTACTGCTAAAGAGCGATATTCTTACTAGGTTAATTTATGGTACTATCTGGTACTATAGCTATAATATGAGATGCGTGTGTATCCGCGTGGTGTAAACTACAAGTAAAAGCTATACATTGTTTTTAACAAGACAGCGTATATTAAAAAGAACAGGCTGGCATTTATGTCATTCTGTATTGAGAAGGTTCCTAGCGCAACAAGTGCCTGAAAGGTAATTTCGAAGTCGTACCGCCCGGTAAATTTTACAACCTGCAAGCTTAGTGCGCCGCCTAGCTCCAAGTCGTTTTATCAATACCACACAATTTCAATTACCTCATTCCAAACTAGAATTTCGCTGCCATGGCCGGCAAAGGACATTTTACTTTGACTTTCAATGTAAGTTAAAACGTCAGTGCCTTATTTTTATATGTCGGTAGATGGAAATATTGAAACATATTGGTTAGGTTCTTTGACCAGTGTGTGTCGCCTGTGATGACCTATGGAACTGAAACGTGGTCGCTTACTATGGGCCTCATAAGAAGGCTCAAAGGGCAATGGAGAGGGCTATGCTAGGAGTTTCTCTGCGTGATCGCATCAGGAATGAGACCATCCGCAGCAGAGCCAAAGTGACCGATATGGTCCTCCGAATCGCTGAACTTGGCCGTTGGGGCGGAAAGGTTCTCGAGTGGCGAAGGCGTAGCGTGGGCGGGCCCCCCACACGGTGGACTGATGACCTGGTAAGGGTCGCGGGTGTCCGCTGGATGCGGGTGGCGCAGGACCGGTCATTGTGGAAGTCTTTGGGGGAGGCCTATGTCCAGCAGTGACTGACTTCTTTCGGCTGACATGATGATGATGATTGGTTTGCTAATCGGGCCGCCGGGACCAACGCTGATGATCAACCTGTAGGGTAATTACGTAACATTTTAGAGCGTGAACTTAAATGTTATGTTTTATAGTTAGATCTACCAATGGTACGTTCAAAATGTTACGTCCACTGCAAATCCTGCACATGTCTTTACAAAAAAATTCATATTCAAAACCTGAAAGGTCACACACTTAGCCAACTTGTTAGTGGTGGCTTAAGAGCGAACTTAAAGAACTCCACAAACAAGCACAAGCGGATATTAACCGGGCATTATGCAAACCCAGCCTTATAATATATTTCGTGCCGAGAAGGGGCTTACCAGGGCCCTCAAGACGGATAAATTCTCTCCATTGTTCTTTATTGCGTTTTTTTTAAAGCGGAGGTTTATACTTGAAATTATTTCGGGGGCAAATATCAGGGTTTTACGGTTGGGTTTATTTTTGATCTAGTTTCATATTGAGCCGTTTTGTTAAATGTTTGCCTTATATAATGTTTTATGTAAGACTGCGTCCGATGCTTTCATTTAATACGAAAACTGATGTGATTTTTATAAGCTTTTCACTTGCAATGCATGTATGTAACTGTGTTTATTCGGATGGAATCTCGCAACTCAATTTTGAAGCAGAAATCTTCAACCGATTGAGGATAAATTTGGCATACTGTAAGTTCGGCGACAATACAATATTACAGTACCGCTGAGCTGATCTGATGATGGAAACAGAAGGTGGCCATAGCAACTCCTAAAGTACACAAGATAAACCGATCGTGTTTGGGCTCATCCGAACCGTCTCAACAAGTAGTTGATGACTGTGGAGAAAGCACATTTGTATACGTCGTACAGCTGGTTACATCAGGCCTCCGCTGGCATAGTGCAGGTTGGGAACTTCACATATAATGCAGATTTCCTCACAATGTGTTCCTTTACCAAAAAGCTTACGGTAAATATCAAATGACATTCCGTACATAAGTTTCGAAAAGCTCATTGGAATTCGAACCCACGACCGCCGCTTAACAGTCGAATGCTTGATGAACCGATGCCGATAAGGCTACTGTGGTATTTTTGTTGATGTGGCCAAGCTAAGGTATAAAGGTTATCTTTACTAATATTACAATGTTGAAGAATTTGTTTGTTTGTTTGTTTAAACGCGTTAATCTCAGAAACTGCTGCACGGCTATCACAAGACGGCGCGCGAGCTATATCGCGCGCGAGATAGACTATCTGTCTCTGTCTATTGGGTACAGATGGAAAGAGACGGATAGTCTATCTCGCGCGCGATATAGCTCGCGCGCCGTCTTGTGATAGCCGTGCTGGTTTGAATTGAAAAAATCTTTTTGTGTAGGATAGTCCATTTATCGAGGAAGGCTTTAGGCTATATAACATCACGTTGCGACCAATAGGAGCGAAGACGCGGACGAAGTCGTGGGCAACAGCTAGTATAGAATAAAAAGAGACGGAGACACTCATTATACAATATCCACCATAAATGTGCGAAGCTATATTTTCATACATTTGATACCTTGCAATTCTTGCATCCTTAATAGCAACAGACTTCCACTCATATCTGGTGGAAACACACTCTTATTATTAACAGGCGTCCTTTATTTTATACGATAAATACTAACTTTTATACAATAAAGATTAAGAATAAATAAATGATGTCCTAGTCAAACAATACGCTCCAAAATCACTTAGCTGTCTAGAATATGTACTCACTTGTACTGAGTAATCCTAACAAGAGCCCGCACAACTCTAAAATCACAACGTCCTAAAATAAAACGCCTTTTAACCGACAGATAAAGACGTTTAGCTTTGATATACGACCTTTAAGCAGGATCGTCAAATGCAGGTCCCGGTTCTAGGCGGGCACCTGATTTTAAACACCCTCGCAATACGGAACCAATGGGTAATCCATTTGTGAACAAATGAGCATCGGAAGTAGGGGTTTTCACAACAAATGTACTTTCCACTTTTTGGAAATTTATGTTTTCTTGTAGTCATGAGCAACCACAGAATCATAAACACTTGATACTCATTAAAGAAAAAAAAAACTCAAATTTTTGATCCACTATATGACATTTTTAACCGACTTCAAGATTTCAAAAGAGGAGGTTATCAATTCGGTTGTATGTTTTTTTTTTAATGTTTGTTACTCCATAACTCCGTCATTTCTTAACCGATTTGGAAAATTATTTTTTTGATTGTAAGTATATATATTCAAGTTGGTCCCGTTTTTGTCAAAACGCAGTTTTAATGATGGGATCCATGAGAAATTGAGGGAACTTCTCAAATCTTAAAGGCAAACATATAGTGATTTTTGTGTTTTTATCAACTGATCGAGCATTTTCATCAAAAAATGTGACATTGGATGAAGTGGAACTGCTGATGATGATCAGAACAGAACTCTTTAACGACGAAAAGTTCACGTTTGGCGATTTGTCCTCCTAGCTGTGTTTGTGAGGCAAGTTCTATTTTCATGATTAATTTTTGTCATGCTCAAGTTCTGATGATGGGATCCATTAGGAATCGAGGGAACTCCTCAAATGTGAAAGGCAGACTAATAGTGATTATAGTATTTTTATGAACTAATCAAGCATTTTCATTCATAAAAGTGACATTTGATGAAGTGGAACTGCTGATGATGATCAGAACGGAACTCTTCAACGACGCGTAGTTCAAGTTTGGCAATTTGTTCTCTTCATTTTGTTTGTCAAGCAAGCAAGGTTTTTCCATGATTCCATGAGGAATTGAGGGTATTTAGTCTTCTACCATTATAAACATACTTATCGCCATTTTTATTTTATTGTAAGGAATCTAAGAGTGCACCATCTAAGTATAATAATCTTTCACCGGCCTCCCCCATTGAAGTCGGTTTTTTTTCTTAAAAATTATGTTTCATACATTTTATATGGGCATTCTCAAAGTGGAAACTTAAATTGCAAAGGGCCATTAGCAACTTTGTATGGAGTTTGGTCCTATAACCATCAAAGCCGTGAGTTGGGTCATAAGATAGGCCTATGAATCTTTTTCATTTCGATCTATGGCCACCAAGTTGAATTCCATTGCAGAATTGAAATGAGTCAAGAGTAAAAATACGAGCTAATAGTAGGATTACAGACTTACTTAATGACCTAACTCTCAACGTTTTTGGTTTTAGGACTATTTTGTCGCAATTCATGTTTTATTCAGATTGAATACGAGCTAATAGTAGATTTAAATACCAATTTAATGACCTAACTTTTTTTGATGGTTTTAGGACCATTTTGACGAATGGTCCTTTACGAGTCAACTTAATTTTTTAAACCATTTTCCACACCTCTGAACAACCAAGTAAAGCCGATTTTAATAATGCACGTTACGATTTTAATAAACTTAAGCATGGACAGATCTCCTCAGTACCTGTTGCAATGATGTGGAAGCCACACATTTTGAGTTTTGTGCATGGTTAAGTTTGATTATCTGTGCCTGACCGTGTGCTTATTTTTAGTGCATGGATAAACACTGGCTTCACCTAGGTCGCTCTGTCTATCGTAATTCCACGCGTAATCTTTGACATCAAACCATACTATGAGCCATAAAACGCAGGCGTCTAGATTTTACACCCGATCCGAAATCAATGGACGATCCATTTGTATTATATTATAGAGCTTAAGGCGAGTGAATGGCTGGCGGCGAGCCAGCGGACTCAATTAATGTAATAATCGTGACAGTACACGTGCATGTATTGATTTTCGTGTTATCGAAGTCTATTACGGGCTGATTGTAATCAGTGAGGCGCTTAGTTAATAGATCTATTGAAGATTTTGTAGCGAATGAGGTTACAGAAGATCGCAGCCATAATGACACCATTACCTAGGTAGTAGCTCTTGTATGTTGGCTGGCGGATATGGTCGCCAGAGCTCCCGAGGATGCGCTGTTGAGGGTGAGGGACCTTCATTTGTTCCTAGCTGTGAACAAATATAACTGTCGTTAATTGAAATCAAATGGCACTTTTTTGCAACTATGGGTAAAAAATCTTCGTATTTCGCACAACGTTGCTATTTTAGTGCAACTACCTATATAGTGGTCGGCGGTTAAGAAATAAATCCTGAGGAAATGACAGATGTCAGGATTCCTGACATCTGTCATTTCCATAAAGTTTATAACCTAAAAGTCACTTTACCGCCGACAACTATAAGAAACATTAATTAAAAATAATAAAAACTAATAATGTTTTCCAGCTCACCAAAATGTCAGTCCTACTTAAAGTTTTTAATATGGACTATATACATATAATACAATATAAGTAATATCGCCCCACGTACCGGAAGGCGTAGCGTGGGCAGGCCCCCCACACGGTGGACTGATGACCTGGTAAGGGTCGCGGGTGTCCGCTGGATGCGGGTGGCGCAGGACCGGTCATTGTGGAAGTCTTTGGGGGAGGCCTATGTCCAGCAGTGGACGTCATTTGGCTGAATGATGATGAATATCGCCCCAAACACTTCAACATGGGGGAGGAGGCTGATGATCGGTCGAGCGCCGATAGCAGAAGACCGGTGATAGCTAGTAGGTTTAGCTTAGAGAACATTTCGTCATCACCACTTCGTCACTAGAAATACACACTGATGCATGGAAATAAATTAATATAAATAAAGATTAGAGAACACAAATCGAACTAGTCTCACAGTAAGCTCAATAAGGCTTGTGGAAATAAAAATAAAATGTCACTAATATAATTAATTACAAATGCATTTTAATAGCATTGACGTGGCATCTTAAAATAAGGGTAGTTCTTAATGCAGCTTTTAGCAAACACCCGCAACGGCGTTTCCAACATTAACTACACTTTCTTAAATCTTGCAAAACAGGCGGCTAAGAAGTGCGTCTCTGACAAATATATTTACTATATGCTTATAATGCTTATTAGAATATAATGTTTGCCTATATTAAAGCGGGTAACTCATTAGCAGTGAGTTCGAAATATGACTCAGAATCAAATCAAAACATGATACATGATATTTGATCTCAATGACTTGAAATGGAGCACTTAAATGTGTTCTTATATGATATTCACATGAGTTTCCAAACAAAATATTTATTGATACTTTGTTTTCTTCTAAGATGTGGATATTATCCCAATAACCTTCAAGGAAAGATAAATACCTTAAGTCTGAAAGTTTTCTGAATATAATAATCAAATAGTTTGCAAGTTTTGATGAAATAGATTAGCTTTGTATAGGTAGACTTACTAATTATAATCTAAGTTTGGATAGTTAGTAAATCCAATTATTCCGTTCACTTGGTTCATTACTTGTTAAGTGGAGTCTGGTGAAGCATTGTATGTACATATTGTATTATACACCCAACATGGCCCACCGTTGTCAATGCGGAGCTATGGTGGACAGTTTGGGCTGCCATGGCCGTAGTGCTGGGAGGATCCCTCGGCATGCCAGCATTAACGACGTCATTCGTAAGGCCCTTGTCAGTGCAAAGGTGCCAGCAGTCCTCGAGCCCAACGGTCTGACTAGGGATGACGGCAAGAGGCCCGACGGAATGACGTTGGTGCCATGGAGTATGGGCCGGCCCCTTGTCTGGGACGCGACTTGTGTAGAAACCCTGTCACCGTCCCATATTCCGGGCACCAAAATTGATGCTGGTGCAGCTGCTCGCAAATATGCCACTCTCGGCAGTAGCTACGTATTTGCGGCGGTTGGGGTTGAAACCTTGGGGCCATGGGGTCCAAGTGCTCGTGGCCTATATAAGGAGATTTCAAAGCGCCTTATAGAGGCTTCTGGTGACCAGCGGGCTGGCCACTATTTCGCCCAGCGGATCAGCATTGCTATCCAACGGGGCAATGCGGCCAGCCTTCTGGGTACAATACCTAGTAATGAAGACCTAGGTTTTTTTTTATTATAAGTTTCTTTTATATTTATTTTTTATTATGTTCTATCCTTGTTCTTTTTTGTTGTGTTATAAATAAATCAATCAATTATACACCAAATAAGCTTATACTTATAAAACCTTTTTTATGGAAATCCGTGATCTCTGCATACCCTTCTGGGAAACAGGCGTGATTATATGTATGTATTTGTAACTCCAGGACTTTCTTTGTTTACTTTATCGTCAAGGGATCATTTAGATTTTATAGTGCTCCACAGATACCTAAATCTTTCCACTTGCTTGATGTCAACGAGCAGGCATGCACCAGTGTATCTAACATCATGATTTCAGTTTTTAACGCTAATTCTCAGGCCAAAACGTTGACAAGACTCTTTGAAACTCTCATAAGAGTTTGTAGACTATCCGGGAGTCCGTCACAAAAAAAAGTTCAATTGCGTACATTATCGCCATGATGGTGGCATGAGAGACCATCGTGCAAAACTTTTGAAGTAAAAATACCACCACTAATTAACCTCTTTTAATTTGGAGGTAGAGATAAAATGAATACACGACTAAAAAACCAAAATTCCTGTCCGCATCGGTACATAATGTGAGAATTACGTAAAAAAAACCGGCCAAGTGCGAGTCGGACTAGCGCACGAGGGGTTCCGTACTATTATCTATACAACATTAGAGACTTTATTATAACCTTTTTTTAATTTAATTTCAATATTTATACATTTAAAAAAAAAAACAGTAATAAGAAATTAAATAATATCAAGTAAAATTTTGGGCAAGTGCGAGTTGGAATTTAGTTTTCCATACATTGTGCATTGTGAGACCCAGCGCCTGATAAAAATAACGAGCAACTTTTTTAAAGTTTTTTTGTACGGGAGCTCCCTTATATATTTATTTTATTTTGTTTTTTTAATTGGTTTTTATAGCGGCAAACCGCAATACATCATCTGTGAAAATTTTAATTGTCTAGCTATCACGGTTCATGAGATACCTGGTGACACAGAGAGACAGACAGACGGACAGCGGAGTCTTATTAATAGCGTCCCGTTTTACCCTTAGGGTACGGAACCCTAAAAAAGATCCTTATGTCATTATGTTGAACCCCCGTGGATTGCGACTCAAGGAAGGAGGCAACTCATTCCATGAGCGCACTGCAAACGATTCATCGTACGAGTATAGAAATCGACAGGTTCGCGCTAGAGCGTAGATGATGACCACTACCGTCAGCCTTAATATTAAATTTCTCTGCCAAATACTAAGGAAAAGAAGGGTCGTAAAGAACATTAAAAAGAAGACTAAGGACGTGTAGATCTCGCCTACGACGAATAGGAAGCCATTTAAGAATATTTCGGTAATAGAACACATGGTCATATTTCCGAAGGCCAAAAATGTATCTAATGTAGACGTTCTGTAAGCGCTCTAGCTTATCAAGCAGCTCCGGCTTGTCGGCCCGTTTAGCCTAGTTGGTAGTGACACTGCCTCCGAAGCTAGAGAGGTCCCGGGTTCGAATCCTGTTAAGGGCATTTGTTCCTGTGGCGAGCAGAAACATTTGTACCTGAGACTTGGATCTTTTCTATCTATTTAAGTATATATCTATTAAATATATCGTCGTCTAGTACCCATAACACAAGCCTTATTGAGCTTACTGTGGGACTAGTCCGAAATAAGTAAAAAAAAAAATTGTCTCATAATATTTATTTATGTATGTAAGTATGTATATCGTCGTCTAGTACCCATAGTCCAAGCTTTGCTTAGTTTGGGACTAGGTCGATTTGTATAAGATTGTCCCCCAATATTTTTTTATTTCCTCCGCGGAACGCAAAAGAGGGGTTCTATAAGTTTAACATGTACCGTCGAAGCTCTTAATTGGATGAACCGAGTTTAATACTCATCTATTTTATATTTAAAAGCAAGTATTCCAGCTATCCTTTTTGAACATGTTTTCATCAAAGACAGCCGTTTTTGAGATATTGAACTTTCAAATGAAAATGTCGAGGTTCTTTTTAACTTTTCTAAGTTGTTAGTTATTAATATAAATTTTCTGTTCGACATAATTTAATTTATTTGGTCACATTTCATAATATGTTCTCAACAACAAACAAGTTCATGTAACATCTTGCCGAACAACCAGAACCTACAAAAAATGCACCATTAAAAATCTAATTTGCATAGAAAAAATATTCAGTGAATGCACTTGAAACTAAAAAACAGCCGTTAACAATAGCAATGCAGATTGGTCTCGACTAGATAACGACTTGTCGTTAATTGTCGCTGGCTGCAAGCCAGCACCTGCATTATGAAATCAAATCAATTCTCATAGCTTTCATTAAAACTGTCACGGTTATTTGGCGCATTGGGAGCGTTAAAAGTGTTGAGGGTGTGAATAAAACATTTGTATATATTAAATATTTGTTTATTACAGTATTTTTATCATTTATGATATATAAATATTAGATAAACGTTATGTATAAATTAGACACCTAGTTTTTGTATATTTACCAGCAAATTTGGATAAAATCTTTTTTATGACTGTGATAACATAATAGATATATTATACTAGCTGTTGCGCGCGAATTTGTCCGCGTCTTCGCTCCTATTGGCCACAGCGTGATGTTATATAGCTTAAAGCCTTCCTCGATAAATGGACTGTCCAACACAAAAAATATTTTTTCAATTCGGACCAGTAGTTCCTGAGATTAGCGCGTTCAAACAAACAAACAAACTCTTCCACCACCACATCAGCCCTAGGACGTCCACTGCTGGACATGGCCTCCCCCAATTTCAACAAACTCTTCAGCTTTATAATATTAGTATAAGCCTGGACACTAACACTTTATTCAGGGCAGCTGCACAACGAAGCGAAGGGCGCCTTGGATCCGGATTTGTACTTTCTCTTCCCTCTGGCTAGGTAAAAAAAGCTAAAAATAAGGAGCAAAAGTTATTTTAATGTAAATTCAATGTTACTATAACTCTCGTGAACTGATAGCCTCCGGCTAAACCAATATACAAGTTAACGAGACAATACCTGCGCAAAGTTTACATCACTCGCTTTACAGCCATTCTTACTCGTAACTCTTGATGGCTATCGTAAAGATTACGGTGACAACTTACTGCTTGGGTCACAGCTTACGTCAGCTAGCTACTTCACTTTTATGACTAAAAAAGGTTGCATTTATGAGATCTGGGGGCGAAATTACTTTTAAACAAAAACAGTAATTTAAAAGATAATAATTGCTACTCTAAAATAGTTCACGCCAAATCAGTTTGACTGACATGACAACTAACTAGAATTGACACTATGTTTAATATTGATATATTATTATTATTTTGGGTATATTTATATAACACGTTGTAATACGATTACTATACGTGCACTGAAACGATCTCATTCGTAATATGTCAATATTCAAACCAACAGTACAGAATTCAGCGTCAGTGGAATACAGGTCATACTGTAAACACTCAAATTTCGTGACAACCTTAAGTTCGTGACTTCTGATATTGGTTATAAAACGGTCCATTTGTTGCAGACTTACAGGCAGACTTGCATTTTACAGTTAAATTGCATTAACACAATTTTATGATTTATTTTTAAATCCATCACGACGTAAGTATGATTTTTTGATTACGTCATAATCGATTAATACATGCGGATATTTATTTTAAAAATGATATCATACAATACAATACAATACAAAAACTCTCTATTGCGCACCTCAATAAATTACATTGCTTATTATAATAGCGTATAAAACTTAAAACTAGAGGTAAACAACAGGCGGTCTTATTGCTAAAGAGCAATCTCTTCCAGACAACCTAGCGGCAAAATAGCAACAAACGTATTATAAGTGGGTGGCAAACAAAAGAATTACATAATTCAAACTTATATACAATAACGTAAATATTAAAGCACACATACATAAATCATACTAATTAACATATATCATGATGAATTCTAGTCACTAAAACCATTAGAGTGATTGTATTTCTATCTTTCATTAACTTATTGTCCTTTTAAAGTACTCGAATGAGATTTGTTAACATGAATTTTACTTGTACATTTAATTGAATATGGTATAGAGGTTATTTTAAGGAAGGTAAAATCTGTATCCCTATAATCCATATCAGGGCGTAACGACATTAAAAAGATTAGGAACCATTGCATTAGACCGTGTTGTAAACCGCTAAGTAGATAAACTGGTATAGGTAAAAAATTTAAGTAAAGGACCTGTTGTATGTAGTTGTGACGTATTTGAATAGAGATTTGTTTTGTTCGTGTTACACATTTTAAACATGTAATGTCTATTCGAACACGCTACAAGTACATACAACAGGTTCTTTACTTAAGTTTTTTACCTATATGGGATTATTACACGAGTGAATATGGCGCTAAAAATACTTTTATATTATCAAGTGACTGCGCCGCAGTACGCTGCGCCCCGGTTTTATCCGGCAGTTGGTCTTAATGCGCCTATAAGTGGAATCATTCCGCAGCCTCTCCCGTGTCTGTTAATATTTTATAGGCATTTCCAAAATGAATGGCGGACTTTATACGGCTCTTTGTGGCCGGAAAAATGACCGTAATGCACTTGTTTTATTATGGCGTCGTTTGCAGTACTAGAGGCCGTGTGCTTGAGAGTTAAGGAATGATAAAATTTCTTCCCTTCTCCCTTATTTTTTAAAGGATAGAGGAGAAAGTAGGTTCATATAAATCCTAAAGTCCCATTTTTATTAGACTTTACAGTACGACCCCCGCATGCGGTGAAATCGCGTTTTCCTTGTTTTTGGTAATATGTGGCTTATAATATATATTTTTTATTATTAAAAATGGAATTGCTCTTGACCAGCATCTAGCCAGGGGGAAAAGATGAGGCCGACGATGAAGCTCGCGGCTCACCCAGAAGATGCCTATTCACTCGTGCCTTAAGAGTGCGCAGTACGTTCGGTTTTCCATACAAACGTATTTATGCTCTCATTCTAAAACGCCATGCTAGAATAACATGAAACTTTGTATACACAATGGGATCCGGCATATGTAGGTCGCAAAAGAGTTTCTGTTGCTTGAAATTATAATGGGGAAAAAATACAACGATTATTAAGGTTTTCACACAAGCCGTAAAAAGCTCAAAAAACCCTTGTAATTTTTTTCTTTTACAATTTCTAGCAACCGAAACTGATTTCCGACTTAGATACATATTCCCATTGTGTATACAAAGTTTCATGTTATTCTAGCATGGCGTTTTAAAATGAGAGCATAAATACGTTTGTATGGTGAACCGAGCGTACTGCGCCCTCTTAAAAAGGTCTAGGTTATATGAACTCGGAAATACAATTATATATTTGAATATGAAGTCAAATTAACTTTGACACTTTGACTGACAGATTTAAATGTTGAATAATATACCCCAGAAACCTATGCAGTGACCTACCTATAGCTTGTGGGCTGTCTGGCTATTGGGAAAAGTTAGGAACGCAACGCCCGCTAGGTGATTGTGTCAATATTTTTTGTCGACTAAATCGATAGTCTTTTATTTATTCACATATGCTTTTAGCATGAGATAATAAATAATTTATACAAAAAAAACCGACTCCAATTTTGTACTTGCTATGACACAATTTGTGGAGCCGTGAGCCAATGCTTGGTTACCTACAGAAAATACTAAAATGGGCATATGCGTGCATATCAAATTCAAGGAGTTCCCTCGATTCCTCCGAGATCCCATTATCAGACCTTCACCAAATTTATATGGGATCTATGCCGTGGTACCTGCTTTGAAATAAAAAAAGAATTCTCAAAATCAGACAACGTGGTCTTGAGTTATCGGGGAACATACATACATAAAAAAAAACTAGCAAACATGCAGACGAACCTCAGTTCGTCTTTTCGTTACCTCCTTCCTTCTATTGAAGTCGGTATAAATTGATTAAGCAGCGTCCAATAAAGTGCGGCGCACAACTGATTTCAGGACCACTTCGTACCTTGTCACAGTAATAATATTATGAGATCTCTAGCGGCTTTGATACAGATTTTTAATGTAACAAGGTACGTGGCCCAGAAATGAAAGTGGTTGACCGTATATAATATATACTTACGTGCTCAGTTCTCGTTTGTAGGACATTCGACGTCAAATCATTGTTTACATTATTGCACCTTGTAAAAGTAAAGTAGAAAAAAGTAAAAGTAGTTTATTCTTCAAATTAGGCATATTACATGCACCTATGAACGTCAATAAACTACCACCGGTTCGGAAAAATAAACCTCTGCCACGAGAAGAACCGGCGTAAGAAACTCGGCGAGGTATAATTTTTTCAAAACAATATACATTGTATAGTTAAATATAAATTACAGTGTCAGCTACTACAAAATAACTGAAATAACAATGGTACAGTAGAAAACATATTTTCGCGATAGATTACCCGTGCAGGACGCTATCATTGTTCCATGGTGGTAAGGTAAAAATGTATACATCTCTTTGAACCGTGCGTTGGTGTGTGGTATTTTATCACATCTCAAATACATACTCAGCGGCAAACAAAATTACCACAAAATCGCAGCAAAATGTAATAAGTACCGAACCAAATTCGGGCCATTTTTAGGGTGGGCACGGAACCCACGGAAGGGTAAAACGGGACCCTATTACTCGTACTAAGACTCCGCTGTCAGTCTGTCCGTCCGTCCGTCTGTCTGTTCGTCTGTCACCAGGCTGTATCTCATGAACCGTGATAGTAAATATTAAATACTTCAACTGTGAAAATTTCACACATGATGTATTTCTGTTGCCGCTATAACAACAAATACTAAAAACAAAATAAAATAAATATATAAGGGAGCTTCCATGCAAAAAAACTTTTAAATAGTTGCTCGATGTCTTCATCAGGCGCAAAATGTATGGTAAAACTAAAATGCGACTCGCACTTGACCAAAATTCTACTTTATATTATTTTAACTATAATAATACTAGCGTTAAAAAATATAAAAATATATTATTATTTAAATTACATTAAATAAGTTTATAATAAAGTGTCTAATGTTGTATAGAAAAATACAACAACCGTGTAATTGATGTACGGAACCATTCGTGCGCGAGTCCGACTCGCACTTGGCCGTTTTTTTTTCCGCTGTGTTGGTATATTTATTTAAATGAAGAAACTAACTAATCATCTTATTTTGTTACAGGTATGTAAATCCAGTTGTAATATTGTCTAAGTAAGTGAATTAATAAATTATGTCTAAGGACTAGGCCGGAAATGATAGCTTATCGCCACCGCAGCTTCCGCGGGCAAGGCCGGAAACTTATCAATGTTTCAGGATTTCGGGCCGTCCATTCCAATCTCAATTTCTACATTCGTACAGTCGTCCATTATATTTTTGAACGAGAGAGCGAAGCGAGTGTAACTCCCCCAGTCTACTGGAATAATCCGTCGTTTGTTTGATCGACTATATAACTCGACTAGCTTTACGCCCGCGACTTCGCCCGCGTATAATACGGTTTTCATAAGGGGTCTGGCTCCCAATAGCATCATAAAAGAAAAAGTCCATAAAAAAAAGGAGAAGATTTCATATAAAAGAAGAAGTCCTGATCTACCATCAACGCACAGCCGAAACTACTGGAACTAGAAACATCAAATTTGGTCCAGAGCTTAGTTTTATGACGTATGCAAGGGATAAGACGGGATTTTTGGAAAGGGGATCAAATAGGTTTGTATAGGAGTTTTTTTTTTATCCGAATACTTAAAAATTTCTAAAAAAGGTTACGAACTTAAATCCAAAGAAAGTGTTTTCAGCGTTTTGCAAAGTTCTAACCCCAACAGGGTAAAATAGGGCTGCAAAGTTTATTATTTCTTACTTATGTAGGAAATAATTTTTAATACCAAATTTCACAAAAACGAAAAAAAAGTTTGAAATGGAAAATCAGAAATCAATCAATTAATGATGCAAGTCAAAGGTTGTAAGAGGGGCTCACAAAATACGTTTTTTAAAACGCGAGTTCATAGTTAAGGTCGTATCTAACAGAGCGGATACGGTGCGGTGCGGGGCGCAGGCGGTTTTGCATTTTTGATCTTTCCGGAACTGTCGACTGCTGCTTACTGCTTCATATGTCACACACGCAACCTCCGCTGTACCGCGCTACCGAAAACCGCGTGGTTTTTCGATGCGACGTGCCCCGGACCGCGTTAATTTTACCACAAAACCCCACGGGCAGGACCACTGGCGACTCCAAAATCACAAGTGTATTTATTGCCGACCCTGTATTAATCTGAAAATTTCGTGAAAGCGTTGCCTTTATTGATTAGGTACAGCCGAGTGTAAAACATGACTTCCCCTACATACCCAGTTTTATGTTGCTACAGTGCACTATGTATTTACTTAATACTTATAAAGACAAGTTAATACATTATCAAAAACCATAAATTTGTTCCGGATCTCGCTTAAACACACATATTATAATTTTTAAGAAAAAAAACCGACTTCAATGGGGGAGTCCGGTGAAAGATTATTAATCTTAGATGGTGCACTCTTAGATTCCATACAATAAAATACAAAAATGGCTATAAGTATGTTTGTAATGGTAGAAGACTAAGTACCCTCAATTCCTCATGAAATCATGGAAAAACCTTGCATGCTTGACAAACAAAACGAAGAGAACAAATCGCCAAACGTGAACTACGCGTCGTTGAAGAGTTCCGTTCTGATCATCATCAGCAGTTCCACTTCATCAAATGTCACTTTTATGAATGAAAATGCTTGATTAGTTCATGAAAATACTAAAATCACTATTTGTGTGCCTTTCACATTTGAGGAGTTTCCTCGATTCCTAATTGATCCAATCATCAGAACTCGAGCATGACAAAAATCAATCGTGAAAATAGAACTTGCTTAACAAACACAGCTAGAAGGACAAATCGCCAAACGTGAACTTTTCGTCGTTGAAGAGTTCTGTTCTGATCATCATCAGCAGTTCCACTTCATCAAATGTCACATTTTTGTATGATAATGCTCAATTTGTTGATAAAAACACAAAAATCACTATATGTTTGCCTTAAAGATTTGAGGAGTTCCTTCAATTCCTCATAGATCCCATTATCAGAACTGCCTTTTGACAAAAACGGGACCAACTTGGATATATATACATACAATCAAAAAAAGAATTTTTCAAATTGGTTAAGAAATGACGGAGTTATGGAGTAACAAACATTAAAAAAAAAAAAAAAACATACAACCGAATTGATAACCTCCTCTTTTGAAATCTTGAAGTCGGTTAAAAAGGGGACAGTGCGACAAAAATGTGGACAAACCCACAATTTGATTTTGCAACCTTTGGCTACAGGAAATGAATTCCAAAACTTTGGGTAGGTACCAATTCACTTTAGTTGAGTTTAGTGACCTTTTTGTATTTAGATTATAATTCAAAATGATTGAAAAGTATTTTGTTTTATTAATTAATTTATTTAATAGGCACACAAAACAGACAACATTCATTGACAGAAAAATAGAATAGTTCGCAGGTATTGATTTGAATGCTATCCAAAATATGTATGCACAGCATGATTAAAAGTAACTGCGAGCGTAAAACTAATACTACACTAAACTAGGTACATACATAATAATAATATAATATATTTGAGCAAGCTACTAACAGATAATTGAGTAGACATATGACTAAAATAGAAACACAAATCAATCAAAAAACCAATTCAAGCTGATTTAAGCGGCTGAGTACTTAGACCAAGAACTGTGACTATCTTATCTGCCTCCTGAAAATCGTAAGTCGCGAGTCGAATATGTCAATATCATTATGTTTCAATACCAGGTCATTATATTGACGACACATTCTTACAATGGGATTGTAAAAAGAAGTATTGTTCCTATACACTTGAAGCGCAAAAGTTTTAGGAGCACGGGACCTGAACCGGGGTGTGTTAAACGTAACTATACTGTTTTTCACGTAAGAAGAGTCCGGTGACAGCTGTCAACCCAGTACAAATTATGTCATTATACGTCAAAAATGACGAGTAAAATCCTGAGTAAAATCTTATACATCACAGTTATGACCAGCGACTGCGTTCATTTGGTATTGGCTCCCAAGAATCACGTCGTCTACTTCTTGACTTATCATTTCTTTACAAACTGCACCACTCCAAAATTGACTCGCCTGAAATCCTGTCTCTATACTGTTTTTCACGTAAGAAGAGTCCGGTGACAGCTGTCAACCCAGTACAAATTATGTCATTTTTGACGTATAATGACATAATTTGTACTGGGTTGACAGCTGTCACCGGACTCTTCTTACGTGAAAAACAGTATAGAGACAGGATTTCAGGCGAGTCAATTTTGGAATGGTGCAGTTTGTAAAGAAATGATAAGTCAAGAAGTAGACGACGTGATTCTAGGGAGCCAATACCAAATGAACGCAGTCGCTGGTCATAACTGTGATGTATAAGATTTTACTCAGGATTATGGTATTAACTAGTAGTGTATCATAGTTTAAAATTGCGTAAACATGGGGTACGGTAATAATAACAAACGGTGAGGATGCCCGTAAATCCGGGTAATATTGGGGGTACCTTAATATATTATTATTATGTTGTACGAGGGTTGATTTTAAAATGCCGATGCCTGTTTTGGGCTATTACTCGTACCCACAGAGTAATGTGCTATTTGGAGAGTTTTTTGTATTAAATTTCTCATATGTTGCGCCTTAGATATACATATAACTTATATTAATATATCTTAAAGCTGCCCCAACTTTTTTAAATACTAGCCACGCCAAGAGCCCCAAAAAAAAGCAGTGCCGTAAACAAGAAACGTGAAAATGAAGCCGGAATCATTATTAGAAACAAGAAAATCCATTATTTCGTAACCTTTGAAATGTAACCCGTCATTGTACACTCACCAACAAAGCGAAACAATTTGCCCCACCAGTACGAATTGAACGACTCGAGAAATTAATTTGAAACTCATTTGTATGCTTTAATTATTTTGCCGAGTGAATTTGGCGAAAGTTGTTTTGGCCGCGGCTCGAGATAATTTTGTGAGTGTAGTGCAAACTCCAAGTTGGACCCTTTAATCTAACTCGTCTTGGGTTCCGTAAACATTTGTCCACCGGTTTAATGAGTAACGGTGACAGCTGTGAGTCTAAGTAGACTGGTAATGTGTCTATTTAGCCTTTAGGAACAAGACTTACCAGAGGGTACGCTTTAATCGCTTGAGAGGGCTTGTCGCACAGAGGTTTGGTTTGGTAAAAAGGTTATTATTGAGAGCCTAAGGCTCTGAACTTACGCGGCTACAATATTTGTGCAGTGGGCGGGGCACATAGCACGCAGAACCGATGGCCGTTGGGGCGGGAAGGTTCTCGAGTGGCGACCACGTACCGGAAGGCGTAGCGTGGGCAGGCCCCCCACACGGTGGACTGATGACCTGGTAAGGGTCGCGGGTGTCCGCTGGATGCGGGTGGCGCAGGACCGGTCGTTGTGGAAGTCTTTGGGGGAGGCCTATGTCCAGCAGTGGACGTCATTCGGCTGAAATGATGATGATGATTTCACCGTTTGAATTTTTATAGAACTGTTATGTCCACCATATTCGCACGTAATCGCCACGCTTCGCATGCGGGTTAGCGACACCCGGGAACTATTATACAGGGTGGCCCATTCAAATCGGTCAGTATGGGAAAGTCTGAAACTATAAGACATACGAAGATTTGTTCTTAGGAACCATGTCACCGATTTTGATAAAAAGAAAAACTGCATTCATACATTTGAAAAAAAACACTGTACCCAGCTAGGGAATCGAACCCGGTTGTTTTGAAAAAATAAACTTACACTATTTCTATTCAGATATCGTTTGTGTAGGTCTTAAGCAGTAAATGTCTCTAAGAAACATAATGTCTAAAATGAATAAAATGCATTTTTTTCACATACTTTAATTTATCATAGTAGGTGTTCAAAGTGACCACCGTTACAATATTCAACAAGTTCAGGCATGTAAAATTGTCTCTATGGTTGTTTGTACCTCTCTACTTGTAAAATCGGTGACATGGTTCCTAAGAACAAATCTTCGTATGTCTTATAGTTTTAGACTTTCCCATACTGACCGATTTGAATGGGCCACCCTGTATACTAAGCCAATATTAATATTTCATTGAGGCTGTTTTCTACTTAAGCTTTGCTAGTGATTCTAGACTATAAGTGATCATTGTGACCGCTCATTCATAAAAGGAATCAAACTGCATTAAACAAAACTTCACTTGTTTAAAATAATGATCCGTTATCACAAGAAACTTATTGTCAGTTCGAATATCGTGCGGGAGACGAGCACAGCATATTAAGCCAACATTAGTGGGCGAGCAAGACAACATTTTGAAGGATTCATTTGTCTTCAAGAAACTGTGAATCTAAGTAGACTGATAATGTGCCTATGAAGCCTGTAGGAACAAGAGATTAAGGGGTTTTCTCGGTTTGCAGGCTTATTAAAAATTTGCATAATTACCTCATCGACTTTCGGTTCATCAAGCGTTTCCACTCCATTTTGATGATCGCATTATTAAGTTTATTATGCTGTGAAAGGCAGATTTGGTTGGTTATTAAAAAATACTAAACAGGTTAACTTGAAAATTGATCAGTTTTTTTCGTAGGAAATCCACCAATATTAATGTCAAAATAAGCCCGTTTAAAAGTTTCAATAATACGCGTTGGTAGGTAAATTATATATATTATTAGATGATTTTAACTAATAACCACTACTTTGCTTACAAAACATTATCATGAAGAGATATAATCAATTGCAAATCAATTTCAAAAATTTACTGTTTAAAAAAATACAGTACACGTCAATAATATATTAATTAGTTTATGATATTTATTTATAGAATTGTCACTATAACATACTTGGTAACAGATGATAAATGTCCATATAATGTTAATAGTGAAATTACAATAAAATAAATAAATAAATTGGCAGTGATAATCCTTCACAGATCGATTTATTGGATAATAGACGGAAGAATATATGGATACAAGAATTAGAAAGATAAATAAATACGTTAGTATAAAAAAAAAACATCACCTACTCAGAAACAAACATACAAATCAAACACTCGTGACGAAATTTGAACCCACAACCATTTCGTGGGCAAGTTCACTACCAACTAAAGTGGCCAAATAATATAATTACTTTGTAATACATTTCAACCAACTTAAAACTTATCATCACGGGTCGTAACCACCACAATATCAGCCGGTGGCCACCATATGGCCGTCCACTGTTGGACATAGGCCTTCCCCAATTTTATGGGGGGTAAAATTTTACGGCTCGTAAGCTCACTCTTAATCCCGTTCAATTAACATTTACTTTTATCCCAAATTAATTAAAGTACCTACAAATTTCAATAGGAAGCGATCCGCAGCTTAGCCATACGTATCACGTATCTCAACAGAAGCGTCCAACTGTTCTGAAACTGGGTGGTATCATAGAAAAGCTGGAAATGCCCCAGGCGGACAATCTAGCGTGTTGGCTTACCCCCTTTAGCTCAAAGGTAGGACCTTACTGCGCACACGTACCTATAGGTTATGTTTCTATGTCATTCAGTAATAAAGAGTACTATAGCTTCAGAATAGACATTGTGGCGTTTCTGATGGTGGAATTACACTGTGGGAGACGTAAACAGGATCAGCCCTACGGGTTCAGAGGATCATCAGCTACTGTTTTGTGCCACTATCAGTGAGATCAACGTTCATTTTTTTTGTGACGAAAACAAAAGGTAATAAATATATACGGAATGCATGGTCACTCTACGATTACAATACTTCCGTCAAGTACCGATATTGTCAAAGTGAATTTCATCTACGACTGGTTACCTTTGAATTATTGTATCCCACTCAATGATACAATTTACTATCTTCATAATCAAAGTGCAGTCAGAAAAGTTAAAGAGGTTTTATCTTTGTTAAGTAGTATTGTAGGGTGACCAGAGACTTAAATTTTTACTTAACAACTTGACTGTTAGAAGTTCTCAAGCCGCCCGCGAAGGTTTCTCTCTTGGCTTAACGACTGCTGTCATATGAGCATTGAGCAGCCGGGTTCAAAAGGTTATCGTGCCTTCGAAAGCACGGGAGCGATCAGTTAATAACAACTCAAAGCGGTCTACCATCCAAGAGTTGACCCCGGCTGACGTTGCTTAACCTCGCAACCCGTACGCGGTACGCTACGAACTACGAACTTTCCGTAATGTACATAAAGAATAAATATGCACGTGTAAATGGAGCTTCTGTGTTTAACTCGAGATGAAAGGATTTTCAGTCTTCACCTATTTCAAACAGATAAATAAAGCACTATTATATTTATTGAATACGACAACAATTTAGGTATACATGTGTTTTTATTTAAGTGCCGTTTTAGTAACACTGGATGTTAGCTCGACATCGACTCGTCACTGAAAATAATCCGCTAATTAATTAATTTTTTGCCATTACTTAAGGTCGCTGCATACTCGACGTGATTTTTTTTGAGGATGGGACGGAGACGGGACTTGGTTAATTATACTCTGACGTGAATTTTAACGCATGCGCAAAGTGACAATGACGGGCAACTAACGTGCTAGTGTTGTAAACAACACTATTACGTCTCCAGAGCGAACGAAGCGACTGTGCATACGCAATGGAACCATGGACGGGACCCCTTAGGTCGCATGATCGGGGCACGTGCGGGGTGGGACGTGCTTAAATATCGTCGCCGACGATATTTTTCCCGCCACGTTGGTACCACGTTCCCGTTCCGTCCGTGATTCCGCTGCGTATGTACGTCCAGATACATTTTCTTTGAAACGATATTTTAAAATTTTCCCGTCCCGTTCCGTCCGAGTAAAATCACTAGCGTATGCAGCGACCTTTAAACGCATGGACCGTAACAATTGTTTGGGGTCCCTGGATCCTAAGATATTTTTAATATTTTTTCCTATATTACCCAAAATCTGACATTCGAAGCCCCATATCTTAATTTTTTTATGACGACTTTCTTCACCCTTCTGACTAAAACCTTTTTTTTGAGTGATTTGTTTTAATTTATTGAAGTGTGTAGCATATTGTTAGAAACTTTTAAAATTGAATTTAGAAGTGGAGATGATTTCGTACATTCATTTTGTTTGTTAATAAAAACGTCCATGTGTTCATTTTGTGGTGTTATTTCACCAAAGAAATAGTATGTTTTAAGCAGACATACATACAAGTCGGACAATTGAAAAAATAGCTTGTCCATCGTATGCCAATATCGCATTCTTACGTATTTCAACCACTCAGGCAAAATATTTGGATTTACGAATTGTAAAACATCGAAGACATAAGATTGCGCGGTCGTTCACCAACGAAACGATCCATCAGTCTTAAACTTCTTCGGTCCGATCAAGTGAAAGACTCGTCGAATCCGTAATTCTACACGTTCGTAAGAGACGCGCTGAATAGAAACCGGTGGAAGATGTAATCTTGATGCTGACCACGATCCTCAGATATGAGGAACCAAGCGGAGTGTCCCAACCAGTCTTCTCACGATGGTCGGCAACCTTTTAGCGGCCAAAGGCCATTTAGTTAAAAAAAATCAAAAATTCCAAATATTTTATTTTCTTGAAAAAGTACATATTTTAGGCAAGGAATGGGGCCGCCCAGTAAGCACATAGTAGGTAAAGAAGTTGACGCGGGTCGAGTTATTAATAATTTTTGACCTTTTTAGACAAAAGGTACCACACAGATAAAGAAGGTACACACCTTCAGAACAGCCAGTAGGCTTGCGGGCCGCAAGTAAGGGGCTCACGGGTCGCATGCGGTTCGCGGGCCGCCTGTTGCCGACCGCAGCCCAGCGGGCGTATGATGGTTGCCATTTTATCACTTATCGTCGTTGATAAGACGCCCGTCACTCTCGCACTCGCATATTTGTCAGAGCGTGATGAATGTCTTATCCACGACGATAAGCGATAAAATGGCAACCATCATAGGCCCGCTGGAGCGAGAGAGTATTCCTTAATTTTTTTGGAACAAATCTAGCTAGCAACAATGCTATAGAATATCATTGGCTAGCAATGGATCTTCAACGTTTTGTAATTAGATTAATTTCTTTCCTTCCTAACTTATTGTAAGACGAAAGTAATTTATCAAATACTTTTATTTTTCTTCTACAATTAAAGCTACAATATAATAAAGTTGTCGCCGCACCTAAGGATTTGATTAAAAAAGTTCCAAGTTGGACTTGTTAGAGTTTTTTCAGCAATTTCTGTATTTCTGTTGAAGTTGCTAGCCAATGAGCGCTTAGGGAAATCATTGTGACATCAAAGTGGAGGTACTTCGACTTGTTTTTTTAATATACTCAGTAGCTATGATCCGCCTTGAGTAAGGGTCGCTACAAGGCTGCAACTCACAAACACCATCATCCTAGTGTTTTTCCTGGTCCTACCCTAAAGATGCGGGGTTGCATTGTAACGTAAGATTTGGCGTAGCCATTAATAAAATGAAAGAGACTGCCATCTAAGCTTTCCAACTTTGATTTAAAACTAGACTCTTGTTGGGATTAACCTAGTTTCATTGCGATATTTTCCTTCGCCAAAATGATACAGTTACCTTAATTAATAATTTTGTGTTTTGAAAAGAGCGCACTCCCATTTTAAAGGCCGGCAACGTTTTTGCAACCGCTCTGGTGTTGCGAATGTCCATGGGCGACGCTAACCGCTTACTATCAGGCGATTCGTCTGCTCGTTTGCCTCCTATTTCCCGAACCGGTCTCGAACCTGCGACCTCTGGGCTATATGCTCAACTACAGTGAACTCCGCAACTCACAAAGTACCACCACCACCACCATCATGTCATTCCAAGGACGTCCACTGTTGGACATAGGCCACAAAATACATTGAACATCAAATAAGCACGGTTGTGAACTTGTGATAAACTTAAGGCTCTAGAACGTGCCCTAAGGTAAATACAAAAAAAAATCGTAAACAAATGGGCTGGCTGTCACCTGTCATAGGCGAAAAAATATCCATCTATTTCACAATGTTCTATCTAATTGTCAATGGTTCGATCGAGCACCTGGGACATTATACTTGTTCAACACTTTAGCTAAAAATGCATGCTTTGGAATACTTGGCCCTCACTTCAATTTCCTGTTTAGCGATTGTAAAAGAGGATTAATTAGGCTAATTATTTGGATAGTTTTGGCAAATATGTACTGCTAATATACATAAATCGAGCAACTCAGTGTTCACTGGTCATCAGTTTGTATGGAAAATGTTCCTTACCACTGTGTTACCAATTTTTTACGGCAACAAATATTAATTTATGCTGTGATAGGCAAACACTCATACATATCTGCACGTATGAATATAATAAGCAATTATTAGATCAACGACAGATAGAGTGTGTGCTAACTGGATAAGAGATTCCCTCTCAAAGCACGTAAAATAATATTATAAATTGTTAGGTTAAGAATAGAATGGGAGGCAGTTGTACAGAGGTTCGGACGAGTCTACTATGTACCCCAGATAGTGTTTCTTTGTGAACCCTCTCTATCTTCACCACCCTACGCAACCAACATATCACAATGCGTTTTGACCACTGAATTCCTTTCCTTATGGTTCAGGAACTTTTTTGAAATACAATTTTTGTATTCTAGTTCATACGTGTCCTATTATTTTTTCGCAAAAGAAAAAGGCTAATGATATTGACGACAACCTCAAATAGGGAATGTCTGAAAATTTTAAAAGTCCTTGATTATTTTTCTAATTGTAGGAATAACCCTCGCCATTAACAGAGAAAAGTTTCAGATTTTTCGGTTGCGCCATATATTTTTTAAAAATACAAAACATTTTATATCACCTCGCGTCTGCCCCGTATCGGACTACTAAGACATTTCTAAGTCCGTCGAATATTTAAAAAAAAAACGCCTGCTTGGATCTGTGGTACGCAATGACATTAATAGTTCATCATAGGTTGGTCGTATGACTTGAAACTTTGTCGCCATTAACAGAAAAAAATTGAAACTTTTTTCTGTTTTAGGCGACGGTTATTCCTACCATTAGAAAAATAATCAAGGACCTTTAAAAATTTCAGACATTCCCCATTATCTATATAGTCCGAATCGCACTTGGCCGTTTTTTTATGATTGACTGAACAGTGATTGACCTTAGTCTCACCTGATGTAAGCGATGACAAGGCCTAAGATGTTGCTCACGGGTTCAGTAATGGCATATTTACTCTTGCTCTATTTTCACTGTGACACAGTCTAAAACCCTAAATAAAAGCCTCTAAATACACCCATATGTCATTGTGCCTAATATGAGACACCGCTAACCCTCCAAGGCACAATCCCTCGTACATCAAACACGCAACCTCGCAATTTAGGAGAGTATCTGATACGTAAGTGGATGATAAAAATTGGATGCTATACACTTCGTGTGATCGCTGATGCTCGGGGGAAATCATGGATTGAACCAGCGTTGTATGCTGTACCACGCGTTACTATCATTAAGGTAATATGACATTAACATAATATTCGATGGGATTAGGATGTCTTTTATTTGCGATGTGCTCCATCATCGGGGAACTGTTGAAGTCTTATTCATTTTATGTTGGTTTTTATATACTCTCTAACATTAACAGGTTCGTCTGAAAGATATACCATTTTCTTTTGATAAGCTTTTGTAAAATTGTCTCTTGTGTAGTGGTAAAATAAATACTATTATCAAAGGTTTAAAAATGTATTTTTAGCCGACTACAATAGAAGGAAGGAGGTTCGTCAGTTCGTCTGCATGGTGCCGGATAAGTCTTGACCACGTTGGCCGATTTTGATAATTATTGTTTGGTTTTAAAGCTGGTATTCCCAAGCTGGCTCCACACAATTTTGCTGATGATGGTGTCCAGGAGGAATCGAGGGAATTCCTCTAATTTTACAGGCACGCGTATGTCGGAATTTACTGCAGTTAATTGGAGTCTGTTTTTTTGGTTATAAATCATTATCAATTTGGCACAAAGAGCCATGCCATGACGGCTCCAAAAGGTACTATTTTGCTTGAAAATATCCCAAATCAAGTAAACCGAGCGTAAATCTAAAAGAACCACTACATTTTCAAATAAACTGTATCCTTTCACCTCCCAATGCGATTGAAGTTAACTACAAATTAGTAAGACGCGAGTGAACCCTAAATGAGCTGATTGTGTTTCCGAACTCTATTTTCTGCAACTGCTGCAACATTTTGAACCTTAATATATAAGTAATAGAGTCGAAGTCGTACAAACTAATATAGTAGACGACTTTTTAGCTGATTGTATCAATAATTGGCTCAATTTTACCGGAACACTTTTATTTTATACTGGCTTTTACCCGCGACTTTGTCCGCGTAAAACTCGTTAAGTATGTAAGTAATGTACTCGTACCGTCGGGTTTTTTATTTAATCGTATGGCATTTATTTACGAACCGTGAGATCTTCGAGAAGACAAGTACGGTTGCCAGTTTTTGTTGCACTTTTAGCACCACCCAGGGGTCACGTGTAGGGTAACGGTTGGTACTCGCCACGGACGTGGAGCAACTTAGACCCTCTAAAAAAAAACGTCGGGAAATACGAAAGCATTTTTGCCAAAGCTGAAATGGAGACCCGCGTTACAATCGGACAGTAATCATCATCATCCTCCTAGCGTTATTTCCAGTACAGTTGCATCCTGAAGGATGCCTGGGGTCCGCTACCTAATCCCAAGAATTGGCGTAGACACTAGTTTTTACGGAAGCGACTGCCATCTGACCTTCCAACCCGAGGGGGAAACTAGACCATATTGGGATTTAGGCTTGTCAAGTAAGTGGGCAACTTGATGGTTACAGGTTCTCAAGCCGCCCGGAGGTCTCTAACTTGGCTTATCGACTGCTATCATAGACAGCAACTGGGATCAACGGCTTAACGTGCCTTCCAGAGCACGGGAGCGCTCAGTTAGTAACCACTCAAAGCGGTCACCCATCCAAGGACTGACCTCGCCCGACATTGCTTAACCTCGCATACGGCACGCGGTACGCGGGCGCCGCTGGGCCGCGAACGCTCCTACAATCGGACAGTAATATACTTACATATAAGTGTATATATATACCTAACCAATCAAGCACCGGTTAAGGGCTAAACACGCAGGGATGTTCAATTCGGTTTATTAAATGAATACAGAAACTGAAAGCAATATTGGATTGGTGTAGACTATATCTGAAGTAATTTTCAACTGGTCTCAAAACACTCGAGCCTTTCAAATTACCCTTCCACGTGGAGGAATTTTATTCTTTTACCGCTATTCCTCGAAAAGGTATAAAATACTAACGGTAATCCAACAAAACCTGGCCTAAGCCCGCTCCCGTGCCCGTCAAAAATATCCATTTTCCGTGCAATATTTATCACGAAAAAGTGTTACCCAATTTTCTTAGATTATTTCGTGCCTCTAGGGATGAGAGGGTAAATTGAACCCTCCCCCTGTGATTATACCGGATCTTAGAATCCCTTAATATTGATGGAGAGAAATAGAGATTAGCGAGACCGAATCATCTGATCAAGTTGTCGCTTGCCTGGATTGTTCTGTCCGTTAAGATCGGCTTGATTGCGTTCGTTTATTATTGTAAACGGGACTTAGAGTGAGTTTGCACCAAACCGTCTGAAATCTTAACTGGTGTTAGTTAAAATCTGTTTTTATGGGAAGTTTCTATGATCATAATTATCATCCTAGAGTTATCCCAGTACAGTTGTGTCCTGAAGGATGCCTGAGGTCCGCTACCTAATACCAAGAGTTAAGGAAGCGACTACCACCTGACAACCCAGTTGGATAACTGACCACCATTTACAATGATTAATAGTTACTAGTGTAGGTAATTACCTTGTGACCCGGCCATGTCCTAAAACTACGACCAAGACTACCGGGGGATGGGCAGCAGCATCCCTGGAGTACGGTGGAGATACTGCAATCACCAACCCGCATGCCAAGCGTGGAGATTATAGCATTTACCCCCTGTATAATCGGGGGGGATGTTTGTCCAGCAGTGGACATCCTTCGGCTTATATGGTGGTGGTGGTAGGTAATTATTGACGCGACATAATTACTGTAAGAAAAACAAGAAGAACAAGTATCCAAATACAAAAAAAAAAACAACATAAAATACAAATTCTACGCGAATGTCACTCTTCTCAATACATTACAATAAGAACAAACTCCAACATTGGTGTAATTAAAGTTAGTGTTGTGTATCGGCCGAGTGACACATGCATAAGTGTACAAATAATTAACACAGACCAAGTGCGGGTAGTTCGAAAACCTGCGCACTAGACTAGAAGTTGCTGATACCCGCTTTCGCCAGTTTAAGTGACTGAGGATATTGCAACACATCCGAAACGATTACTTAACAATTAAATGTATACGCGAAGAAGTCTCAAGAAAACTTTTTAGGATATTGCAACACTTCCCAAAGCTCATGGATAAAAATAATATGTTGGTTTTCCTTGCCGATAGAATCTCTATATATCTGATGAAATGCTTGCGATCAGGACCATAGAACTTTTTAGTAAATTATTCCTACGTTACGAAAAGTATCTTTTCTATCAGAAACTCCCGTCTGATGTTTTCCCTGAGGTTTTTCGGTTAGTTGGAGTGGTTTGAGACGGAACGATGCTTTCGTTTTGCCGAGGCAACTATTGCAGTTGAACCTGAGATATACGAGTAGCACACTTTGTCCATTCCAGTTCTGCCCGAACATGTCTATTACATTTAGCTATTGCATAATAAACGCTAGGGCAGCCGGGGACGTGATCTACCCGGCAAAAGACGTGAGACGACTCTCAAGGAACCCAGCCTCCGGGATAATGCACCTTCGCCACATCAAAGTAACAACGCAAATCGCACTTTATTACCATCACACAGAGCCCGTTTTCATTTACCGGTAATTTGGAGTTAAGCCGCGCCAAAGCCGGATGAAAGTTTTTTTAAGGCCCGGTTTGCCAACTTTCTGGGCAATTTCAGGTTAGAGGCTTGAAAATTGTCAGTTTAGAGTGTGTGGCGGAAATAGTCAAATGGGACCCTAATTTATGACAATTTGAAGGGTGGAATTTGGAAAACCTCAAGTTTGGGCGCCATTGGGATGGGTCGGATGATATATTTGCAATTACCTACCGGGTTTATGGCTGTCCCATGCGCATCGGCTCCAAAAACTTTTTAGTTACAAGAAAAGAGAATTAAGACATTAATTTCTAAATTTCAAATTAAAGGGATCAATTGAAAAATTTAGTTCTCCGAGTAGGATTCGAACCTCCGACCTCTGACATATGCGGTCAAATGCTCTAGCCACTGAGCTATCGGAACAATAATGCTCAGGCTCGAAATACTTCATTAGTTCCATCTTACAACGCCTTAGGGAGGCGTACAGCGACATAATACCTTTGAAGACTCAGGCTTCTTTTAACGGCACCAATGTCTCAAATTACATTGTTTTTGTTCGATTGCACCATATCCGCCTTAAATCGTATTATTAGGCAATCAATTACTGCAGCAATTTTTTATTTGAAAACGTATTTATTTCGACATCGTGTATTTCTTTCTTACCGCACTGTCACATACGTATTCAAAGTCACATACTCTTTTGCATGTAAATTCTTGTTACTTTTAATGTTGTCGCTGTCAGTACTGATAGTATTTTAATCGACATTGTTTATTGCCTACTGTTGTCGTTTGTTAAAGTTATGTTCTTTTGTTGATTTTGTACTGCTGATACCCTATAAAAATAAAACAAAATAAAAATAACTTCGCCAACATTGTGCCTATATTAATTATCAAATAGAATAATGCGTGTATAGATGTGCTATAAAAGTACTAGTTTGACAAAGCTGACGTTGCTTAAGAATTTTTACAAGGCACAGGTCCGCCTACATATGGAATACTGTTCTCATCTTTGGGCAGGGGCACCACAGTACCAGCTTCTCCCTCTGGACCGCATCCAACGGAGAGCGACTCGAATTGTCGGCTGCCAGCGGGTTTCGGAACGGCTTGACTCCTTGGCGCTGCGTAGAAATGTAGCCTCGCTCTGCATTTTCTACCGCATGTATTACGGGGAGTGCTCCGAGGAATCGTTCGGATTAATCCCTGCCGCTTCCTTCCGCCATCGCCCAACGCGACAAAATTTCCATCCTCACCACTTAGATGGTTGGCAGTCCTCAACTGTGCGTTTCTCCAGAAATGTCTTGCCTCGCACAGCTAAACTGTGGAATGAACTGTCGCCTGCGGTATTTCCGGACCGATTCGATACAAACCTTCAAGAAAAGAGCGTACTCCCATCTTAAAGGCCGGCAACGCACTTACAACCCCTCTGGTGTTGCGAGTGTCCATGGGCGACGCTAATCGCTTACCATCAGGCGATTCGTCTGCTCGTTTGCCACCTATGTCATAAAAAAAAGTTTTTATTTTATTTGCAATGTTTGTATTTATGGAGGTATGTAGGTTAGGATTAATAACACTTGCAATTTCTGTTAAAAAAGGGGTATATACCATGTATATTTGTTTTTGTTAGTCGCCGATATTTCGGCACTGTTGCAAGCGCCTGTTTCAAGCATTAACTGAAAACTATCCTGCTAGCGGGGCTAACGCTGACTGCCTGACCCAAATGACCATTTCTCAAGACGAACAAATTAGGCGCCAAATATTCTTCCCGCTCAACAAGTTGTCCCAACTCTATTAAACGTAACCGTCACGTATAAACACGGGACGTATAAACACGACTCTGTCAATTCAGACCCGGGTCCGCAAATATTTGCGCGCGTAATGGCAGTAACTCATCGAAATGCGAATAATATCCCGCGGATATGCTTTTAAATCTGAGCTTGGTATAACTTGAGAAATGGCAGGTTTTCTGGGCACCTCAACTTTGAAAACGTGATATCTACGAGCATATTACAGCAATATGTCTGCACTACCTCGTGGCTATATTCTCAATTTGATACAATACGCTTATATCCCATTAAAGTTGGTCTTACGAGTAGGACGATAGAATTTTGAATGTACCTACCCTTATTTTACCCAAAGCGAAAAACTATCTAAATTGGACCATAATAGGTATTTTCGCTTGAACGCGTTTAAGTTGGGTGTTAAAGCATTCTAACTATTGCACAAACGTTATCTTTCATTTATGTCAGAATATGATTGGTATTTAATTCAAATTTATTTTATTTTAGGCAGATCAGACCTTACTGGACTCCACTATATACATTTTTTATATTTATTTTTTCTGCATAATTTACATGTCTTAAAATAAAACTTCTGATGTAAATGGAAGTTGACATAAGGGAGCCAACGGAGTATTTCAAAAAAAAAAAACGAATGCAATTTTTTAAATACATACAATTATTTTAATTAATCCAAAGAATAACATAGCTTAAAACATAAAATAAAATAAAACACTAAAGAAACTAAAACTAAACCTAAAATTAAAACAAAAAATGCTTTATATTGGACATAAATGATCATGCTACTTACTGGTCTTTTTTCCATTAAATAATTTATGGATTTAGTAAATATAAAAATATCATTCATTTATGGATTTAATAAATACAGAAGTTACTGTTGGTTCTTCAACAGTTTTGCGTGTATACCGCCCGTCCGATTAAGTTTGACTAAATTGAAAATTATATGAATGTGTAAGAACGAGTTGAAATGAAGTATACAGGATGCTTTTATTGAATTCCGTTAATTGCGAGGGCACAATCCTGAGTTAAAAAAAGTAATTTTATCTAAGACACTAATTATATAGGGAGGCAGCAGTGGAGGAGATAAATTATATTCAGATGGCGAATAAATGAAGTTTTAATTAATATAAAAAGTTACAATAATTAACTTAATCTAATTCGTGTTGTCCTAAGAACCGATGTTAGGTATCTAAAAGGCGCGCGGCGAACGTGTGCTTCCGTTTTATTAAGGCGATCAGAGTGATTGCCCAATATTGATGATGCGCTGCGGCGCGGATAACGTAATGGAGTGACGTAGGGCATACGGAGACACGACGTGGTACTGATGACGTTGCGCGGTGACGTATGCTGACGGTATACCGATGACCTAGCCGTGCGGTGGTGCTGTGTGTGAGGTGCGTAGCTAACACACTAGTTTTTTGATTCGTACCTTTTCGAAGATATTGTATTCAAGAATTCTGTTTTCGTTAATTAAAACTCTAGTATAGTATAAAAGATCCTTAACATTTAAACAATGTATACGTGCGTGTCATTCGAGTTTCAAATTGTCATACCTTCAATATTCAATATTAAATTTAAGTAATAATAATAGCATCAATAAATTGCTCTAAATAATTAATTAATTAATATAATAACATGTTATAACTGACGATTCGAAATTCGTGCTTGTTGTTAGGCCTATTTGAATAAATAATATTTTGACTTTGACTTTGACTTTACATTAACTTTTGCTTCACTCCACGTTAACTCTTAAGGACGGTTTACACTCAATTTTGGTGATAGGATTAATTATTTTGTATGAAAAAAAAATCTTGAATTTTAAACACTAAATATGCTGCGTTGTTTCTATGGCTATACAGAGCTATATGCCTGAAGGAACGGAGATCAATAAAAACATCCTGTATACAGGTTGTGGCCCGTAATAGGAGCAAAAAATTAAACGGTACACTATTGAGCTCTCCAGCAATTATTTCCAAATGGTTTTAATTGAAACAAAAAAGTTTTTTTTGGATTTTGTTTTTCGCAAAAATATCTTATATGTAAATTTCCTTTTTAACCAGAAATGCGACAACGATTATGAGTCATAACTTGAAGCAACCTCAAAATCAGCATTGACTGCCGCGCTATAATCTCTGGGTGCCAAGATCCATTACTTGGAGGTCATAACTTTAGATCGAAACTTCTCCCAATTGAAAAAAGAAAAAAAAAATTTGGACTCCGGAGGTTACTGCAGGTGCTCTAAGGAAGCGTCCTTTAAATTGTTTGCTCCTATTACAGGCCACACCCTGTATAGGGCCGAGTTTTATAAGTCTGATAAAATATTGGTGCCTCAGTTTTGACATAAATTTTATGCCTCAATTTTGACATAGCTTACCGATATAAGGTCTAACGGATCTCATTAAAGCCGAGCCTTAAAGAGTTCAATTTACGACTCGTAAAATCTAGTATAAATATATTTTGGTCATATTAAGAGCTGACACCTATCACAAAACAGAAGCGTCAGCTGTGTTTCTCCGCATAAGGAATGAGTATACGTCACCAACTCTATGGTAACGAGGCCCAGTAAGCGGCTCAGCCGATGCAAATGGCGACGTTTTGCTTGCGTTTTGCTTGGTATGAGATAACGGGTGCTAGCACTGCTATTCTACACGGATATGTTCCTATGGCAATTATTTTGATTTAAGCTGCATCTAATCATTATAAGGGTTTTATGAAGGTGATTTTCATCTGATATACCAACACAGAGAGAGAGATAAATATATATTTTAGGTCTTACACTGGTTACCGAAAAACTAATAAATGAATAAATAAAAATAAGGGGACACTTTTTTACACAAATCGAACTAGTCCCATAGTAAGCTCAATAAAGGCTTGTGTTATGGGTACTAGACGACGATATATTTAATAGATATAATTATACCTTAATACATAGAAAAAATACAAGTCTGAGGAACAAATGTTTCTGCTCACCACAGAAACAAATGCCCTTACCAGGATTCGAACCCGGGACCTCCAGCTTCGGAGGCAGTGTCACTAACAACTAGGCTAAACAGGCCGACAAACTACTGTGAAACATCAAAATGATATTTCGTTATTATGCTTTTTTTAAACTCATTGGTACGAGATTGAGATTCAACCCATGGCTTCCAGTGGCCTATGATGGTTGCCATTTTATCACTTATCGTCGTGGATAAGACATTCGTCACGTTCTGACAAGTATGCGAGTGCGAGAGTGACGGGCGTCTTATCCACGACGATAAGTGATAAAATGGCAACCATAATACGTCAGCTGATTGCATTTCTTTCTTGGCATATATAGGTACTAGTTGATATCTGAGCTGTAGACCCCACGAATTTTTTTGTTTCAAATATGAACATTTCTCAAACTGACTTGATAAAAATTATGTATAAATATCAAACCAACTCACAAAATTTCACAAGAATCGGTTGAGAAATGCGGCCTGTAGATAAAAATAGCCGGAAATCTGGACATACGAAAGCATTTTTGATGCTGCTGAAACGGAGACTTTCGTTTCACTTGATCAAAAATAACCTCTCACCCTAAACGTACATGCCTTATCCTTTCTGTTATGATAAATAACAATAACACAAAATATCGGAAGATTTCGTTCAATAACATCTGTACCATCACATTCAATAGGCACATGATTATGACGCTCTCTTGATCAACGCAGAATGAACAGGAAGCAATTACAAGAATATACTCGCCCTCCCAAACGCCATAGTAACTCTTCAGGTCAATCGGTAATGGACTCTATTGTCACTTCATATCCTTACACCCTTATCCATTGCGATCACGTTCAGTTTGGACCCTCGCCTCACACAACGCTGCCAAAATAAGTTGGCAAAAGAAAATCCCCGCACACGTCTAAGGATACTACTTCTGAAGTTAACCGGGTTATACGCTTCAGTCCGTATTGTATCAGTTCATAACGCGATACGTTTTGGAACGTGCCTTTTTGTTCACACTACTGGATGTAATTTGACAGGTTTATATCAGTTTATTCTTTTCCAAACTTAACCAGTCAGCAATGTTTGTAATGCTAGTTTTTCTCCATGTCTTTGGAAGAATCTGTAACCTTAGAACAGAATATTTCTTTTAGCTGAAAAAGTTTGAATATTTATAGCATTTAAAAGCTTTATCTACTTATAGCTCCTATCAGGATAACTCCTTGATGGCTAATTAGTAGTAAAATTTAATTTTATCAAACGTTAATAGAAATGCTCAGTTAGTAAGTAAGTATGATTATTTTTAAATAGCCTATTGAGTGTCCTACTGCTGGGCAAAGGTATCTTTCCATGATGTCTATGCGCTCCTACTGAGTGCTTCTTCCACCCGATTGCTGACAAAATGCATTCAGAGGGCCTACTCCGAACTTCGAAAATCGAACTTCGTGTCGTGCCGTCCCTTTCACTCTCGTGTTAAAAACTATATGACGGAAAGGGACGGCACGATACGAAGTTGGATTTTCGAAGTTCGGAGTAAGCCCTCAGGTCATCCTGCCGTCTCCGGCCAGGCCTGCCCATCTGCAACGCCCATCATGTTATGGCACTCACTTGGTACCTACATATTACTTATACATAAGCCCACTTATCCAGCCCGGCTAGTATGATAGCTTATACCGTCACGTTTTATGTGATGTTTCAGTACATTTTGGCCATATAACGTGACGGTATAAGCTATCATACTAGCCGGGCAGATGCATTGCATACGATAGACGTGGCCGGCCCAGTTCCACTTAAACCTGGCAGTTTTTGTACCCAAATTCAATTCAATGATTATTCATAAGAACATACAGTATACATGTCTATGCCTACGTCAGCTATGTGTTTGAAGCGCAGGTAGCGTTGTGGTACAGACATGGTCCTTCCTTGAGGTATGTTGGCAATGATGTATCTATAGTCACACATCAGGTTCATTTTTGAACTAGGTATATGTTTTAAAAAATCTTAAAACTATCTTTTTAATACAGTTGCTCAAAAAGTGCTACTTTACGTAGCTGTTTAGCGTGCGGAAACTTGGTTTTCGCGCACTAGTGCTTTTTACTTTTCCAATTTTTTTAAATTTATGCTTGTTCCAATGCATGACTCCTTATTGCTGGGTGTTAAATATTAGTTTCCTTTAAACGTCGTAATCAACATAAAAACCTACTGTTAATATCAGAATACGAAAAATATACACATTTCATATTTTATTACTGACCTCTTCATCATTATAACACGTTTATTTTTTAATATTGAATATTGAAAAACCGTTCTTAATAAGTTGTCTGAGTGGAACGGAATAGCTGCCGAAACGCCTGTCAAAGAAGAGGCGTTTTTACTTACTGCAAGCATGTTTTAAGTTTCTAAAGGCGACATTCGATATTGTTTTTATAAATATTACTTGTTGTTTTTCTTATTTTTTCGCAACTGTATTAAAAAACGTCGTTCAATACACGTGCGGAAATGCGGCTCGTGGCATCCCTCGGTACTCGTGAAGAAATGACATACTTTCCGCACTAGCATCGAAATGTACTATTATCTTTGTTTATTGGTAATGTAAGAGTAATTTGTTATTAGTGTTATCAACTACCGTATTCTATAGGATAAAACTAAAAGAATAGACACAACAAAAAGGCATTTAAATATCCACTCAAGCCTTAGAGAGGGTCAGTAATACGATTCAAATGGCAACATTCGAAATAAATAATAGCTGCTTTAAATCTCACAATTTAGACTAAGGCCTTTTCTCGAGTCCTATCTTGTACTGGGTTCTTTATTACGAAAAAGGCGTATCTTTATAAGCGAATGATTCCAGTTCCGTCCTTTAGAGGGCAGTATATTAGACGTTCCGCCGAACCGAAGCAATTTGGCCGAGATTAAACCCGAAGGCGCCCGAACGCGGCCGAGTCCACCCGAGTGGGCACAGGAGTAATTTTGCTGTTCGCAAACTCCGGAGCGACCTTTATTCGTTTGCTCTAAATAGTTGCATGCATTGAAATTGAGGTATTCTATTTGAGGTATGATAATGAGGGAATGTTATAGAGCCTTATTACATTTCAACTTGATTTATATTGTTTCGCTTACTCTTGTCAGCCGCCCGTAGCCAGAACTGAAATTCCTGGTCAGCGGACAGAAACATTTAAGTAGGTCAGGTTGTATAAACGCTCACATGGTTAAATTAGCACTTAGGCTGAGTTGCACCAACTTACGATCACAGACCGATCAACGTTAAATATGGCGCGGGCAGTTGTCACCTCATAGAAACTTGTCAAACTTTCCATACATTCAGATTTTTACGAACACAGCTTACGATTACAGACGGTTTGGTGCAACTCAACCTAACTCTAAGCAAGTTTTATAAAATAATAGAAAAGTAAAGAACGAAAAAAAGATTACCAAATTAAATAAATATTTTGGGGACGATCTTACACAAATCGAACTAGTCCCAAACTAAGCAAAGCTTGTACTATTGTGGTGGTATGTAAGTATGTAACCCACATTATCATGATTTTACGTTGTTTCTGGGAAACATCGTACATGGAAATCAATCAATATCGAACCGATCAACCGATCGGAGACCGAAGAGCTGGCGACTTTCTCGCACAATGTATTAGCATTTTAGCAATTGTGATACGGCGAGGAAACGCCGCTTGCATCCTCGGCATGCCGCAAAGGCCTGTTTTAAATTTAAGTTAGTTTCAATTTTATTTAAATTATTTAAGTTATTTTAGTTAAGTATTCTTGGATATACTTTCTTGGTACATACTTACTTAATCCGTTGGCTCAGCGAGCCAAAATAAGATGATGTGACACAAGACAGCGCCACATGACGACCTGTTTAGCCTAGTTGGTAGTGACACTGCCTTCGAAGATAGAGGTCCCGGGTTTCGAATCCTGGCCAGGGCATTATTTGTGCATTTAGCACGGATTTTGTACTTGGGTCTAGGATGTTCCCTATGTATTTAAGTATATATTTATCTATATAAGTATGTATATCGTCGCCTAGTACCCATAGTACAAGCTTTGCTTAGTTTGGGACTAGCTCGATTTGTGTAAGATTGTCCCCCAATATTTTATTATTTTTATTATTATTTATTTTACTTTTCACGATCCTGTGCAATGTGCAACCTCTCGCCAATTGGTGACTCGAAGTTCGCGGAGATCCGCTTCCACCCGTCCGACAAGACGTCTTCCTGTTGGGCGGCCCAAGTATGCTCTATTTACGTTCCGATCTTCATCCATTCTCTCAAAATGGTCCAACCAACGGAGTCTGTGAGCTTTAGTCTCTCCCATGATGTCAGGTGGTCCCCCATGGTGGTATATAAATAAATATTTTATTAATATAAAGTGGTTGGCCCCGAACTGTGAACTCGCGATGTACTCGTGTGTGTCCGGCGCCATCAAGTCATGCCATGCCATGTTTTCAATTTATTACAACCTTTAATATCTTGGCAACAATCCGTTGACCGATTAAGCTTACAATCGAATAAAAGGCTTTTGTTCTCATTAATTTGCCGATCTCGCAACGCAAAAATTATAAAATATTGCTACAAATAGCAGTTAAAAAGTATAGTTAAAAAATGCATGACAACTATTGAGCTAAACGCAGTACCTAAGTATTTCACGACCAACGCAGCGATTTACTTATCGTCCCATGCAACAGTGTTTTTTTTCATAAAGACTCATCAAATATTACAAAATTAACTGTACTGCCAAACTGCGTAACAGTTGGTTCAAATATTATTATGTTATGGTGATCTTAATATCATGTGTACAGGGCGCCAGCGGCGATCTACGTTTGTCCAAACTTTTGGCTTTTGTCCTCTTTATCCTCTTATTTAAAAGTATTGAAATCGCTCGATAGTTTCAAGTACTGTCATTCAATATGCAAGACATGAGTAGGCAACATCTTTTACTACAACCATAAACCTAAGAATCAAGGGCAATGCTCATCGCAGCAAATCCTAGGGAATATTTTATTCCGCATCCGTACTTACACTTCGTGTAGTAAGGTCCTACGTTGCTTTGAACCTCGTACGAGTTATGCCTTTGTCTCAGTAAGCAAGTGTGCGATTTTATTGCACGCCTATATGGCGTTTGTGCGATCAATCAACTGAGTAGAGTACTACAAGCTGAATGATAAAGTACTGTCTGTCATATAATTTTTTTTCAAACGGGAGACAAATAATTTTTTATTGGTAGCATTAAATTCATTCGCGCTACATTTAATACCGCGCCGGTGGCAAACAAGCTTGGGATCGTCCACGATTCCCACATCACCACATCACATCTACACACATCACACACATCTTTTAAATAGGAACTTAATGTTTGTAACACTTACAATTTATTTATCTTTCGATAGTGTTGTGTTCCTGATAGTGAACAAAATAGCCAGTGCTCCCAAAGATGTGTTGTGTTCAAAGTGTTGGAACTGTTGGACCTGCATGACCTAAGGGAATTCAATAAAAGGTCGGCAATTTTGAGGTTTCGTCGTGTTCACAAAATATAGATTGCAGGTTAGGTTTTCACTATTTATTTATTTTCAACCAATTTACATTTAAAGCATAGTTGCTAAACATTAAAGTCATAGGTTATAGTATTAAAAAAAAACATAAATTAAATTCACCATTCAAATTAAAATTAACATGGCCTATGTAACCTTATAAGATTCATTATACGTTTTAGTTCTAAAGCAAGTTTGGATACATTTGAGACATACATTTACTCGACACTTGGGTAAATTTTGTATTGAGTTAGGGCTGTTGGGGTAGGAGTAGGTAGGACTATTAAGGCGAAGGGGTGGGCAAGCTCTTTCCATACAAACTTTGTGCAAGTTTTTATTCGTTTGTATTTGCACTCCATTTACTATTTTTGGTACATATGCTTATTTTTTTGTTAGCTATGTCTTGATGTCTTTCTTTTTTAATTTTTTGTATTTTTTGTATTTTTTTTTAATAATGCAAAATTTCAACATCAAGTTCTGCGTATATCCAATATGTACCAACAAAAAATAAAACTAAATGCTGTAGTGCTAAAAGTAACGCAAAAAACTTGCACAACCTTTGTATGGAGAATGGCTTGCCCTACCCTGCGCCTTAACACAGCGCATTCTGAGGAGCTCTAGTGACCTTATTCACCACCAGGAACACAACACCGATCCTACGGAGCATTCAGTGGTGTTATTCACTAATAGATATATGGTAATCCGTGATCCATCCGCCAAACTAATTGTGTTTCTGCCTCATTGCCAACGACATGTATAAACAGCATAAATAACCTTTGTTACCTACTTGCAAAACAGAGTAAACATTTGACTTTTATTTTGAAGTCCATTTTACATAAAATATATAAGTCATGCACTTCAGTAATTAACTATCCCCGTCATAATTAAAACAAATAACTTATTAATAACAATATTAATTTAGTCATAACGCTTTAGTGATAGCCGAGGAATTGTTCTCGGCATAATTGTAATATCTCCAGAGGCTCTTGAGTATACGCCGAGAATGTCTTACAAAGGGCTGGGGGGAGACTGGGGTGGAAGGGACAGTCGGGTGATTGAAGTAACGGTACGTACAAGGATATTTACATTAACAGCATTTGCGAAACACAATATATTGTCGAAGCATAAGAAAACCCGGTTACCATGGAGTCTGTATGAGAAATTTTGGCATCTTTGGCAATATCGCGTACTTAAGTATATTAGTAACCCAGCCGGGAATCGGTTTTGATGGAATTAAATGATATTCTTGGCTCATACGATCAGTGAAAGTGGAAATCGTTAAAGCTCATCACTCTTCTTTAAGAGACCCGCCTTGTATTGCCAGATTTCAAGGAAATATCGAGAAGATTTATACCTTCAGTCACTGAAATCAGCACTGAAATAGTTAGCTTTTCCCCATTAGATACTTCGTCTGCATAGGACTCATTATCGTATTAGAGAAATTATCGCTGTTATATTATTTTAGTCGCCACAGGCTTAGTTACTGCTCTCTCCTTTACAAAGTCCTACCCCTCTTTACACCCCTCTTGACTGGTGAACCAACAGTAGTAAAACTAAGTAACAACATGAATAATTAACAGGACATCCAATTACAGGATCTCACAGCACTAGAATTCCGTACCAACTCGAACACAATGACACAAGCAAACAGACAACTATAAAACGAACTTTTCTGGGATCAAAATTATCCTATGTCCTTCCCGGGCTCTCAAACTACATACCTAATTTCTTCTAAATCCTTTCAATCGTGAATACAGACATAGTTACTATCGCATACATTTCGCAACAAATTCATATTTATATTTAATATTAGCGGCCCGGCTTCGCACGGGTATTTAACAAAAATTTCAAAAATTAAAATTGTAATCTAAATATATAAAAGAAGAAACTGACTGACTGACTGACTGACTGACTGACTGACTGACTGACTGACTGACTGACTGACTGACTGACATATCAACGCACAGCCCAAACCGCTGGTCCTAGAGATTCCAAATTTGGCACGTAGGTTCCTTATAAGGTCTAGGGGTGCACTAAGAAAGGATTTTTTAAAATTTAACCCCTAAGGGGGTGAAATGGGGGTCCGAAGTTTGTATAGGAAATCAAGATTAGTTAGATTATTTTATTCGAAACTTCACAGGAGTATTTCTAACGATAAATCAGTAAACATGTGTTTCAGGTTTTTTGAGAAATCAACCCCTAAAAGGGGGAAAGGTGGTGACAAATTCTGAAAATCGATATGGGTGTGGTTTCTATGGTTTATCGGGTCGCTGATTACGAAAACAACAATAATTTTAAAATCCCACGTGGAGGACGTGAAATACCATCCCCTTTGTTGGGGTCCGAGGGGGTTGGAATGTCTAAATATTAATATGGGTGTGATTTTTATGATTTATTGGGTCGTTAATTTCGAAACTGGCGTTGATTTTGAAATTTAATATTGCGGGCATGAAAACTTAAAAGTAGGTGCCAAATTGCAAGAAGAAACTAACTGACTGAGTGAGTGACATATCAACGCACAGCCCAAACTGCTGGTTCGAGACTCGAGAGATACCAAATTTGGCCGTGAATTCCCTATGAAGATACGACCTTTCTTGAGTCAATGTATTGTAAGTGGTTTTATTAATTAGTGCCGCCCGATACGATTTCGACAAAAATCGATATTTGAGCGTCCGAGAGGACTCTTAATACGACTCCTAGGTAAAATTTGGCAAAAGTGGCGGCCATATTGCTTTTCTTAATTTTCGTCCCGATTTCGTTCAAAATCGATATCTAAGCGTCCGAGAGGTCCCCAAATACGACACCGAGGTAAAATTTGAAGAAAGTGGCGGCAATATTGATTTTCTTCATTTCCGTCCCGATTTCATTCAAAATAGAAATCTGAGCGTCCGAGATGTCTCTTAATAGGAATCCGAGGTAAAATTTGGAAAAAGTCGCAGGCAAATTGATTTTCTTCCCGATTTCGTTCAAAATCGATGTCTGAGCGTCCGACAGGTCTCGTAATACGAATGCGAGGTAAAATTTGGAAAAAGTGGCGGCCATATTGATTTTTTCCCCTTCGGTCCCCGATTTCGTTAAAAATCGATATCCGAGCGTCCGAGAGGTCTCTTAATACGAATCCGAGGTAAAATTTGGAAAAAGTCGCAGCCATATTGATTTTTTCATCTTCTTCCTCATTTCGTTCAAAATCGATATCTGAGCGTCCGAGAGGTCCCCGAATACGAATCCGAGGTAAAATTTGGAAAAAGTGGGAGCCATATTGATTTTCTTCATTTCAACCCGATTTCGTTCAAAATCGATATCTGAGCGTCCGAGAGGTCCCCTAATACGAATCCGAGGTAAAATTTGGGAAAAGTGGTGGCCATATTGATTTCCTTCATTTTCGTCCCGATTTCGTTCAAAATCGATATCTGTGTGTCCGAGAGGTCCCCTAATACAAATCCGAGGTAAAATTTGGAAAAAGTGGTGGCCATATTGATTTCCTTCATTTTTGTCCCGATTTCGTTCAAAATCGATATCTGTATGTCCGAGAGGTCTCTTAATACGAATCCGAGGTAAAATTTGTGAAAGTGGCGGCCATATTGATTATCTTTTTTTTCGTCCCGATTTCGTTCAAAATCGATATCTGAGCGTCCGAGAGGTCCCCGAATACAAATCCGAGGTAAAATTTGGAAAAAGTGGCAGCCATATTGATTTTCTTCATTTCAACCCGATTTCGTTCAAAATCGATATCCGAGCGTCCGAGAGGTCCCCTAATATGAATCCGAGGTAAAATTTGGTAAAAGTGGCAGCCATATTGATTTTCTTCATTTACAACCCGATTTCGTTCAAAATCGATATCTGAGCGTCCGAGAGGTCCCCTAATACGAATCCGAGGTAAAATTTGAAAAAAGGGGCGGCCATATTGATTTTCTTCATTTTCGTCCCGATTTCGTTCAAAATCGATATATGTGTGTCCGAGAGGTCTCTTAATACGAATCAGAGGTAAAATTTGTGAAAGTGGCGGCCATATTGATTATTTTTGTTTTCGTCTCAATTTCGTTCAAAATCGATATCTTAGTGTCTGAGAGGTCTCTAAATACGAATCTGAGGTAAAATTTGGCACTCCATACATGCCTGTATGCAAAAAAAGTTTAATGTTACTATATATAAGTAGGCGTGTGGGGTATCTATGGACTTGCTTTTAAAAACGACATAGAGGTTTCGATATTTATTTCTATTTAAATCAACAAGTACGGTTGCCAGTTTTTGTTGCACTTTTAGCACCACCCAGGGGTCACGTGTAGGGTAACGGTGGGTACTCCCTACGGATGTGGTGCAACTTCGACCCCCCTTTGTCAAGTGAGTGGGCAACTTTTTTTTTCTATTCTTTTTTAATTTTAGGAAAAATAAATGTTACACGTGATATTGAATTAGCCGTATTTCTGTACTTCAAAGGACCAGAGTTTATGACCACTGCGCGCTGCTTGGTTGTTTACAGACCTATCGGTGTTACTGTAGTACACAGATACTTTTACTAAGGGCCATTTAAGACATGCTTTTATTTCATCGGCCCTTTCCCCTTCGGCCTCTCAGAAATGTATGATAATAGTTTTCGATCCGTAGTTTTGGCAAAATCAAATGAAATTCAACAGTTTGCCGGTTCTCAGAATGTATACTGACTTTTCATCTGTTCATCTGTTAATGAATCACAATCACCAAACTTCGTATACCGAAACCCCCAGAATGTAACAACTACTTTTCTGGAGACCGCATCTAAATCGGTTCAGCCAAACGCGAGATAATCGTGGACAAACATACGAACCTGTTTTTTGTAGACGGTCAAAAATTTCGCTTAGTACGCGGGCGAAGCCGCGGGCAAATGCTAGTACACACATATAGTTACCAAATAATTATTCTATCATCAATAGTATTCGCAGCGCACACGATGTAAAGAATATCTTAGGTATGTTTGTACACCTTGGGTAAAGTTATTGGAGTTTTAGTAAGGATCCTAAATTTTTTTGAAAATATAACATAGCCTATGTCATCTGGGAATAGTGTAGCTTCCCAACAGTGAAAGAATTTTTCAAATAGGTTCAGTAGTTTCGGAGCCTATTCAATGCAAAAAAAAAAACAAATCTTTCTTCTTTATAATATTGGTACAGATTAATATGGGTTGGTACGACGGCGGTTTTTAACAGCGTTTAAAACGCCCGAAGCACGACCCAACCAACGAATGGAGCTGTGCTTGCAGCTACGACTTTACACCACTTTCGCAGCACAATAAAAAACGGCATAATTGCATAATTATTACCACCTTTGCATAAAAACGGAACAAAGAACGTGACGGTATTTAGTCCCAACCCGCCCAAGATCGTATCTACGCCGAAATAAATAACGTCGGTATGAAAATTATAATTTTATTCAAATGTGAAACGTAATTGTCCGACCTTTTTTATCTGATTGTGAAATAATGCCCTTATTGTATTTAATGTTATTCGGGCTTATTAATAATCATGTTATGGGTCTTCTTTGTGTTTTTCGTGAGACACGTGTTTGCAAAACATGCTGTTGTGTAATGAAGATTATATACGTTATATAACCTATTTTATGTCTTTGTTGAAATTCTAGTTAATTATACTGTATAGGTTAAATGAGCGCCTTAGTGGATACTTACGAGTATGTTTCGATATCAAATCCTTTTAAGGTAAATAAAATAATTATGAAATGAAACGTGTTCCATTCTATTCAATAACTTTATAGCTATTTACGATAAAAGGGTTTGTTAAACAAAGGAAGGCCGATATCGCAAATGTTTGAGGCCCGAGCCGCTGGCGAGGTTCATAAATATGCGAGAGAGGGCTTTCTGTTTTACGAGCCGTGTTTTGTACACAATTTTACGTCACCACTTGGCCAAAAAGTGGGTTTTTCACGAAGTGCAGCGTGCGGAAAAACGCGCTTTTTGGCAAGGTGTGGTGTAAATGTAATTATGTTTCGGTAAACAGGCGGTTAGTGAATACTTTTGCTTCAGTATAAAATTCTTGGAGGTAACGAAAATATTTATGATTGAAAACATTTATTTACCTTAAATACTCTCATTTATTACAATTACAACAAAAACATTATGAAGGTTAATGTTGATATTCATAAATATAAACTAAATTCTTCAGTAATAAATGAGTATAACATGAAATTGACGCATGAAGAACAATGGAGAGGGCTATGCTGGGAGCTTCTCTGCGTGATCGCATCAGAAATAAGGCCATACGCAGAAGAACCAGTGGTAGGGGTACATTGCATGTAGAACCGATGGCCGTTGAAGCGGAAAGGTTCTCAAGTGACGACCACTTACCAGAAGGCGCAGCGTGGGCAGACCCAAACAAGGTGGACTGATGACCTAGTTAACGGTCACGGGAATCCGCTGGATGCAGGTGGCACAGGACCGGTCATTGTGGTATTCTTTTGGGGAGGCCTATATCCAGCAGTGGATGTCCTTCGGCTGATATGATGAACATGAAATGGGTGCAGTGCAGTGCAGTGGATGAATGGAATAAAGTTTACGCGGGCTGGGTTTTTTGCATGATTGGTTGATGGTCCTTCTCGTGCCAGCTGTGTAGGAGACCTAGCAAACCCCTGGCATTGCCGATGGCATCTAGTAGTAACCTCGGTAATTCGAGGTATTTTGCCCGGTATGCTGCCACCCAAGGACGAGTCATGAATACGTGGGTGGTTGTCACTTGGTCCTTCATGCAGGCTCTGCAAAAAAAGCTATTTGTTACATCTAAAGTGAAGAGGTACTTGTTTAGTAAGGCATGACCAGACCCCTGTTAGGAGACGGAGTGCTGGCCTCTTCAGATGCATCAGCTGCCTGTGCTTTGGAACTTACGCTAAGCCGTAGATCCCGGCTGTTGTCTAAGACAGCAGTCGTTAAGCCTAGTTAGAGACCTTCGAGCGGCTTGAGAACTTCTAACAGTCAAGTTGCTCACTTGACAAGGGGAGTCGAAGTTGCGCTACGTCCGTAGGGAGTACACGTGACCCCTGGGTGGTGCTAAAAGTGCAACAAAACTGAGTACTGTCTTTTCGAAGTATAATATTTGCTGAGACATTCAAGGGTTGATCAATACAACGAATTCTCAAATAATAAAGGTGCGGCCGCGCATTTGTTATTGTTCGGGATTAGCAGGCGTACATTTCATAGAGTACGGTGTCTGTTTATCGATAAAAATCGATAAAAAAAAAACCATTTTTAACTATCGAGTTGAACAAAATTTCACGAGATCGAGACGAAATCACAACCGATCAAGTAATCAGAAGTATACAGGACATACGTTAATATTTATGTTAAAGCTGAAACGGAGATGCTTCGCTCACCCTTCGCGCTCGCTCGGTCAACTATGTAACGAGTAGTAACCGAACCAAAGAAATTTACTTGGAAAAGTTTTGTCAAACACATAGCTAATGTAAGTTTATGAACGAAACAACCCTATTTTTTTAATATAACCGCTTTTATTTTTATTTTAATAGTATAGAATTCTACCTAAGCATTTCAGTTTCTAATAAGCGAATTGATGTAATTAACTAGAAATCTTAATTAAAAAGGTTCGTCATGCCGTTATTTGACATAATATCGTCGCTTGACAAGCAAAGTCACTAAGTAACAAATACCTACTCAAAATAAAGCTCGTATCTCAGCATCGTTTCAGTATTGAAATACGAGGTTTCTAAGAATAATAACCCGAAAACACGGCAGCAACATTTTATCGCCCCAGCCATAATTCCGCGACTCTTGCCCCTATTTCCCAGCTAAATCCCGTGCAATGCGAAAAATATGCAAAGTTTTAACGTAACTCTGTTCCTTCAAAATGTCTGGATCTACGTTTTTATGTGGAAGTTAAATTTTGCGGCATTTTTCGCGGGATCTTATTAAGAATCGTACGTGCTAGTTGAGTATAACGTATGCATGGTTTGTTGCACTTGTTGTCATGGCTTTCTTAAAGCAATTTTTCAAGATGTGATAATTGTTATCGCTCATTTTGGGTTTTTAATTATACTTTAATAATAGTAATCGATTCTCAAAATACATTGAACTCTGAGCAAACTTTGAATTGAGTAGTTTTTTCATGTTAAAATGTACAATAGTTCTGCTATAAATGTAAAATCTAATGTACGTACTGTATATCCCAATAGAAATAAAGCCCAAAGTGAAAAATATTCAAGCATCTCCACTTTACATGATCTATGGTTGTTAAAGTAAGATATAAAATTATTTAATCTATTAACAGTAACTTGACAATATTGGGGTTTTATATTGTTCGTCATTGGTAACAAACACAACATGCAATGTCTTTTAATCTAATTAGCTTAGTCTAATAGTCATTGTGTGAGGTTTTTATACCATAAAAATCGTAATCTCCTACACTTTTCAATGCCGTACTATTGAATTGTTCTATATCTAATTTAGTTCTTTTTGTTCCAGGTAAGATTCCAACTTGATACAGAAACCGGTGAACAGTATGTACGCTTGTCTTCCAATTCTGTAATTGAAATTATTGTACCATATCTAAACAAGGACACTGTGAAATTCCCCGTGTTCTAATGACTAGTAAATGAAGAATTCCAATATGATCCTGTTAAAATGAAGACGATTCTAGTGCTGTTCCTTCCGTTTTAGAATTCCTACGCTTTACCGTTGCCAAGTTATTGGGCAAAGCGTTTGGATTCTAAAACGGAATAACTGCCATATCTCCAGTCCAGCGACGAAGCTTCGCCGCTACGAAGATGCAGCCACAAAGTTGTTTTGAAGCTAAAAGTGATCCGAAGGTAATACTGGTACTGAAGGTGCAGGTAAAGCGTTAAAAGTTTATGTAGAACATGCTTCCTACTTGCATGATTTTAATCCGGAATATTGAATGTTAAAAAAACAGAAGAGAGAAAGGATAGGTCTGGAATCTGGTAGAGAATGCCTCATGGCATTAAATCCGCCTTTTGTACGTTAAGATTCTTATTGTGCAATAAAGATTAAATAAATAAATAAATAAATAAAACAGATAGGGTAATTATCCGGTCTTCGCCTTCGAGATTTATTAATTAACCATGTAGTTGCCCTGCTACGTCGCAAACCATTTAATTAAAAGCTGAGAAATTCGCCGCCAAAATAACAGGTGATATAAGAAAAATATAACAATATCCCTGTCTAGATTACTTTTTTCAATTAAGTACTTATCAAATAACCTTTATGACCTAAGCTCGTACTTAATGCATTGATGGACAGTAGACGCCTATAGGCGTGATTCTATTGTTATTTCTATTGTGTCTCGAACAATGTCCATCAAAGTGTTAACCAGTGATTCTCATCTTTTCCTGATATTCATAAAAAATTACTAAATAAGTCGATCATAATTACTAAATATTATTAGTATTAAAGGCGATCAAAAGGGTCAAGTGTTTGTTAATTTATCCATCCATTCGAAGTGTTAATAACTTTTATATTCTCTTCAACTCTAGCCTTAACCATTTTATATTATTGTGTATGGGTTTTGCCATCCAAATTATATTAAATCCTATCGCATTGTGTCCATTGAACAAACAACTAAGTAGTGAGCCGACAATTAAGTTAAATTTAAATGCATTTGAATGCTCCAAATTTACTCAATGACGGAGTTTACAACGTAGCAGATAGTTAAAGTGCGCAGTAACTCTATAATACGGTTTTATTACTGAGCAACAGATCCATACTCAGGAGTGGTTTTAACAGTCTGTAATTGTTACCTACTTTAGGCCTGGTAAAAATAGTCTGTCATTTTTATAGGCTGCCTGTAGGCTGCTGATAGCTTGTGTTATGATTACAATCATAATTACTTTTTCTACTCCAGCATTATAATCTCCTTTATAACAGACAGCAGTATTAAAACAATAACCTTTTTATGCATATAACATAGACAAGTCATTATTCACATCCTTGCTGGAGACATTTCCTCTTCGCCGAAAGCAAGACCTGAGCTCTGTTGACAAATTTTACTATGCATCATTGTCATATATTTCTAAATCTATCAAATAAATTGAAAGAATTCCGGCTATATATCCATCTAAATCTATATGTCAACGACGGTACATCATATATACTCGGGACGTATTGACAAAAGTCTTTATTACTTGCCTTCTACACCAGTTCGATGGACAATCTGTTTTGACGTTTTGTATCTCAATATGTATTCAGTTCAGTGCACTCATTCTAACAAATTTGCTGAAAAAAATGATTAGTATCATTATTTTTAATACAAGCCTCGCTATTAGTAATTGAAGAGTTCCTTCTTGCTCCAACACCAGAGCAAACTGACGATACTAAATTATTGTAATATCACCAATCATATTACACATACTCGTACTGGCAAAGTTTCAAATCCATAAGACTTATGTAAGTTGGCGAAAATTAACCGGCAAGATTTGATTTCATCTAACCAAGCAAGCTGAAGTGGCAACGGGCGGGGAAAATTTATTGTAGAGCTGATAGTCGATGGGGCAGACGAGTTCTGGAGTGGAGACCGCGAACGACTCGCCCTGTGGGCGACCTCCCGCCGAGTGGACCAACGAGCTGAAGAGAGTGGCGGAAAGTCATTGGATGCGAAGACCTGAGGGTCGGTTGTGGTGGCACCAATTGGGGAAGGCCTATGTCCAGCAGCGGACAACTGCGGGCTAATGATGATGATCATAGTACGGGCTAATAGGTTGATTTAATATGGGCTTGTGAAAATGAATAAAGCTTGAGAATGTACTGTAAATTATTAGGATAATCATCAGATGTTACTAAAAGAATAGCGTCAGCTTAACAACAGTTCTCGTGGAATGATTGACTAATTGCTTTCACATGACCTTAAATTCTAACGCCCTAATGGACATTAAATTTCAGCTGAATAGAGGCAGACCAAAAGTAAATAGTTTGACCATGATCGCTATAAGTTATCACTGGCAGCGAATATTCGAAAGCGAAACGTCATTCCAGATTGACTCCTAGGTAAGTTGCATTCAACATGAGTCACGTTTACTGCTCGGAAACTTTATAAAGGTTGTAAAAGAAGTTGTATCCGATACCCGAGAAATAAATCAGATAGTTCGAGAGCCAGACTCAGCGGCGGCAGCATCCAGGGCTTGTTTGAGCATACCTGATTGTTTGCTGACAAAGTTACAAATGGCTTTTGTAATTTGACAAGATTATCTTTTTTATCTATTTATGTTTTTACCTATGACTTTTCATAACAAACTTTTGTGATGTGTCAACATTAATGATCGACGACAGCAATTTATGCCGCTTTGACGTCGAACATAAGAACTAACATGGATAAGCCTGGGTTGTTAAAAACATTTTTTTTTTTTTATAGAAAACTCCCGTGAGTTTGAGACATATTAAATATAATGAAACGGGTCACTCAAGTCTTAACATGTCGAGCGATATTCGACCTTTAAGACGTGAGTGACCCGTTTCATTATATTTAATATATTTTATTTTTGTTGTAAATTACCGTAATTTGTTCTATGATTGAATGGGTTTCGTTTAACATTGATGCTCCACTTATGTAAAGAGAATGACCTCTCCACATCAACATGTGTGCGGTGCAAAGTTGTAAAGCGACAGTTCATCATTATCATTCGATAAAAAAAAACATTTTAAACGTAGAAATTATTCATTTGTGATTCTTTATAAATCATTTACTGTGCTTATTTGTGTAAGGTGTGCAATTAAATACTATTTGTATTGTATTGTAAATTTTAAACGGAATTTAAATTAAGTCACATCCATGTTAGACTTTCGTCTTAAAATTGCTATATTTGCAACCATTGATTATTATACATTTAAGAGCCTAGCTCTTGTGAGTGACCTTCGCGCCATTCTGTACAGTTCTCAGAGGGCCTACTCCGAACTTCGAAAATCGAACTTCGTATCGTGCCGTCCCTTTCCATAGTGTATGACACGAGAGTGAAAGGGACGGCACGACACGAAGTTCGATTTTCGAAGTTCGGAGTAGGCCCTCTGCCAATGCTTTGAGCTCGTGATACGACATTACATTGACCTTCTCTTTGGCTTGATCTATGAACGCACTGATTGTACCTCCCACACCTGTCTTATTCACAAACTGACTCGTCCTCACCCGTCACCTCACACCTCACCCGTTTTTATATGGAAAATGTCAAATGTCGTTTGTCAAATTTTGACAGTTGCCATATATGTAAAACTGTCAAAACTCGACGCCCTGTTTAGCCTAGTTGGTAGTAACTCTGCCTCCAAAGCTAGAGGTCCCGGGTTCGAATCCCGGCCAGGGCATTTATTTGTGCAATTTTCACTGATATTTGTTCTTGGGTCTTGGATGTTTTCTATGTCTTTAAGTATGTATTTATCTATATAAGTATGTATATCGTCGTCAAGTATCCATAGTACAAGCTTTTCTTAGTTCGGGACTAGTTCGATTTGTGTAACATTGTCCCCCAATATTTATTATATTATTTATTAAAACGGGTGAGGTGTGACGTGAGTGGTGAGGACTAGTCGGCTTGTGAATAACACCTCTGATGTACAGGTAAATTACATTCGACACGTTTTTGCATGAAAGTAATTTAACTGTAATAGGCACTGAAAAGATGTCTACTAAGGACAAGTCACTGATATTAAAACAGGCTCGACTGTACTTTTATTTATACAAAGACGCTGGCAAACAAGGCTACCGCAAGCGGATATCACAGCCTATGGACGCCTGTGCCTACAGAAGAATCTCAAGCGCGTTGCTTACCCTTTAATACTTGAGGATTCGTTGTGTTGGCAGAGACATTATGCTTAATTTGCGCTAGTTCTTGCGCCCCAATATTTACTGTCATATTTGTCTTGACAGTTGTAAGAAGAACGTTAAGCTATTTTATTATCTTTACTGCTATTTTAATAGAGTTTCGAATGAGAAAAGTTTCAACGTCGTCTAATTTTACGTATCCAAGTCAGAGGAATCAAAAGTTTAGCGAAAAACAAGCGTTTTATGAATACTTACGATTTTTCTGTTTCGCTGATATTTTTGCTTTACCTTGAACGTCAGTGAAAATCGCAGCCATTAATTATAACATCACTGCTTGTATTGTAGGACCAGAACTCTCGAGGATAATATTGTGTTGACAGTGTACATCTCTAGCTGGACGAAGCCTCAAGTCAAACTAGATTGGCAACGCGCGTGTAATCTATACTAATATTATAAAGCTGAAGAGCTTGTTTGTTTGTTTGAACGCGCTAATCTCAGGAACTATTGGTTCGAATTGAATAATTCTTTTTGTGTTGGATAGTCCATTTATCGAGGAAGGCTTTAGGCTGTATAACATCACGCTGCGACCAATAGGAGCGAAGACGCGGAGGAAGTCGCGGGCAACAGCTAGTTCTTTTATGATTCCAATAGTCAATAGGCCACGGTGTAGGTGCAGAATAATTTTAACTTACAAAAAAAAGCAGAACTTCGTCCACAGTTTTTTAAATATATTATTACGTATAACCTTCTACCACAATCCCTTTAAAAAGTTCTTTTACTCCAACGCTACGCTCTCTTCGCAGCTAAATCACTCTCGGAGATAAAGATGTCTAGTACAACTGCGATTTAAATGCATTAGACGTTCTGATTTGCTGTTTGAAACGACCAAAGTAAAATGGCTGCGATATTAGTACTTTATTGTGGAAACTATGTATTCCCGACATGTTCAAGTACTTGTTTCAACTACAGGGTTAACGAGGTCAAAGACTGCTGGGACTATCAGACAGTGTAGATTGTAGGATATGTGGCGAGGATGACGAGACAATGGAACACTTGAGTGAATATCACGCCCCTACCCAGACAAAAAAAATGACTGGCAAAGGTTACCCAGAACCAAAGGAATTCAAAGTACTCCCGCTTCACTCTATCATCCGGTTTTTGGATATGTTAGGGTATAAAGGTATAAAGCTCCTTGCCAGGGTTTTCCCAATATGGGCTACATCATGAAAAGGTTTCTTACGGGTCGGCAATGCGTTTCACGCCTTTTGTGTTGCAAGCGTCCATATGCGACGGTGACCACTTACCATTAGGTGGGCTGTCAGCTTGTTTGGTGTGGTATAAAAAAAGATATGACAGACGCCAAATAGACAAATTGCAACATTTACACTAAGCGGAGTCCGCTTTTATGGTCTTTTGCTTCCACTTCGCTCTGTCCCGGACATCTCCTCATTCAACCCACATACGTTCACATCTTTGCTGATAAATTACCTTGTTACTTTATGTATTCTTACGACTATTTTTTTACACTACGATGATGGAAAACAAGTATACGGCCTGCCAGATTGTAAGCAGACACCGTAGGCTATGGACGCTTGCGACTGCAAAAACACAAACGCGGTGCCAATCATTTTTGGATATGAGGAGTCCGTTGTATTTGACAGTTGAAGAGCTGCTCATATCAAAAAAGGAGGACTTGATTCCACAAATGTAGGCCCCCACTTTTCAACACAGCGCATCCTCGGGAGCTCTGGCGACCTTACTTAGCGCTCATTCACACCTACTCGCTCATTAAAACTCAAAACGCACAGAGCGGGCGCAGGTGGTTTTGCATTTTTGATCTTTTCGAAACTGTCGACTGTCGATAATGTCGATTACTGCTTCATTTGTCACACACGCCGTCTACGCTCGGCTATCCCGCGCGGTTGTTTGGTGCGAAGTCCTCCATACCCCGTTTGCTTTACCACAAAAATAGCCACAAACGACGCTGCGCCGCGCTTTATACGTTTCAAGCTTTATATACATACTCGTATTTATGTATGGTTTTTATTTTTATGTAGGGTAGCTTCTATAAACTAGCGCTGAACAGTGATAGCGCAATTCAACTTTACGATCTCTTTGTGTGCAAATTAACCCGCGTCAAATGAGTTATGGTGTTGACGAACTTAACAGCGGAATTGAAAGATATGTTCCAGTTTGGAATGTTTACTTTCATCTCTTGTGTTCGCATTTTCTCCTTGAATAATAGATATAATAGTTTTACTTTCCTGTTTTGGAGGTTGTGTTGTTTTGAAGTTTGGTAAGTGGTTTTTGTCTTATCCACCATCGTATCACCTGAACACTAATGTTTTAATGAGAATTTCTTGTATATTTACTTATTTGCTAGCTAATTCTGGATTGACGGGGGCGAAAAATCGATCTAGCTGTCTCATCTTCAGAAATACTCCCATTTCCAGAGAAAATATTAAAGACACCGAACTCGTTGGCCCGGGTACAGTCCATTGTGATAAGGTAAAAAAGTGTTAACTTACTTTTGCTCTCGACTGTACTATTTACATATTGGGGACTGTAAGATCACATTAATTATTTTTGCTACAGTAATTGTGATTGATCACACGTGCTTTAGCACACGCTCAAGGATGTAATTTCATAGTTAGTTAGAATTGAACTATGTAAATTTTTTTAGATGCAAAATGGAGGACATCTTGTTTTTTCTCTCACCTGTATTTTTCGTCAGGCATTACAAATCATTTTATTTTATCTTATTACATTTTGTTTTAAAATAGCGAAATTAAAAGTTTATGATTTGTCCACTATAGTTCTAATTACAGCAAATTTTTCCTCGTAGTTAGTACTACAGTTGTGAACTAGGGTATCGATATGTTTCATCACGAATTCCATGTACTATCACATGCCAAACTTTAAAGCTAATCCGAATATCGATATTGAAATTGTTATAACCGGAGCGTATCAGTACTGAACTATCATTATTTCTGCTCCGTTGGTCGCACAGAGTAGACTGGAAGCGTTCAAAATATAGCGCTGGAAACGATACAAGCCATCAGTTCTAGCGAGAAAATAGCATATGAGGTGGTGTTACGTAGAATGAACGAGAAGAGAACGATCATAAACGCTATTAATAATAGAAGAGGAAAAATTATTGGACATTTATTAAGAAACGACAATTTCAAGAAGGTCATAATGGAAGGAAAGATACAACAAAAGCGAGGCAGAGGCAGACCAAGGCGCAGTTACATAAACAAGAAAAAACAGTTGGTATTGTCGTAAAAGGCTTGCGTACGATAGAGAGTAATGGAAAATACCCCCCCCTCCCCCCCCCCCGACCAGACGAATTCGATGATGATGGACCATCATCGGACTCAAGACCAAGTCCCATTACGTCTATACGTCATTAATTGGATCGAACACTCGATTTTTCAAAAACAATACAATACAATACAAAAAATCTTTTTTGCACACCTCAATAAATTAAAATCATCAAAACAGATAAATAGTTCCATCCGTATTTTATGCCTACGCACTCATTAAAGGCAAATGTTGTCGTCATAATTTTTAAGAAAAAAAAACCGACTTCAATGGGGGAGTCCGGTGAAAGATTATTAATCTTAGATGGTGCACTCTGAGATTCCACACAATAAAATACAAAAATGGCTATAAGTATGTTTATAATGGTAGAAAACTAAGTACCCTCAATTCCTCATAAAATCATGGAAAAACCTTGCTTGCTTGACAAACAAAACGAAGAGAACAAATCGCCAAACGTGAACTACGCGTCGTTGAAGAGTTCCGTTCTGATCATCATCAGCAGTTCCACTTCATCAAATGTCACTTTTATGAATGAAAATGCTTGATTAGTTCATGAAAATACTAAAATCACTATTTGTGTGCCTTTCACATTTGAGGAGTTTCCTCGATTCCGAATGGATCCCATCATCAGAACACGAGCATGACAAAAATCAATCGTGAAAATAGAACTTGCTCAACAAACACCGCTAGAAGGACAAACCGCCAAACGTGAACTTTTCGTCGTTGAAGAGTTCTGTTCTGATCATCATCAGCAGTTCCACTTCATCAAATGTCACATTTTTGTATGATAATGCTCGATTTGTTGATAAAAACACAAAAATCACTATATGTTTGCCTTTAAGATTTGAGGAGTTCCCTCAACTCCTCATGGATCCCATCATCAGAACTCGAGCATGACAAAAATTAATCGTGAAAATAGAATTTGCTTAACAAACACAGCTAGGAGGACAAATCGCCAAACGGGAACTTTTCGTCGTTGAAGAGTTCTGCTCTGATCATCATCAGCAGTTCCACTTCATCCAATGTCACATTTTTGGATGCAAATGCTTGATTTGTTGATAAAAACACAAAAATCACTATATGTTTGCCTTAAAGATTTGAGGAGTTCCCTCAATTCCTCATAAATCCCATCATCAGAACTGCCTTTTGACAAATACGGGACCAACTTGGATATATATACATACAATCAAAAAAAAAATTTCAAATCGGTTAAGAAATGACGGAGTTATGGAGTAACAAACATTAAAAAAAAAAAAAAAAAAAACATACAACCGAATTGATAACCTCCTCTTTTGAAATTTTGAAGTCGGTTAAAAATGTTAGTTCAATCGCTCGCTAAAAGTTAGCCCGATATGCTACGAGCGTGAAAGCTTGTAAAAATCAGCATCATCATTTCATAAAATTTCAAAACTAAATAGACTAATGGATTTTGATTCTATTCCCTAGAGCGGTAAAATATCACTTAATAATTATAATAGCAGCAGCAAATTTCAAGTGTATAACAGCAACATAATGATTATTTATTTGTCATAGTATTTCTTATTCAAGCAAGGATCTTTCAGGATTTCTCTTTTTCATCAGGAAAATTTTACTGAGATACCTTCATAGTTTCAGTTTTTTTCTTTCAAAATGTTCGGTTGCCGTAATTCATTTAATCTAAAAGCAGGTACGTATATACTCGTGTGGGCGTACAACACATGCACCTATTTTACCAATTGTCTTCTATTTCATTGAAAACAGGCCAGCGATTGACCGCCGTCTCACCTAATGCAACGTAAAAATGAGTTTGGATACAATAGTACCAACTTGAATGTAGGGCATCCGTCGTATATTTTTGCCGTATCCAGTACCATTGTTGTCCTCTATAATCCCGCGTGATTGGGGATCACGGATATCCGCGCGGACAACTACCAATTGCGATATTTTTCAAGGTAGTGATTTATTTTGTTCCGTTGATTTTATTTCAGTACGAGTGGCTTTTACTCTGTATAGGTACAATGCTGAGTTGTGATACAATTGTGGCTAAGCTAAGTTATAATTTGATACTTACGGATTTTTAGATATATTATAACCATCTATCTTGTTTCGCAGCAAACGCTGAGCCCGCACCTATTGTCGAACCGATTTTGTTTTAATTTAGTTGTGTTCCTCCTCTATGTATTTGTAATTTATTTCTTTTTGCGACAGTAATTAATTTTTTCAGTACATATGGTGCTATATTACCGCACGAGTGTGGTAATCAGCAGATTACGTGCATATGTCGAAACTTTAAAGAGCCATATGTACTGTAAAACGTTGTACGATACACGTGCGAACAGGTAATTCGCAGCTCGTGTCGATTTAAAACACTCCCTTCGGTCGTTTTTTAATTTATCACCACTCGTTGCGAATTTCCTGTTCTCTGCACTTGTATCGTAATGTAAATACTATTTTAGGTTTATTTTATTTAATTAATTTTATTCTTTGCACTGACAGACTTGTAATTACTGTCGTACCTAGTGATTATTTACAGTATAAGTTATTCGTAATAATGTAAATGCATTGACAAAAGGCTGTGACATTATTACAATCTTAACAATAGTAATTCTGAAACTCAAGATTGAATGTCATAATTTTGATATTCAATTCCATCTGGTGATTATAAATTTTAGTTAAACACAAGACACCAGGTAAATGCAACAAAATCATATCTTTTTGTGTACTTTATCTTTCTTATTACTGAAAGAGTAACATCTGAACGCCGTTTGTAAAACTTCCATTATAAACTCTCATATAAATTGGACTCCTCATTGCTATTAATAAGTACTCACATTTTACAATATATTTCTATTCGCAACTTATATGATATTTCATAGACTTTAAGTGGGTTACACTAATAGGATCATTTCCTCGAATAAACTTTTAACTTAACAATGTTGCTGTAAAGTTCTATGACGATTTTCTTTCCGAAGTGAGTCGTAAGTGAAAATTTAATTGCTCTTATGTGAAAGTTACTACGTGCCTTGCTACAATGTCATTTTATCACTTTAAAACCATTACATGCCAGATTAAGTTCGTACCTATCTTTGGAGACGTTTTGGATAGTGACATGCTTCCTTTATTACTAATCTTAATGTAACATTGTAGAGTTATGAAGTTTATGTTACGTAAAATCATTAGTTGAATTAGCATTTAATAATATTATTCCACTTCAATTAGTTCTCTTCCTAATAATGTTTTGGAGCACATTTCTAGGTTATTATAGAAAGTTAATAGGTATTCGATCTTCACCCATGAATTGTCTATGGTATATTCTTGCATTAGTATATAAATTTTATTGTTTTAATATGGCTTTCAGTCATTTAATTGACAGATTACAATGCTGGAGTAGGAAAAGTACTTTTCGTTTGTTGTTGTTGTTCTCTTATTAACGACAATGTATTAAGGTTATTTAAAGTTGGGAGCGTGCGGTATGCGAGGTTAAGCAATGTGAGCGCAGGTCAGTTCTTGGATGAGTGACCGCTTTGAGTGGTTGCTAACTGAGCGCTCCCGTGCTTTGGAAGGCACGTTAAGCCGTTAATCCCGGCTGCTGTCTACGAAAGCCAAGTTAGAGGCCTTCGGGTGAGTTGAAAACTTCTAGCCGTCAACTAGCCCACTCACTTGACAGAGGGGGGTCGAAGTTGCACCACGTCCGTAGGGAGTACCCTACCCACCGTGGCACCTCTGGGCGGTGCTAAAAGTGCAACAAAAACTGGCACCCGTACTTGTCTTCTCGAAGATCTCACGGTACGTAAATAAATGCCATACGATTAAATTAAATTAAAATGTTATTTAAAGAGTTAACTTATAACTACAAATCAGGATACAACAAATGGTTGATAGTTATGAAACCGATGTCAAGCAGATACTCAAAATAAAAAATATAAATCTCGTAATCCACCCTTATCACTGTCTCGCTCTGCCCCCATAAAGTCCAAAAGAGACATTAAAGCTAGGACAGTAAAGTTTATTGCCGTTTACTTTGTGAAAGAATGTTTTTCCCGATGGATACAAAACGCTTCCACGAGTGCTTTTTACGTTTTTATAGTTGTTTGTCCTATGTTGGCTTATTAGTCTTTACTACTTATTTATGAAGGCATAAATTTATTTTATTTTAGCTGGACTGGTATAAGACTAAACCGCGAGTTATATGGCATATATTCACCAACCCATTCTCATATCAGTCTCAACATGCGATCGCAAAGTAGACTTTAAGACGAATGTAAATAAAGTCTAAGTTGGAAAAACCGTTCGTACGATGTATTATTGAAAGAATCAGTAGTCGATATCCATCATTTGTTATTAGTTGATGAAATATGAACTCTATGTACTCGAGAATATGTTTCATTTTTCGATGGATTTTTTATTTTATTTCACAATGGTTTCTGAAAGGTTGATATCGGATTATTTCTCAGCTACTTTTGTTCGAAAGATTTGTTCCCTTTGATTTCTTTTGTCGTTCGTATCTTTGAAGTGGATGCGTTTTTTAGCCCTTTGACCGCCGATAATTTTGCAATTAAAATGCCCGGTTCGCCGCCAGTACTAACTTACACGTTTTTTTATGTATAAATTAATCAATTTAGAACCCGTGTGAGTGATGAATATCGTGTTAAAAAACATACCAGACAAGTGAATTATTTATTGGACTGTGGCGAAATGAGCTGGGTATTTATGTCTTATATATCAGATTACGGCGGTTAAAAGGTTAATGCTAAAATATTGACACTTGTCAATTAGTTACCACCGTTAGGAGCGTTCGTGGCCCAGCACGTGCGGTATGCGAGGTTAAGCAATGTCGGGCGAGGTCAGTCCTTGGATGGGTGACCGCTTTGAGTGGTTACTAACTGAGCGCTCCCGTGCTTTGGAAGGCACGTTAAGCCGTTGATCCCGGTTGCTGTCTATGATAGCAGTCGTTAAGCCAAGTTAGAGGCCTCCGGGCGGCTTGAGAACCTCTAAAAGTCAAGTTGCCCACTCAATTGACAAGCGTAATCCCAATATGGTCTAGTTTCCCCCTCGGGTTGGAAGGTCAGATGGCAGTCGCTTCCGTAAAAAACTGGTGCCTACGCCAATTCTTGGGATTAGGTAGCGGACCCCAGGCATCCTTCAGGATGCAAGTGTACTGGGAATAAAGCTAGGAGGATGATGATGTTAGTTAGTTTCCACCAACGCGTTGTAAGTTTGTCCTTCGATCTAGTAAGAATAAATCTAAGCTCTGATCATGCAGGCGCAGTTCGTTTGTTATATGATTTTCCACAATGCATATTTTACGTGTGTCATTTTTAGGGTTCCGTAGTCAACTAGGAACCCTTATAGTTTCGTCATGTCTGTCCGTCCGTCTGTCCGTCCGTCCGTCCGCGGATAATCTCAGTGACCGTTAGCACTAGAAAGCTGAAATTTGGTACTAATACGAGTATGTATATCAATTACGCCGACAAAGTGGTAAAATAAAAAGTGGAAAAAAATATTTTATTAGGGTACCTCCCCTATACGTAAAGTGGGGAGTGTTTTTTTTTTCATTTTAACCCTAACGTGTGATATATTGTTAGATAGGTATTTAAAAATAAATAGGGGTTTACTAAAATCATTTTTTGATAATGTTAATATTTTCGGAAATAATCGCTCCAGAAGTAAAAAAAAATGTGTCCCCCCCCCTCTAACTTTTGAACCATAAGTTTTAAAAATATGAAAAAATCTCAAAAGTAGAACTTTATAAAAACTTTGTAGGAAAATTATTTTGAACTTGATAGGTTGAATAGTTTTTGAAAAAATTACAAAAACTACGGAACCCTACACTGAGCGTGGCCCGACACGCTCTTGGCCGGTTTTTCATATATCGCATGTGACGATATTCTTATTAAGGCGAAGGGGTGGGCAAGCTCTTTCCATACAAACTTTGTGCAAGTTTTTCTTCGTTTGTGTTTGCACTCCAATTACTATTTTTGGTCCATACTCGTATGCTTATTTTTTGTCAGCTATGTCTTGATGTTTTTCTTTTTTAATTTTATTTATTTTTCGTATTTTTTTATTTGTATTTTTTTTGAAATAATGCAAAATTTCAGCATCAAGTTCTGCGTATATCCAATATGTAGCAACAAAAAATAAAATTAAATGCTGCAGTGCCAAAACTAACGCAAAAAACTTGCACAACCTTTGTATGGAGAACGGCTTGCCCTACCCTGCGCCTTAATTAAACAGTTGTTTATTATATTATACTAGTAACCCGCGCGGATTCGCCGCGTCGACGTACTACGAAGAATGCAAGCGAAGCCACGGGATAGAATATGCGTATTCGGAAGGACGATTACAAAGACGATTTAAAAACATTCGTACTTGATCATCACGGCTAGTCGTCAAATTGACGGTAAATGTCAGCCTTATTTCAAGAAATAATATCTACCTACCTTCTATCTCACACATTATTTTAACACATACAACTACTTCATATCTTTAATTTGATTACCTGCTTGTTAGGATACTACGAATATGTTATAACTATAAGTAACTTGTTCTTGTATCATTTGTTTGCATGCATTTTTGTAAATCCATAACCCGTCTTCAAATTCAATTTGTATTCTCACACCCCTAAACCCGTTTTTTGAACTGACTCCCACGATACAGGCTTAGCCTAGTGTGGGGGTTACTGTTACACTGTGTTATTAGCGCTAAATGTTAATTTGGTAAATAAATAACTTTTAATTTTACTTTTTTTACTTATCTATGAGAATTTCTATGAAAAATATCATCATCATCATCATCATCATCATCATGTCAGCCGAAAGACGTCCACTGCTGGATATAGGCCTCCCCCAAAGACTTCCACAATGACCGGTCCTGCGCGCCACTCGCATCCAGCGGACACCCGAGACCTTCACCAGGTCATCAGTCCACCGTGTGGGGGGCCTGGCCAAGCTACGCCTTCCGGTACGTGGTCGCCACTCGAGAACCTTTCCGCCCCAACGACCATCGGTTCTGCGTGCTATGTGACCCGCCCACTGCCACTTAAGTTTCGCGATTCGGAGGGCTATATCGGTCACTTTGGTTCTGCTGCGGATGGCCTCATTCCTGATGCGATCATGCAGAGAAACTCCCAACATAGCTCTCTCCATTGCCCTTTGGGTGACTTTGAGCCTTCTTATGAGGCCCATAGTAAGCGACCACGTTTCAGTGCCATATGTCATCACTGGCAACACACACTGGTCAAAGACTTTCGTCTTGAGACACTGCGGAATATTGGACGTAAAGATGTGCCGTAACTTCCCGAACGCTGCCCAGCCGAGTCGGATTCGACGATTAACCTCTTTCTCGAATTTGGACATACCTAACTGGGCAGTCTCTCCTAGGTAAATGTAATCGTCTACAACTTCGAGTGTAAAGTGCCCGATTGTTAAGGGAGTTGGTGCGACGTACACATTTGACATGATCTTCGTCTTGTCCATGTTAATCCTTAGACCAACTCGCTCGGAGGCTTTACTGAGGTCATTGAGCATTGTACTTAAATCCTCCATGGTCTCAGCCAAGACTACTATATCGTCAGCAAACCGAAGGTGAGTGAGGTACTCGCCGTTAATGTTGATGCCTAGCCTTCTCCAGTCCAGAGTCTTGAAAACATCCTCCAGTGCAGCGGAGAACAGCTTAGGAGAAATAACATCTCCTTGCCTGACTCCCCGCTGCAACGGAATAGGCTTTGAGTTCTGGTCCTGGAGTCGGACTGACACAGTGGCGTTCTTGTACAAACACTTCAGCACTTCGATATAGCGGTAGTCCACTTGGCACCGTTGGAGAGATTGTAGTACATCCCACGTTTCAATCGAATCGAAGGCTTTCTCGTAGTCCACGAACGCTAAACACAGGGGCAGGTTATACTCCTCAGTCTTCTGTATAACCTGACGGAGCGTATGGATGTGGTCTACGGTGCTAAACCCTCTTCGGAAACCGGCTTGTTCGGGAGGCTGGAAGTAATCTAGCCGTTTTATGAAAAATATGCGCCTTAGCAACTTCAGTCAATTTGGCCATCTGATAATAATCAAATAATTTTAGTGTTTTGAATATGTGTGCGTTGATTGTTTCAGTGTAATGGTGCGTAGTAATAGGAAAATATTTTGTATGTGTGGTTTTTTAAGTGTGTGTTACCTCCCCCAAATAAAAAAATATTTTGTTCGGTAATGTGCGGTTATGGCGTCTCTTGTCTAAATAAGGCTCTAATAAGGTACGCAAACTCAGAGTACCCCAAAGAAGACGTCTAATAATAAGTCCGCTACCGAGCGAGATGGTCCTATCGTATACTTACTAAATTGAATAAGAGCGACTGTGAGGGATATATAATTTGTTGTCTTTGTCATAGTTCCGCAATTAAGAATGTTCTGTGATATGACTCCTATCCTACCCTCCCTTAGAGTACCCCTGAGAAAATTTCAAATAATAATATCACTACCGATCTACTCATGTACTAAATGGAATAAGAGCGACAGAGAGAGATACATCATTTGTAGTCTTTGTCATAGTTCCACTTTTTTATTTGCCTCATTATCATGTCCACGTCATACCCGCCCAAATTAAAGAGGTTGTTTATGATAAGGCGCACGCCGCTTAAGACAAATTCTCAATTTAAGTGGGTAAGAGCTTTTCCGTCTTTCTTGGTGGAACTCGTACTCGGATAGGATCTCTTATCTGAAATACTCTAAGTATCCTCATGACTTATTCTATCTAATCTAGAAATAAAACCAAGCCTGCGACATTGGCAATATTGGCATTGACATTTGATGCCGGAACCACACAATGGGCCATTATGGGCCAACGTATAGGACGCAGTTATGCATTAAAGGATGAAAGGCCTTATCATCGCTTTCCATCAGGTGAGACTAAGGCCAATCGCCAGTCAGTAAATCATAAAAAAACATATCTGCATCTCGTTCCACCGCGTAACTGCGTTTTATACGTGGCCCATCGTGTGGTTCTGGCATGACAGTTGTGAGGTTTATTTTGTCAAACGTCATTGGTTTGTATATCAACTTCTTTGATGTATACCTAAACCATGACAATTTAATATTGACATAAATAGAGCTCAATAAAAAAAAGTTGACACAATACGTCTGTCATTTATGTAAACTGTAAATACTTAGACCGAATATTATGTATTGTCTTGTAAACAAATTAGTAATTTTACTTTCGTTTATAGTTAAAAATATTGAGTAAGGACTGTTCAATTTACTAAGCGGACATATTAAACTCAAGCTTTAAACCTTAAACTAAAACTAACTAATAAGTACTGGCTGGATATAAAATGACCATGGATAATTCTATCAAGTGTTTTATATATTTTATTAAATGTCAAAATATTTTTCGAGATGGAACGAATTAATATTGAAGATCGAAAATTAATCTTGCAGAATTGGTGTACAGGCAAATTTTCATTGCGGAAAATTGCTAATAAGTTTCAATGTTCCAAGTCAGCGGTGTTTCAAATAATAAAAAAGTTTGGGGAGCACCATACCCTCGAAGATTTACCGAAATCGCGACGCCGAAGTGGATCGGCAAACCCACATATCGATGAAAAAGTCGTGTGCTTGTTAAAATCTAAAAAGTACATGTCCGTTCGGGAAATTGCTAAAAAAGTAGGTGTTAGCATAGGTACTATACAAAATATAAAAAAAAGAAATAACATACGGACATACAAGAAACAAAAAATGCCAAAGAGAAGTGTTGAGCAACAAACGCGGGCCAAAAAAAGGTGCGGAAATTTATATCATATGTTACTGACAAATAAATCTCGATGCATTCTCATGGACGATGAAACGTACGTAAAGTTTGACACCAATACGTTACCAGGGCCCCAGTATTACAATGCAGTTGTAGGAGAAAATGTACCCGATGCCGAAAAAGCCATAAAGCTGGACAAATTCGGTAAGAAAGTTCTTATATGGCAGGCAATTTGTTCCTGTGGCCTCAAAAGTAACTCTTATTTTGCAACCGGCACTATTAATGGCGAAATTTATAGAAATGAATGCATCAAAAAACGGTTGCTTCCAATATATAGAAAGCACAGTGTCCCCCCTTTGTTTTGGCCTGATTTAGCAAGTGCTCACTATGCTGGTGAGACCGTGACGCTGTTAAATACAAAAAACGTTGAATTTGTTAAAAAGGTAGACAATCCACCAAACTGCCCGGAGCTCCGCCCAATCGAGCGATACTGGGCCATTGTTAAGAGATACCTGAGGAAGGATGGCCGAGTAGCTGGTTCATTAGAAGAATTTAGACGCATGTGGTTTTCTGCATGTAGAAAAGTTTCAAAAAGTGACGTGCAAGCACTTATGCGGCGAATCCGGGCTAAAGTCCGAAAATTCTACCGTTGTAATTAAATTTGATTATTTTTGTGTTTATATTGCATTATTTTAAAATTGTAAATAAATATTCATCATTATAAACTTATTTTTGTTATAAGAATTTCCTATATAAACCGATTTTTGATGTCCGCTTAGTAAATTGAACATTCCTTATCTCTCGACTCAAAAGTTTTATTTTGTAATGCTGTACCAGATATTTCTTACAGGAACATTTTAATTCATATTTAATTTTATGTCATCCGGAATCATACCATAGTAGTCACGTGTTAACCAAGCTAAATTTTGACACCTCGTACAATTCTACCAAGGTAAGTTGACCCCTCGCTTGTATGCGGCGTCATCGAACACGATTTTGAGGCTTATATTTGTCGGGGCATCCAGGATTTTTTCTTAAATATCATTTTATTAATTTTCCAGGATAAAAATCAAAAAACTAAGACCTTATTGCACATCTGCAGCATGGGACGAATCCTATGGTATATAATTTATCAAAATCGGTCCATAACTGTAGATCTGATGGGCATTACAAAGATCGGCTTCGCGTAATATATATATAGATAGATCAGTAGCTTGACGCATATTGCCCCATATTTTTATTCTAGAAAGTATTTTTTAAATCATTTTTAGGGTTCCGTATCTCGAAAGGAAAAAACGGAACCCTTATAGGATCACCTTGTTGTCCGTCCGTCCGTCTGTCTGTCTGTCGAGACCCTTCTTCTCAGCAAAGCGTGGCGGTATCAAGCTGGAATTTATATCAAATACTCAGGTCTACAGTCCCTTGATGCTGTGAAAATCAAAGCCGAAAAATTCCGAAAATTTTCTACACTCGCAAGGGAATCAAAACCTACAGGGAACTTCCCGTGACCTCAATCTTGAAATTTGGTACGAAGCAACGTCTTATAGCACAGATAAACGAAAAATTGCGATAACCGAAAATGTTTAGTTAACGAAGGATTCTTCGTTTTCCCCTTCAAATTATGACAGCTGATTTGTTGTCTATTTTTTCTCTTTTTTACAAAACAACCGTATCCAGCGCAAGGTCCAATTACTCAATACTCACTCCCAATCCAGTCAGTGAGCAAAACAAAAAACATCCATCACTAATCAACTAAATATTTGAAAATCAAAACCTCCCACCGCAGCACTGACGCGATGGCTAATACAATTTTTACACCGTACCTTCGCCTGTCACTTTATTACAATTCGCAAAATGAATTACGCTCCCGGCGAGATAAATAAAAAAATCGTGTACCCGGGATTGATGTACGAGGCTGTTTTGATCCATGTTATATTTACAACAAAGGCGGTGTCTTGTTGCTACCCGGATACATAGTATCCCTCCCTGAACATCGCGGCGTGATGTGATTACTGTGCTTCAGTATGGTGTGAAGTTTAAGCTCGAAATGCACAGAGCGGGCGCCGCGCGTTGCGGGGCGGAGGCGGTTTTGATTTTTGATATATCCCACTGTCGACTGTCGATTACTGCTTCATATGTCACACACGCCGCCTCCGCTCTACCGCGCTACCGAATACCGCGTGGTTTTTTGGTGCGACGTGCCCCGGACCGCGTTTGCTTTACCATAAAACCGCAACGACGCTGCGCCGCGCTCTGTGCGATTCAAGCTTTAGAGCACCTTATCAAAAAGTGGACTTCAAATAATAATACTTGGCGTATTGTAAGTTGATCCGAGTAAGATGATGGCCGGTCGTATACTTATTTGAATGAAAGCGACAGAGACATCATTTGTTGTCTTTGTTACAGTTCACTTTATTGTTTGCTTCAATCATTTTATATGACTTTCTTTATTGGTAGAACCGCAAAGATGTGAAATTCCTTGCCATAATCCTGTTCCCCGTGAACTACATGTTACTCAGATTATGAGTAACTTTTGATTAATGTTCGAAAATTTATTTCTAGCATACATAAGTAACATTGTTTTTTTAATATCTCATATACTAATTAGGACATAGGATAAATAAATAAAAAATAAATATATTGGGACAAAAATTTTTTACACAAATCGAACTAGTCCCACAGTAAGCTCAATAAGGCTTGTGTTATGGGTACCACACGACGACATATTTAATAGATATATACATAAATACATAGAAAAACATCCAAATCTCAGGAACAAATGTCTCTGCTCACCACAGAAACAAATGCCCTTACCGGGAATCGAACCCGGGACCTCTAGCTTCGGAGGCAGTGGCACTACCAACTAGGCTAAACTTACTCGTATAGGGCACTTGAAGGGACAGTGTTCGTTAAAGGATTTCGACGTAAAGATACTTTACAGCTTTATCGAGCTTGAAAGTTATCGATCACATTAGTTTGTAGGATGTGATTTTTAATCAATGCTAATAAAGAACACTAAGAAGCAAACAATAGGTACCTAGGTATGAAGGTATATTTAAAATTACAATAATGTTTACTGTATTTATAGATGATTGATACCTACACCAGATAGGTGTGTAATGTGTACATTCTGTGAAATTATTTTTAGTTTTTCTTTCCTAGATCGAAAATCAACCAGGCATTCTCCTTTTAGGGTTCCTTACCCTAAGGGTTGAAACTGGACCCTATTGCTGTCACTCTCGTGTCCGTTTGTCATCTGTCTGCTGTCACACATTTTGTTTCAAAGATTTTTTTTAACTTTCCAGTGCCCTATGAACTTGAAATTTGGTGTTTATGTCTATTATTACGTATATTTTACCAACAAACATCAATATATTCATAAATCATTTTTTTTGTCGTTGTAAGGAACCCTCGGTGCGCGAGACCCAATCGCACTTGGCTGGATTTTTATGTCAGACACGCCATTAGATAAATGTGATCTTGATTCGTATCATCGAGGACAATATCTGTTTAATTATTGATGATAATGACGAACAGAAAACTTTAGTTTACCAATCAACCAGGCACTCTCGCCGCATTACACGTGCAGCCAATAGCGCACGGGCCGTAAAACGTACATTACCAAGTAGTGTCCCTCGGGACTGTTTACTGACGCATCAACAAGAAATGGATCCCTGGCCCCCAAGTTGTACAAGCAGACAATTTAGTATTTTCCCACCAAGGCAGACAACTGCAGCTTACCAATCAGCCAGGCATTATTTATTTAACTCACGCCATTAGACGTGCTGGCAATAACGCGCGGGCCGTAAAACGTCTATTACCTGCTCCCGCGGGCCGCTTTATCTAAAGCAATCGCGCGTTAGCCCCGTAATCGAATGCCGTAAACCGATAGTATATCGATAATACACATAATACCGACAGTGCCGGCGTTAACACCTGAAGGTACGATTCATTTCGTGGTGAAGTTTGACCCGAAGCAGAAACCTAACACCCTAACTCCCCTAACCTAACCCTAACCCTTAGACAAACCCAATGGTTCTAATTAATCCTCTAATAAATATGTGCCGGAAACTAATTTTACCGACATGCGACATCAGAGGAATGGGACCTATTTTTGGGTAACTTTTATGCACGAATATTTTTGCACTAGACTAAAATTGCCACAGTAAATCCGTTTTTTAGTTCCTTTGTGTAACTCCTATAATTAATTCAAGTTTATGAGACTACTTCAATTTAAACTGCTTAAGCGCCGTCCTGCAACTTACTGTCATAAGATAACATTTTAATACTTGTATTTCAACTTAAGTTTGTTTCATCGTTCATGCAGAAGCGTGGAATCAAAGACGCTTCATCTGAGTAAATCTGTGAGTCAGGTGGAGTGTAATATCTTACTTCAGCGCACAAATGAGGCGGTTTTACGGATTAAGGGTGAAATGCACCGGCCTACTTATCGTGATAAATTTATTACTAAAGTTACGGGTGATGTTCTGGCCGATTTGGACTTTAAAATACGACCATAAACCTATCGTGGTTGTTGATGGTAAGTGGTCACCGTCGCTTATGGACGCTTGCAACACCAGAGGCGTCACTCGCACGTTGCCGACCCGTAAGAATCCTTTTCACATTTTTTTTAAAAAGTCCCATGCTATAGTCCATTGGGACTACCTCGGACCCTGTATTGCACACTATTACACCCTGTATTGCACAGAAATATCATGAATGAAGAAGAGATCGAGATTCATATACTCGATACCTCGTAAGTCGTAACAGGAAACGTCGTCAGGATGCAAGATAACAAGTGGACAAATGAAGGGACTAGCTAGCTAGGTCCGTCAGGCAAACGTAAGATAGGAAGACTATATGCGATGGTCAGACGGCATAACAAAGATTGTAGGTACAAAATGGATACAAAAGGCACAAGACAGAACTAACTGGCTCATTCTGGAGGAGGCCTTTACCCGAGAGGGGGTTCTTGCGTCATAAAATAATAATAGTTAGACATAATTAATGAGTGACATACTAATTAGAAATTAAATCATAACTCACACATTATAAACAATATGTACGGTCAAGTGGAAAAATACGTATCGCAACCTTAATCCGCCGTCATAAGAGCTATGGAACATATTTTTGAATAAGTGTATGCACTCATATTTTTGCAATTGACTGTACTAGAAGTGGAGTGCTCATTTTAAAAAACGTTTTGTCACTCTACTTAATGCTTAAAAAATATAGCCTTATCTGTGCCGTCGCCCTAGTGGAATTCGTTGTCTAAAAAAAGCCAAACAGTGAATCTACAAAGAGAATGCAAACCTCTTCGCACGTTCCAAAATTGCGCTGCGTATCTTTAACGCCATTCTCAAGTACTGCCAATACTGCCATATGTAAAATGGCGTATGTCCATACGAGCAACACTGTGACTTACGACTTTTTAGTTCAGAATGTCTCAGTTTTTGTGCAACGCTCGTTTAGTCGCATTAACCGGCCGTTTATGACTCTGTTATTTTGTATTTAAATGTCGTGAGAGGTCTTAATAAACGTACATTTATAGAAAGTTTGGTCAGACTCCATGAAAATGCGACTCTGTTTTACTAGTTTCGTCGAGTTTAACGTGCTTGATGAAGTATGAATGATGTTAATGTTTTCGGAAAAATATTTTAAACCCTGGGATTTTGATCCTGGGATTGGGATTTGTTTATTATTATATTTTGCGTAATACGCGTGGGGGAAAATGTTACAATCTTCTTTTTGCTTTACTGCTGCTGGAGAAGTATTTTTTAATGTTCTACTGATTTTCAGATTCAATATGCGCAAATGTAACACTAATAGTATACTAATAAGTGAGAAAATCTCGACGACATCGAGCTCTCGACATTATAGAAAATACCGCATACAGATTCCGCACCGCCAAATAAGGCAGTAACCTTGTTTCAGTAAAAAAACCGTTCGAAACTGATACCGCACAAGCACGACACGATGTTAAGTTGATTATGAAGCCATCTCAACATCATCCTAGTAGATAACTCTCTCTAAACTTGTCCATCCTGCATATTACATATCTAAAATAGCTTAAGTACCAGCGTCGCATAACATACTTACGTCATTTTGAAGTAAGCTAGCTGCTGGCTAGCTGCCAATGCTCTTTCAATCACTCGTTCATATGATAACGCTTCTTACGATCTCCTGATCCAACTTGGCAGGACTGTCAGCAAGTCCGTACACTAAGCGAGTATAAACTGTATCCCGAAGACTCAAGCTTCAAATTCGCTCGTCTTAGGGTTGTTGACAGTGCCCATAATCTAATCATGGAGTTTAGATGCTGTTTTAATTATTTTGACATTAGGGAGTTTGAAGTTGTTATTAAAATGGTTTTCTTGGCAGTGTTTTTGTTTTGGTTTATAGCTGTTTATGGATCACGGGGTCAAGACAAAGTTTGTTGCTTAAGTAATAAAGGAAATAAATTAACTTCAATCTGCAAAGGCACTATACCTTAAAATATAAGTTGAAGAATACTCGTACTAGTAGTGTTTTAGCAGTTATATCCGAAATGAAGGACTTTAGTTTTTCGGTAAAGGAAAACATCGCGATGAGTCTAATTCCAACAAGATCTAGTTTTTCTTCTTGGTTGGAAGGTCAGACGGCAGTCCCTTTTTAAAAATAACAAACTGTCCTGCAGTCTGGCAGAAGAAAAAAACTGTAAAACCAAAAAAGGAGCTTTCATCAAATCTTAGGATTATGTGCAGCAGACCTCTCCTCTTTAGCGTACAATCCGGAAAAAGCTACGAAGATGACGAACTAAAGTCTCACGTTGATGGACGACTAGGCCACAATGATGTGATTATGATTACAACACGTATCAAGCAAACATTTCAATAACATCAGCGCTACTTGGTGCCGGCAAAAAATTTCAATCTACGTTGACAAAAGCAGTGAAGTTGGAACTCGGCCAAGTTCTGAGAGCGCGCCTTTTGTGCCACCCGGCAATCAGCGGAACCGAGTTAAAATGTAGGTTGGATGTGTGCTTTGATGAGGATGTGCGGGACGTGATTGAGCAGGTGACAGGCTTTTTCGGGGACCTGGCTGGTTCTTTGTGCATTTGTTTCTGAATGCGAAGAATTGATTCTACGTTTAACCAAGCATTGTGTTTTGAAACTCCAGTGTGAATTATTTTTAAACCCGAGAATAAATAATAGTTAAGTACCTACGTCTGTACCTCTGTCCAAGGGTAAATATCCATCTGAAGTGTATAGCTGTGTTTTTGTACATTCGACACAAAGCAAACATGAGAGCTATGTGTCAAATATCGGATCCTTTTTTAATTTCCGTTACTTCAGGTATATAGTCGTGTACATATACTCATAGAAACTACGTATATATATATATATATATATATATATTATACCACGTCGGTGGCAAATAAGCGTATGGCCCACCTGATGGTAAGCGGTCACCGCAGCCTATGGACGCCTGCAACTCCAGGGGTGTCACATGCGCGTTGCCGACCCTTTAAAAATGTATACACTCTTTTCTTGAAGAATCCCATACTGTAGTTCCTCGGGAAAACCTCGGCAGGGAGCTCATTCCACAACCGGAGCGTCCGAGGGAGGAAGTTCCTCTGAAACCGTACCGTACGCGACCATTTAGGTTCTAAGGTGTGAGGATGAATGCCCTGCCGACGGCGAGCAGTGCGATGATAGAAAGCGGCCGTGGGCATCATATCGAATAGTTCTTCGGAACACAACCCATTATACAAGCGATAGAACACGCACAAGGAGGCAAAGTTTCTCCTTAAACTTAAAGGTTCAATATCGCTGGTGAGTTTGGGATCGTCAGTAGTAGTAGTTTTTCAAAATTACAAAAAAGGTTTTTTTTTTTATTTCTATACTAAATAATTAATTTTATCCTCCTGATGCCTGGGTATCAAAATTTGCCATAATAAATTATACTCTGTCAAATTGACAAAAAGTCAAAACTTAATTGGGACTTATGTACTATGTGTAGGACACTGGGCGGCTGGAGGATATCACCAAGGGTGAATGCAATAAGGACCTTAAGAATTAACGTGGAGTTAAGCAAAGTTAATGTAAAGTAGGACAACTTTCGAAATTAGAATGACACGCGTGTAAACAAAACCACACACACACATAGGCAGCTATGACAGGTACACAGATTTGTCACCTTGACGCACTTAACTTTTGAACGATATGTCAAGCAAATATAAATAAAAATAATATTGGGGGACAATCTTACACAAATCGACCTAGTCCCAAACTAAGCAAAGCTTGTACTATGGGTACTAGACGACGATATACATACTTATATAGATAAATACATACTTAAATACATAGAGAACATCCAAGACCCAAGAACAAATACCCGTGAAAAATGCACAAATAAATGCCCTGGCCGGGATTCGAACCCGGGACCTCTAGCTTCGGAGGCAGAGTCACTACCAACTAGGCTAAACAGGTCGTCAATATGTCGTAAAGTTACGTGCCAGAAGGTATACGGTATGATATTTAATAACCTAAATAACACTCGGTAAATCGACGGAACCATATATATTTAGCTTCTGCAAAATGGCGTACTCTATCCTAAAACTATCTTACGCTCATTAAACACGGGTTGCGGCCCTCAATAAATGCTACTTTAATCTCGAGGGACACCGCTGAGCCTTTTGGTCAGGCGCCCTATCGAGATTTCGACCTCAAACTGGCCAGACTTGACACGCAGACATATTTTAAACACAGTCCGTTTCACGAAACAATTTTACTAGTATAAACTGACAGTTTTGAGGCGCTTGATAATTGACAGTTTACGCTAATAGTCATTTGAATGGGTGACTTGTTTAGCCTGGTTAGTAGTGACACTGCCTACGAAGCTGGCGGTTCAGGATTCTAATCCCAGTAAAGGTTTTTGTTTATGTGCAAGCAAAACTGTCCTGCCCGGCTAGTATGATAGCTTATACCGTCACGTTATATGGCCTAAATGTACTGAAACGTCACATAAAACGTGATATAAGCTATCATACTAGCCGGGCTGGTATCTTAATTAAACGCTGTTGCACGCCTATAATTGAGATACAGGCAAGACTTGTTTCATCTGTTATCTTATCATTATAAATGTATAAGCCTTGTATCTTATTGGTGTGTCTGATAAATAAATAATAAATAAATAAAACGTTTAATGTGCTGCATGTAGGCTGATTGCACTAGACATGTATTATTTTCAACATTTTATCAACTATCTATGGCTGGCAAAAAATGCTTTCCAATCTAAATGAATATTTCGTGTAGGTCAACAATTGATTAAGTCTAATTTTAAGTTCAATAATATTGTACGTCCGAAATGGGCAAACTGTTGATACCTACCTACCTTTTAATTTAAAACCAGTGACGAGTGTCAGAGCTGTCAAGGCGCAATCCGACTAAAATATTTATCTTCATTTAAAAGGCTTCAGTTTACGATGGGCGCGATATCTTTCTTATAATTGCCATACATATCTATGACTAACACGTACAAGTGTTGGCGAGTCGTGTTAAGCGCACAATCAAAGAAAAACTCATTTTCCTTCCACGACAAAGCTCATTGAAAGGACATCTTACATCGTATCCAAGGGCAACCAAGTTTTTTTTTCGCTATTGGCTTGCAAGAGCACGTTTCCACGGTTACATCAAGACAACACATGCGCACAGCAAATTTTTCGCAGCGTGCTGTTTCTGCGCATATCACCACGCATAGTGTTTTTGAAATTCCCACGTCAACAGTGTGACTTTGACATTTGTTTTATTTATATTGTTATTTTTATAAGTTTACTTTTTTGCTTTATGAGTAGTGAATGTCTTTAATTTTACAAGAAACGTGTAAGTGTGGATGCAGTCGTCAACCCAGCCTGGTGGCAGCACCTCGTCTAACCACTCTTGTAGCTTGTGCAACAAATGTTTTAAATCTGTAAGGGGCCTAAACATACATTTTACAAAAACCCACAAACATTACCTTAGCCAAAATGACATTAATTCAGTATCTAGTCCTCCTATACCACGGCCTGTATCTCCTATCACTACTGGTCATACAACCACTCCATTCCACCTCCGCATTAGTAAACTTAAACACAGCACCCCAGTAGTTAAAAGAATTCCCCGGGGTGCTAGAATCACCGTCGCAACTCATCTCTATAAACTCATCGATAAATGTACAGAATCCAATAATATCGATGACTGGCACAACCTTCTTCTTTTTGCTTATCGCACACTTCATGTTAATAACAATTCATCGACTTCACTTACACAAAAAATCAAGAACAACTGCTCCTGTCAAATACCCGTCTTCAGTGAACCTGATAAATTAAACAACTCTTCCTTTAACCGCCGCAAGGCCATTGAAAACAAAATTAGTGACGGAGATTTGAAAGGCGCCGCTCGTCTCATTTTTTCAAACGACACACCGTCCCCAGATTCCGCAGAAACCTTTTTGGCTTTACAGACAAAACACCCCCCAGCTCCTTCTACTCCATTCTTCCTTGACCCCCCTACGCCTAGCCAGGCAATTTTAACAATCAGCAACAAAGACACTTTTCAGGGTATTCTTTCTTTTAAAACCGGGTCTGCCGCAGGTTTGGATGGTATTTCACCGCAACACCTGAAGGATCTTATTGCTGTCTCAGCCGGCGACGCAGGTGAACAACTCCTAAATTCTATTACAAAATTAATTAACAAATTGTACTCCGGCAACATCCATCCTGACATAGTACCTATTCTGTTTGGCGCTAACCTCATCGCACTTACAAAGAAAGACGGTGGAGTCAGGCCTATAGCTGTCGGTACAACTTTCCGACGCCTTGCTTCTAAAATAGCCGTCCGGCACATTATATCAAAATTAAAGTCTAAATTCGAACCAGTACAGTTAGGGTTTGGTACCAAAGGAGGATGCGAAGCAGCGGTACACTCCCTCCGCACCTTCCTCTCTTATTCACCTTCTGATGTTTTGGTTAAAATTGATGTGAAAAATGCTTTTAATTCGATTAATAGGGAAACCCTGTTGTCAGAAACTAAACAAAACATTCCTGAAATTTATAATTATCTTCTACTTTCTTATGCAGACCCTACTAAATTATTATACCGTGAAAACGTCCTATCATCCGAAGTAGGCTGTCAACAGGGTGATCCTCTCGGGCCAGCAATTTTCAGTTTAGCGATAAACCCTATTATACAAAAATTGAAATCTAAATTTAATGTGTGGTATTTGGACGACGGGACTCTAGGAGGTGATGTAGACTCTGTTATTTCTGATCTAGTTACCATCAAGACCGAATTCCATAACATTGGTTTAGATTTAAATTACAATAAATGTGAGCTTTATATTCCGGATTTACAATTAAATTCTTCTGAAATTCAACAAAAGTTTAGCAATTTGTTACCTAACATAACATTAGTCAATAACAACTCTCTGTACCTCCTAGGGTCCCCAATTTTCGAAAATTCCTTTCCTATTTATGTACAAAATTCAATATCTAAATTCCAAAACTATGCAAACCGTCTCCTCGAAATAAGCCCCCATTACGCAATGTCTATAATAAAATTTTGTCTATTCGTACCTAAATTAACATATGTCCTCCGCTGCAGCCATTTTTGGAAATTCCAAAATATTTTATTACCTTTAGACGACCTTATCAAATCAACTTTAGAGTCTATTTTGAATATACAGCTCAGCGACCAGTCCTGGACCCAAGCATCCCTCCCCATTCGGCACGGTGGTCTAGGGATCAGAAAAATTTCAAATGTTTCGCTACCAGCCTTTTTGTCCTCCCTCCACAGTTCAGCTTTTCTCATTGGTAAAATCTTACGGGGTCTCCCGTCAAACTTTGAGTTGGCTGGCCTGGAGGAGGCCAAGAATGCCTGGTCAATTGCTTGCCCGGGAAAAGATGTGCCGGACCATCCAAATTGCCAAAGGAGCTGGGACGACCAATTGTGCCAAATTACTTATAATTCATTACTAAGCAATAGCACCGGACTGGAGCGGGCTAGGTTGCTCGCGTCAGGTGCTAAAGAGTCCGGTGAATGGCTACATGCATATCCTTCGCCAAACACCGGGACCTTCTTGGAGCCTGACACCATCCGCCTGGCAACCTCCCTCCGGCTAGGCGTCAGAGTCTGCACTCCACACAGGTGCCCCTGCGGCAGTGAAGTCGATGAACTGGGACACCATGGGCTTTCTTGTCCAAAAAGCGCAGGCCGCTTTTCTCGCCACGCCGCACTGAATGATATCATCCGCCGGTCTCTTGCTTCAATCAACGTGCCAGCCCTTCTCGAGCCAACCGGCTTAGCAAGAGATGATGGAAAGAGACCGGATGGGATGTCATTGGTTCCGTGGAAGTTGGGAAAGGTTCTGGTGTGGGACGCAACTTGCGTGGACACACTTGCTCCTTCCCACCTCAGCGGTACCAGCATTCGGTGTGGTACGGCGGCTAAGGCGGCTGAAAACCTAAAGAGCCACAAATACAGGGATCTCGGACCAGAATTTATTTTTATGCCTTTTGGCGTCGAGACCCTTGGCCCATGGGGTCCCAGTGCTCACCTCCTTTTCAAAGAGGTGAGCATGAGATTAATCGACACAACTGGTGACAGAAGAGCTGGCAGCTTCCTCGCCCAACGCATTAGTATTGCAATACAGCGAGGAAACGCTGCCAGCATCCTCGGCACCATGCCACGGGGGCCCAATTTTCTAGATATATTTTAGTTTAGTTTAATTTTAATTTAGATATATTTTCTTTCATTTTTAGGTCCATTTTAAGATGATTATTATACAGTAATATAATATTTTAATGTATGACATGAGATCTTATGTACAAAGTTTTGACAATAAATGATATCAATCTATCTATCTATTATGTATTCTGAGTAAATAAATTATTTCTTCTTTTTTCTTCTTCTTCTAATGTTTCCAATCAACAATCTTTCTGAATGCGTTCGACAATATACAGAATTTAAATTTGAAAAAAAAATGTTCCTGAGACTTGAATATTTCCTTTGTCTTAAAGTATATTATCGTAAAGTAACCCATAAAATAAACTTTATAGAGCTTATTATGGGACTAGGTCGATTTGCGTAAAGAATTATCCTCTAAAAAAAAAAGTTACCTATGAACGTAGCTTTGTTAAACGAGCCTTCATATACAGAAACTCGGCTTAACAAAGAACCTATAATATCCAATAAAAAATAGTAACTAATGAACACAAATATCGCGTTAGGTATCTGAACCCTGGGTAGAGTATCTGATAGGTAATTATTTATATAAATATTTTAATTCCACACATTCATGTTTTACAGGAAATTGATTCAATATAACCCAGCATACGTACAACTTTCCTCATTCTATTCCCAATCACGTCAATTAGGGAGCGAATCCATTGTCACGACTTCTGGGTCTGACGTACCCGGAAGTCTTGTCGGGTACCTTACACACCTGTCCTACTTCGGCTTGATGTTTAGTGTCGTTGACATTACAGAGGGCGTCCTCACGTTCCGTTTGAGAAACAGTTCGTACTGAAATTATTGCCCGCTAATTACTTCCCGAAGATCTAAGCGCACTCCCGTAAATTAAAGATATGTGTAATTAATTACTAAGTCAGTGGCATATTTGAGCGACAGACAGGTAAATACTTCGTTTTCAGTTCGCGGTAGGCCCTCTGACAGCCCAAGATAGAAAAAGTGGAAAAGATTGACCCCTCGCCGGCACCAAAAAGCTTGAAGAGGGCTTAAAATGATGATGATGATGACTTTTGACCGCACCGTATGGACGACTGCAACAACTAAGTCTTTACTTATATTTTGTAGGCCTGTTTAGCCTAGTTGGTAGTGACACTGCCTCCGAAGCTAAAGGTCCCGGGTTCAAATCCCGGTAAGGGCATTTGTTTCTGTGGTGAGCAGAAACATTTGTTCCAGAGAATGGGATGTTTTCTATGTATTTATGTACCTATAAAACAAGCCTTATTGAGCTTACTATTGGACTAGCTCGATTTGTGTAAAAAAAATGTGTCCCCTTATATTTATTTATTTATTTATTATTATTTATTTATTTATAATTTAATTTTAGGGTTTAGAACGGCGAACGGACGGCAATTAGCTATCTGTTATACTTTAACGTCTATCTTCTTACGCCACACGCCACGCAGCTACTGTCTGAGCCTACGTCTAGCCTTTATTTATTGTGATATTAATTAATCATGTCGTCATCACGAAGCAAACTGCTTTTTTTCTTTACACAAGAGGAAACTAGGTCATTGTAAGCTATGTCGTGTTCATATTAATGTACATATGTAAAGTGTGGACACGAAAAAATCTGGTCATGCATGATATGGTAAATCTTTAAAATTAATGTGGATTAACAAGCAGCACTTTTTTAAAATAATTTGTGGTTATCAAACTACATAATAAAAATACAATCATAATATAACGTTAAGTTGTCTGTGACTTTCAGCATTATATATTCCACCATACCTATATTTTGTTGAACAGCGCCTTCGGACAGTATGTACCAAGTTTTCCTGTTAATATTTTTATTTTATTTTTATCTGGATCTTTCAAATTTTACCTTTTTACATCATCCTTTTACAATAGCTAACATTTTTCTAGTTGACTTCAGATTGACGTAGTTCGAATTGTTTTTCATTTTGGTTTATTTGCCTTTTTTACAGAAAAATGCCTCCCATATAAAACAACTTTCGATGCTTGGAGTAGAAAGTCTTCCTGACTGCCTCAAGTAGAAAAGTGTTCAAACAAGTATGTTTTCGGAATGATGAAATTCTAATGAGCTTAAAACAACTCGTAAAAATATATATACAATTGTAGCTTAGTAGCAGGAAGCGAGTGAAAATTATCAGAAACCGCTGTTCAACAAAATATCGGTACGGTGAAATATATAATGCTGAAAGACACAGAAAACTTAACGTTATATTATGATTGTATTTTTATTATGTAGTTTGATATCTACAAATTATTTTTAAAAAGCGGTGCCTGAAAATCCACATTAATTTCAAAGATTTACCATATCATGCATGACCATATTTTTTCGTGTCCACACTTTAGTATCCAGTTTCCCTAAATACTAAGAAAAGGTCTAAGCTAGATAGTGCAATAAAATAAGTACCAGAGCTGTAAACAAATAATGTATGTGCAAAATAAATTTACAGTACATATGGTGCTACATTACCGCACGAGTGCGGTAATCAGCAGATTACGTGCATATGTTGAAACTTTAAAGAGACATATTTACTGTAAAACGTTGTACGATACACGTGCGAACAGGTAATTCGCAACTCGTGTCGATTTAAAACACTTCCTTCGGTCGTGTTTTAATTTATCACCACTCGTTGCGAATTTCCTGTTTTCTGCACTTGTATCATTATGTACTATTAGTGTTTCTTATAAAAATGAGGAAATAGAATTTGTGAAGTTACATTTTACATTGCAATTTTGAATTTCACATTCCTTCTCACTACTAAGAAAAACTGAATTCGATAAATTATTTCTATACCTACGACGGTAGCAAACTATTAGTCTTCATTGCTAATGACTTCTTAGAGGTAGTAGCTAGTGATAACAAGTAATAGGTACTTAAGTAGTTAAGATCTACTTTTAGATCATAATATTCTCTATGACCATAGAAGATTAAATTTACTAGAAGACTATTTTCTATTTCAATTTTGCATTTCACGTACCTACTAAGAAAAGCTAAGTGATAGTTGAATGAAATATTTTCGTTCGTATTATTTACGATCATAGTGGCTATCGTTGCCTGATGTATAAAAGTACCCTCATTTATTGGCTTTAAAATATTTTGTTGGCGATTTATGGCTTAGGAGATACCAGTAAATTTATAAGAGCACATTTTCCGATATATTATGGATCCATTCCGTCTGGGTAATATATCTTTAGGTATTAGCCAGCGAAGAATATACCTATGTTTCCATTATTACGTAATTATGTTTTATTACGTAGTTACAAACAGCATACGTATCCTGTAATAGTTTTCTTCTTAAATTCATTATATTTATATACTAATAAAACGAATTTTTCCACATACCCAGTAGCACAGTATAATATTAGCAGTAACCAATCTCCAGCACTTTAAGAGCGCGCGTTACCTACTTTCCCTGAGCGCACAGGGTTGTCACAACTTTGTGCGTAACAATATGGTAACAATTACTTATACTAATTTTGATTTGAATGTCAGGTGTTATTAAACAATATGTAGTTGAAATTAAGTCACATGCTAGTAATAGTCGATAGGTACCACATCAGTCAGTACATAAGCGTATTATTGTACTTAACGTACCTACTTCATTGAATTGATACTCTATACACTTGAATACGATTATTTAAATTTTTGCTATACGGAACTATACGTGCTACGTAAATTGGAGTGTTAGGTATCTCTTACCACATGCGGCAACCTTTGATAGTGCGGCGCGCGGCAGGATACCACACGAGGCGGCATCTTTTGACTGTCAGCGGCGCGGCACTTTACTAAGAACTCCCAGGATACTAGACCAGGAACGCACTAAGATTATAATGACTTTGTACAAATTGTGTTATCTATTTTATACACAACTTATACGATAAACTTGTATACGGGTAATAGTTGTATGATAAAGTTGATATATATGTATTTGAAAATAATATATTTATAGACACAACATTTTACACACCACTTACAAATTAGCTATTTAAGTACACTAAAATATTTCCGTCTATTTCTTGATGTACGGAACTCCTGGTTATTATTCTTTAGCATAAAATAGATTCGCATACTCATATATAATTAAAAAAATATATTGTTTAGGAAAACAAGGGCAGGGTAATGTAAGCTCGATCTCATTCACACAGATGTCATTTTTGTCGTTTGCCGAACACGGCGACACAGCGCAGCCCGGACTGATTCACGCAATTTTAGGCCGCTCCGTTTCCATGTGACGCGGGCCGGGCGCACAAGTGAGTGCACGGCACGCACACAAACAAACCGCGCGATGGATGTACCTTTGTTCGATGTTTACCTACTGTCTATATACTGTGCCAGTAGCATTCGTTTAGCTGGCAGAGGGGTGAAGGCGGGGGGTGAGGGGGGGGGGGGGTGCACACACTTGACTCTAACAAAAATTAGCACTTCAAAGTTTAATATCACGCAATCAGATTCCTGAATCCAAAAATAGTTAAAGAATATCTATGTTATATTAAAAAGACCTATCCAACGATACCCCGCGCAATAGGTTTTGCAAGAAAAAACACAGTCTCACTTTACGTGTAGGGAAAGTGCCCTAAAAATTGGATTTCAAGATTTTATTATAGCGTTTTAACGGCGTAATTAATACGTATACTTATGTCAAATTACAGCTTTCTAGTAGTAACAGTTACGAAGGTAAGCCGCGGACAAACGGACGTACGGACGGACAAACATGGCTAAACTATAGCGTTTTATGTTTACTACAGTATCCTAAAATCATAATCTTCTAAATTTATGACGGAACTCTGAGGTAACAAACATAAAATAAAAATACAACCGACTTGAAAATCTCCTACTTTTTGAAGTCGGTTGTAAAATTCACGTCGCTGACCTGACCTCAAATAAGCGTCGACGTATTATGAAATAAAATAAATAAATATTGGGGGACAATCTTATACAAATCGATCTAGTCCCCAACTAACCAAAGCTTGTACAATGGGTACTAGACGACGATATACATACTTATTTAGATAAATACATACTTAAGTACATAGAAAACATCCACGGCCCAGGAACAAATATCCGTGCTAATTACAAAAATAATGCCCTGGCCGAGATTCGAACCTGGGACCTTTAGCTTCGGAGGCAGTGTCACTGCCAACTAGGCTTAAGAGGCCGACAAGTAGTAGTAGTAGTCCTCCCTACTGGTTATTCTTTCTTAAGGTTCATTTAATGATACCTACAAAGCTTAGAGTTATAGTTTAACCCCTAATTATTAATTCATTGTTTTACTTCTTTGGATGAAAATTTTCTATCTAAAAATCTTTAAAAGAGTGTATCTAGAGTCAAATAACAAAAATTAAATAAATTATCTTTTGCTTCAATAAAAAGCAAACCTTTATCAAACGAACCCGCGACGTCGTTGTAAAAGATCAGCTTGTTTTTACAAGATGCTTTGTTATCTTTTCGATACTGGCCGTAAAATTTTCCTTGATGGCTCCTAAGGCAAAACAGCCCTTAGCGCACAAGGGTTGTAAAATCATGCGTAAATTATCGGCGCTTTATGCCAAAAGAGTTTCATTTGGGCCTGTGACATCCATATCTAATGAATGACCTAAAAAAGATGCATAGTTGCAGTGCAAAAATGAAACTTAATTCAGGGACGTAGGTTACAATTTTTGATGGTGAAGAGTCAAAACGGGGATGAAAATGTTGGAACGTAAAATATAGCACGCGCATGCTTGAAATGAAGGGTAATATTACGTATGTAAATGAATGTAAGGGATTTTCTATGGTTTGTTACGGAAGTCAACATTTTATCCTTTTTATTTTCATATTTACAGCCCACAAAATTTTTTTTTACCAGTTGGACCTGTTACTGCCAGCACGATAAATAATAACCACAATTCTGAACTTATTTTGAATTTGATTATCGGTAGCAAATAACATTTACAGTTTAGCAAAGGACTTCTGTTTAGGATGATAAGATAAATCATCAAATTGTCTAAATAATTACCTACATAATATATTTTATAGTAATGATTTTCGATTACAACTAATGATTTTCGTTTACAACTAGTAATAATCTGAAAACCAACGCAATGTGTACAGTACGATTACTTTGCTACTTGCTATGCTCTTAGTCTATTAGATAGTCTGTAATAGGGTCATATTATGTAATAGAGTTTATATTACAAACATACACTTGGCTTGGAACACCGTCGTCGAGTCGCTTGTCTGTCTGTGTTCTATCGGATACATTTTGGAGAGTGTGCACAGGAATTACATGACTTAGTTCCGCCCTCCCCATTCCATCACCGGACGTCCAGACGCGGTAAGCGGTTGCATCCTTACGTTGTCAGCCTACCTTTTATTCGCACGAAGCGATTTGCTTCTTCTTTCTTAATGCGAACAGCTAAGGACCGGAATTTACTGCCGCCGTCTGTATTTCCTGATACATACAATCTGGGTCTCTTCAAGACAAGAGTGAATAGGCTATTACTGAATCAGTGAGCAACATCTTAGGCCTTGTCATCGCTCTCCATCAGGTGAGACTAAGGCCAATCGCTCTATCATAAAAAAAAATACAATTTTAAGACAGTGTCTATGTAAAAGAAACTTTATTACATTAGTGTTAAAGTAGAATATCCAATGGAATAAGGGCATACGTCAGTGTTAAACTCAAGGTAATTTACCTGTAGCTGGTCTCTACCGCAGCAAACACACGTACTGGGAAGAAGTGCGGATCAACGTTAAATATGGCGCCGGCAGCTGTCATCCCATAGAAACTTGTCAAACTTTCCGTACATACAAATTTTAACGGACACAGCTTACAATTACAGACGGTTCGGTGCAACCCAGCCTTAATCGCGTGTATTAACGTGTTTTCCTTATTTTGTTTAGGAATTAGTATGCGGGTACTTTGCATAATGTAAGGTGACAGGAATCTACTTATACTAATATTATTAAGCTGAAGAGTTTGTTAGTTTGAACGCGCTAATCTCAGGAACTACTGGTTCGAATTGAAAAATTATTTTTGTGTTGGATAGTCCATTTATCGAGGAAGCTATTAGCTATATATAACATCACGCTGCGACCAATAGGAGCGAAGACGCGGACGAAGTCGCGGGCAACAGCTAGTCATTAATAATTTAATCAGTGTACTCACTTAATCACGAGTGCTGAAAAACGACTCAAAACGTTTTGAGGAATCATCGACAATACCGATAGGGCCGTAAAATACAAAGATTTAATTGATTGACTCGGGAATTCGCAATGTTTTTAATGCCTACATAATACACGCAATTAAATTCGTTTAATGAGTAACAATCGCGGAAACGGAAGACAATCTGACGACTGGTTGTAAAAAGTTGCTTTGCTCCCCAAGCAGTGTCATTGTACGGCGGATCTCACGTGCCAAACGAACTCAGCAAAATATAATATCCATTAGACGATGCCAATGGGCCGTGCGTAATGCGAAATTGATTCACTGGGTGACCTCCATACCCCCTTATACACGTCAATATCATCAGACAACACTTGAATGACTTTGACATACATACATATGTATGTTCAGGGGGATTATGTAAGTAAATTATTCAGAAGACTGTTTGTTCGTGTTTCGTTGATGGGGGAAGTCGAGTGTAAACAACCTTTGATTTAAAGCGTTAAAATTTGTAATAACTATTCTGACTGTGATTTTCAACCGACTTTCAACAGCGTTAATTTGATGTTATAGAACTATTTATGTAACTTGAGACACACATTGGTGGCGTTTCACAAGTTGTAGGAATTTCACGGTAGATGTCGCTACAAGCCTCTCTAAAGTCTCTAAATAGGCTTAATTAGAAGAGTGAACTGCAGCCTGATTGCGTAACTTATTGTTCTAACGTTAGGCATATTTTAATGTCACTTTTGAAGTAAAAATCTATTAGCTTATGTCATATTTTTTCTACCTAACGTTAGGTAATATTTGAGCCGAACTGAATGAACGACTGAATGGAAATCCCATACTAAAATCAGAAAATGATGAAATTATTGGAAACGCGTAACTTTTTGACGGTTAGATTGGACAGTACAAAATGTCAATTACTGTGTGACAAAGTCATAATGTCTGTCATGTCAAAACATGAATTGAACAAAGATTATAGTTGTTGTTTATTCATTAAAATGCGAAAATTTTACAACTATTTCATTGTCAAGTTGCTATAACACACGATAGAGTACAAAATATCAATATCACCTTGTAAAAAATCGAAAAGTAAGTAGGTAACAATAAATGTTATGTTATGTCATAATCATAATATTCATTTAATTTTTACTATTGTGTGCTTCGTTTCAGGATGTAAACCGGAATATCCATCTCTGTGATGATGATGCCATGCTCTATTAAGATGATGAGATTGAGTAGCAAAATGAAATGAAGGAATGTAAAAAACATGTACCCAGCAAAAGAGATCTCTTCTGTGGTATACGTGCCATATTATTAAACAATATATGATGAAATATAGAAGTGTTGATGCCAAGGGCGTTGTTCCTACATGCTTGTCGATTTATGGTAGGTACTAGAAATTGATGAAATGACGTGATGAATAAATATCATAATCACAGCATATCATTCTGAATGATTGACACTAGTGTCTACATTCATTTTCAGTAACCGTGAATTTATTGATTCTACTTACTGGTGGGTCTGAATCTTTTCTTTTTACTAGTCTCTTAAATGAAACCTGTGGTATGGATAATGGACATGAGCTATATTTTATCTCGCGGTTTTACCTTTATTACTAAGTAAGAATACTTGGGCAGAGTCGCGCAGACAGCTAGTAAATACATAAAACTGCATACAACAGTTATATACTAATGTAAAATGTTATAGGTGATACAAAGGAGATTGCGGAGACGTGGGTGGTGCCGCATGTATTTTCTGGCAAGAAAGGAGAGATCACACACTACGGGCAATGGTCGCCTTGTTGATTTACATTATCTACAACAATCATTAAGCTTGAAACGCACAGAGCGCGGCGCAGCGTCGTTGCGGGGCGGAGGCGGTTTTGCGGTAAAGCGAACGCAATCCGGGGTATGTCGCACCACAAAAACCGCGCGGAGGCAGCGTGTGTGATAAATGAAGCAGTAATTGACACTACCAAGTCTACCAACAGCCGACAGTTACCAACAGCCCCGCACCGCGCCGTGCCCGCTCTGTGCGTGATGAGGCTCTTGTCAAGATTTTATGCAGTATCGACCGGTTTAAGACGTAAAATTACAAAAAATCAAATTAATAATTATACTATACTTTTATTTTATCTCTTTGAATATAATAAAACAGTAGCAAAGTACGGACAGATCTATGAACCATGAAGATATAGATACGAAGACTGTCAATGCGCATATATATCGCGCCCAAAGCGGACTCTACGCTACAAGCATAACTTTACTATATTATACCTACGTTTAAGCTTTGAAAAATCTTAGTAAGAACAAAAAGGTGCAACCATGCTGCTGGTCAATAACGATCATACAGTTGAGTTTAATGAATCATACATGAATCAAGATTTTATACCTAGAATTATATTGGTGGGGTGTAGTAATGTAATCCATTTATGATGAAAACCATAGTTAACTTTTCATAGGTACATTATATAGAATGTGTCGACCCAGGTTGGTCTAAATACAACAAATGGCAGCTGAGGGAATAAGGACAGCATTCTGGTCTTATGTTTTCAAGGGTACACATATCTACCGATTTTCTCATGTGTGGTTTAGCGTGTTGTGATACGAAAATATTATAATTGAACGTTTTAAAGTAATCCAATAAGGGGTTTCTAACAAGAGAAATAATTCTCTTTACCTACATGTAAAGTAAGTACATTTTGATTTTACTTATTTACCATATTTCTTTGTCTCCTGCCAAAGGTGCCGATATAAAATAAAAGAACTAAAGTCAACAGCAAACGTAGATGATCATTTTTGTACTTTATCGCACTAACGTAACAATACTGCGACAGTTGGGATGCATCAATGTAGTGAAAGTGACAAGGTACTTGTAATAATACGTTAATTGTAATAACTTATTCTACTTGACACTAGATGTCTATTGCTGTAAACAACTGTGTACATTATCACTCTTGATTCCAATTTATTAACAACAGTCGGCTAAAATCCGGCAGTCTTCCTCTAACACAAAGAGGCTGATGACTTAAAACCTCTTTGAAACATAAAATTCTGACACGTCATAACAATCAAAATGTAGGCCACATGTAGGTGTCATTTTGAAATTAATGTCGTGTTGTCAAAGAATTAAAAGTAATTGTTATTGGGAAATTATAATGGCAAGAATATGAGACGAGTAAAACATTAACAAGGAAGGTATTTTGGTATGTTATAAAGGATTTATATACACAAATATGCAAACAAGGTGTGTAATGTTTTTATAATTTCAAGTTGTACTCATATTGGCTTTCATGTTGTGCTTCTGATCTTTCACGCCGTGATCGGCGACGGCCATCCTAGTTAGTTGCAGACGTGCGCAGCTGAACTTACTCCGAATACTCAGCTGTTAAATGTATTAGTTGTATGAAGGCTTAGGGCGATTTCGTATATACCTAACGTCGCAATCAAACTTGATGAGACGAGCATCTTTGAAAGCTTGAAGCTCATTTTAATACCACAACGCCATTTTGAGCCCAATTAGGCCCTCCCACTTATGCGTTGGTACCATTTTGCAGGCAGTTAGGTGACGCACGCGGTAAAACACACCCTTGTAACGAAAGAAGATAATGCTCACCTCGAATCCGTTTGCTGGCTGATGAACGGGTTTTGGTAGTCTACAGTCATCCCAACGGCCTTAGCTAATCTTCCAATATCAAACCTTCCATGTCTGATGATATTTTACACCAACGCAGGTAGCAGAGCTACTATGTACGGGGCGCAATCATAATCATGCCACTATAGTGGTGAGCTATAAGGATTTCTACATAAAATTATTTTCTCAAACATGCGCCTAAATGTATGCATTAATGTCACGAAAAGAGGACTTGAAGTTACCTGTTTATGGCACCCTACATTACTTCTTGGCCGGCGGCCAAGAAGTAATGTATGGAGAATGTATGAAACTAACATTATTGTCCGCTGCTCTAACTTTTTAAATTTGCTTACTAAAATCAACTGATAAAGGAAATATTACATAGAGCCAATCGCCACGATTTTGTGTATATATTTTTAATTCGTTATGTAAATTGTTTTTTTTTAGGTATTTCCGGTTTCTTTTTTATCGTTCTTGTATTTTTCAATTTTGTTGTTTTTTTTTTCGACTTTTTCAAGTACTTATGTATTTTTTTAGTTTGTTTAGTGTTATATTGTAGCGTTTTTTTGTGTTTTTTGATATATTTGGACTTTTTAAAAGTTTTTTCGTATTTTTTTGTACTTTTCGACATTCTTTTTGTTTTTCCAGGTTTTTGATATTTTTTAGTTTTTACGTGTTTTTTGGTATTTTTTAGTTCTTTCGTGTCTTTTTAAATGGTGCTTGTATTTTGTAGCATTTTTCGTGTTTTTATTTAATTTCCGTTATTTGTCGTGATGCTTTGCTATTTTTGGACGTTTTGTATATTTTGTTTTTTTTACATTGTAGTTTTTTTTGTTTTTTTTTTCTTCTAACATGTTTGAGAAAAGTACTATACAATCCTCGGCCGGAACAGGGATTGCAGGACTCGTTTTATCCGGCCTCGTCTACGACTCGGCCGTTTATCCCAAACTCGTCCAGCAATCCCTTACTTCACGGCCTCTGCAGTAATGTACTATTTCTGCCCCACAGCTTTGGCTACATTGTTTAAGTGCTAATCACGTGCTACTACAATGCTTTTTGACGGAGGCACGTTCTACGAGTACACTATCTTTTGACGGAGTTTCAATTGAAAATGGCGCACTTAGTTAAGTAGGTACCCTTATATTTATTGGATTGCTTAAGATTTTTATTTAAGTTGTTTCTTTTTTTCGTGCTGAAACGATAACTTAAACATTCCGTTTTTAGGGTTCCGTAGTCAACTAGGAACCCTTATAGTTTCACCATGTCTGTCTGTCTGTCTGTCCCTCTGTCTGTCCCAGGCTTTGCTCTGGGACTGTTAGTGCTAGAAAGCTGCAATTTGGTATGGATATATAAATCAATAATTTTTGCTGTAACCCTTGTATTGTGTGGAGTGCTGTTGGTAAGGTTTTCAAAATGAATAGAAGTCTTTATCAAACAATTTTGAAAAATTTAATATTTTCGGAAATATTCACTCAAAAATACAAAAAAAAAATGTGTCCCTCTAACTTTTGAACTATGGGTCTAAAAAATATTAAAAAAAAACACGAAAGTAAAGCTTAATAAAGAATTTCAACGAAAACTGTAGCGGCCATGATCAGTGAAGCTGTTTTTGAGTTACCGTAAAAAGTCTTCCCTTCGTAGTAAAAGACGTATGAAATGCTGCGAAAGCATTCTCTTTTGCTTATGGATTTTTTTAGAGTATGTTCATTGAGCAACTACGGAACATTTACAGCCTACCTGATGGTAAGTAGACACCGTAGCTGGCAGGCGGACGGACAATACGTCCCACTGCTGGGCACGGGCTTTCTCACTAATGAGAGGGATAGAGCAATAATCTCCACGCTGGCCCATTGCGGGTTGGAGACTTCATATACTCCTTGGAATTTATTGGCAGATGTATGTAGTTTTCCCCAAGATGTTTTCCTTCACTAAAAAGCTAACGGTATCAAATGATATCCCGCTGGTACGAGTCGGGATTGGAACCCACGACCACTTTTTACCCGACTACGGCAAAGCCCAAAAGGAGTAGGGTTATGTGTTTGGTCCACTCGTAACTACTTAACAGCTTAACCGATTTTGATGAATGATACGTCATTAGATTCCTCTCAATGGCGCGAAATGGTGGATTTGAGAATCCTCTTTTCACTAACACGCGGTTATCTTCGCCATTTAGCAGGAGGGTGGAGCGTTATATTAATAACGCTGACTGGACTAATAATAGTTATTAGTTTTATTACTAACCACGTTAACTTTGCCAATGGTACCCGTAGGTGTCTCTCAACTCATCGCAGCGCGCATACTCGGGAGCTCTGGTGTCTTTATGCTTTGAGGGTATATATCTTCAGGAATATAACACCACGTACTTACAGAGTTGAATAAGTTCTGCTATCCTCAGTTGCGTTGCTCCAAATATGAGTAAGACTACAATTTGCTGTGTACGCGATGTAGTGAAAATAATTGGGCAGAATTACGATTGTTTAAAAAAATGTTCACAATGAGAGCATAAATAGAGTAGAAAACATATAGGTATATTTCCTATTCGTGACAATACAACACAGCAAAAGAGAAACAGTAAAAATTGTAATAATGGTATTGCACGAAATGGTTCAATCTCAGCGATGTGCTGGCGCGATTACCAGCGCTGATCTGAATAAATGAAGAATAGACAAGGAAATTGGAAACAGAACTTAGTTTGATTTGATAATTTTCGTCAACTCGTAGTTTCTAGGGCTCCGTACCTCAAAAGGAAAAAAACGGCACTTCGGCATGCTTATAGGATCACTCGCGGGAAGCCGCTGGATGACACGAACTGTATTTAAAAAATAATGTTTAAAAAATTGCGTACGTTAACCAATATTATTTATTATTTTTCTCAAACATGCAATGAAAATTAATGTATCATGTTGCAGGCGAAACAACTCGGGAGAACTGTAAAGGAATTTCATTGAAGGCCTAGTACAGGAAGTATCTTTTTTTATTTTAATGTCAAAAATGGCATTTGTAAAACTTGGTTTTTGAGTGGTGTATTTTTTTATTTCATGCATATGTTTGAGAAAAGCACTATACAAATCTCGGCGAGAAACGTTGGGCTGCAGGCCGCGTATCCCTATCCTCGCTACGCTCGGCCGTCTATATCTACTTGGCCTGCAATTCTTCGTTTCCCGGCCCTTATAGTAATGTACTATTGTCTATTACAATAAACACGACTCACCGACCACTGAAATCCAGCACTAGCTGAATTAGGGTAGGGTAAAGTGGTCGTATGTTGTCGTGCCCACCACGCCAAAGCACTAAAAAGGTCGGAGTGAAGGTGTACTTTTATCATGAAAAAAATCAATATGATTTATGATTTTAACCGACTTCAAGATTTCAGAAGAAGAGGTTATCAATTCGGTTGTATGTTTTTTTTTAATGTTTGTTACTCCATAAATCCGTCATTTCATAACCGATTTTAAAAATTCTTCTTTTGATTGTAAGTATATATATCCAAGTTGGTCCAGTTTTTGTCAAAAAAAGTTCTGATGATGGGATCCATGAGGAATTGAGGGATCTCCTCATATCTTAAAGGTAAACATATTGTGATTATTGTGTTTTTTATCAGCAAATCGAGAATTTTCATACAAGAATGAAAGATTGTCTATATGTCATCTCCATCTAGACACGCGGCAGCGTGTCCAGCCAAGTTCATCCCAGGAACTGGCGGACAGCAGCCGTGTACGAGGGTAAAACTGAAAGTTTCGGGAATAGAAGAAAATATGCAGTATAAGTGAGTTTATTTATTTTTATTGTTTTTCAAAATATTCTCCTTTGTATTTCATGCACTTATGCATGCGTTCAAACCAGTCCATAAAGCACTTTTTGAACTCTGAAGTAGGGGTCGACAAAATGGCTATTTTATAGGCCTCCACTGCTTCTTCTGGCGTCTGAAACCGCTGACCACGCAGTTTGTCCTTGATTCTGGGGAATGTAAAAAAGTCGTTGGGACTTAAGTCAGGGCTATATGGAGGGTGGTCCAATATTTCGACTTTTTCACCGTCCAGGTACTCAGTTGTTGTCCGAGCGGTGTGTGGGCTGGCGTTGTCGTGGTGAAGGATGATGCGACGACTAGGGTTTGTTTTTCGGAGTTCAGCAAAGACGTTCGGCAAACAAATAGTGGTGTACCAATCAGCATTGACTGTTCTACGATCCTCAAGAGCCACAGTAGCTACGTGACCAGATTTAGAGATAAACGTAGCCACCATCTTCTTAGCCGTACTGCGAGAACGAACAACTTTTGTGGGTTTGAGCTCGTCTTCGAAGACCCATACTCGGGATTGGTTTTTAGTTTCAGGCTCATAAGCGTATATCCACGACTCGTCACCTGATACTATGCTAAAAACAGCATTTGAGCGTCCCTTGTTAAATCTTTTCAAAGTTTTGCGGCACCAATTGACACGGACTATTTTCTGCTCGTCAGACAATAGGTGAGGTATCCAACGGGAAAATAACTTTTTCACGCCTAATTCTTCTTTTAAAATAATTTGTATTTGACTCATTCCAATACCCAGGTGCTCTTGAATTTCCCGATATGTCACATGTCGGTCTTCATTTATCAGACGACGCACAACATCGACGTTTTCTTGCGTGACTGCCGATTTTGGTCGACCTTCACGCACTTCGTCGGTGAGGGATACACGGCCACGTTGAAATTCTGAATACCACCTGTATATTGTAGTCTTTGAAGGAGCTTCAATATTAAAAGCAGCAACCATCCGCTCTTCACATTGTTTTTGTGTTAGTCCACTTTTAAAGTCATAATATATATATAATATAATATCATTTTAAGCAGTGACTCGACGACTTCAATAAACAATTGAAACCGAACCATACTTTTTTTTTCTAAGTGGCCAGTGTGTTGAGATAAGGAAACTTCAGAGATTATAAAAAGGTATAATACATGTTAAAAATAAATTAATAAGTATTCGATTCCCGCCACTTTCAGTGCAAGCCTCGTATTCACCCCAGGAACTGGCGGATAGCAGCCGTGTGTTATTTTACACGAACCGTTTGGGGCCACTTTTGACCCCCCAATAACTCCAAATCTATCTAATAAAAGAATAAAATTTGGTACATGTATTAAGATCTATTAATACAACTAGAACCTCAAATTTCATAAATGTAGGTCTAATGGTTATAGAGATATTAAATTCAAAAAACGGCATTTTTACCACTGACTGACTGACTGACTAGTAATCAAAAACCTAACTCACTTCCAGGTAACCTAGGAAGCTGAAATTTGGCATACAGCTTGGTAATTGTGTTTGTACACCAGAAAAAATCAGAAAACAGTGACTTTTTTATTAGTTTTAATATTATTATTATTTATGCTAGTTACCTCAGAACTCCGTCATTTATTAACCGATTTAGAAAATTATTTTTTTGTTTAAAACGGTATACTTTAGGAGTGGTCCCTATATGGTCCCTATAACGGTATACTTTAGGGGTATCAAGTAAGAATCTGATCATAGGGTCCTGGAGAAATCGAGGGAACTCTTCAAATATTTGAGGTGCACCTATAGCGATTTGGATATTTTGTATAGTAACTCGTGCATTTGCTCTTAAAAAGCACCATTTGGCGAAGATTGATAAAAGTAACCATATCCCATCAAAAACATAAATGTGAAAATGGGAGCCAAATTCAATATTAAGAATATGCGATCTTAATATTGAACTTGGCTCCCATTCTTTGGTTGTCGTCTTCACCGGCAAAATAATTGAGATCTAAATGGGTTCCAAGTTCCGTAGATTCTCTGAAATGGTGCCAAGTCCGGCACTACATTGTTTACAGTAAAACTAATTTACTGCGGCTTATTGCATTTTGAGCCTTAACTTGGCACTGTAAACAATGTAGTGCCGTACTTGGCACCATTTCAGAGAATCTACGGAACTTGGCGCCCATTTAGATCTCAATTCTTTTGTCTGTGAAGACGACAACCAAGCATCGCATATTTTTAATATTGAACTTGGCTCCTATTTTCACATTTGTGTTTTTGATGGGATCTGCTTTACTCCAAACGTACGACATACATAATGCTACGAATATAAATAACCCCTTCTCCACGCCAATTCACCACTCAATATTAAGGTGCAGTCGGTGCGTGCTGTCTGTGGGTAAGTTTTACCCGTCTATCCCACTAGTCCCATTGAGTTATTCCATCATGGGACAAGTGAGACGATTCCGCCCCAGTAATCCCATGGGACACGTGGAACTAATATTTTTATTTCATAAGTCCTATTTCCGAAATCACACAGTGTTGTTCAAAAAGTTGGTAGCCGTTATCCGTAGTAACAGAAACATTACGAAATTAAAATCCTTTTGGCGACATAGGTCTATCTGAAAAAATGACTAGGTATAAAAATGTCTAAATACGCTTTTATTAAGTATTATAGGGTCGAGGAATAATAATAATAATAATACCCTTGTTCTTCGTACATTACTGAGTTACATTACTAGCTATGTATAAAGAAAAAAATATTCTTCGTACAAAACCGGGTAATGTACCAAGAAACCTTCGTTCCTTGCACATCACACTCACTCACACTCACTCACTCACACTTGCTCACATTGACAGTTATGTACAAAGAAGTAAATATTCTTCCTACATGACCCGGTTTTGTACAAAGAAATTGCTGTTCCTACTACAAAACCAAGGAGGTTCTCCGAGCAGTGTGTCTAACTTATTAATGTGGGATCATCTTTTACTTGTGTACAACATGTGTACAAACAACGCAGACATCCGGCATTTTGATGTTTTTTTTTTATATTCTCTTGATCTGTAGTAATCGAGCAGTTCCAAATAAATTTCATTTATCGCAATGGCAGTTTGAAAGTCATTTTATTTTTAGCGTTCCGTAGCCAAATGGCAAAAAAACGGAACCCTTATGGATTCGTCATGTCTGTCTGTCTGTCCATCCGTATGTCACAGCCGATTTACTCGGAGAATATGACTACTACAATTATGAAATTTGGTGTGAAGGTGTATGTTATAAACCGATATAGAAATAAAATGTGAAATTACAAAAAAGAAATATTAAACTGGGGGGGCACACATGTAACAGGGGGTAAATTTTTTTTTTCAATGTACTTAGGTGTGTTGGGTATCTATGGATAGGCCTTTAAAAATGACATAGAGGTTTCTTCTTTTTTTCATTTAAGTCAACGGTTGGTGAGATAATTAGCTGTCGAAGTCGTAAAAAGTGTGTCCCCCCCCTGCCCTCTAATTTCCAATCTATTAAGTTCAAATTTCTGAAAAAAAAACATGTTGATGTACATTAATAAATCCTTTTTACAATTTTTGTTTTAACAAGATAGGTGTAACGGTTTTTGAGTTATTACTGAAAAACTGTCTTGCTAAAACAAAAGAGCGTAAGTGTCGTAAGTTTCCTATAAAGATACGACCTTTTGTGATTAAATGTATTGTATAGTGGTTTTAAATGTAGATAAGGAGGTGTCGGTACGGAACCCTTCGTGCGCGAGTCCGACTCGCACTTGGCCGGTTTTTTAAATACTCGACACTAAATGTAAGTATACTATTACATAGTTTATTAGTCTACGAGCTTAGTCAATGTACGTACGTTCATAGTCTCGTATTGAAAGCTGAGCGTTTAGTTAAGAGAGTAGATGCTCCTCTCCTAACCCGCAGCTGTGGCTCAGCAGGTTTTTCACGTGTAGGGTAACGGTGGGTACTCCCTACGGACGTGGTGCAACTTCGACTCCCCTATGTCAAGTGAGTGGGAAAATTGACTGTTAGAAGTTCTCAAGCCGCCCGAAGGCCTCTAACTTGGCTTAACGACTGCTGTCATAGACAACAGCCGGGATCAACGGCTTAACGTGCCTTCCAAAGCACGGGAACGCTCAGTTAGTAACCTCTCAAAGCGGTCACCCATCCAAGAACTGACCTGAGCCCACATTGCTTAACCTCGCATAACGCACGCGGTTCGCGGGCGCCGCTGGGCCACGAGCGCTCGGAGGAATAAAAATGTCGAAATAGAATTTAGTCGAAGTATTGAAATGACTATAACTTCACTCTGCCTTAAAATTGACGCAGCCCCGCGGAGCTCCTATTTCTGCGCAGTTTGCCCTTCGGGCATCTGATAATACCTAACGAACCTAACCTACCTATCTGATGGGACAACAATATGATAAAAATATTAGTTCCACTTGTCCCGTGGGACTGCTGGGATGTAATCGTTTCAGTTGTCCCATAATGGGACAACTTAATGGAACTAGTAGGATAGACGTAGTTTTACACACAAGGCTTATCATACAATTTCGTGTCCAGTATAATAACACTATGAGGATGCTTTTGAGGTTGCCGAAGCACTGTAGCGCGTCGGATATGGTCGCGAAGGCGCAAACAAACGACTTCTACGCGATAGGGAGGAAGAGAATAGCCTCATTATTAAGGAGAGTACGATGTAGCAGCAAAAGCCTCATAAGGGAGTTGGCAGAGCGACTTGACTGTCCATTCGCTAAATACTGGATAGAGGTTACAATAGGGAGAGCAATATATAAGTAATCGTTAGTGTCGATAGACTTATGTTGCTGTCCATTATAATTAAAATTTAAATATAAATTAACATAGTAAATAAGATAATATTGTTAACTAACCCACTATGGATCGATTAGGTCTGAAATAAACGCTTTATCTTTTTATTTATTTTAAGGTAGCTTGTGGTTCTACTCCGAGCGTACGCGTGGCACGCAACATATCTGTAGAGCGCTACCGACGCGTTTGCGACTACTACACGCGCTGAAGCGGCGGCAGTTTTCTATGCTGTATATTATAATACCATGAAAGCTGTTGGATATTTAAGAAAACTGGCAAGTTAAAGCTCAAAATGCATTACGCCGCAGGAAATTAGCTCTATGGTAAACAATTTAGTGCCAGACTTGGCACCTTTTCAGATAATCTACGGAACTTGGCACCCATTTATGTTTTGTATTGTTTTGTGTTTGTATTTTCGTGTACGTTAAAAAGCAGTGTCGTAACACTTTGTGCTGCGTGTTATCCTATTCTGAAACGCTTGCAGCATTGTAACCTTTGTTGCCATATTTTGTAGTATATGTTAATGTTGTTGTGTCTGTGTTTCGAATAAATGCCTCATTCATTTATTCTATCATTCATTTAGATATCAATGTTTTTACCAGTGAAGACGACAACCACGCATCGCATATTGAACTTGGCTGCCATTTTCACATTTATGTTTTTGATGGGATTTATTTTAAGGTAGCATGTTTTTCTACTCCGAGCTTACGCATGGCACGCAACATATGACATGTATTTAGACTAACTTTGCTACAACTACATGCGTTTGAGCGGCGCCGTTTTATATGGATACAATGCAATATGCATAGAAATATTCGAAATCCATTTACGCCCAACGCCGCGGTGAGCAGCACCAAAATAGTTCATATCTACTGCGCTACAAAGCAGCAGCTGCTATCACTTCTACATCCATTGTCAGATGATGAAAATGTATGAACCCAAACCATGATCGCGCCGAAAATGATTTTACAGACCAATGAAGAAGAGCCAGCAAACAACAACTGGGCACGGTTACACACAATTTGAACTTCGATTCTTCGGAAGTTTGTCAGATCCTTGCCAATAATATAGATACAGTTGTACGTATAATAATATCTGATCTGACTGAACTATAGAGAACATTCAAAACTGTGTGGATATTTTTTGATTAAATTTTTTTAAAAAATAAGATGCTTGTTTTATTTTTTTGGGGGAAAATTTAGGACATTTTTATATTATTTTTTCTCTTCCAAGCCGAGATAATAGTAGTAATTCCTATAAGTCGCTGTAAGAATAATAGTTCGGACAATTATCCACTTCACAGTGTCCATATACAAGGTGGCCTGTAATAGGAACAAAAAATTAAACGGTACACTATTGAGCTCCCCAGCAATTATTTCCACCATCATCACCCACCACCATATCAGTCGAAGGACGTCCACTGCTGGACATAGGCCTTCCCCAATTCCATGGGGGGTAAATGGCATAATCGCCACGCTTGGCATGCGGGTTGGCGATCGCAGTAGGACCCGGGTATGTCCTAAAACTACGACCAAGACCACCGGGGGATGGGCAGCAGCGTCCCTGGAGTGCGGTGGAGATACCTACTGCAATTATTTCCAAATGGTTTTAATTGAAAAAAAAAATTTTTTTTTTCGCAAATGTATCCTATATGTACTTTGATTCTGATTCCGATTCTAAAAAAATGCCAAAAATATCGTTTTAAACCAAAAATGCAACAACGGGTATGAGTTATAACTAGATACTACCTCAATATCAGCAGTGACTGCCGCGCTATAATCTCATGGTGCCAAGATCCATTAGGTACTTGGAGGTCATAACTTTAGCGCAACGTTTCTACCAAGTGAAAAAGATATATTTTTTTTGCACAAGAGGTTACTGCAGATGCTCTACATTTTTTGCTCCTATTAAAGGCCACACCCTTTATAGTTTGGCAAAAAAGTTTTGATATTAAAAAGTGGCAACACTGTAGTATCGTCCCTTTTTTCTTAGATTGATCTGAAAGGGAAGACACTACAGTGTTGCCACTTTTTAATTTCAAGACTTGCCAGACTGGTAAACTTATATCTAATCCTTTTATTTTGGCTTTGCCGTCATCAAAGATTTTCTCAGTTTGTAGTGCAGAGTGGTGAGCTATACTAACTCCCGTCGAAGAAGTTCCGTGGTGAGACTTATTTTCCCAATAGTTCCGTCAACGATACAAAGTAGTAGCTACTACGACATCAAGCGAATTTAGGAGGAATGTTAGTAGAACTGCGACCATACAGCGTCAGAACCAAACATTCGGAACGGAACTGAGGGCCTACTACGAACTTCGAAAATCGAAGTTCGTGACGTGCCGTCCCTTTCACTCTTGTATTATACACTATATGACGGAAAGGGACGGCACGATACGAAGTTCGATTTTCGAAGTTCGGAGTAGGCCTTCAGTTTGCAATAAGTCTCACTAGTTCCACCACGGTACTTCTTCCACGAGACTTCTGGAATAAACGGAAACAAGAACGGTAAAACAAGGATTACCATACCTACAATTAATTAATTTCTCCCCTTTTTGGGCTGACATGAAAGACTTGCCAGGTTATACGCTGATATAAGAACAGTTCAATCATAATCTATTGATGAATGTACAATTTCAGCATAAATTTACAATATGCAATTATACGCTGTATTTTAAAATAACAGTTCTCAAATTGTAATTCTGCGAGGGTTTAGCCTTTAGTGTAGAGCCAACATTATTTTATGTCAAAAAGTTTTCCTACTGCATACTAGATGTCGATATTATGAGATTCACGTGCATTAATTTTCATAAAGTTCTGCTATTCCATACTAGATGGCATTTAATCATTAAATGATATATTATTATTGATGCAATATAACTGGTAAATTTATTTTTATATCATTTATACACTATCACTAAATGAATATAATTTAAAATAATAAGTACTATATAAATTACTTTCACCAAAATTTACAATTGTCTTTGATTCATATGCTGCTTTTAAAAGTGCGTTTTGTGATTTTTGGTTGCATGGTTAATTTATTTCTTTAAACATACTAGCGTGTGTTTATTTATCAACATCATTTTTCCCAGAAATGAAAACAAAATGCTTTGATTTGATGTATTACTATAGCAAATTTGTGCAACACATTGTAAGAATAAACCATTCGTTCATTTTATCACCTTTGCAATAACGAAACGGCGAGTCTCATTCACCTTGTGAACGGTACTCATCTCAAACCGTACGGACGGAGTTACGCGGTGCGAATTTTTGACAAGCTGCCGTCGGGTCAAAAAATGACATTAAAATATGCCTAACGTTAGAACAATAAGTTACGCAATCAGGCTGCTGATTGAAAGATTCGTCGCCTCGAGCAATACCCGAGGTTGCTCAGTTGAAAAGAGCGATGGACGGATTCTAGAGGTCGTGGGTTCAAATCCCGCTCGGGTGATCAATTTTTCATTTAGGTTGGAAATTAGAACTATTACCCATAATACACTTCATCTTTTTGTTTCTTTTTACTAACTGGTACAATATAGTTCAGGTGCAGCCAAAGCCAAAACTTGTACTATCCAAATATGTCTTAGTGAGTAAATAAGGGCATTTTCACTTGTTCAGAGTACATGTGTTCTTTATTTATTAAGTTAGCTGGTACACAAATTTTTATTTGTTCTCCTATAGAAATAAACACTGTAATTTACAACAAAAACAAATAATATTAACTGCGCACCTCACATACTTCTAATGAAACAGCATCATCACATCACATCAGCCGATGGACGTCCACTGCAGCACATAGACCTCCCCTAAAGGGTGCCACAACGGCCGGTCCTGCGCAACCTGCATCCAGCGCACGAAACAGCATATACGATTGCAAACATCGGCAGCGTCTGTATTTCCGAGTTCATATAACCTGGACCTTTTTAAAGCACGAGTGAATAGGCATCTTCTGGTTGAGCTCGCTTCATCGTTGGCCTCATTTATTGCCCCCTGGCTAGATGCTGGCCAAGAGCAATCCCATTTTTAATAAAAAGAAGATATGGGAAACAGTTACTTACGGGTATTTACGGACATGTTTATTAAATTTATTTTGGTTTGATAGCTAAACCTCCCAATCGGTGCTTTTCTTGTTAGACTTGAGACCTAAAGGGTTTAAATGGAATTAGCGGTAGTTTTCAAATATTGCGAGTACCCATACATCTTTTTTTTCTTAAACCAATTGCACTCGAAAACCATCATTGTGGTATAAAATATTTTACCTGTTTAATGAAGTTTCACACTATTATATGTAAATATGCATACTTTAAATCTTTGGCAGACATTCTTATTCAGTGCTTCTTTTAGATATTTGTATATCGTATAATCTCCGGATTATCCAGAACATTCCTGAACCCGTAAAGAGGCCTCAAGGTTCCGACAGCTAAGCATTTTGCGGGTAGGCCGAGGAAAGCGCACTCCGAGACGAGCACTGGCACACGGCCAAGCCTGTCAATTTGAGTTTGTTTTTTAGAGCAGAAACCTTCTTGCGGTAGTGCTGTGCACTGTCGGTCGTGCCTGCGAGACTATAATAGTTGTTTACACAATAGAAAAGCATTTGAATACGGGTTTTATTTTACGTATCGTTGGTCTTACTTAATGTTATAAAGGTGATGTGTTTTTTTACTACTGGGGCCTTTTTATAAGCAGGGCGCATCATTACGTGTCGAAACCTTAATATTTTAATATTTTTTTAATTATTATATTTTCCGTTATAAGACGGAGGTGTGGAGTGAATGAAGATATAGTGACGAAAATTGAAAAAGTTATGCTAAGATGGTTTGGACATGTAGAGAGGATGGATGAAAGAAGATTGACAAAACGAGTGTATGAAGGAAGAATGGATGGAAAAGTTGGTCGACCAAATCGGAGACATTCTGCAGAAAGGCCAAGTCAGGAGTACCCTAAATCGGCGCGGCATGCATGAAGAATGTTATGAAAGTTCATGAAGCGAAACTTGTATGTCAGGATCGTAGCAAGTGGAAATCCGTGATCTCAGCCTACCCCTCTGGGAAACACGCGTGATTATATGTATGTATGTATATTGAGAAATCTAAAGGCCGAGTTACACTAGCAAGAAACTGCTTGTAATTTTCATTACTGTCGGTTACCGAAGTAAGACGAGTAGGATCGAACCGAACCGAAAAAAGTAATTAAAATTGTACCCAAGTTTTGGACGTGTAAATCGGATTACCTTGTTATGACGTGGTTTTTGTTGTCATTTGGCTACATCGTTTGGTTAATTGTCAAGTAATTATGTTCGAACAATTTGACAGACAAAGGCAGAATGTGTCTCTTTAAAGAAAATAAATAAATAAATATGGGAGGACAATCTTACACAAATCGAATTAGTCCCAATCTAAGCAAAGCCTATACTATGGGTACTAGACGACGATAAACGTACTTATATAGATAAATACATACTTAAATACATAGAAAACATCCAAGACCCAAGAACAAAATAAATATCCGTGCTAAACGCACAAATAATGCCCTGGCCGGGATTCGAATCTCTAGCTTCGGAGGCAGTGTCACTACCAACTAGGCTAAACAGGCCGTCAAAAGATTGAAATATATCTTTCGATGCTAGGGAATGAATCAACTTTATGTTCTGTATTGTGGATCTAGATTGATTCGAATGCATCGTTCAGTAATTCAGTAAGAAATATATAGGTAGATTGATATTGTTTTTTGTTTAAGTTAAGAACTCGATGAAACATTAAATTTGTTCCGTTCAGTCAGCCTTGAAGGTCGCTTCAGAACCGTAGATTAAGACCATGTCTACCATGATCCAGTTAATAATTAAGTTGTTTTAAGATAATAAATCGATGAAACATTTTTCGGTTGGTTAGCCTTGAAGTTCGCTTCAGTCCCGTAGAGTGAGACCATGTCTACCAATACCAATCCAGGGGGCCAATTCTCGGTCCGATCGAGGTGCATGTCTATCGTGACATTGTATAGAATGGTAGAGTCACTTGTATGGAATCTCTAATAGAGATCATCACGATAAGTAATTGTTCGTCTTTCTGCTCTTTTGGCACTATTCTGGTTGCATTTTAAAGAAGACATTTGAAAGTAGGAAATAAAACAGGATTCATAATTGTCTAACATGACGCACTTTGCACTAAATCTAGCCTTACTAAATGTATGAAACCGATACCTACGTATCACGATATCGTGACACGATACGGCAAATCAATAGAGTCCGGCTTAAAGCTTGAAACGTACGGAGCGCGGCGCAGCGTCGGTGCGGGGCCGAGGCGGTTTTGCGGTAAAGCAAACGCGGTCCGGGGGACGTCGCACCAAAAAACCGCGCGGTGTTCGGTAGCGCGGTAGAGCGGTGGCGGCGTGTGTGACATATGAAGCAGTAATCGACAGCCGACAGTTTCGGAAAGATCAAAAATGCATGACCGCCCCCGCCCCGCACCGCGCCGCGCCCGCTCTCTGCGTTTCGAGCTTTAAGGTTAAATTAAATGACACCTTTTTTTATAATGTTGCACCTCCACTATCCCCGAGTCATTGAGACAAGCGTCGAAGAAAAAAAACCCTTTCACGCAGTCTAGGAATATAACCCACATAATATTTCGAAAATAATATTTTAAATGCTAATTTTCCAGATATGAAACAACGAATATAATATAAAATTGCTTTCGTAATTATCGAAGTATCGGCACTCTATTCATATAGATTTGGAAGAAAAGTAATCGACTGCCGAGCTCTTAAAACTTTTAATTTTATTACTTGAAATCAGATAAAATTATCCAACCCGTTAAACAATATTAACGACAATAGAATCTTTTTAGTAGTAAAATGATGGCCGAAATGTTTTAGTTTGCGAAAACAAGATAAATTCGGTCCCACCGTCGCTAAAGGCTGGCGCCCACGTAGACATTTTACACAACTTATTTAAGATTCTCTGGTGCTGGGTCTTGCAAATGTTGTTGGGTGATATTCTGGAAGCGTACGCTGGATGCAATTAGGTTTTTCTACAGGCTTGCGATGTACATGTGTGAAAATGTAAATTTAATTATAAAGGATTGTTTTATGTGAGAGAGGTAGGGCAAAGCGGAATGTCAACTAGTTCATATTCAGAGCAAACTAAATGGGGGAAATAACTGCCTCCGCAGAAGACCGCAGCCATAATTATACCACAACTTATTTGTCATTTATTTAAGCTTTATTGTACAAAAAAGCTAATGTACAAATGGTGGATTTAATGCCAAATAGCATTCTCCACCAGTTAACCACAGAAAGACTTTTGGTGCTAGGAAAATGTAGAAACGCTAAGACCACCACTACCCTGTGACGTATTTAGTTCTTCTTACGCCACGCAGGCACTGTCTTAGTTAGTAAGGGTGAATTGCATCAGTTTAAGATTACATATCGATCAATGTTAAATAAAGCCAGTAGCTGTGTGACTCGAGAATTTTAAGACCTAATAATGTAACATTGCATAGGTACAATACTTTTTCTATGCCGGCAACATAATTTGATTTAAATTAAAAATCGACACGGTGGCAAAATACGGGCAATGACGCATGCCTCTATTAAAAAAAAAAACAGTTGTATAATAACGTATGAAAATCCATTTTGATTTTCCAACAGTCATATAATGACTTGTCTATGGTATAGACGTTAGATTAGTATAAAAAGTTTATTGTTTTAATACTACCTATTGTCAGTCATTTAACTGACAGATTATAATGCTGGAGTAGAAGTTTTTTTTTTCAGATATGCAGTTTTTTTTTCATTATATTACCAGTTATCTAGCTACGACGATCGTTTATCTATGGCATCAGCAATTTCTTTATCATGTTAATTTCGCACGTTGACTAGATTTTCACGTTTCAGAATAGGCCCCCCACAGCATCACGTTCGCTCGTGTGAACTGGCAGGAATCCAGATCTGCATTTAAGGCTGTATTTTCCGCAAGTCTTATGATAAATTAGTTTTCTCTTAACAAGCGCATTTCGGGTCTTCTGGATGTTGCTAAACTAATTAGTGAACGATTCTTGGCATGGCTTAATTTGGGGATTAATTTAAATGTATTTTCAGCTGAGCGATAATATGTTAACGTCTCCTTATTAAGAGGGCGCAGTACGCTCGGTTCTCCATACAAACGTATTTATCCTCTCATTTAAAAACGCCATGCTAGAATAACATGAAATTTTGTATACACATGGGATCTAGGTCGGAAATTAGTTTCTGTTGCTAGAAATTGTAAACGAAAAAAAATACAGCGGTTTTTTGAGTTTTTTACGGCTTGTATGAAAATCTTAATAATCGCTGTATTTTTTTTTCCATTACAATTTCAAGCAATAAAAACTCATTTTCGACCTAGATATGCCGGATCCTATTGTTTATACAAAGCTTCATGTTATTCTAGCATGGGGTTTTAAAATGAGAGCGTAAATACGTTTGTATGGAGAATCGAACGTACTGCGCAGTCTTAAACGAGCGTTTACTTTAATTAAAAGGAATTTATAAGAATCACTGAAGAAGAAGGTCTTCCGAAGATTTATGTGCCGAGATGCATGTTTTGATGGAGTAAGATTATTATTACACAAGTTTTTAATTAACTTGATCATTTTTGTATTTATATTTACTTATAAAATCACGTCTATATTCCCAAATGGGGTAGGCACGAAAATTAATTTCAGTGCCACGTTTAGCAATTGTAGGTTTATATGTAGATGGAGAAAATGTGATATTGCAGTGACAGGTTGCTAGCCTATCGCCCACAACACACTTCAACCTGGTTCCCATAGTCGACTCTTACCACACCCAAGGGAAGAAAGGGGCTGGTGCTGTTCTAACCCTGCACCAAACGGGAATGTATTTATGTTTGTATGTATGTATGTTCGGGTCGAATCTTGCAACTGAATTTCAAAGCAGTTATTCTCTTTCGACTGAGCTGAATCGATAGAGAAGCTCATGCTTATTTAATTTCGGTGACATTGCAATATTCTGGGAAGATCTAGAATAACGTTTATGGAGCGAATAAAAGAGAAATAAATGCTTAATCAAATCATTATATAGAGAAGTGAAGGACAAAGCTGAATACAGAATAAACTAAAAATTACTCCATCGACTAAAGACAACCTCTTAAATCTATGATGACGAACTGTGCACTGGGAAGTCCATACTTCCATGCTATTCATGCCTATAGATGGGCTAGCGACGAAGTATTTAATAAATAAAGATATCTTTATATTCTGTAACATACCATCATCTTTTCTTCACCGCAGCTTGTCAAAAACATCACGTTCCAAACCTGTGAATTTCTGTTTCAATCAATTTCAATATGAACAATTATAACGCACGAGCGCGCAAGCAAATATAATAACGGCAAGGAATACACGGAATCCGTGCGATTGGAATCTGATGAAACGCAATATTGTTCACGATTAATTCTATATAAGAGTTCTGCGCGTATTCGCCTCAAAGGATGTCTCGACTTGTAATATGATCAGATGGAATATGAAATTCGAATGTACTTTCCTAACGGTTTATGTTGAATGTTATTATAAAGGTTATTTTTTGAACTTTGATGCGTAACATATACTTTTTTGTTTGTTTGTTTTCGTAGATCTAGGTCATCACAGAGAAACAGAATTGTACTTAACTTTGATAATAATGTCTTAAAAACTTACCGTGGCTTCATGCTGAGTGGGGATCCTTTTAAAATTCTTGTTATGTTATTTTATCTGTTTGTATTTTTAGGGTTCCGTACCCAAAGGGTAAAAACGGGACCCTTTTTACTAAGACTTCGCTGTCTGTCCGTCCGTCTGTCTGTCAACAGGCTGTATCTCAAGAACCGCGATAGTTAGACAGTTGAAATTTTCACAGATGATGTATTTCTGTTGCCGCTACAACAAAAAATATTAAAAACCGGCCAAGTGCGAGGACTCTTTGCCTTTTTTTATAAATAATGGTACGGAACCCTTCGTGCGCGAGTCCGACTCGCACTTGGCCAGTCTTTTTTTTTTAATTTCTTATGTGACGTTTAACAAATGTATTTTCTTTCTTTCTTCATGTGTCAAACACTCAAAAGGTGATAAAAATTGTATATTTGTTAGTTAGCTAATTATTAAAGACCTATTTCGACTTTATTAAATCAGTGTTTAGTTAAGGGTTGGAGTATGTTAAGTAGATGTTATGTAATGAAATCATACGTATAAATTTCATGATAGGTACTTGAAACTACTCATTGATCTTGTTAGATCTAACTACGTTAGCCCTAAATGCTTCATTTGACCCAATCCATACGATTATTGCTTGACCTAATCTTTCATTAGACCCAATCCATACGATTATTGCTTCATTTGACCTAATCTTTCATTAGACCCAATCCGTACGATTATTGCTTCATTTGACCTACTTTTTCATTAGACCCAATCTATACGATTATTGCTTCATTTGACCTAATCTTTCATTAGACCCAATCCATACGATTATTGCTTCATTTGACCTAATCTTTCATTAGACCCAATCCATACGATTATTGCTTCATTTGACCTTAATTTTCATTAGACCCAATCCGTACGATTATTCATTCATTTGACCTAATTTTTCATTAGACCCAATCCGTACGATTATTGCTTCATTTGACCTAATCTTTCATTAGACCCAATCCATACGATTATTGCTTCATTTGACCTAATTTTTCTTTAGACCCAATCCATACGATTATTGCTTCATTTGACCTAATCTTTCATTAGACCCAATCCATACGATTATTGCTTCATTTGACCTTAATTTTCATTAGACCCAATCCGTACGATTATTCATTCATTTGACCTAATTTTTCATTAGACCCAATCCGTACGATTATTGCTTCATTTGACCTAATCTTTCATTAGACCCAATCCATACGATTATTGCTTCATTTGACCTAATTTTTCTTTAGACCCAATCCATACGATTATTGCTTCATTTGACCTAATCTTTCATTAGACCCAATCCATACGATTATTGCTTCATTTGACCTACTTTTTCATTAGACCCAATCCATACGATTATTGCTTCATTTGACCTAATCTTTCATTAGACCCAATCCATACGATTATTGCTTCATTTGACCTAATCTTTCATTAGACCCAATCCATACGATTATTGCTTCATTTGACCTAATTTTTCATTAGACCCAATCCGTACGATTATTCCTTCATTTGACCTACTTTTTCATTAGACCCAATCCATACGATTATTGCTTCATTTGACCTAATCTTTCATTAGACCCAATCCATACGATTATTGCTTCATTTGACCTAATCTTTCATTAGACCCAATCCATACGATTATTGCTTCATTTGACCTAATCTTTCATTAGACCCAATCCATACGATTATTGCTTCATTTGACCTACTTTTTCATTAGACCCAATCTATACGATTATTGCTTCATTTGACCTAATCTTTCATTAGACCCAATCCATACGATTATTGCTTCATTTGACCTAATTTTTCAATAGACCCAATCCATACGATTATTGCTTCATTTGACCTAATCTTATATTAGACCCAATCCATACGATTATTGCTTCATTTGACCTAATTTTTCATTAGACCCAATCCATACAATTATTGCAAAACAAACCTAAACTAATGACTTCTATTTGATGATCATAATCATCCTCCTAGCGTTATTCCCAGCACAGTTGCATCTTGAAGAATGCCTGGGGTCCGCTACCTAATCCAAAGAATTGGCGTAGGCACTAGTTTTTATGGAAGCGATTGCCACCTGACCTTCCAACCCGAGGGGGAAACCAGACCTTATTGGGATTAGGCTTGTCAAGTGAGTGGGCAACTTGACTGTTAGAAGTTCTCAAGCCACCCGGAGGCCTCTAACTTGGCTGAACGACTGCTATCATAGACAGGAACGGGCATTAGACTTCTATTTGATGATATTCAAAGAAAACCCGAAAAGTTCACTTTTATGAAGAAAAATGCATTAGGTCTAGTGAAACATTAGAGGAAATGTAAGTAGGTCAAGTGATAGGATCCCATTTCGTCTCATGATTGGATTGAAAATATTAGTTTATTTTTTGCATTTTTTTTTGAAATTAATTTATTTCGCATTTTCTTTGTGAAATTATCTCAAACATGGCTAAGCTACTCAGTTTTATTGCGGAGCTCCGTTGCTATCCTTCTGGCTTCAATCATCAGGTCAGGTTAATGGTAACATTACATGCATCAGGACCATTTAAATTGACTTCATCATAGTCGCTTCACTGTCATGGTCGAAATATCTTAGCGCCACCCATGAAACAGATGGAGTTTTGGATGTATGTTACTTTCTAAATGGAAATGCGTGGTTTGTTACACAAAAATAATATATTTTTTTAGGAGTACCCTCAATTCGTCATGGATCCCATCATGAGAACTGGATTCTGGTCACGAAGTATCCATTTGTTGTTGTACCAAAACCTTCTTCAGAATGTAACAAATACTTTTTTGAAATCCGCATCAAAATTGGTTCACCCAAACGCGAGATAATTGCGAACAAACATAGATACATACGAACAAACGGGTCAAACTGAGAAGCTTCTATTTTTATTTTGGTTGAAAACGTTCTTAAATCGAATTTAAAATGAATTTCATTGATTTGTTTAGAATCCAATTATGATCAGTTTTTATGTTTAAAGATTATTTATTCCCAATTTACACTTATCTAATCATTCACTATATTCATTTAGATGAGAACTTACTTATTAATAATATATTTTTGTTCAAACTTGAGCGAAAGAAAAAAAAAGGCTAATGGAAGAAACAGTAAACAAAATCTGCCGGTACTATTATAACGATGACTAGTGAAGTGAGTTGATTGGTATTTATTTTTAATACCATATCTTCCCAATCAGCGAAACAGTTTATTTACGTATTTGCCTAACAATTCCCGGACTAAGCAATAAAAGCAACAACGAAGCACATTAGGGTATAAACTGAATGTATATCTTCGGATCATATCTCATTCAAATTAATAATACTGGCATTTTTCCAGCAAATGAAAAAAAAATGTCGAGCGGCCCAGCTGCGGAGGTATATGTACTTATATTATATCTTTCTATTGTACCATTCGTATTGTACACGATGACCAGAAACACAAGACCTTCCCCATGCCCTACGCGATATGTGTTCTTAAATTATTTTGGGTAGTACCTCAGCTCACCGTAGACTGGTAAAAAATGGTTTGTGGGCCATCCCGTCAGTTTCTTCATTACGGTACGAAAGAAAAATGCTTCTTGTCACAAATAACGTCATTTTTTACCGTCTGTGTTTGTCCTGTGTATGGGACTCTCAAGTTCAAGCGAGAATGTATGTAAGAGAATTTATATTGTATTTTGTTTTCGAAGAAATCTTGACCAAAGTTCGGTAGTAGTCGAGTTTGCTCTGTGCGCGCGCGAGCGGCGGGTCGTTTCATAATTATCTCCGTGAGTGCGTGAGCGCATATTAATTGTACATCGATGGCTAAGTGCGCGAAATGTAACAAAGGTGTGACCAAAAAATCTCCCGGTGTCCAGTGTAATAAGTGTAGTAAATGGTATCATGCCACCTGTGCTTCGCTTACAACGGACCAACTATGTGCTTTGTCCGTAACGGACTCCGTTGACTGGAAATGTCGCGTCTGTGCACTAACCGGCGGCGGTCTGAAGAAACGCATATCGGTCATCCTGCCAGAGCCCGACGACGAAGATTCCGAAGTTGAGACCAACAAATGCGGGCAGGACAAAATATTAATAGAATTGCGGCAAGAAATCCGACAACTGCGCCAAACCGTTAAAGATATTATTCACGATGAGCTTCAAAATACCCTCAATTTTTACTCGGATAAAATTGACGAATTTGAGGGGAAAGTTAAGGAGCTCGAAACGCGCTTCAAGATAATGGAGAACATACAGAGGGATACCTCCAACGCGTACAAAAACCTCACCCTAAAAAATGAGGTTCTAGAACAAAAGCTCCAAAAACTTGAGCAGGCGCAGTCATGTAACGACATTGAAATTTGTGGAGTCACCGAGACTGAAGGCGAGAACGTCAAGAACCTCGCCACCACAGTCTGCGAGCTACTTAACCAGCAGCCTGAGGACATCATCCAAGTATGTAGAAAGAAGAAACCCCACCGGCCCGGCTCGGCCCAGGCTGAGCGCGTCAGGGTCGATGCTCCCATCACCGTCACCCTGCGCGAGGGTAAGCGTGATTACTGGAGTAATGCAGCAAAATCTAAAAAAATTACAATCGCGGACCTAGGTGGTGAAGGTGATAGCAAGGTATACCTACGTGAATCTCTCTCCCCACTAACAGCCTATCTGCTATGGAAAACGAAGAAGGAACTAAAAGAAAAATCACTGTGTAAATATGTATGGTGTAAAAATGGTCAAATTATGGTGCGCAAACGAGACGGCGACATGAAAATATATTACGTCCGGTCAGAGAATGATATTGGCAGAATCGGCACTGAGCTCCATAAAACACGGGTACGTACTGATTCTGAGTCTTTACCAATTGCTCACACATGATATAATACCTACACAACAAAAGGCATCAAGGCAATTTTCTATATTTCGTTTTAATGGATCTCGACGAACATTTCATAAAAGAGACGTCACACGAAACATGGAACGACTTTATGTTTGATCTACCAGATATCGGAATAAATAAACTCATACTACTTCATGTAAACATTCGCTCACTAATAAAAAATCATTCATATCTGGAATACATCGTCGCTGGAAGTCCATCAATAATACACCTACTAATCATCACAGAAGTTAATATCACCGATCATTTGTCCTGCTTGTTCGAACTTAATGATTACGTTATGCACACAGAATTACGAAATCAACGAAGAGGAGGCGGCATTATTGTCTACGCACATAGGAGTGTTTCGTTCACAAAAATATCCGTTAATACAGTGAATTTCGAGTGTCTTTATGGTGAAGTGCAAAATACGTCTGGTAATAAATTATACCTATGTTCAATCTACAGACCGCCTCAGCTAAATAAAACGCTTTTTATCTGTGAATTAACTAAGTTGTTATCAAAATACCCCACCAATACAAACTGTATATTAGCAGGGGATGTAAACATTGACTTATCGTGCACTAATAATGTTGTTAACTGTTATCTAAATGCACTGAACGAATTAGGTTTCGAATGTTGTATAACTCAAACTACGAGAATTGAATGTAGAATGAATGGCGTATCCAAAACATGTATTGATCATTTATTCGTTCGGGAAACCTGCAGCCGAGTAACACCTGCGTACCTACGGTCCGCTGTCGTGCGAGACGGACCGGCCGATCATTACGTAATCGGATTAGCTCTTATCAGCCCTAGCCGTACAGTAAATACCTTTAAAATTGTAAACAAGTTGAACAACGATAAACTTATACGTGAACTAAATTGCATTGACTGGAGCGCGGCGCTGGAATGCGGTGACCCGAACGAATTAATTGATATCATTATAAACAAATTTCAGTTGATTTATAGTGAGTGTACGAGTAAGTCGAAAATGTACCTTGACAATACATATGAGTGTAACTGGCTAAGCGAAAACTTAGTTAAGATGTGTACTAGAAAAAAAGAACTATTAAAAATATTTTTAGATGACACAAGTAATAAGCAAAATGAGTTAATTTATAAAAAATATAGAAACAGAACAAATAAAAAGATAAGTAATGCCAAAAATTGTTGTATAAAAAGGGAAATCTGTAATAATTTTAAGAATTCAAAAAAAGTGTGGGAAATAATAAATAAATTAACGGGTAGGGTCATAAAGGCTATTGATGACGTGCTACTAAAGTCCTTCGCACTAAAATCAAAACAACTTTGTAACAAATTTGCATTTGACTTCGACAATAATGTTAAAAAAATTATAAATACCTGCGGGATGCCATTACTTGACAAAAATACTTATATAAATACTCCTAATATATCAATGCGTCTAAACAAAATTAATGAAGAGGTGCTACTCAAAATTTTATCAAAAATAGACGACAAAAAGAGCCCAGGATACGATAAGATAAGGGCCAAAGATATAAAACAAATTTCAAAGCATATGGCACCAGTCCTGGTGCATCTAATCAACTTATGTATCTCACGCTCTTTATACCCAGATAAACTGAAAATAGGGCTCATTAGACCTATCCATAAAAAAGGCTCATATACCGATACGAATAACTACAGACCAATAACTATACTATCATGCATAGATAAAGTTATAGAAAAATATCTCGGCACTTCAATTACTAACTTTTTGTCCAATAATGGCCTCGTACACGAAAAACAATTTGGCTTTCAGAGAAACAAGAGCACGTCTCAACTGCTTTCCCTATTTACTGATGAAATTAACGGCTACCTAGAAAAAAAATACCATGTACTGACAGTCATGATTGATTTCAGTAAAGCTTTTGATACCTTGAATTATGACACACTATACGAGAAGCTGCATCAGAATGGTATACAGGGACCCGTGCTGGAACTCCTAAAAAACTATCACACGAATAGACATACCGCGGTTTGCATAGCTGGCGAACATAGTGATCTAATTCCGACCCTATATGGCACAGCACAGGGTTCAATAATCGGCCCGACCGAGTACTTACTATACGTCAATGATATGTGTAAAATATTCCAGCACGGCTCCGTGTATCAGTTTGCTGATGACACATGTTTAATAACAGCACATAAAGATCTCGAAACAGCTCAGAATATGATGCAAAAGGACTTCGACCTGCTGTGCAAATGGGCTCATGACCTGGGACTATCAATAAACTACACTAAAACTAAACTAATGCACATACACTCGCCATACAAAAAAATAGTTAACTTTACACCTAAGATCATAGCCCATAAGCACAGATGTTTGCACTCTCCTAGTATCCCTTGTGACTGTACACATCTTGACATTGTCAATGAACATACTTACCTTGGTCTAAAAATAGACCATAAGTTTAACTGGGGTCCTCACGTTGAATATGTCTGCAAAAAACTTAGATCGATACTGTCAAAATTATGCGTACTGAAGCATAAAATTCCATATAATACATTGAGGCTCCTATATATGTCATTAGCCGATTCTGTAATAAATTATGGCCTTTCCAGTTATGGAAGAACATACAAGACATATCTAAACAAAATCTATTTCCTACAGCTACGTCTACTTAAAACTATTGTACCCTTAAAAATTAGGTATAAATACAGAGATAACTACGAAAACTTATTCAATTACTGCAGGGTGTTGTCTGTATTTGATAACACAGATCTAGCTATTGTGACCCAATATAGCAACGATATATCTAAACTAAAAAGGAAGATAAGATCGCACACCTTACGTAACTTAGCAAACGTACCTGTCTATGAAATACCAAGGAATAATAATGAATACGGACAAAGGGTCTGGTCTAGTATTCTCCCAAGTATATTGAATAGGTTTCCAACAGAACTCCTAGGAGATATTAGTAATAAAACTAGTAAACAAATTCGCAATATCCTTAAGAGAGAAATGTTAAAAACTAAGATGCGCAATACCTAAACCCAAATGTAATTACCTAAGTAACTTAGTGTGTAATTAAACCTAAATGTAGTTAAGTAATATAATGTATAATTAATGTAGCGGCTCCTTAACTCAAATAATCTTTAATGTTAAGATTAGTAGTTAAGATCATTGTGTAATTTATGAAATACTTATGAAATAAACAGTTTAAATTTTAATTTTAAAATTTTTTTTTTTTTGTATCCTATCGTGTAATGTAGGTAAATCTTAGTAGGTAACACGGATGTTAAGAAAAAATTATGAATATCCTAGCAAAAAACGATAAGTTATTAAAGTGTTTTTAGGTATTTTCCAGTGTCGTCATTTATAATTTTCAAGGGAAAGATTGAAAATTGATCACCCCGGATGGGATTTGAACCCACGACCTCTGGCTGGAATCCGTCCATCGCTCTTACCAACTGAGCTACCGCGGGTATCCCTTGAAGCAACGAATCTTTCGGTCACTTCACTCGTCAAATTGAGCATTAAGGACGCTTGTAGCGACATCTATCGCGAAGTTGCGTCATTTATACCATACCATAGAAAGTATAAACCAACCAATACTTTGTTTTTACGTAAGTATATACTCGTACTGTACTCGTTTTTAGTTCTTTATAAAATCTATATTTTAATTGCCATGTAGTACTTAGAGTTAATATGAATTTAATTTGATAATAATGAATCTGACATTCTTTTATGATGTAATGAAATTCAATATAATGTGTATGTATGTACATAATGTTAAATATTATGGTTATGTTATATTAGTATGGAAAACTTAATATGATATAGTAGTAATGAAATTCAATATAAGGTTTTTGTACGCCAACTGGCAAAACATAGCGATTCACTTTTATATGTATTTAACATATCTGTTTTATTTAGTTATGTTTAACAAATAAAGCACTTTGAACTTTGACAATATCTCTCTAAAGTCTTACAAACTCGATGAAATATATTTACAAACGTTAAATATTAATAAACAATTTTCATCTTCAATCTCTTGTTCGGTATTTAATTGAACTGTTGTTAGTTGTTATGTGGCAAGAATGCCTCATTATCAGCACAATAAAGAACCTACGTCTTACAAGTCAAACAATAGAACGCTGCACATTGGGCAGATTTCATTCTATATCTACTTCTGTTACTTTTACTTACTATCTATCTTACCCTCGGTTTCGCCTTTTGTACCGGAATAACCATTGTATTTTTTGAATTGGGTCTTTTATAGTGACGGTTGTGTTTTTTTAACAAAGCGTTCTTTAGCTTGAGACATTTAAAGGAATTGAGTGGCTTCTGTATTGGCGAAGTCTGTTGTGTCTCTTTAATCTGTTTGATCCCTATATTAGAATTCTTCCATATTGTCTAAAACGAATTGTACTTTGTTTTCAAATTTCTTCATACTAAAATGTCACTCAGTTGGTTATTTACACAGTAGTCTCTTACCTAAATAGCGTGACACCGACTGCTTGTAAGCAAAAGAGAAAAATAAAGAAATTAGCAATCATAGAAATAAAAACACACTCAAAGAGACTTCACGTTTCCCTTTGCTCAACAAAATCGCAATCATACGTACGTACAATGCCGTAACCAGCAAAATATAAAATATACATCTTTTCTGCGCCACGTTGAATTCCCAGCATTGTAGGATTGCAAATATTTTTCAATAGCGCTGAATTCTCCCAATGGAGTCCACAATGCGACTCTAAAAACAAATCTCTCAAGGAAACAGTTTCAACCGCGGTTCATCCAAGTATATTTCTCTTCGCTGGGGATCCAGAGCGTTGTATAAATGACAGAAAACAATCGGTCACCGTTCCAACAAAGGAATCGTTCTTAGGCATCGGCATTGTTTACAATCCTGATCGATTACGCCTTATTGCGGAGTCGTAAGCGTTAAATTCGGTTAACTGACCAGCTGACCAGAGTACATTTCCTTCTCATAAATATGTAGACGATCAGTTGAGTCGGTTATTGTTTAGTTAATGGCCGCAGGAGTAATGGCGTGGAAACGGTTTGCGTATTTGCTTTTTTCTCGATGTTTTGTGTACACAGCCTTTTTGGACGGGAGTGTTTTATTAACATTACGCTTATGATAATCGTTTAATGGAGTCCCCACTGGATTATGGTTGAAAGCGTTTGTTTTTGTCTGTTTGCTAGTCCTGTCTCGATTTTTTACATTATTTGTTTAAATTTGCATCGCTCCAATCTGAATAAAGGTAGCTGCCGTTTTATTTTTTATGAAATGATTGTAAATCTATATTATATCAAATATTTATTCTTTATTATATATCATATACTTACTTTTAACATTAAACAATAATATGAATACAAAACAATGAATCATTAGTGGTAAACGTTACACAGCTAAAATTAAAATAAATTAAAAACTAAACTAACTTAAAAATAACCTACAAAAACTCGAAATCTGGCACCTTAGGCAGGGTACCCATCATACAGGTAGCATTCTCGCGCTGATTGCAATAGAAATTATCTGTGCGAGAAACCTGCTCACACAGGGGTCGCCTGTTGCCTCCCTCAAACGTTTGTTGTGCATTTGTGGAGTCCACGCGCGCCTTTGCCCCGCGAGCCGAGAGTCACGACACCGAATGCAGCGAACTCGTATTGGGTGCCGTGACACTCGTATTTGGCACGCCTTCTGCACGATGGTAGGTATGACGCAGCCAAATTGTCGGCACGTGTGACGTCCCACATTAGAGCGCGACCCATCCTCCATGGAATCAACGACATCCCGTCAGGGCGCTCGCCATCGCCCCGCAAAATCTAGGGCTCCAGAGCGTTGACGCTAACGAGCGCCCTTCTGAGGATGTCGGTGAGTGCGGCGTAGCGGGATAGACGACCGGCGCCGAAGGAACAAGCGAGCCCGCAATGGCCAAGACGGTCGATAGGGGGATGATGATTTGTTAACCAAAATTGTGTCTATTTTTATTTATTTTATTTTGCCGTTTTAAGCTAGCGGATATTTGTTCTTGGGTCTTGGATGTTTTCTATGTATTTATCTATATAAGTATGTATATCGTCGTCTAGTAACCATAGTATAAGCTTTGCTTAGTTTGGGACTAGGTCGATTTGTGTAAGATTGTCCCCCAACATTTATTTATTATTATAAACAAAACTTTTGGCCTTTTTATGCCACGGTAAATTACTATTATGAATAAGATCATCGAAATCAGATTAATATAGATGCATAAATATATAACATTTTGTAACTTATTCTGATACCTTATGCTCATATAAGATATTTCATCACCTGACTCCATTTCAACCTTTATCCTTTGAATAGCAGTAAATGCTCCCCTGTTTTATCATGACTTCCAAATTAAATAAATAAACTTTGTTGAGATTCCATCAAACATCACGAAATCTGCAGAAAAACCAAGGAAACCGACACAGCCCGAAGAATTGTAAATTTTTAGTGGCAGTGGGCGGGGCATATTGCCCGGAGAACCGATGACCGGTGCTGCGAACGAGTTCAATTTGGAGTGGCGACCACGTACTCGACGCAGCGTTAGAAGGCCCCCCACGAGGTGGGCTGATGACCTGGTTAGAATTGCGGGAGTCCGCTTGCTCCAGACGTCCGGCAGCGTACGTTTTTCAGCTAGTGATGATGATGATGATAAGACCGGTTTTATCATAATGTTTAACACCAAATAAAATTCCTTAGGTACATAAGTTTTTTGTAAACCCCTGTGGCACTAGTCGGGTTTTGAAACAACGGCCCCGGCCCCGGGACAGAGACTTCTTTTATACAAGTCGCAAGTCCGTCCCCACATGGAGTATTGCTGTCACCTCTGGGTGGGAGCACCTGGATACCAGCTTGGGCCTTTTGACTCGCTTCAGAGACGTGCTGTGCGAATCGCTGACGAGCGATATTGAGCCGTTGAGTTTAAGGAGAAATGTTGCCTCCTGTTGCGTGTTCTATCGCTTATATAATGGGTTGTGCTCCGAAGAACTGTTCTGCATGATGCCTACGGCCGCTTTCTACCATCGCACCGATCGCCGTTGGCAGGGCATTCATCCTCACACCTTAGAACCTAAATGGTCGCGGACGGTACGGTTTCAGAGGAATTTCCTCCCTCGGACGCTCAGATTGTGGAATGAGCTCCCTGTCGAGGTTTTCCCGACGGACTACAGTATGGGGTTCTTCAAGAAAGGAGTGTATAAATTCTTAAAGGGTCGGCAACGCGCATGTGACACCCGTAGGAGTTGCAGGCGTCCATAGGCTGCGGTGACCGCTTACCATCAGGCGGGCCGTACGCTTGTTTGCCACCGACGTGGTATAAAAAAGACGGCCCTTCGATTAAAAGGACAGCCTTACGCCTCGGCTAAAGTGACTTACTCAATATGTAAAGTTAATCCTTCTTAGATCATAAATGAGCCCTGAAAAATAGTTGACGTACGAGTACAAACTTAATACGAAATCTTTTTTCTAAATGATGTTAAGAAAAAAATGTTGAGATTGAAAACGCAAAGTTGAGGCCTCACGTCCTTACCTCGAAGTTGTTCGAGTTTAAGAATCGGCGCTCTCATAAAATTCCTGTCTTCATTAAACTTGGCCACGGCACCACGAACTTTTGTTGGGTTTTCAACAAATCCAACTTTTAAACGTGTCGGGGGTCTATCATTAAAACAGTTGGGAAGTTACGTGATTTTGTTGAGTTTTTTTCTCCTTGTGAAGCCATAGTTTTTTCCTCGATTAGCGGATAAGCCTTTAATAGTATAGATTTTTTTAGTATAATACCCTTATATCAGAAGATTTACACAACTACCAGCTTCTCAATTTTATGTTTATTGTCGAAATAAGACTTTTAGATGTAGATTACTGTAATATTTGGTCAGTCATTAATGTTATTATCACCTTAAAAAGGTGGTTAGTAGCAATGTTCATCAAAATTCTTGTAGCTGATTCACAATGATGGACTGACTTCTGTCAACGATAAAATATAAAACCTCTGTGAAATGAAGACGTTGTGTTAGTGGTAATGGAAACTCATCGTAGTATTTGATAGAACATTATAAAATTGGTGCCAAAGGATTCTTACTCAGCCGTCACTAGAACATGCATACTTAAAAAAACCGGCCAATTGCGAATCGGACTCGCGCACGAAGGGTTCCGTACCAGAAAAAAAAACGCCAGCAACTACTCTGTTGTATGGAAGCCCCCCTTAATTATTATTATTATTTTGATTTTAGTATTTTTTGTTGTAGCCACAATAAAAATACATAATCTGTGCTAATTTCGACTATTACGGTTCTTGAGATCTAGCTCGGCAAGTGGTAGCCATGAAAAAGGGCTAAAATATCACGTTTTTTGTATGGGAGTCCCCTTTAATTATTATTATAATTTAGTTTTTAGTACTTGTTGTTACAGCGGCAACAGCTATTACGGTTCTTGAGATACAGCCTGGTGACAGACGGACGGACAGACGGACAGCGAAGTCTTAGTAATAGGGTCCCGTTTTTACCCTTTGGGTACGGAACCCTAAAAAGACTAACAAAATTTTCGTATTGCAAAGAAAACTAAACAAAGCAGAAACCTCGCACTAAGTTTATGTTCTATTTTTGCCAAATCAGTAATCCGTTGAAGCATTTGATTAAAAAAAAACAAGGCGTATGAATCGCAGTCAAAGAAACGGAATGTGAAACTAACGGTTGGAAATACCTTTTATTACGAGTCCCCCCACTGTTCCAGGTCTGAGATTTGAATGAAAAATTCATGAAAAACTGCCTCCGCCCTGCGCATATTTTAGAACTCTTACTTTTCCTATTATTACACGTTTACCGGGTGAATTATTATAGCCGGGACTTGGGATTTTCGTTTGCAAATAAAATATATGTTAGTGTCAAGTTTTCTTTTTTACCACGTCGGTGGCAAACAAGCTTAAGGCCCGCCTGATGGTAAGCGGTCACCGCAGCCTATGGACGCCTGCAACTCCTAGGGGTGTCACATGCGCATTGCCAACCCTTTAAGAATTTATACACTCCTTTCTTGAAGAACCCCGTACTGTAGTCCGTCGGGAACACCTCGGTAGGGAGCTCATTCCACAATCGGAGCGTCCGAGGGAGAAAATTCCTCTGAAACCGTACCGTACGATAAAGATGCTTTATGGCCTTGAATGGGTGTAGTTTTAGGTCCCATTTCAGTTCAATGAAACCTCGTAAAAATACAAAAAATATTTAACTATAATATGATGTTAAACAAATGAAGCAAATAGTTTTACAAAAAAATAGACGTTTGGTTTATTTTTCTCTATTTGGAGTAATAATTTTAGGTTGGAAATCCATAAAATGTGCACTCTTTTACACACAATACAGCAAACTTTTTTTTTTCAAATGGAAGCGCGTTTCTATTAAAACTGAAAGGCATTTTTATGGCCGTAGTCGCATATATTGGCAAAATTTGAAGTGATTTGGACGATCATAACTCAAGTTTTTAGAATCAGACCTTATTGGGAGCCATTATTACAATTTGCGCGTTAAAAATATTCTCAAAACTGAAAATGTAGTCCGCAGATAATTTACCTTTGTGCATGAAAACGAGGACGCAATGCACATTAAAATGCGTTTTCGCGATGTGAAGCGTCTATAATCTATGGTTCCTGTCTACCAATAGACAGGCCGTTTGCTGCGAGTAGTTTGCCACTATCGCATAATTAAAAAAAAAGAATAACATTCTTTACCGTGTCAATATCACCTACAAAAACAACCATAATAGCCGAAAAATCGATTCACACGGAAAACACGGCTTTGAATTGGGTGTCAAGCGCAGATCCGTTCAAATGCACTTGGCCGATAAAAAAATGCCCATTTTCGTGTCGGAAAATGTTGCGAATGTCGCGAATTTTTCCCGCTAGCGTTTGACGGTTTCCGAATCGGAAAGGTCCCTTTTGATTTACATAAACACTGCGACAGATTGGCCCGGCTTTCAACTAGGATATCCGGATCTGGGATCAAATAATCAAGGACAAAGTTATGGCCGTCTGGCACTTGTTTGTGATAAACATAAATAAGGGCGCTCCGCTTTCTTGGAATATCAACAAGATAATATTTTCAGTATCAGCAATCTTGAGAGGTTCGGTTTTGCAATATTTAACACGAACAACAAAAAAAAATGTGTAGACAAGAATTATATTACTAGTAATAATAATTGAGTAACTTTTCGATCCAGCTTTGAGGCATACAAACTGTAATTATCGCTTTCAAAAATAACGGTTCATATTGGCCTAGCGAAACTTTGGATAAGTAGAGTGATTACCCAACTTGTAGTAAATTTTTGTTCTATTTACTAATATTTTGTTGGCCTTTCATGTAAGATATTGTAAAATGCTAAAACCATACTACACTTCAAACAGTGGGGGAATGCATATTTTGGTTAGGATAAAATGAGTGCTATAGTTGAAATATTTGTACTAGAAATATTAATGTTTAATAAGTAATTTGTTAAAAAGATAACCATTTGCAAAGTCATGTATACATAGAAAATTGAATATTTTAACTATTCATTCTGAACGTTATATAAAAACAAATTCGCTACCAAAATATAAAATTTTATCCAGAACTTTAACAAAATTATTTTTTCTAATATACGAGTACATTTATTTTTTTAGATAACAGAGTACCCGATCAATCCACCTTATTTGAAACGACCCCAAAAACTCTCCACCAACGTAAAACTGCAAATCTGTTGTCCACAAGTAATTTAAAAGACACACCCATAATTAATTACCTTCCCAAAAAAGGTCCAAAGTTATAAAACCGCAAAGCTCTCATTACGGTGTCCCAAGAAAAACCGGTTCCGGTCATTTCACGCGAGGTTTAATACGGCCCGGATTACCGCTGGCGACCGGGTGTGCTTCGGCTAACTTCATCCGGTTTTTTAAAACTGGTTTTTTAACGTACGCCCGTCTCTTTGGAAGTACTTTTATTAATTATTGAGTTAAGCGATCGCAAAATGACATTTTCCATGCTCTACGTCGAATGGAAATTATTAAAAATGAAAAAGTTTAATTCGGATTTCCGTCATATTTCGCTGGGTGAAATCTTGCGAGCGTTTTTCAGATTAAAGCTAGCTGAGAGATCGGTTTTGTCATTTTATCTCTTTTTTAAGGTTACATTTAACACGGATAGAATTGATACTGAAATGAAAAGAAACTGGATTCATAACTTTCTGCTTGTCCAAGCTCTTATTTAATTCTCACCCTAAAAATGTAAATTTATGCATAAACTGGTAAAATTTTAATACCAGAAAATTGTACATTTTATAATTTTTCTAGGGTATAAATAAACAGTAATGTGTTTTTCCTCAAGACCCATATTCATAAAAAAACCCAAAATATAGTTCACGAAATCACTCTTACTTTTCCCTCTTGTAATCATTTTAGTACTGTATTTTTTATCGGTAAAGTATTAAATTTCGTAATCGTAATTTCAAAGTAATGTGCCATTACTTGGTTATCTTAATTCTTTGAATAATAGTCCATTTTGACAAAAAAGTTGTTTCATCCCGATTTTCGTAAGCTTCCGCGCACGAGCGAGAAGGACAGTAACAGTAGCATGATGAGCTAAACATAACGAGCGAAGAGATCAAAATTTTGGCGTCGTTCGAGGCTTAATTTGCCCTATTAGTTAGTATTGTAAAGCCTCGCTTGTATTGCTGAGGTACCGTTAGGGTATCGTAGGGGTTGTAAAAAAAAAGTAATAAAGTAAAAGTAGTTTATTCTTCAAGTTAGGCATATTACATGCACCTATGAACGTCAATAAACTACCACGGGTTCGGAAAAATATACCTCTGCCACGAGAAGAACCGGCGTAGGAACTCGGCGAGGTGTCATTTTTTCAAAACAATATACATTGTATAGTTAAATATAAAATTACAGTGTCAGCTACTACAAAATAACTTAAATAACAATGCTACAGTAGAAAACATATTTTCGCAATAGATTACCCATGCAGGACGCTATATCACTGTCAAACATCCCTGTCCATGGTGTAATCGTTTATCTTATAATATGCTCTTGAAATAAGTGTTTGTTTTACTACAGATTTGAATTTAGAATTGCTAAGTTCAGTAATGTGTTTAGGAATTTTATTGTAGAATTTGATAAAATTTACCAAAAACGACTTTTTCGCCTTTACTAGTCTATAGAAGGTTATTTTGAGTTTCCCAGTATTTCTCGTTGCTATTGGTTTATCAGCGTTCGTTGAAAAATTGCCCAAATTCTTCCTAACACACATTATTATTTCAAATATTGTAGCTGTAATGAAATACTTTACGACTTTATAACACATTATTGTATTCCATACTGTGCTGAACAACAATTACAATAATACAGTTAAATAACACGTGTGACTCCAATCGAGTCCAGAAGTGGTATTCTTGTAAAAGTATTGGCTTGTGGCGTAAAGACGTACGTCTCCACCTCTAGTTATCACCTCAACGCTCGCCCCACCTTAAACGCTCGCTCCATCTGTCATATGTCAGCCAGTACAGTCTAACTCCTATATACGTAACATGGTTTTAATTTGATAAAATGTAGGCTTTGCACTTGATATTTCATACACAATTTTTGTAAAAATCATTTTCTCTTTCATTCGTAGTGTTTTTTTAATCAATAAGCGGTTTATATTACTTGAATCAGGATAGTTTTAATGCATAAATCCATCGATTAGTACGTCGATAACTAGAACATCACTAGAGGTGAGATGGTTTGACAGTTACACGTATTCGCAAAGTATTTTTGAAAAGGTGGGGACGCACGCCACGACACGTTAATGTCAAAAACGTTGTCCCCACCTTACACCTCTAGCAATGTAGGTGTAGTTGCTATGGTGGGTGGCCGTCGCGGGCGTAGTTGCTATGGTCGTTGCTAAGGCAATTGACATTTGGTGTCAGTAATATATTTCATGTGCTAAGATGTTTAAAATAGACATCTATAATGTAACAAGAAATCAGTATTTCAGTCTGAAAAATTAATTTCCTTTTGTTGGGGATCATTATTTAACCATGCCTTTGGTTCTCCACATAGAATAGATGTCTTCTATTGTAAATTCCAGTGATGTGACGGACAGGTAACCTATTATGTAAATTTGTTTTGCCGAGTGTTTATGAAAATTAACATGTAAATTGGAAAGAAAATGTGCCTAACACTTTGATGAATCTAATGTCCACCTACCTAAATATTTATTTCATGTTAGCTGGGAGAGGTTTGCCGATGATTTAAGTACCAAGTACTAGTTGCCGAAAGCATGTTAAGTGTTTTTTTATTGCAGGATTATGGAGAAATTCTACTTGGTGATCATGCAATGTAAGCTGCAAAATGAAACAAATACAGCTGTAAGCAGTACAAGGAAAAATATTTCAACCATTCATAATGATAAATATATTCCGGCTTAGTAAATTAGTAAAATGAAGAACCAGAAGTTAATGACAGTATAAGGACCCTTTCAATGCTTATTCATTATTTACTCTTTCTTCATAGGATAGCATTTGTTGTAGGTATTATATTTTAGAATAAAATTAAGAATATTTTATTTTATTTTTTATTAATACATTATAAAAACACCAACACAAAAAGAGAGCCTAGTCAAACAAGAAAACCCCTGTGTTGTACTGGGCGAAAAGGTACCCATCACACTTGCTGCGTTACCACTTTGGATCAGTTGGATGGCGATGGACAACCTTTGCACCAGACAAGAATCAGAGCATCAAACCCTCTCCTAGTTTCGTCGCCTTCCTTCATTTATGAAGGCTAAAGCGTCAGGCTCCCAGCACCCTATATATTTGTCTCGCTTTTAAATTTTTGAATAAAAACAGGCTTGTATGTTAGTAACTATTGTTCCCGTTATATGTATAATTGTTATATAAACAATTTTAGACATACGCACTTATATACACATATTATTATATCATTCCCTGACCGTGATGGCTCCAACATCACCTGTGGCCCTTATGTGGGCCCTGGGTACTAGATCTCCTGTAGCTTATGAGTAAGTAAGAGAATGTATGTATGTAATACAAGTGGTATCTGTGTATCTTCTGAGCGTCCGGTGAGCGATGGACATCTCTTGTTGTGTTCTCTTATAGCCTTTGATTTTTAATTTTAAGATACTGTAACATAGTGTGTAACCTTAGTTCATATCTTGTTTCTATTGGTGAGTTTCTGTTATTGGCTCCATATTTCTATTTAAAATGTCAACATGTTTAAAAAGCTGTTGAAACTCCTTTAATAAATAAATAAATAAAATGCAAGTTATTATAAGTAATTATGTATAGTACAGGTACTCTTTAATTATAGTACAGGTCGCCCATTTCTCTAAAATATAATCAACAAGTATGACAATGCAGGATATCGATAACTTTTATGTTTGTTCTTTTGCGTTGTATGTTCTCGATCAGTCATATACGACATCTTATCACTGCTACCAGTTGTTTTAATTTTTCATTCAGTTCTCGGTTTCTCGGTGATCGGAAGCCGTTACTCCATCATGACAGCTGCAGCATTAGACCCGGCTTGCTGCATGCTTCGTATCTTCCTTTGCAGGTCGTGTTTGTTAGTGCATATGCTGCGCGCTTGTGGCCGTATATGATTACCATTATATCATGTACAAAATTACAGAAAATTAAGAGCATAGAATTAAAATTATATAAAATCAAATAAAATAAAAATCATTTATTCATTATAATTTGCCTATCGTTGCTATGCGATGCGACCGAGCGCTGTGTAAGCCGGGAAAATATTCTCATCAAAGACATTGTATAGAACTATACGAGACCGCTATCTTTTAAAACCTTGACAGTTAAAATTAAACTTTATGTCTAAAGTCACAAGACTGTTTTCAAATTATTCACAGATGTAGTGCTAGTGCTTGAAGTTATCAATGCTGCTCTCAAGTGGCGGTCGTGGGTTCGAAACCTGCCTCGTATTAATGAGTTTTTTGGAACTTAAGTAATACGGAGTTTAATTTGATATTTACCATCGGGTGAAGGAAAACATCGAGAGGAAACCTGCATAGATCTTGAAAGCTATTTCTGTTTTGAAAGTTGCGTGTTTACATTTTTGATCACTAATTCTGTCATCGAGGTCAACGGTCCCTAATCATGAGTACTTATAGCGGCGGCGTTTCTTTTAGCATTAAAAGGGTAAAGGAGGGGGTAAAATGACTGCCGCTGCGATAAGTACTCATGGATCTCACGATTAAGGTCTGCGAACCGGTCTGAAACATGTCGAGCGATAGTTGACCTTAACAACGTGAATGACCCGTTTCATCATATTTTAATATGTTTGAAACTCACGGGAGCTTTCTGTATACAATTTTAATAATATTTCAAATTAGGGCGCAGTTTGACCATAGAAAATTGTGACGTCATTAGGTAAATTTGCTTACAAACAATACTAAGCGAGCGTTTTTGACGCTTCGTAAAAAGTTGCTGATTTGACTATCAGTAAAATACAGTATAATCTTATACGCCCCGACCGACAGGATTTCAGGGCCCTTTCCAGCGCTCGTATATTTTTTCTCTAACAAGTTGGACCTTTACCTATTTATACTTCTGAGTATTTAAAAATTTGGTTTCATTCAAGATGTATATATAGGTCGATTCACAAGAGCTGGCGCGGAATGTCTATGAAATTAATGACAGTTACATACATTTTTCGCGCCAGCTCTTGTGAATCGACCTATATAATTCCTTAACTTGTGATTAACAACTTTTTTAAGTTAAAGATTGTTTTATTTCTTTTTATACCACGTCGGTGGCAAACAAGCGTACGGCCTGATGGTAAGCAGTCACCGCAGCCTATGGACACCTGCAACTCCAGGGGTGTCACATGCGCGTTGCCGACCCTTTAAAAATGTATAAACTCCTTTCTTGAAGAATCCCATACTGTGGTTACTCGGGAGAACCTCGGCAGGGAGCTCATTCCACAACCAGAGCGTCCGAGGGAGGGAGTTCCTCTGAGACCGTACCATACGCGACCGTTTAGGTTCTAAGGTGTGAGGATGAATGCCCTGCCGACGGCGAGCAGTGCGATGATAGAAAGCGGCCGTCGGCATCATGTTAAAAAATTGTTCTTTCACTCTGTTGATTGAAGACCTCCATAACATAAGTTTTATTCCAATGAGTAGGTACTATCAACAATCTTGTGGTTTATTTAATACATAGTCCAATTTTATTTGTAATATATCTCTCAAGTTATATACGTAAATTTTGATCAAAATAGTAAATAAATTTCCTTCGGCCTGCCACTACAGTAGTCTCTCCTTTTATTTAGTATTTTGTACATCTATGATACCGGTTTAGGCATTTGCTGTCAAAATTGACAATCGATGAGTTGATTTTCTTGTAAAGACGTTTAGTAAGTAGCAAGTCGAGTCAGAAAAGGCAGCGGGTTGTAACGGAGATCCAACCATGAATTATGTATGAGTAAATATTACTTAAGTCTTAATTTTCACTTCTAATCATTCCGTATGAATTAGAGAAAATGTAATAACAAATCTATACTCAATTTACAAAGAGCGGTAATACACGTCTGATTTTTAGGGTTCCGTAGCCAAAATGGCAAAATCGGAACCCTTATAGATTCGTCATGTCTGTCCGTCCGTCCGAATATGTCACAGCCGATTTAGTCAGGGACTATACATATGTTATATATTTTGATTTAACTTGAATGCTCATCCGGTTTTTAGATTATTGTGTTTGTGTTCTGTACTAACTAACAGTAGTTTTGTAAGACTTTTGTAATAATTATTAACACTTTATGGGCAATGCCTGAAATAAAAAATGGTGTCCTGGACCTTTGGAAGGCGTGCGCGGAGCCGAAGTACCGAGGTACCAAGTAACAACCGAGTACCACATAGCCAACACGAAGAGGCCCTTTTGACAATTTAATGAAATGCAAGGGGTACACCGAGCGGATGCTGTCCCTGCCCGTATCATGGGACGCACGCAGAGACAGCAACACAATTTATTATTATTATATGAGCACTACAATTACGAAATTTGGTAGGAAGGTGTATTCTATGAACCGATATAGAAATGTGATGTGAAATTACGAAAAAAATATTTAAACTGGGGGGCACGCCATGTATTTAACAGTAGGGTCATAATTTTTTTTTCAATGCACTTGTGCATGCTAGAAAGTAAGGGAGAAACAATCAAAATAAATAAAGGAGTAAGTCAAGGAGACCTACTTTCCCCAAAGATCTTCTCTGCAGTACTTGAGGCAATATTTAGAAACATTAACTGGGAAAGGAACCCTAATTACGGATTTAAAATAGATGGCACCATACTTACTCATCTACGTTTCGCAGATGACCTAGTCTTAATCTCGAACACAGCCGATGCTCTACAAACTAGTTAACGAGAGTGAAGTAATGGGTTTGCGAATAAATATGGAAAAAACGAAAACAATTACTAATTCCAAGAAGATACCAATAGAAGTCAATCAGGGAATTGTTGAGTATGTAGATGAGTACATATACTTAGGACAAACAATATCCATGAACAATCAAATGGAAAAGAGATCGACAGGCGAACAACCAATGCTTGGAAAAGGTACTGGTCACTGAAGGAAGTCATGAAAAACAAGGAAACAAGGCTTTCCACAAAGAAAAAGCTATTTAATGCATGTGTGTTGCCCGTGTTAACCTATGGCAGCCAAACTTGGGCATTAACAAATAGCAACCTGAACAAATTACAAGTATGCCAAAGGTCAATGGAAAGAAGTATGATAGGTGTGAAACGGAAAGACAAAATCCGAATCGAAACAATAAGACGTAAAACTGGAGTGGAAGATGTAGCTGTTAAGGTGAAAACAATCAAATGGCGATGGACAGGACACATACGAGTAATAAGGAATAAAGAGAAGTGGAGCAAAAGAATAATATGGTGGTACCCCAGAGACAAAACAAGGAAAAGAGGTAGACAAAAAATAAGATGGGACGACGAAATAATAAAAGTGGCGGGTAGACAATAGACAAGGCTAGCGAGACACAAAGATAGATGGAAAGGGATGGAGGAGGCCTTTGCCAAACGGCAAACAGACAGAGCCGATGCTGTCAATAGAATATAAATCATAAGAAAAATTTTTTTGTAAACAATTGATTGAATAAAAGGCTTATATTATTATATTATTATTATTATGTGCTTGCCAGCATTACGTATAGACAGGTCTTCAAAAATTCCAGAGGATGCTAAAAAAATCCATTTCTACCGTTGTTGGTGAGATATTAGCTGGCTGGATAATTTCCAAGCAATGAAGTTTAAAATTCAGAAAAAAATCAAGATGATGTACATTAATAACTACTTTCAACAATTTTTGGTTTGAACAAGATAGATCTAACTGTTTTGAGTTTTTGCTGAAAAAATGTCTTACTCAAACAAAAGGGCTTAAGTGCCGAGAATTTCCTATGAAAATACAACCTTTTTTGATTCAATATATTGTATTGGGCTTTTAAATGTAGATTAGGTGTCGGTACGGAACCCTTCTTTGTGCGTGATCCGACACGCATTTGTCCGGTTTTTTCTTCGTATAGTCGGAATTGACTGTGGTCATTTTCAATCCTTTAAGTTTGGGGAATTGTTTATAAATAAATTACACTCGAAGTTGTAGACGATTACGTATACCTAGGACAGACTGTCCAGTTAGGTAGGTCCAACTTCGAGAAAGAGGTTAATCGTCGAATCCGACTCGGCTGGGCAGCGTTCGGGAAGCTACGGCACATCTTTTCGTCCAATATTCCGCAGTGTCTCAAGACAAAAGTCTTTGACCAGTGTGTGTTGCCAGTGATGACATATGGCACTGAAACGTGGTCGCTTACTATGGGCCTCATAAGAAGGCTCAAAGTCACCCAAAGGGCAATGGAGAGAGCTATGTTGGGAGTTTCTCTGCGTGATCGCATCAGGAATGAGGCCATCCGCAGCAGAACCAAAGTGACCGATATAGCCCTCCGAATCGCTAAACTTAAGTGGCAGTGGGCGGGGCACATAGCACGTAGAACCGATGGCCGTTGGGGCGGAAAGGTTCTCGAGTGGCGACCACGTACCGGAAGGCGTAGCGTGGGCAGGCCCCCCACACGGTGGACTGATGACCTGGTGAAGGTCGCGGGTGTCCGCTGGATGCGGGTGGCGCAGGACCGGTCATTGTGAAAGTCTTTGGGGGAGGCCTATGTCCAGCAGTGGACGTCTTTCGGCTGACATGATGACATAGGAAATCATGGGCGTCATTTGAGTATACTTACTCATAGCAATACAAACGATGCAATTTGTCATGACAGCCTGAAATGGCTGAAATGAATTGCTGTCTCATTTTAACTAAACCTACAACTCTATCGGTTTTTGTGACAAACTGCAAGATGTGTAATATGTAATGGCCTTATAATGACGATCATAAACGACCATGAATAAGTCATATCTTCAGAACGATTGGAATACATATTAAACTATGAAGCCATAAAAGAACCATGAAGCGCACATATTTTTGAACTGCTTTTTCATACAAGTTTACAATCAAAGAAGTATCCAGCTGCAAAATGCGACTAATTTGAAAAATCTCAAGCTGTTAACCCCGAATTACATAGCAATATGCGCAACATTCTTCAAGCTTTAAAATAGACCGAGACAATACTTTTTACTTTACTGCTATAGATCTTAGTCTATCTTATAGGATGACTGCAGAACTACGTGAGACCGCCTATCCAGCTAGCATGATAGCACAATGGCAGATTTTATGGTCACGCTTTATCGTCAAAGTCGGGTAAAAATTGACTCCGACAAACCGTGAAGCTAAAGTATGCCGCAGACCTTACGTATGTACTACCTCAAACATGATATGATATACCTAGACAATATTATCGATAAAATAATACCAATGCGGATGAGTCAATCCCTACCACGCCAATGTCTCGGTCGTTCGTCTCTTCTTGCACCCGTCGCAGACTGTCAATGTCAGAAGCATGTGAATTAGGTGCAATGTCAAATAGACGGACGTCTGGTGATGACTCGAGCGGACCAATGCGTTAAACCCCCGATTACGTATTGTTATTATGAGCCCCGGCGTCAATATATATTAGGGGTGGGCTGTGCCGTCATCGGTCTTGGACGTGCACCCCACCTCTGGCTTGTTTTGTGAATAACATAGCAGATGAGGAATTAACTGGAAATCCAACTGTTTTCTAAGGAATGCTGCTTGACAGGCATTGTAGAACATATTCAAAATATGTAGAATTGTATACATTATGGTCCTAGTTCCACATGGCCAGACTCATAACGTATCAACCTCTACAGTATGTATGTATGAGTCTATGTGTGGGACAAATCTTGCAACTGAATTTTAGATCAGTTTTCCTCAACCGATTGAGCTGAAATTTAGCATACTGATGTATGTTCGGAGACAATGTAATATTTTGACACTACGGAGCTGATCTGATGATCGAGACATAACGTGGCTGTAGCGACTGCTAAACTACACTAAAACAAACCCGTCGTGTTAAATATAAAAATTTTTGACCGATTGTTTTTAATGTTGGGAATCTTAAGAGAGATGGCATTATAACATAGCTTACGTTCCTTGTGCTAATGATTTTTTGTACACCGTTTTTCTTTCCATTCATCTTTTTATACTTTGCATGAATGCTTGCTTTAGAAATGCATTTCAATTTTTAAAACTTGAGGTTTAAGCTGTTATTGCAGGCCTTACTACGTTAATAAGACGCTTTGCATGTCAAATGCTTTGGAAAAAACATAACAGAAAACACAGAAATAACCGCGGATATATTTCACACCGCTATTTTATTTTCATGGCCCGAAAGGTATTTTAACAAACAAACCAAATCGTGTTAAGGAAAAATAACAAACAATAATCCGGCATGAACTGGCGCGAATAGCCCCATAAAAAACACTTGGTGAACTATTAGGTGTGCGAACGACTACCTACATTCTTTCATTCATTCGTACGCTTTCTAAATTTCATGGCAAAAGCGTGGTCTTCGTATATAATGTGGGGCCATTAAAATATCTTTTAATACAAATACAGGGGAGTACTGAAAAATAATCATCTTAAAGTGATGGAAAATTTGTTGTCCAAGTATTTTAAATTGATATTAAATGGTTTTACCATTTCACGATCGGTGCCGCACTACTGTTCGGTGTGACCTACATAATATAATATTTTCTAAATTAATTTTGTACTAAAGGAGTAACGCTGCTAACGAAAATTTCAAATTAAAGGAAAAAAAAAATGAAAAATTTTATAAAAAAAAAAGAAAATAATAAAACAACTAAAAATAACAACAACTAATAACAACAAACACAACTAATAATAATTATACAACTAATAATTATTATTTTTTATAATATTTTCTATCAAAACTCCATTGGCATTAGAAGAATTTCATGGTAAGTACTTAATTTATTTGAATTAAAAGTACATCCTTGGTATTTTATGTAATTAATTATTAGTTGAGTGTATTGTTTGAACAAACTAGTACTTAATCCTATTACTTTTTAATGACATTGTTAATAATGTAGTTTTTTCGATGTTTATATTTAAGAAGAAACTGTTTTTATAAGCGTTTTGTCCTCGATGTTACTCGATTGTAAACTACAAAGTTAATTTGGCATATATTATCAATTCAATGGCTACTGTGTTTCAATTTACTTACTGAAATCAGAAACCGCCTTACACGCTACAGAAGACGGATGCTAATATATACTTATAGATAGATAGATAGATATCTATAACATTATACACGCTGGGCTAACAAATCATGGTTGTTCCCAACAACAAGCTAGCCACGGTCAGACTCATTGATCGATATACCATGGAATATGGTAAACAGAAGTAACTTTGATTTGAGGGGTGACTTTGATCAAACCGTTTTTTCTTATAAATGTTTTAATTTTCGCTTCACCTGTGGCATTGACTTTTTTTCTTGGTGTTAACTTAATTAAATTTACCTGAACCAATTTGAATGGTACTGTTTTAATTTTACATTCTATATAATACAGTAGCCCCATTTTTTACTAATGTAACTCCAGTCCATTATTAATTTTAAAGTGTGGATAACTTACTAAGGCCAGGGGATATTGGTTTTCTATTTTAAAGTCTTACCATAATGTCCACAGCAGAATGAGTAGAGTTAAATTTAGTTATTCTCTTCGTACCTGTGGAAAAAAGGTCTTTGTTTTCATTCGTAGTATTTATTGTGCATATGTTTTTCTGAGAAATTTTGTTCTGCTTTTGATGGAGGCTATTGTGAACATTTGACTGTTCTCAGACACATTTGAATGAATATTTCTCTAGAAGAAAACGGGCCGGCCCGGACACGGAACGGCCTACTGTGAGTCATCCTTTAAAGATTATAGGTATTTATCAATACAGAGTGGAGTGATTTCTGAAGTGTATGGAATTGGGATTATATTTAAAGTCTGTGCTGAATTTATTAGTTTTGCACTTCTTTTACCTCTAACATATAAACTCTTATTTACTGGACAGTGTTGATAACATGATACCGATATAAAACATAATGTTGGTAAACTATTAAATAGAATAATCTTTATCCATTAATTCATCATTCGAATTGGTCCAGCTCTGCAAAAAAATATGGAAGTTATTTCAGACTTGAACCCGCTCCTTTCATGGCCACACATCACTGAGAGCGTGCCGACGTCTTGTTAGACCGCCCGTACACGCGATTGCGTGACCGACTATTTGATTAGCAACGATCGCTGATTGAATGGCCCGATGATACCGTATTCTATTTTCAAATGGATTCGCACTACGTTAGTTTTAGTGTTATATTGCTGCTGAATAATATCATTTTATGTCTTTATATGTGTATTATGTCTAGATATTAACGTTGGGTGATAACTATAAGTAGGTTTTGTATAAGAACTTTTGCCACTTAGATAGCGGTGTCTCTTTTCAGTCGGGGTCACCACTTTGTCAGGCACACTATTATTGGTGTGGACACTATATTCAATCATCACCTGGTGGTAATAGTGTCCACTTGCCTCGCAATATTACATGTTGATGGGGGAGGCGATAACCCTCTGAGATAGTCCCTCTAGGCTGGGGTGTAGTCTACGCTCTTTAGTGAGGACTACACCCTAAAGGGGCTTATGGAAGTCCACACTCAGGGATGCATTCAGAACTACTCTGAACGCTGCACTAACTTCTTAACTATTTATTAATAAGCCTTATACTAGAAGCTACTTACATAACTATCCATACACCTCGCACGCTTTTGATTTTAAATTCACTTCCAACATCTCCATTTCCGGAAGCATAGTGACCTCGATGTCTTTGCCCCCGGGCTAGATGCTGGCCAAGAGCAATCCCATTTTTAATAAAAAATAAATAAAAATATAAAAATGTGCTATAGGCATCTTCTGGGTGAGCCTGCTCCATCTTAGACCTTGTCTTAACTTTTTATCAGGTTTGACTAGGGTTAAGCGCAATCCCATTTACAATAAAAAAAACTCCCAAGTTATCTTAAACACGCGTGTAGTAGATTATCCTCGATCTAGTATTATGTGCCTTGTCAAAACACACTCATTATATTAGTATTTCTAGTTTTTTATTTCATCGAGGGTTAACTAGCTGGAAGGATTCCCTCATAGCCATAAGTTGGCCTTTTATAATTATGTTTTCTTTTATTTTTTTATGTTCAATAAAATTGCTGGTTATTACTAACTGATGTGAGATAAAATTAAACTCAAGACGTACATAGATTGTTTGGTTAAATTAATATTATTTTCAAGGAAATACATAATTCAGCATCATTGCGAATTTGAATCTGTAATGCGTTAATTAATTCCGGGTATTTCGGGCCTCTCCTTGTTTAATAATACTATGAATGTTCTTTAGTACCTACACAATTCTCATTAGCTAAAAGAATCTCCGTCGCTTCACAAATGTATAAATAGATGTGAAAAAAGTAAGAAACAGCCTCATTAGAGTCCGCGCAGACATAATGACCTTTTCTAATTAATCTGATTGGGACTAATTACGTCTGATCAAATTAAAAAATACTTCACTTTCAGATCACTTACGAAGATAGCTATCTCTCTAATTAATGTTTCGACGTTTTTCAACAATAGAGCTTAATGCTTAGAAAATCCCGTCACTTATGTCATTTTGGAAGAAAGGTTTAGACTCTTTAGGTCTTCTTTTCGGGCTGATGGGAAATTGGACTTTGATTACCTGTTAATAGCAGATTCTTTTGAATAATTGAATTCCTTTGGATAGAGAACACTTGAACTAGATATAGTTTTAGTCCGCTTTTCATTTGTTACTTACGTAATTGAAGGCGACGAAATCAGTCGATGATTAATTAGAATTATTATGGTACGGATTAAACTGTGGAAGTGTTCGTTTAGTCCTAAACAACTTGGACCCATAGTGATACAGTTGTGTTTATTGTATAAATTAAAAATGATGGAATCATAATGTATCACAATGTGAAGGACTAAATAATTTACACTCCTGCACTCAGGCTCGACACACGAACCTAAATATTATATCTAAAATCCTTGTAATTGTATTCAAGAAAATGAATATTTGTATTTAATCACCCATATGTACAAATGTACAATTTAAAAACATTATTTTTTTCGCAAAATGTGGGTTTCGCGGAAAAATCTTAACACAGCTATTCAGCGTTCAGCATAGTGACTACTCAAATAACAGATAGACACGTTGCATTTTGAAACATTACTATGCTGTTTAAAGCCGAATGAGTGTCAAGGAGGCAGATAAAAACAGGGTTGCATTTTATTTTCGCTTTATAGCCTACGCCCAATTGAGCGACGGAAATGCTAAATTTGAGGGTCATCATCCAGCCGAATGACGTCCATTGCTGGACATAGGCCTCCCCCAAAGACTTCCACAATGACCGGTCCTGCGCCACCCGCATCCAGCGGACACCCGCGACCCTTACCAGGTCGTCAGTCCACTGGTGGGGGGCCTGTCCACGCTACGCCTTCCGGTACGTGGTCGCCACTCGAGAACCTTTCCGCCCCAACGGCCATCGGTTCTGCGTGAAATGTGCCCCGCCCACTGCCACTTAAGTTTAGCGATTCGAAGGGCTATATTGGTCACTTTGGTTCTGCTGCGGATGGCCTCATTTCTGATGCGATCACGCAGAGAAACTCTCAGCATAGCCCTCTCCATTGCTCTTTGGGTGATTTTGAGCCTTCTTATGAGGCCCATAGTAAGCGACCACGTTTCAGTACCATATGTCATCACTGGCAACACACACTGGTCAAAGACTTGCGTCTTGAGACACTGCGGAATATTGGATGAACAGATGTGCCGTAGCTTCCCGAACCCTGCCCAGCCGAGTCGGATTCGACGATTAACCTTTTTCTCGAAGTTGGGCTTACCTAACTGGACAGTCTGTCCTAGGTATATGTAATCGTCTACAACTACGAGCGTAAAGTGTCCGATTGTTAAATTTGAGAGTAGCCGGGGATAAATACAGGAAAATCTCTGGCACGACTACGCGGGCAATTACAAAGTTGCAATTCTAGTCTTCCTAATTTATAGAAGAAAACATCCCTGGAATATCACCGTTGTTGAACTTTCTTAATCATTCTGATTTTGAAAGACAGACGAAAGAATTTGTGGCTATCCCTCTACGCCTTGCCCGGGTTACACATTTACTTTGTATGCTAATAGATCACTATTTGAAGACAGAAAAACGCGACCTACAATTGTCAGTCTGCGTGATCTAGATTTCTCCGTCTTTAGTGAAATAAAAAAAATATCGGCAAAAATGTCCCTCATTCAACCGACTTCAACTTGACAGGCGGGCACTCAGTTCGAAAATCGAGTTACGTTGTCCAATATTGATACAATTGTAACAACAAAACGAACCCTACATAACCTCAGAATCTATTCCGATTATTTTAACATCGATAATAGATTTTATGTAGCTGGTAATAAGGTTGAAGGATTCGGGGAGCGATAACTGTACAGGGGCTGAGGGAAGTAATTTAATTTCGCGACGATACTTCTTCGACCGGATCTTCGACGGAAAGGTCGATTCTAATGGCAGCGAAGAATTGAATGTTGCTACTGTCATGTGGAAATTACTGACAAAGTGATTTATTTTGATACGGACTCAGTTCTGTGGGACTAGACGGTGTTCGTCCGTTTCTGTAATCTTTGCTATGATGTCAGAATCATATTTGACTGATACATTGGAAGAGTGTGTATGTGCGTGTTTCCATTAACGTTTTCTAAACAGGCTATCACATCAGCCGAAGGACGTCCACTGGTGGACATAGGCCTGCTACACAATATTTGTTAATTTGCGATAGGATGCGTGATTCAGTATGTTCTTTTTAGGGCTGTCAGGAGTATCAACCTAGCTAGCACAATAAGTATATGGTAATCGTCCCTGTCTCTCTTATATCCTTGCTAGTAACGGACGAATACTGACATTAAGACGTGACTATACTAGATTGGCTGTGTTTGCATAAAAAAATATTTGTTTTCATTCCACTTAACCAATCTATAATAACGTTCGCAAGATAAATCTGCAACGTCACAGCCGTTTCGGAACTATCCAAAAACCAGTTCAAAACACCACCACTCCCGACGTTTTCCACACTGACCTATTCTCGTCTCCTATCAGTGTCAGTGGCACTCTGTCACCTCTCAGCAAACTGCGCTGAAGTCACGTAGTTATTTAATTAATAATTTTAACGGTCGACGTGCGTTGCGGAGGCAAATTTTGATTTGATTCCGGTGGACATGACGCGGATAAAATCGAGTTATAGTGCACGATGTAAGAGTTTTAAATGGTTGGCTTTTTGGTTAATGTGAATATAGTTTTGGTTGTCTAATGCATACTTAATCTTTAAGTTCTTTTCTTTGAAGTATCGTAGTAGTTAAAGCACTGGCGAGTGGTTGCAGTATGCAAGACGCACCCAGATGGTTCGCGTTATTGAGCGCCTAAAGTGTTGTGCGAATTGAGCTGACTTGACTAAAAAGTATCTTTTTTAGGGTTCCGTAGCCAAAATGGCTAAAACGGAACCCTTATAGATTGGTCGTGTCTGCCCGTCCGTCCGTCCGTATGTCATAGCCGATTTACTTGGAGACTATGAGCACTACAATTATGAAATTTAGTACGAAGGTGTATGCTATGAACCGCTATAGAAATATGATGTGAAATTACGAAAAAATATTAAACTGGAGGGGGGGGGGGGGCACCCCATACATGTAACAGGGGGGTCAAACATTTTTTTCAATGCACATAGGCGTGTGGGGTATCAATGGATAGGCCTTCAAAAATGACATAGGGGTTTCTAAAAAAAATCTATTTAAGTCAACCGTTGGTGAGATATTAGCTGTCAAAGTCCTAAAAAGTGGGTCCTGCCTCTAATATCCAAACTATGAAGTTTAAAATTCTGAATAAAATCAAAATAATGTACAATTATAAATACCTTCAACGATTAATGGTTTGAATAAGATAGTTTTAACAGTTTTTGAGTTATTGCTGAAAAACGGTCTTGATCAAACAAAAGGGCGTAAGTGCCGTGACTTTTCTATGAAGACACGACCTTTTTTATTTACTGCTTTGTATAGTGGTTTTAAATGTAGATTAGGAGGTGTCGGTACGGAACCCTTCTCTGTGCGTGACCCGACACGCACTTGGCCGGTTTTTTTTCATAACCCCCGTATGTTGTCTTTTGGATAATACACCTACGCGTCATTACTCTGAATATAAGTTAGTTTAAAATCTGTTTTGTTTTAATCAAATACCTATTTCAAAAGGATATTATAAACTAAACTGTGACATCATGGACAGGGATGTTTGGCAGTAATAATCTCCTATATGGGTAATATATCGCAAAAATGGGTCTTTTACTGCAGTTTTGTATTTTTTTTTAATATTGTGATCCTATAATTTTATATACAACTTATATTGCTTTGAAAAAAATATACCTTACTGAATTTATTTACTGGTTCTTCTCGTGGCAAATATTTATTTTTCCGGACCGGTGGTCGTTTATTGACATTCTCATAAGCGCATATTAATATACGTTAATTGAAGAATACTACTATACTTTAACTTTCATGACTACATTTTCGGTGTACTATTAGGAAAGTAGGTACTTAACCGCAACTAGAGGTGTACTTAAAAAACAATGAATCAATCTATGACGCGCTTCATCACAGTTGTTATATTTCTAAAACGAATTGATTTTACCAAGCCATGCAGGTATTTTCAGATCCGGAAAATAACTTTACAAAAAAATAAATGCAGTTTTATCAATACGATATGTTTTGTCGCGGAAGTAAACGCAACAGTGGGTACGAGTAAAATGAATGCTCAAAATTTATTTTACATATATAAAAATTTGATTTAGGCAAGAAAAACCCATATAAACATACTTACACTGAGACTAAAATATAATAGTAACAACGTGCAGCACATAGTAGTAGTAGTATATGGGAGCCGGTCAATGAGTCCTTCGCAATGGAAGTCGTGGGCACGCCTTCCAGATGATAAAGATGCTAATCATAAAACTGCTTGCGTGCCAGCTTTGGCCGGAATCTTCCACGCAGGTAACAAATCATCCCTTACCCTATTGGGAAATTTACCCCACCGAGCCCCTTTACCCGGGCTGCACCGCGTTGTCCAATTTAATTAGGGATATGTATGTTGGGTAATTTTGCTTCCCATGGAAAGCTATAGAATCACTGTGAAGATCGTGGAGCTTAAAATTCAATAAATAGGCACTGAATAAGAATGTACTAATTTATAAAAGATTTTTTGTCCTACAAATCCGATGTTTTTGTGCGTGCAGCATAGCGCCGTGCTCTTTCGTTCCAAGCGCGATCGTGTATCCTCGAAGGTGCCGAGCCAAGTCGAGTTTAGCCGAAGCGATAAGACGAACAAGCCTGAAGTTCGAAACGCCCAGAGCGAGCGAGGCGCTTTGCGGGGCGGAGGCAGTTTGCATTTGTGATCTTTCGTAAACTGTCGACTGTCGATAACTGTTTCATATGTTACACACGTCGCCTCCGCCCTATCACGCTATCGAATGCCGCGTGGTTTTTTGGTGTGACATGCCCCGGACCGCATTCGCTTTACCGCAAAACCGCCTCCCCCACGCAACGATTCAAGCTTGGAAGAGGTTAGCTACTGCACAGATATCGATACAAAAAACCGGCCAAGTGCGAGTCGGACTCGCGCACGAAGGGTTTTGTTGACATTAGATGGTGACTAGGTGCAGGGAAGAAGAGTGCAAGAGAAACACACAAGTAAAAATACGAAAATAAGATATAGCGACCGCGAGGGCGACAGCGGCTATCCGTGACGGTGGTCATTTAGCAACTGGCGATCGGGCTTCACACAGGCACGTATTACATGCATGTATATAAGCTCTGTATAACTAGGTGGACACAGGTGTCGCTCGCGCTCACTATAATGCGTAAGTATGATTTATTTCTATAACAACTAGGTTAAGTAGCAGGTAGGTACATCATCAATATCATCATATGAGATATAGTATAGACAAGGTAAGTATGTAAGTATTCTAGCTCTAATAATATAGTTTTAAGGTCTTTTTCAGAACCGAGAAGCATCACCACAACGTCTGCACTTTACAGGTTTCGTACCAGAAAAAAAACGCCTACAACTACTCTTTTTCAACAACCCCCCTTAATTATTATTATTATTTTGATTTTAGTTTTTGTTGTTATAGCCACAAACTTCCATCTGGTACTCCACTAGATCTATCGTGAAGGAAGTCATATAGAAAATAATTATTCCTGTACAAAAAAACTTTAGCATTATTCGTACTAACAAAGGTTTGTTAAGTTTTATATAATATGTTGGTTAGTAATCGTATATCACATAAACTACATCGCTTATTGAACTCCCGTCGTCCTTTTTGCTACTAAATAAATACCGATTTAATATATCGCTACCAAGAATTCAATTACACACTAACGGATCGCGCGACCACATACTGTCGAAACGTACGTTCAGCGCGATTAACCGGTAAATCCATTATTTGAATTAACAAATAACATTACATGGGACGAGAAAACCAATAAATTGCGACGACAGGCGATAAGTAAACAAGTTATTGTTTGCCAGTGAAATTAATGTAATTCAAGGGCTTATGAATGATACGTGGATGATTCAGCATATATGTATATTTATGAAGCTTAATCTTATTTAAGACTGCGCAGTACGTTCGGTTCTCCATACAAACGTATTTATGCTCTCATTTCAAAACGCCAGGCTAGAATAACATGAAACTTACACTTACACACAATGGGATCCGGCATATCTAGGTCGGATCATAGTTTCTGTTGCTTGAAATTATAATGGAGAAAAAATACAGCGATTATTAAGGTTTTGTCTGTATTTTTTTTCTTTTACGATTTCTAGCAACAGAAACTATGATCCGACCTAGATATGCCGGATCCCATTGTGTGTACAAAGTTTCATGTTATTCTAGCCTGGCGTTTTAAAATGAGAGCATAAATACGTTTGTATGGAGAACCAATCCACACCGATCGTACTGCGCCCTCTTAAGTTTAATCAATACAGGTAAAAATTAGGCCCAAGTTTAGAGAGCAAAGCATGATTATGGTGAATATGAAGTAGACAGGCCGCCACACGTTTGGCGCCATGATAATGAACTGAACAAACATGTTTACAACACGTGTGTAAGCTTTTGGTTATTTAAGCTGTCAACACCTTTCACGTTCACGGTTGAATCACGATGGTGATTTAAATTAAGCAAAGATAATATGAGTGTTTTATAAATAAGTGCGTTGCCAAACGTTTTAACATTTACACCTTTTTTTTCCGGGGGGAAAATCCATTATGGATACCACATTACCACCGCACCGCGGGGACAGTGCGGTGGTTATGTCGGACTTGCACTGACTAAAAAACCCCCGATCGTCCTCCTCAACTCATTTCGGGCAGCTCTGGGATCTCCTTCGGAACGCACCAGTGCCGCCCTAGAGTCTGTGGGTCCCACCATCTGCTTTCATAGGCGACCACAGCCCCCAACTGTGACCGTCTTCGACCCCAAGGACCCCCTTTTAGTCGCCTTCTACGACAGGCAGTGGATACTGTAACCGTATTCTATGCCCCGGCTACAGACACCTACACTCCATTCTTGAATAACCACATGTAACCGTAGACTTCGGAAAAACTTAAAAAAAAAATTTGTATTATTTAACCTAGTTTTTATACTACAACGGAGCGCTCGTGTCGTCGGTACGTGAGATTAAGCAACGTAGGTCCGGGTCAATTCTTGAATTTGAAAGGCACATTAAGCCGTTGATCCCGGTTGTTGACGATCACAGCATTAGTTAAGCCAAGTTAGAGGCCTTCGGGCGGCTTGAGAACTTCTAATAGCCAAGTTGCCCACTCACTTGACAAGACGGGTCGAAGTTGCACCACGTCCGTAGGGAATACCCACCGTTACCCTACACGTGGCCCCTGGGTGGTGCTAAAAGTGCAACGAACTGGCAACAGTACTGTCTTCTCGAAGATCTCACGGTTCGAAAAAATGCTATACGATTGATAAATAAATAAATACTACATCGGAGGCAAACAAGCCTACAGTCTACCTGATGGCAAGCAGAGACACCGTTTCCTCTTGCAACAACAAGCGCCTATCCTTTTTAGGGTTCCGTAGCCAAAATAGCAAAAACGGAACCCTTATAGATTCGTCATGTCCGTCCGTCCGTCCGTATGTCACAGCCGATTTACTCGGAGACTATGACCACTACAATTATGAAATTAGGTGTGATTGTGAAATTATATTATGAACCGCTATAGAAATATGATGTGAAATTACGAAAAAAATATTAAACTGGGGGGACACCCCATACATGTAACAGGGGATCAAACATTTTTTAAATGCACATAGGCGTGTGAGTTATCTATGGATAGGCCTTCAAAAATGACATCGAGGTTTATACAAAACTTTTCCATTTAAGTCAACCGTTAGTGAGATACTAGCTGCCGAAGTCGTTAAAAGTGTGCCCCCTCCCTCTAATTTCCAAACTATGAAGTATAAAATTCAGAAAAAAAAACAAGATGATGTACATTAATAAATCCTTTCAACGATTTTTGGTTTGAACAAGATAAGTCTAACGGTTATTGAGTAATTGTTGTAAAACTGTTTTTATTTGAGAAATCGTTGTAATGACGGCTAAACAAATACAGATCCCTCACTCTCAAAACAGCGCACCTCGGTGCTCTGGTAACCTTATTCACTTCCAAGAACACACCCACAGCATACCTATCACCAGCCCGGCTAGTACACCGTCACGTTAGCGTATACCGTCACGTTATATAACAATATGGCCAAAATGTACTAAAACGTCACATAAAACGTGACGGTATAAGCTATCGTACTAGCCAGGCTGGTGCACATACTGAGCAAATTTGTGGTTGCGGTCTTCAATAGGTGGATTTACTTCCTCAGTTGGGCCAAATACGAGCGAGATGACATTCCGTTGTACAGTCAACAGCAAAAGTAGATGATAATTTAAGTACCTTGTCACTTTAACTACTTTGACGCATCCCAGCTGTCGCAGTATTGTTACGTTAGTGCGACAAAGTACTAAAATGATCACCTACATTTGCTGTTGACTGAATACCCATCAAAAAATCTATCTGTATTTACTCTGTTAATAACACACGTCATTCCAAAAACGCCAGCCTATACACATATATATGATACAAAGAAATCATGAAGTCCGGAAGGCTCCGGTCGTAATTATGTCAACAGCCGATAGGTCCCGGATATGAAATGACAAAAGGCGTATCGGGTAACGCGATGTGATGGAATCTACGGGTTCACCCGGGTTTCAGGGATCCGTGGGAATAAAGTGAAACTGTGCTTATAAACATAACGAGATAAGACTAAAGAGAGAAAATAATTTTATTTATTTTTTACTTTAGATTTATAAGAGTTTAATTTAGTTTATTTTTTAATATACATGTAGTACATTTAAAAAATAAATAAATTTTACAGTACATATAGTGCAACTTTACCGCACGAGTGCGGTAATCAGTAGTTTACGTGCATATGTTGAAACTTTAAAGAGCCATATGTACTGTAATAGCACATTACGATACAAGGGTTGTAAAATACAGAAAGGCCGATCGCAGATGCTTATGGTTATGGTTATGGTTATGGACTCCTTTTTCCGCACTTAGTCCGTGAAAGTTGGACCATTGTGCGTGACGTAAAAACGCCGGCTACGGATCTAGCCAGCCTAACTCCGACCAGAAGCGCAGGATCCTCCTGGTGTCACCACAGGCTTCGCGGAGTGACCTCGGTGCGTTGAGGATTTGAGTCCGTTGTGTAGCTACACCTTCGCATTCCAGGATGACGTGGGTGGCTGTTTCATCGGCCGACAGGCATCCCCTGCATAGGGGGCTGTCGGTCGTACCTAGAACATATAAATGTTTGTTGAGTGAGCAGTGTCCAGTAATGGTGCCTACGATTATACGTAGTGACGCTCTGTTAAGAGAGAGTAGACGCCTAGTAAATCGTGCATCCGGGTGTGGCATTGTTTCCCGGGATTGTCTGCATGTACTGGTATTTGTCCATTGATCAGCGTGTTGTTCAGATGTTCTGTGACGTAGCCATGATCTTATCTGGTTGAAAGGTAGCGGGAGCGTTGGACTAGGGCCAAACGCAGGCCGGCTAGATCCTCTCCTGGCCAGCTCGTCAGCTACGTCGTTACCTAGAGAGTCACTGTGCCCTTTTATCCATTGCAAGGTGACAGTGTTTTTTGTTCCTATCACCTCCAAAGCTCGGTGGCACTCTAGGATGAGCCCAGACTGGATGAGGTTACTGTCTAGGGCTTGTAATACTGCAGCGCTGTCGGACACAATGCGTATCTTTTGGTCTCTGATATGCCGCTTAGCTACTGCCTTGGCAGCCTGTGTGATGGCGATGCATTCGCATTGGTAAATGGAACTATGTTCGCCTAAGGCTATTGATATATTAATGTTTATCTCGGGTGAGTACACTCCTGCGCCCGATCCTGTCTTCGTTTTCGAGCCATCGGTGTAAATGCGCAGTTCTTGTACTCCGGACCGATCGTATTGTTCTTCAACTAGCTGTATTGCATAGCTTTTGTTGAAGATATGTTGTTTGGGTACCTTGTCATTAGGAGCGGCTATCATTGGTTGGTAGGTGATTGCTTCCTTAAGTACTTCGGTATGGGTCCCATTTGTTACCCCCCAGAGGTTAAGTGACTTTAGCCTGATGGCCGCCGAGGCCGCCTCCTGCTGGATAAACAGGTCAAGAGGCGGCAGTCCCAGCAGTACCTCCAGTGCCGCTGTGGGTGTAGTTTTCATGCAGCCAGTCACCGCTGTACAAGCTAGTCTCTGGAACTGTCGCAGTTTATTCTTGGCGGTCGTTAGTCTAGTTCTTGGCCACCAGACTACCGCGCCGTAGGTGATTATGGGTCTTATCACTGCAGTGTAAAGCCACATGGTGATTTTGGGGTGTATGCCCCAGGTTCTCCCAAGCAGCCTTTTACACTGCCAAAATATGACACAGGCCTTTTCCAGTTTGTTGCTTAGATGTTTACTCCATAGCAGTTTGTCGTCTAAGGTTACACCTAGGTATTTTACCTCTTTTGTAAGGGATAGTGTAGTGCCTTGAAGTTTTGGTAAGCTAAGATTGTCTAGAGTGCGCTTCTTTGTGAACATTACTAATTCGGTTTTTGATGGGTTCACTGACAATCCATGTTCAGAACACCATCGTTCGACGATTTTAAGTGCCCCTTGCATAAGCTCGCATAGGACCTTTTCAAACTTTCCCCTAACGAGGATTGTTACATCGTCTGCATAGCCAACAGTGTAGAAGCCGGCCTCGTTGAGGGACCTGATCAGGTCATCCACTACAAGGTTCCACAGGAGCGGTGAAATGACGCCTCCTTGTGGGCAGCCTCTGGAGACAATGGCTCGTGTGGTCCCATTCACTGTCACTTGCACTGCCCTATTCCTCAGCATGCAGTCGATCCAACCAGCTGTGGTCTGATCCGCGCCGTGGTTGAGCAGCGCATGGCTAATGCTGTTAAATTGCGTCTTGTCAAACGCCCCTTCGATATCTATAAAGGCTGCAAGAGCAGATGATTTTGTTAATAGTGCGTCTTCTATCGGCGAGATGACACTGTGGAGCGCTGATTCAGTTGATTTGCCTGCACAGTAGGCATGTTGTTGGTGGTGTAGAGGATTCTGCGCCAGTGCCCTGTCTCTGAGATCCCGATCGCACAGTCTCTCTAGGGTCTTAAGGAGAAAAGAAGTGAGGCTTATTGGCCTGTATGCTTTGGGCTGCGTGTAATCGCTCTTACCTGGTTTGGGTATAAATACCACTTTAACTTCTCTCCATTTTAGGGGAACATAGCGGTGCTCGCAGATGCTTAAGGCCCGAGCCGCAGGCGAGGGTCATAAATATGCGAGAGAGGGCTTTCTGTTGTACGACCCGTGTTTTGTACACAATTTTACGTCACCACTTGACCAAAAAGTGGGTTTTCCCGGACGCGCAGCGTGCGGAAAAACGCGCTTTTTGGCAAGGTGTGGTGTAAAACATTGTACCATACATGTGCGAATAGGCAATTCGCAACTCGTGTCGGTTTAAAACACTCCCTTCGGTCGTGTTTTAATCTATCACCACTCGTTGCGAATTTCCTATTTTCTGCACTTGTATCGTAATGTACTATAATATAACGAGAAGTTGAATAAGTAAACTGAGTTATTGCAGATCTAATTACCATACGCTTTTTGAGCTTATTATGGGACTAGTTCGATTTTTGTTAGTAAAATTGTTCCTTATAAAATACCTAATAAATCATTTTAATAAAAAGTGCACAGGTCCTTTTTAGGTAAATGTCAAATATTTTAACCGTAGATTGCCTTAAGAGTTTTAACTATTTATCATTTTATATTTATTTATAGAAGTGTTTGTAATCAAATTAAAAATGTTAAACCAATGTAACCTTATAAAATTTATTCGTTTTAAATTGGTTATATCAAAATATGTATTGTTGATGTGCATTAAGGATTATATATGTAGAAAAAGCATAACTGAGAAGAAATAATGAAAAACTAGAGTGAGTGTGGAAAGCAGGGATTACTGTATACATTATATTTTCAATGGAACTTAATATTTATTTTATGTATTCAATTCACATTAACAGCTTCAGTGCAGGAACCCGATACCGTTTTGTCTCTACAAACGACTTTTCGCATGTTTTCGTCTACGAGGGTAGCGCTATGAAATCGTTACAGATAGTTCAACTCAGAGGGCCTACTCCGAACTTCGAAAATCGAACTTCGTTTCGTGCCGTTCCTTTCACTCTCGTGTTATACACTATATGATGGAAAGGGACGGCACGATACGAAGTTCGATTTTCCAAGTTCGGAGTAGGCCTCAGTTGTGCGCGTGGCGCTATGTGTACGTGCGCTTGTAACTATACGATTTTGGTTTGTGTGCGATTGGCACGGCAGTCATTGTAACAGGCGTTCGTACACACAGAGCGAAAGTTAAAGCGCACGCACACATGCAACCGTTTGCACATCTGAGTTGAACTATCTGTACTAGTGAATGTTTTACTAAATAACCGTGTAGTTATATCCACAACTTTACACCCGAGAGGTATATCCACTTGACACAGTCATATTCAAAATTTCAAATGATCGGCATAAATATCATGATTCTGAACTTTATTTTAGTTCTTTAGACTGTCGGTCTCAAAAGTAAGTATTTTTCAGTGGTTTTTGTTACGTGGTTTTGATAAAAAAAAAATATCAGCAAATATTAAAAAATATTCAAAAACTGCATTTCTTAACTTTCAAAAAACCAATAACTTTAAATCTGTGTCTGTACTATGTCCACCGTTCTATTGGAATTCATTAACACATGATAAAATTAGTGATTAATCTGTAATCACATCATGGAATTAACGTTAAATCTGTTGAATGAACACATTTCATCAGTCTATGAATAACAAATTTGACTCAACTCACTTGCGAGATCGCCATACAATATATATAATTATCGAACCTGCTCACAAAATTTTACGACAGTCGTTCGATTGAAAAATGTGAGCTGGGGAGGAGAACAAACCATTGAAAAATATTGATTTTGTATAATTCCAAAAACTGACTCGACACACAGATTGTATATAATAATAAACGAACCCTGTTTACAAAATTTTACGAGAGTTGGTTGAGAAATGCGATCTGTAGGAGAGAACAACTGGAAGTCTGGACATCCCCGAAATATTTTTTATCGACACTGAAGCGGAGGCCATCGTTGCACTGGGTCAATATTTTGCGATACCTGAGAATAATTCTGGTAAATATGAGTTACGATTCGATGAATGAACCAAGGTCATTCTTATTTTGGTTTCCAGGATAATCACGTTTCTAACTTTAACTTTTTAAGCATATATTAACTGTCAGTTTGTAACGCTGTATACGACAGCTGATTATGTACTGACGCTAGTGCTGATCCACGATAACTTACCTGGAATAAAACGCTAGAGAGTATAGTTTCACGCATCAGAACCCTGCACAGATAATATTCGCTCTTGAAGCATTTCCGTACGTTATCGCCGTGCTAGCGACAACGTGTCAATATTGGATGATTTTTGTTCCTTGTCGTAAAAAGGACGCTTTGTTTGGGGTTCTATTTTTATATAGCTGTGTATTAAACATGTAGTGCGTAGGCGTGTTGAACTAATAGCTGTTTTCGGAAATGTAGCATTTGTTTGTTGTAACGGTAATGTAAACGTATTTTGACTTTTAGTAGCACTCCGTTATGGTTTATGTTGTCATGTTAATAAAAATTAAACTTACGTAACTTATAAAATGAGTTTCTGCCAAAAATAGTACATTACGATACAAGGGTTGTAAAACAAAGAAAGGCCGATATCGCAGAAGTTTGAGGCCCGAGCCGCAGGCGAGGGTCATAAATATGCGAGAGAGGGCTTTCTGTTTTACGACCCGTGTTTTGTATACAGTTTTACGTCACCATTTGGCCAAAAAGTGGGTTTTGCCGGACGCGCAGCGTACGGAAAAACGAGCTTTTTGGCAAGGTGTGGTGTAAAATCATTTTTGGTACAATCTGTTATTGCCAACTGTATCACCGAACTTATATAAGTATACCAAACTTCATCTCAATTGGATACCAGAAAGTGGCCGAAAAGGGATTGCAAACTTTGGTGACAACTTACATAGTTACTTACATAAAAACAGTGCATGTTAAATAAAAGCTAGTAAAAAGTCCTTGTCTTATTGAGACGAAGATATTTATATAGGCAACAATTCCCTTGCGCTGTTTAGCGATGTTGATGGTAGGACACTGCCTAAGAAGCTTGAGGTCCCAGGGTGGGATTCCAGTAAAAAGAAAGAAAGAAAGAAAGAAAGAAACATTTATTCACAGACACACAGAAGACACACATAAATGACAAAAATTTGAACACAAAGTAAAAACGTTAGTCAGTCAGTAGTCGTCGTTCAGTAGGGTCATTTGTTCCTGAGACATGGATGTTTTCTATGGATCATATTATATTAAACGAACAAAATTTGTATATTTCTATGTTTATCGTTGAAATCTCAAAAACCGCTCTAGAGATTTTAATGACATTTATAATATAGGGTTTCCGGGTGATATTTATTTATTTATTTAATATTCGTTGTATATCTCAACTAGCTACGATATTTCTCGAGGAACAATAAAGAGTACTTAAGCTTCAGCTAAAAAGACAAGTTATTGATAATAGTTTCGGTATAATATATCTAAAAGGAGAAAACTCCATGAAACTGGGGGAATATGGCCAGCTGTAGACGTCCTTTGGCTGATAAGGTGGTGGTGGGAAAAAGGAGAAACTGTATGGATTAATACAAGTAGGTTTGAATACAGGGGGCCAATTCTCGGGTTCGATCGAGATGATCTCTATCCGAGATTCCATACAAGTGACTCTACCATTCTATATAATGTCACCGCAGACATGCATCTCGCTCGGACCGAGAATTGGCCCCCACGTCTTTGTCAGAAAATATATACGAGTTAGATTATCTTTTATTTTTCTATTGACCCAAAAAAGTTAGAAATGTCTGTACACATCATACGTATAATGTACATATAAAGTGTAGAAATACCCTAATCAATACCAGTAGACAATGTAAAGTCAAGCAATACATCTTACTTTTTTTTTAATTTAATAATAATAATAATAAATAATAAATATTAGGGGACATTTTTTTACACAAATCGAACTAGTCCCACAGTAAGCTCAATAAGGCTTGTGTTATGGGTACTAGACGACGATATATTTAATAGATATATACTTAAATACATAGAAAACATCCAAGTCTCAGGAACAAATGTCTCTGCTCACCACAGAAACAAATGCCCTTACCGGGAATCGAACCCGGGACCTCTAGCTTCGTAGGCAATGACACTACCAACTAGGCTAAAGAGGCCGACAAAATTTCAAATTTATTCCTCGGCCAACTTTTACGCAAAACGAGCAACACTTTAAAAAAATCCCATTTCGGGAACGACCCGTCAAAATTCATAAAATATGACTCAAGCGCGGGAGAGCGGAAGAAATCCGACACCATTACTCTGATTGTGCTCGTGTTATGTGAGAGATGTTTTTTTGCATACTTGCGCTTGACGTTTAGGAGACTTCCTTGTAAAAATGAATATAAGAAGGATTATTTAATGAAGAAGTCTATTAAGACAGATAACATAATAACATAACGTTTTGTTGGTACAGATATTACCTAACCGCGACTGAAATGGGAGGGATAAACGATCTATAAGTAATACATTATCTGCCTTACTTATTGGAAAATAAGTTTGAACTTAAAATTTTAATTGCTAGCTAGGTTAATTTGATTGTCAATTTGTATAGCCCATAGTTATTATATTTGTCGTAATTATTGTGTATGACGATGTATTGTCAGTCTGCCTGTTTAGCGTAGTTGGTAGTGACAAAACCTCCGAAACTAGAGGTAGGTCCCGGTTTCGAATCTTGGTGAGGGTGTGGACGACAATAGAGAGATCTCTCTGGGACCGAAGTCCGTTGAGAGTTGCTTGAAAGTTATATTTATGCAAGTGATTTTAGAAACTTCGATAGCGCGTTGCAGAACATGTCAGATTTGGCAGATGACAGTAGTGACGCAACAAGGGCATTTATTTCTGTGGTGAGCAAAAATAAATATTTTTGTTCATGCATGCATGTATTCTAAGTATTTATGTATGTAAGTAACACAAGCCTTATTGAGCTTACTATGGGACTAGTTTGATTTGGGTAAAAAATTGTACTATGATATATTTATTTATTTATTATTAATGCCAATAAATAATATGATAAGATCAGAGATCTGTTTTCCGTTATAGTAGTGTAACTTGTATGGTAGAATAAAATTAAAGTAAAACTCGTGGTTATCGCTTAAATCTCGCAGAAATTCGCACATTGAACAATGTTGATTAGTGAAAGGGCGTTCATTTTAAGATTGGTTAAAGAAAAGTGCATGCGACACCCCTGTAGTTGCAGGCGTCCATACCTTGCGGTGACCGCTTACCATCAGGCGGGCCGTACGCTTGTTTGCCACCGACGTGGTATAAAAAAAAAACAAGAAAAAAACACTACTAAAAAAGAACGAAACAAAAACTAAGTGCGATAATAAGTTTACCCGAAATCTCCTTATTTGGAACAGTTTTAGCGAGTTGTTAGCACAGTTTGTGCATGTAGTTTACGTTTTTTAGATGCTGAAGTTAAAATGGAACGAACATTTATAAAAATACATAAATATTTTTAAACGGTCGGCATAATGCATATGACAACCCTGGAGTTTGCCACCGATATAATACTAGTGGTTCTGTGAGCTGTATGTAGACCTCGCAAAAAAATGTTGTTTTTCAAATTTCAAAATTTCGAAAAACTGACTATACAAAAAAAATCTATATAACTATCGGACCTGCTCACAAAATTTCACGATAATCGGTTGAGAAATGCGACCTGTAGAGGAGAATATCTGGACAGACAGAAATACTCGTACGAAAGAATTTTCGTTGAAAGCTGAAACAGTGACGCTTCCCTCGCTCGGTCAATGAAAAAGGCTAACAAACAACTTGAACGATTGGATACACTAGAAAGGCTAAATATTTATAAAAACACGAGTTTCCGAATTAATATTATATTCGGAAAATCGTTAACAAAATATTAGTACGTTACTACAGAGGCCGGGACGTAAGGGGTTGCCGGCCGAAGATATATATAGACGGCCGAGCGAAGCGAGGTCGGATAGGTCTCAGGCGGGCAACCCCATATTTACCGCCGATATATGTATAGTGCTTTTCTCAAACATGCAATGAAATAAACAACAAAAAAAAAGTTTTATTTTTTAGTGGCAGAATGTCATGGTGCCTGTGCCACAATTAATGTGCAATGGAAATTAAAAAAGAGGACTTTGCCGGCCTAGGCCTGCAAGATTTGTATGAAATTCCATTAACGACCTCTTATCCTAGCCGCACCTGAAACGTCATACTTCGCAGCCTGTTATAAGGAACATAAAATCAATATTTCATTGCATGTTTGAGAAAAATAAATTTACGCACACTTGCTTACAGGGATAAGATCGCCTTGGTACATGTAAATAACGTGTTCTATCTGTACTTTTTTACCTTTGTCATGTGTTCAATAAAGTATGTACATACATACATACAAATTAATCCTTTTTTCTAACTTGTTTTAGTTACTGACAAAACGGACATTCTCAATACCACCATATCAGCCCTAGAACGTCCACTGCTGGACATAGGCCTCCCCGAATTTCATGGGGGGTAAATGCCATAATCGCCACGCTTGGCATGCGGGTTGGCGATCGCAGTATCTCCACCGCATTCTAGGAATGCTGCTGCCCATTCCCCGGTGGTCTTGGTCGTATTTTAAGGACATACCCGGGTCCATCCATTCTCAATACAATACGGTTTATTTATTTAAATACAATATACTTACAGTTAATACCTCCTGTAACCTATTTTCTACTAATCAACTTTAAATAATCATCATTTTGTAGCTTTGGAATTTCACAAGACAAATGTGTCTTTAAAAACATAACTATGTCGTTAACATAAATAGTTAAACAAACGCTCAAAAATGTTAACAACACTGCAGTGGAAACGTACAATTTTAGCATAATGCGAACACTGAATACAAAATGTCAGTTTTGCATGTTCACGTAATTGCAAAATCTAATGTGCTGTACACGTCACACGTGTAATAACTAACTCACTAAATAACTAACTGGTTATGGTAATGAGTTGATAAGTTGAACATGCTGCTAAAATCATGTTAAAACAGTTATCCTTTAATTTTCTGTTTGCAAAGCATATTGGTAGTAGTAGTAAAACTCTATTTTTCTCAAACATGCAATGAAATATTGATGTTATGTTCCTTATAATAGGCTGCGAAGTATGACGTTTCAGGTGCGGCTAGGACAAGAGGTCGTTAATGCAATTTCATACAAATGTTGCAGGCCTAGGCCGGCAAAGTCCTCTTTTTTAATTTTCATTTCACATAAATTTGTGGCACAGGCATCATGACATTCTGCCACTATGTGTATTAAAAATAAAACTTTGTTTTTTTTGTTGTTTATGTCATTGCATGTTTGAGAAAAGCACTATACATACCTCGGCGGCAAATATGGGGTTGCCGGCCTGAGACCTATCCGACCTCGCTGCGCTCGGCCGTCTATATGTCTTCGGCCGGCAACCCCTTTCGTCCCGGCCTCTGTAGTAATGTACTATTGTACAAAAATATAATAGATAAGATTTACGAATAGAAAATCTATCAAAGATTCCTTCTAGTTATATGGTATATTATACTTTTTAAATAATACTAAAATATGTAGTTGTCTAACATTATCTTAAGAATCTTCAAAATTATCCATGTCAACGTAGTTTTTACAAAGATAGTAACTACTCGTAAAATAGCTCACCGAGATAACTCAACCTTTACAAATTCATAAGATTTGCAACGCGAAAACCAAGTTGCATTAAGATTGTAATTCAACAGTTCTTAAGACTTAAGCAAGTTTAAAAGATTTTAGCTCGAAATCTAAATAATTACAGCTTCCAGGTTATATGGTGCTTAGTAGCTGCATCAAGATTTTAATTCAACGGTTCTTGTAACTTAAGCAACTTGAAAAGATTTTAGCTCAGAATCTAAATAATTACAGCTTCCAGGTTGTACGGTGCTTAGTGCTTCAGTAAATCGTCCGGGTGGATTATTCCCGAGGGAATCGTCTGCGCAGGTTGAGCCAGGAAGTCCCATTATTGCAGGACACGGGAAGTGATTTAGAGAGGTCAGAGCACCAAAGGTGGGGGCTGCATAGCACTGGGTCACTTTAGTTGCAGGTTAATTAACATATGAAAGATTATTCAATATAATATTTACATATAAGTTGACATGTTTGTTATTCGTGAATGAAAATGTCAGACACATGAAAAATTAACGTTTAGTAAAAGTGCTGTTATTGAAAAATTGAAAAATTTAATGCTCTGAGCAGGATTCGAACCTGCGACATCTGGCATACGCGGCCAATCGCTCTAGCCTCTGAGCTATCGGAACAACCAAGCTCGTCCACGAAATCCTTCAATAGTTCCCTCTTACAATGCCTTAGGGAGGCGTACAGCGACATCTACCGTAGAAGACTTAGGCTTCTATTAACGGCACCAACGTCTCAAATTACATTGAGAAATGGTCAGTAACGATGCGCCATTCCATACTAAAACAAATTTGAAATTTTCGTTAGCAGCGTTACTCCATCCATCCATATCAGCCCTAGGACGTCCACTGCTGGACATAGGCCTCCCCCAATTTCATGGGGGGTAAATGCCATAATCGCCACGCTTGGCATGCGGGTTGGCGATCGCAGTATCTCCACCGCCACTCTAGGAATGCTGCTGCCCATTCCCCGGTGGTCTTGGTCGTAGTTTAAGGACATACCCGGGTCCAGCGTTACTGCTTTAGTACAAAATTAAATTTTCTACTGTCTCACAGCATTGAATTTGTCTTAGATGTTACAATAATGTCTTAGGGCCTACTCTAGCTGGCGCGAGCGCACGCCTGCGGGTACTTGCTCTATGCAACCCGCCGCGGGTCAGTTAGCGCAGCTCATGCTCGTACTATTTTTCGATAGGCATGCGCCCGCTTCGTGTAATCCGCGCCAACGAGCGTAGACCCTTAGAATAGTACATTACTACAGAGGCCGGGACGAAAGGGGTTGCCAGCCGAAGACATATAGATCAAAAAATGCGTATTAAAGATCAAAGTTTTATTTTTAATACGCATAGTGGCAGAATGTCATGATGCCTGTGCCACAAATTTATGTGGAATGGAAATTAAAAAAGAGGACTTTGCCGGCCTAGGCCTGCAAGATTTGTATGAAATTCCATTAATGACCTCTTGTCCTAGCCGCACCTGGAACGTCATACTTTGCAGCCTATTATAAGGAACATAACATCAATATTTCATTGCATGTTTGAGAAAATAATATATTTTAAAAGGCGGTAAACTTTACTTCAACTTTTAAGTGCAAAGTATAAAAGTATTGAAATCTTTATAAAATCTTAAATAGTTTTAAACAACTCAGGTTGCTGCTGATGATGTTGAAGTTATAAGTTTAAAACATTACTTAAAACTTTACCGAGATGACAATGCGGCGTTATAGTTTCTGAGCCACAACGTGTGCTTTAAGTCAATTTATAGGCAAGGTATAACTCCAAAGTAATTTCTAGTTAGATTACTTTGTTCTAGTTGTTACATTAAAGTGTGAGCACGTGTCACAGGCACGTCGTTGCCGATAATAAATGTTTGTATAACAGTTTGGCACAAACGCTTGAGGTTTCATATTAATTAACAATTAAGTGGCGCCCAACGTGAGGCTAGAAAAAAAAATGATTAAATTCAGATACTCATAAGTTTCTGTATCTTACGTGTCAATATTTTAACTTTTAAAATGAAAGTAACAATTGCCTTCAGTAAATTATAATTAATTACGTTAAACTGCATATCAAAGCCCATAAATGGTCTAGTTTGATGAGCAATTCGGTTCATTGTTATAATATTGTGGGGTGCAGATAATGCGATCGCCAACCCATATGCCAAGCGTGGCGATTATGGCATTTATCCCCCATGAATTTGGCGGAGGCCTGTGTCCAGCAGTGGACGTCGTTGGGCTGATATGGAGGTGGTGGATGGTTATAATTGCAATGAGATATAATAAAAAACATTGAACATAAAAAAGTAAACATAATAGATAAGTAGGTCATCATCCTCCTAGCGTTATTCCCAGTACAGTTGCATCCTGAAGGATGCCTGGGGTCCGCTACCTAATCCCAAGAATTGGCGTTGGCACTAGTTTTTACGGAAGCGACTGCCATCTGACCTTCCAACCCGAGGGGAAGCTAGACCTTATTGGGATTAGGCTTGTCAAGTGAGTGGGCACCTTGACTGTTAGAAGTTCTCAAGCCGCCCGGAGGCCTCTAACTTGGCTTAACGACTGCTATCATAGACAGCAACCGGGATCAACGGCTTAACGTGCCTTCCAAAGCACGGGAGCGCTCAGTTAGTAACCACTCAAAGCGGTCACCCATCCAAGGACTGACCTCGGCCGACATTGCTTAACCTCGCATACCGCACGCGGTACGCGGGCGCCGCTGGACCACGAACGCTCCTATAATAATAGATAAGTAGGTACTAATGTTAATTTTTATTTATCGTTTCCTAACTGAAACTTATAATTATTAAATATGTTTTGGAAAAATCATCATCAAATGTCAACTAATTGCAAACCAAAAATTACTAAAAAAGCATTGTTCTTCTTCAACTTTGACATTAAAGAAAGTAGATGGCTCTTCTTTCAAAAACAATTATTTAGTATCAAACATCTAAACAAAGGAAAGTACTCCGGCTGTTAGAAACTTTAAATAAAATTAATCAACGCAAACAACGTTGTAAATGTCTCATTATACATTCGGTTTCTGTGAACTTTTCCTTGGAGGGAGAAAAATCAACATTCTAGAAACTGCGGAGATACAAAGCCCCTTATTTAGGGTACGGTGTCGCGTAGGGCAGTTTCTTTGAATTGTTTTTTTTCCGTGCCCCCCGAGTGGTTCTAATTAAAATTAATTGCATTCCCGTTTAGGAGTTAATTTGGAGACGCCGTCGGAATATTAGTGTATTAAATGAAGATGCAGCGGATCGGAATCGCGTGAAATTAGCTGTGTTTTTCATTCATTTCTTTAAAAAAATGAGCATTTGAGTGACAAAACGAGGTAATTTTTTTCAACATTAATTAGCTTTGTGTTAGCTGGGACCAATACAAAAAGTCGAGATAAAAGATTTTATCTAAATTTTGTGTGTAACAATTAAAATAAATACTACAACTCATTTCTTAATTTACGTCTTTCCGATACTTTCTGCGCTACAGTAGTGTATACTAAACTCTTATGCGTGTTTAAGTATTCTGTTCTAAATGATAATTAATTAAATAGTCATTAAATCACTATGACCCAGAACTTTAACTAAAACCGCCTATTAAAATATGAAAATATTAAAAGCTTGAAAAACAGAATAGCCGTATTGCATAGAGCAGTTCAATTTCGCTAGGAGCATAAATTTGTCTAGTTTGACAAAGTGGCATCTTATCGGGCATCTCATCGTAATTGGCCGGCGCCGCGGTCCGCGATAGAACCCTGTCGCGCTAATGTGTCACGCTCCATAGTTTTAATAAGTGTTTGGACTTTGTTAAGAATGTTGAGTTCGGAAGTTGTTGTCAGTTGTTTTGTTGGATTATGTATAACTTTTAGTTCTAGTGGCGATTACACCAATGCATTTATGTTTTCGGCCATGGGCTGGTAAGGTATTTGCATTTTTGTACACATTGTCACAGTCGTTGATGACAACCATGGCTAATTTTAGGCATTATTCAGAATTTTACAGTTTATTTAAAAAATAATCTTTAATAGATTTAAGATACTCACCAAAATGAATATTAAAATGTCGAACAGGGTTTTACAATTGCGTTCATGGCAGTAACATCCATGGCTGTGACAGTGTACACATACATGAAAATGGCCCGGCAGCCAAGTGAGCTATGAGCCAAAACCGCCAGGAGGACAGTAGGAGCCCGATAGCTTGAAAAAAAGAATTCTGCCTTTAGATGATACGCTTCAAAACATTTAGGACAAATAGTTGGTGGTGACAGTGACACGCAACAAAAATTTTGGCAATGAGATCTTAAACAATAAAAATAAAAGACCTTTGCGCTCTTAGTGTAAAATTTAAGTCTATACCCTTGTCCAGAAAGCGGTTGTATTTGGTAAACACATGCAGCCTATTTGACAATTTCAATCAAAACGTCAGACACACACTGGTGATCTCGATGTGAAATCTAAATTGAACTACTGTGCAATGTGATTGCATTTTGAACCTCCACCTACTAGTGGATCTGTGAGCTGTAGATTTCGCTAATTTTTTTTTTCCAATTCACGAGAATCGGTTTAGAAATGTGACCTGTAGAGGAGAAAAATGGTGTATTTTCAATCAATTACTTGGCACAAAAATTAAACATGAATAATTATTATTTAGACTGTTTTATTTTTTTATATGTATCTTTTTATACATTTTGTAAATACTGTAATCTTTGTAGTTATTAATAAATTAACTGTGAACATTATTAAACCTGCTCACAAAATTTCACGAGAATTTATTGAGAAATCAATAAATTAAAAATATTTTTCGATATTTCCGAAAACTAACGTGACACAATAATTCTATATAACTATCGAACCTGCTCACAAAGTTTCAAGAGAATCGGTTGAGAAATGCGATCTGTATTGGAGAACAACCGGAAATCCGGACATACGCAATTTCTGTTGAAGCTGAAGCGGAGAACTTCTTTTCACCCGGCCAATTACATTGTATAGATTCGTGCAGATTTGTCGACTGCGCTGGCTCAAAGGTGTCAAGGATTGAGTGCCCGTTTGAGCCGAGGCTATTCAATAGTCAGTCCACTGACCGCTGTCCAGCTTCCATTCGGGATGGGATCAATGAGCTCTCGTCACGGTTTGCCTTTGCTTTGACATAGTCACACTGACTAATGTCGGTGATACACCGATCAATTCAATGGTGGTCTGATGTACACGTGACGATGCCTAGATGTTTCTGAAGGCACCCTGATGATGCTTACGATGTTGATTAAAATTTGTGGATGATTTACAGTTTGTTTTCTACTCAATAAAATTTGTTAAAAAACACTACACCAAACTTTGTATAAATGTGATTGTGATTTGTTAGGATCCGGGGCTATCTCGTACCGTCTTCTACAAGGTGGGCCCTGCACCTGGAGCAAATTTTTAAAAGGACGCTTCCTTAGTACTTCTGTAGTAACACCTGGTATACAATTTTTGTTCAAGAATTTTTGTTTAGGGCAAATTTTGATCTAATGTGTGTTTGATGTAATGGATCTTGACACCACGAGATTATACCACACAAGTCAATGCAGTGTTTGAGGTAGTATCAAGTTATGAGTCGTAATTGTTTTTGCATTTTTTTGTTTTCAAGGATATTTTTGGTAATTTTTGTTTTATTTTTAAATTTTATTGACTTTTAAAACTAACTGTCAATAAAAGTCAATAAAATTTGAGAAAAAAAAAATTAAAAAAAAAAAATTCAACTGATACCATTTGGAAATAATTGCTGTCCCGCTAAATAGTCCACTGTTTAATTTTTTGCTCCTGTTACAGGGCCCAACCTGTATATATCTTCTATGTTCACTTTTTTGATAACGATAATTTTAAGTATAGTGTTAGTACTTCCTGCACTACGTTTAAGCTTACTCGTATGCAATTGACAATTACACTCAAAAGCAAATAAGATGGGTACACGTGGTATTGAATTTGTATATAAGTACAATTTTCACCCATTTTGTTCGCTCTAGAGTGTAGATCAAAAATTTTTTTTAGTAATAACATAAACATTTACTTGCCATTTTGAGGGTTATACTCGTAATATAAAACAATTGCCAAAGAAAATATTTATGCATTTTACTGAATAATAATAATAATCATACGGCATTTGTTTTTCGAACAGTGAGATCGAAAACCCAATTATCGTGTTTCTTTCCATACCGTGTTGACAACGCGACAAGATTGCAAAACATGCGTACTTGTGTAGGTATGTATGTAAATTATATGTGAGCTTCTCCAAAATTAATAAGTAGGTACCTCGAAGTTTCCCATCCTCCCCTACTCGTACAATGTTTGTAAAGTCAGCAAAACAAAGAGCTCTTATTGTGTCATAAAAGGTTACGATGCCGTTCCGGTATCGTTATTGTTTAAAGGGCAAGTCGGTAGTAATAAGATTATTATTATGTCTTACGTATCATATGAGAGAGACGGAAACTACCTTTTACCTAAGACGATAATATTATATTTAAGCTAAATGAATAACAATGGCTATTATCATTACCAGCAGATTTGAATAAATCCGATATTAATAATGATAGTTTAGAGTGTAATCTATCATAATTAAAATCGGATTTATCTAAGTCTAATCATTAGACAGTAATGAATATAGTATACTATAAAAATTTAGATTTCAAAGGTCAAAACTTAGTCTCTGAAAAAATAATAATGGATATCATCCTTACCTGTGGGCCTTAAAAAAAGATAATCATAATCCAATGGTAATGATGGGGAGGTAAATAAGTTAGTTACGCAAAGTGGTGATTAATTATGAATATTTAATTATATGTCTTATTTATGATGATAGGAAATGCAATGGACATAAACTATGCTTACGAAGGTAAACAAAAATAATGCGATATTAAATTCTAATGATTCATTATAGAAGACTTTGGTCTCCCTTGTTACATTGATTTCAATAATATAAGTAGATAATTTTGTAACTGGTTGGGCATCACTTCAAATATTATTGTGTACTAAATTATTTTACAAACACACCATAAATATAACAAACTACAAATTCATTTAATTAATACGTTGGACTATCATTGGGATGTGAAAATATGTATAATATTGATGCCTATCAAACATGCGTAGGTACAAAACAAATTGCAAAATAAATTGTTACACGCAAAGCGAGTGAACAACTAAAAATAATCAAACGACAGCAATATTAAAAGATAATTAAAACCCAGCTTTGTCTGGCAACACTAACGAGACAATCATAACAATGGCGTATACCGATGGATGTGACGTCATTAGAACAATTCTCATTGTGTTATGTATTTGGGCTACGGTAATTATTTTCTCTTACGTGTTTTTTGCGATGGTAATGATCGTTTTTGCCGGCGATACTGAAAGTCATCTTTGCCTCAATTTCGCATCCAGCCAGCGGATTCGGAATATTTTGTTCGTCGTTTGTGTTGGTTTAGTTACACATGCTATACTATAGTGTATATTATTACAGTGCTACAGTATATACTAATATACTATTACATTTAACTCAAAAAAGGTACTTTACAGTTATTATTAATGACTTACTACATTAAACTATTTGTACAAAACATTTGAAATAGAAATTAACTATTCTGATTTATGGCACTGGATGAAAATAATTAAATTCAGCATCAACAGTTTCCCTGTCTCGGATGTACAATAGAAAAATAACTTATCCTAAATTACAAGTTACTGGACTTAAAATAATATTTACTTTAACTGGTACTCTAGTTTTTAAAAATATATTGGTAGATTACTGAAACCGGGCTTTCCCAAAAAAAAAATTGTTCATAGATGTAAATTAGATATTCAAACACTTCTTTTTAGAAGGTAGTTACGTAGTTATTTTTAATTACGTAATTTCACCATAAATTCAAAAAAGGATGCGAAAATGTTGTAGCTTTTTAAATGAAAATTTTCTGTTGCAAACCGTCTCTTTTAAATAAAATATGAGCTCACTAATAAAATTCTTTACGTTGATAGTACATAACCATGATACTTATAGTCCATGTAAGTATTATGATGTTGATGCTGCAAATGTTATGTATCTTTAAATATCTGTGTGGCAGAAGTGGCTTGACATTAAATTTAATGTACCTTAATCATTTGGGAATAGACCAAAATAGAATACAAAGATATTTATTTTGAACACATTAGAAGTAATACAATACAACTAAGAACTAAAAAACGGAGATGTGTTACAAAAAGGCACTCCACTCAGCCAAAGCAGTTGACACAGTTCTGCCAACGGCGCTGGTTTTCTATGGATCCTGTAAGGTATGCGGGATAGCATACTGCAAACTGAGCGACTCGTGTTAGATACACCCTAACTAAATAAATACAAACAATATAAGCACAGATATAGTTCAATAATTTATAAGACCGATTATGTTTGACAAAAAGACTTTTTTTATTTATTAAAAATGGGATTGCTCTTGGCCAGCATCTAGCCAGGGGGCAAAGATGAGGCCGACGATGAAGCGAGCTCACCCAGAAGATGCCTATTCACTCGTGCCCTAAAAAGGTCCAGGTTATATGAACTCGGAAATACAGACGTCGGCAGAGAATTCCAAACCTTAGAAGTGCGCATTATAAAAGAAGATACAAAGCGCTTGGTTCGAATTAGAGGAATTTTGACTAGGTAATGATGGTAGCCAGCCGTACGTCTGGATGTCCGATGGAAGAAGGGGGAAGGCGGTATGAGCTCATGGAGCTCCTGAGCACACTCACCGAAGTACAGTTTGTAGAAGACGCACAGACATGCTACTTTGCGTCGATGTGCTAAGCTCTGCAGCATATTTCCCACTACCGTACTGCCGCCAATGAGCCTCCTGGCTCTGCGGTCCACCGAGTCGAGTGCGGCAAGTTGGTACTTAGCCGAGCCATCCCAAAGGTGACTACAATACTCCATGTAAGACCTGACTTGGGCTTTATATAAAGATAGAAGCTGCCCAGGGATGACGTATTGCTTGACCTTATTTAGGATGCTCAGCTTTTTGGCCGCTGTTCCGGCTTTGGACTCGATGGTAGTGCCGAAGTTAAGGTTTGAGCTTAACGTCATGCCAAGCAGCTCGAGATCGTTGGCTACAGACACGGTTGTACCTCGGAAAGTAGGAGCCAGATTGAATGAGCTCCTTTTTGCAGTAAACAGACACGCTTGCGTTTTGGTGGCGTTGAAACTAACCAGATTGTTATCACCCCATTGGGTGACAAGAATTAAGGTTGAGTTAATTCGCTCTACTATTGTCTCTCTCTCTCAGACTGAATTTCATCACGACCAGCCCCCAGACTACTTATTTTCAAAGGTTGTGTGTGTAAGGTAAAAGAGTAAATGGTGATTCGTATTAAAATTGTAAGACCGCCACCAGTACTTTGTACATACGTCCATGAAATGCTTTGGATTAGGGAGTTAAAAATTTTTTTTGGTTGTTTCAGAAGCTGATTACACACTGGACGACTCATTTTGGAATGAAGAAAGCCCAGTCGGTAAGTAAATAACGAACGAATTATTTAGTAATGTATCAATTATTCTATAAAAAGATAATTACAATAAAAATGTTCTTAAATAAACACCTCTTTGTAGATGCATCAAGCATAAAACTATAAAAACCAAAAACAAGTTTTTTTTTTAAAGTAACATCGTCTGCCTTCACCTTTTGGACGCCAACAACGCATATATCCGCACCATCGGTTCAACACCACAACGACGGATATATTGTTCTCGGAGTGCAGTGTGATATCAACATACACGCATTTTATAGAGTTCAACTTCGTGTTTGATATTTCAATGTCACGGTGTGTGAGCGACGGCTTTTGTATTTCACAGAGCGTTGTAAAGGTTAATGAATAATATATCGGATAATGAAAACATGGCTCTTTGTCACGATGATTTGTTCCTATATTTCGAATTGCCCTTTATATAGTTGTGGTATCGAAACATTATAGAACATCATATTAATATTAGTTTTCACTAAGCTACTCTGGTTAGATATTTTCCTCTCCTATGTTCTGTCCTACGAACGGTCTCTCCTTTTTTCCAGCACTCGTTTTTGTCCTGTGCTAATTCCGGCCATTCCAATATATACATATATATTAACGTTATTTAACCAATTACTTATTATCCGAAATTTAGTCTTAAATTGACTCTGAACAAAATTAAGAAACCAGCCGCCATCTGGGCAATATCAGGCGTAATGTGATTCTTGAAAAACTCAATGAGTCGTTACACAAAATCATCTGGAATGTGAATCCAGACACCGTGCCTCAGGTCGGGAAGTGCGCCATAACCATTTCGGGGACTTACTCGCCTGTCGTTATTGATATTCTTTCGTATTTTGCAAATCCTGACTTCAATGAACTTGGTTGTATGACGAGATTATGCAGCGGTAAATAATGACCTGAAACCACTGGCGTTATAAATAGACTACATATTGCTAATGTAAGTTATCGGTGAAGGAAGATATCGCGAGGAAACCTGCATATCATCCACTAGCTGATGCCCGCGACTTCGTCCGCGTCTTCGCTCCTATTGGTCGCAGCGTGATGTTATATAGCCTAAAGCCTTCCTCGATAAATTGACTATCCAAAACAAAAATATTTTTTTAATTCGAACCAGTAGTTCCTGAGATTAGCGCGTTTAAACAAACAAACTCTTCAGCTTTATAATATTAGTATAGATTAGGGGAGGCCTGTGTCCAGCAGCGGGACGTATGTAGGCTTATGATGATGATTATAATGATGCGGCTAATCAATAGATTATTTTATAGCTACGACGAATTTTTTTGTCTTCCTATTAAATTTTGACTTGGCGACCACTATGGCTAGTTGGTAGTTACCCTGCCTAAGAAGCTGAAGTTCCCGGGTTCGAATCCCTGTCAGAACATTATTTGTGTAATAAGCACGAATATCTGTTTCTGAATCTTGGATGCTTTCTTTGTATTTAAATAGGTATGTAGGTACTATTAATGTGTATATAAATTCGGGCGCGTGCGGGTAGGATGCCGTTACGCAGAAAACCTTTAGTATCTTAGTACTATTTATTATTCTGTGATTTTAGATAAGTCGTATTCGTTGCTTACAATAATAAATAAATAAATATTATTGGTCAATTTTTTACACAAATCGAACTAGTCCCATAGTAAGCTCAATTAGGCTTGTGTTATGGGTACTAGACGATATATTTAATAGATATATACTTAAATACATAGAAAACAACCAAGTCTCAGGAACAAATGGTTCTGCTCACCATAGAAACAAATGCCCTTACCGGAATTCGAACAACTAGGCTCAACAGGCCGACAATGCTCCTTACAATGTAAGGAGAAACGAAACTTAAATTGTGGCAACCTTGCTTACCTAGAATAAAATAAAACCGTGATTAAAATTCAACTAACTTCCCAACACATTACTCGGAGAAACAATTTCAAAACAAAACAAATCAAGCTCCAGATATACGGACGCCAAATAAATTCAACAAATAGTCAGATACCGGTCGAAACCGCTTCAAACAGGTTCGACCCGGCGCAAACTAGTTCGTACCGCTTTGATGTGGGCGCGGGGAATTTAGATTCATACGAGTTCAGAATTATAATGAAAAAGAATGCTTTTTATGATGATTTGAGCATTTCACCTGGAATAAATGTAACTTTAAACATGATAATCTCGAAATCAATAGGTGGGCGGGTCGCCTTTAGCCCTTTTCTCAGTTGTTGGTCGTCGTGAACCGTTTTCATAGATGAGTAACTGGCTGTATTTATCCACTCCACCATATACCTTATGTTGCTTCGGCCACTTGGTCACTTGGATCGACGGCCAATTTGAGGGCAAGAAAAGCAGAGGCCGCACCCACCCATTGGTTTGAGGCAATTGGGGAACTTAACATTAAAAAACCCAAGGCTTATTATCGAAGCATATAAGCCAGTTATCAGTAAGTTAAAAGAGCTCTGCGCATAATAAATAAATCGTCTAACGTAAAACCCGAACTCACAGGGGTCTGAAGCATGTCCATTTAAAAATAATTCTCAGCCTGCTCTTGCCTACTTCCATGGCTTGAAAATACATCTGGCTATGCGAATAGAGTTTAAACATAATTACTATTTGATTGTCTGTAATTTTCATTGAGACCCTATTGTCAGCATGAAACAAAATACAGATATAAATTCGCGACCACTTATCGCGGAAAAAATAAAATTAACACGGATCACTCGGCTATCAGGGAAACATTTGTGTTTTTGCCGGGATTCAAACCCGGGACCATCAGCTTCACAGGCAGTGTCACTACCAACTAGGCTAAACAGGCCGACAATAATATGCTCCTAAAATATCGAGTAATCTACAGATATTAACTTAAATGCTTGAAACAAACTTGTTTATTTGGTTTCGCGTATTTAAGGTATCGTGTCATCGTTGAAATATTTTATGACAGACGGCTTAGCATACGACTAAGTTATGCTCTAACTATACACAAAAGGGATTGGTGCATCATCCAACAAGATTTGGACGTTTCGTCATTCCAATCGCGTTCCGCATTTGGCTCCGAGCCTAAGAAATATATGTAATCACTTATTGCATGTATTTCTAGATTCAATACACAAATTGATCCGACAAAATATGATCGCTAATACAAATAAACTTACAAAAAAGCGTTACCACCGTAATCTTGCTACCCACATACGACTTTTTTGAAAATAGTATTTCGTCTTCCACCTTCCGTAGCTCAATCGTTTTTACGATAGCATTTGGCATAAATCGGGCGGAGGTGAACGATGTCGTTTCCATTCGACTGACGTATATATACGTCACGTGTATACACGTCACGTACGCAAACAAGTTGCCGTTCGGTGCATGTTGTATTAAATATTGACGTGGCAACGACTTGGTTGATCTGGCTGATTGTTGAACTGAAGCGCGCTGGTGCTCAAGTCTATTTAAGTGTCCTATTCGAAGCGTAATCGAGTTGGTTATATTACTTTTTAAAAATGCATCCCCGATTTACGTGTTTGGGAGGTACTTTATTTTATTAAACTTTTGTTATACGCTTTTGATTTACATAACCGTACTAAATTACAAATCCCTAGTAGTAACGGTTACTGCCGGTTAAGCCGCGGACAGACGGACGGACGGACATGGCGAAACTATAAAGGGTTCGTTGGTTACCACGGAACCCTATAAAGCGATTGTCACTCGACCTCCCAACCCGGAGGAACCCCTTGTTGGGATTAGACTGGTTCTGGTTCACGAGGGATCCCATCGCTAAATAGGTGCCAAATTGTACTTCGCGCTTCTTAAGGATAGAAAATCAAAATCAACAAAATTATTCTACAAATAGGCCACAAGGGCACTTTTACAAGTGGAATTATAATGAAACTTGGTTATACAATTAAAAACTGACAGTAATAATAATGATTTCAAAACTACAATGATTATATATTTTAAGGTACTATATAAAATTTATTTCATACCTCAGAGATGTATATATGTTCTCTGAGCGTCCAAATATAATTAATAATTATTTTTATTAAGTTCTTAGGGATGTACATGGTTTCTAAGCGTCAATTTTAAAAAAAGTGTAGAAAATAGCACTATTTTAATATCGTTAGAGATGTATAAGGTCTCGCGTCAATAACAATACTCGTAAAACTAATCCAGAACAGGATGATGTCTCTTGTTAATCCACAATAAAATAACACTAAAATTAAGGTATTTAATATGCCCTTGCAAGCATGAACACACCGGACTCCACAAACTGCGAAATCCCTAAGATAATATTTACAACATAATCCTTAAATTGTAACGAACGAAATAAGCAGTCGTATTCTGTGTTATCACAATCGAAACACGGCAGTTCGACGCGCCTCAGGCATTAACATATCAATGCATGTAAATTCTTACATTCATACATGCGACCACGTGCCCGGGGGACGTGACTCGTCTGCAAATCGATTTAGAATCGATTTGCCGATGCTGGAATAAGGACGTATGAGGATTGAATAGAGAGTGATTCCGGGAATGAATTTGATGGATTAATTCGCGTTTTCTGGAGGCTTTTAAGCCATGTTGTATAAAAGTGCGAGCTTATGTACGGCCATGTAAATATTTGGTACAGCCCAATAATCTGCATCCAAAGTACCTGACTCAGTGGGGTGTGCATTATATAGCCGTCCATTATTAATCTAAGACAGGGGTCGGCACCCTTTTAGCGCCAACCAACTTGCTCTTTGGCAATAATTTGACATCATTTCTGTTCGGGCCGAGAATACGCGGCCCAATAATCCGTGTACCAAAAATAAATAACGCACAATATCAAACTTGTTATTTATTTATGTCTTGCGATGTTTCTTGTCTTTCTCAGTCTTCATGCAAACATGTATTGTAATTATTATCATGAAATAAATGAATCTGAATCAGCTATTTGAAAAGCTAGTAGCAAATATGTATCAGTTAAGTATCGTTTATCTTGTGTAGTTTAGGAGTTGCTATGTCTACCTTGTGTCTCCATTATCAGATCAGCTCGGTAGTGCCATAATATTCCATTGTCACAGAACTTACATAAGTATGCCCAGCTCAAACGGATACCGGCAAGTGACTAAAAAAATATTGCAGACTAGCATTTGCCCGCGGCTTCGCCCGCGTTTTAAGCGAAATTTTTAACCGTCTACAAAAAACAGGGTCGTATGTTTGTCCACGATTATCTCGCGTTTGGCTGAACCGATTTAGATGCGGTCTCCAGAAAAGTAGTTGTTACATTCTGGGGTTTCGCTATACGAAGTTTGGTGATTGTGATTCATTAACAGATGAACAGATAAAAAGTCAGTATACATTCTGAGAACCGACAAATTGTTGAATTTCATTTGATTTTGGCAAAAATAACGATCGAAAACTATTATCATACATTTCCGAGAGGCCGAAGGGGAAAGGGCCGATGAAATAAAAGCATGTCTTAAATGGCTCTTAGTAAAAGTATCTGTGTACTACAGTAACACCAATAGGTCTGTAAACGACCTAACAGCGCGCAGCGGCCATAAACTCTGGTCCTTTGAAGTACAGAAATACGGCTAATTCAATATCATGTGTAACATTTATTTTTCCTAAAATTAAATTTATTAGGTAGGTTTTGCCAGTTACCATTGGAGCATCCAAAAAGAAAATTTGGCCTCACTTCCATTCGCACTCCTTACTGTCAGTCCGTCTGTTACAACCAAGTTGCTTTTACTGGACCTATTGAATTGCAATTTGGCACAAACTATCAAGAATTTAGAGCGCTCGTGGCCCAACGGCACCCGCCTACCGCGTGCGGTGTGCGAGGTTAAGCAATGTGGGCGCAGGTCAGTTCTTGGATGGGTGACCGCTTTGAGTGGTTACTAACTGACTCTCTTGCTTTGGAAGGCACGCTAAGCCGTTGATCCCGGCTGCTGTCTACGACAGCAGTCGTTAAGCCAAGCTAGAGGCCTTCGGGCGGCTTGAGAACTTCTAAGAGTCAAGTTGACAAAAAACCACTCACTTGACAAAGGCGGGTCGAAGTTGCACCACGTCCGTAGGGAGTACCCACCGTTACCCTATACGTGACCCCTGGGTGGTGCTAAAAGTGCAACAAAAACTGGCAACCGTACTAGTCTTCTCGAAAATCTCACGGTTCGTAAATAAATGCCATACGATTAAAAAAGAATTGAAGGTTGATTTAAATGGAAACAATATCGAAACTTCTATGTCGTTTTTAAAAGCAAATCCATAGATACCCCCCACGCCTATATAGTAACATTAAACTTTTTTGCATATAGGTATGAATGGAGTGCCAAATTTTACCTCAGATTCGCATTAAGAGACCTCTCGGATGCTCAGATATCGATTTTGAACGAAATCGGGACGAAATCTATGTCGTTTATAAAAGCCAATCCATAGACACCCCACACGCCTATAAAACACGTATGTAACATTAAACTTTTATTTTACAATCCCTGGCATGTATTGAGTGCCAAATTTTACCTCAGATTCGTATTAAGAGACCTCTCGGACGCTCAGATATCGATTTTGAACAAAATCGGGACGAAAAAAAATAAAATGAATATGGCCGCCACTTTTACAAATTTTACCTCGGATTCGTATGTAGAGACCTCTCGGACACTCAGATATCGATTTTGAACGAAATCGGGACGGAAATGAAGAAAATCAACATGGTCGCCACTGCTTCCGAATTTTACCTTAAATTCATATTAAAGGACCTCTCGGACACTCAGATATCGATTTTGAACGAAATCGGGTTGCAAATAAAGAAACTCAATATGGCTTCCACTTTTTCCAAATTTTCCCTCGGATTCGTATTAAGAATTCTCTCGGACGCTCAGATATCGATTTTGAGCGAAATCGTGACGGAAATGATAAAAAGTGAATATGGCCGCCAAGTTTTCTAAACTTTACCTCGTATTCGTATTAGAGACCTCTCGGACGCTCAGATATCGATTATGAACGAAATTGGGACGAAAAAAAAAGAAATCAATATGGCCGCCACTTTTACAAATTTTACCTTGGATTCGTATTTAGAGACCTCTCGGACACTCAAATATCGAATTTGAACGAAATCGGGACGGAAATGAAGAAAATCAATATGGTCGGCACTTTTTCCAAATTTTACCTCAAATTCGTATTAGGGGACCTCTCGGACACTCAGATATCGATTTTGAACGAAATCGGGTTGCAAATAAAGAAATTCAATAAGGCTCCCACTTTTTAAAAATTTTACCTCGGATTAATATAAAGAATTCTCTCGGACGCTCAGATATCGATTTTGAACGAAATCGTGACGGAAATGATAAAAATGAATATGGCCGCCACTTTTTCTAAATTTTACCTCGGATTCGTATTAGAGACCTCTCGGACGCTCAGATATCGATTTTGAACGAAATCGGGACGAAAAAAAAAACAAAATGGCTGCCACTTTCACAAATTTTACCTCGGATTAGTATTAAGAGACCTCTCGGACACTCAGACATCGATTTTGAACGAAATCGGGACGAAAATGAAGAAAATCAATATGGCCGTCACTTTCACAAATTTTACCTCGGATTCGTATTAAGAGACCTCTCGGACGCGCAGATATCAATTTTGATAGAAATCGGGACGAAAAAAAAAGAAAATCAATGACTGCGACTTTTTCCACATTTTACCTCGGAGTCGTATTAGGGACCTCTCGGACGCTCAGATATCGATTTTGAACGAAATCAAGACGAAAAAAAAAGAAAATCAATATGGCCGCCACTTTCACAAATTTTACCTCGGATTCGTATTAAGAGACCTCTCGGACGCTCAGATATCGATTTCGATCGAAATCGGGACGAAAAAAAGCTGTGCGTTGATATGTCAGTCAGTCAGTCAGTCAGTCAGTCAGTCAGTCAGTCAGTTTCTTCTTTTATATATTTAGATTTTGATGACAAGGAAACTTACATACTTACATATTTAAATAAAAAGATTGTAGAAGACGGAAAGATTGTCCTATTCTGAGAGAGATCATTCCACAATCGGAGTGTCCGAGGGAGGAAATTTTTCGAACCATTTAAGTTTTAAGGCGTGAGGAATTGAGGAAAGTGTGAGGAGGTGGAGAATTCTGCCAAAGCAGACCTTTGAATCCTTAAGAAAATAACCGGAACAACACTAGGAGGAGTGATAGAAGCGATTTTTCAAAATAGCCATAAATCATGTACATTCAGGTGCAGAGAAACCTGACCACCACCACCATATCAGCCCTAGGACGTCCACTGCTGGACATAGGCCTCCCCCAATTTCACGGGGTAAATGCCATAATCGCCACGCTTGGCATGCGGGTTGGCGATCGCAGTATCTCCACCGCACTCAAGGAATGCTGCTGCCCATTCCCCGGTGGTCTTGGTCGTAGTTTTAGGACATACCCGGGTCCACCGGGGAGAAACCTGACACCCTGTCGTAATATGCTATTAAAATTTCCTAGAAACCTTACTTACATACTGAGAAAAAAAACCATCTATGTATATGGAAAAACATCCAAACAAATTTTGGTTTATTGGGTAGGTAAAGTAAGGTTTGATGAAGCTTAACTTCACCTACAAATGTTGCAGCATTTTATACGCTACCAACGTCGTCATACATAGCATTCAATTGTACCTGTACCCTCCAACTCAAGCGTACTACTCAACCAACCGTTGAGAGCGCCATATCGTTTGACTCGCACATAATGATGTAAATTCTTTGTGTAAATGTTCAAAAAGGTAGATATTGTGCAAATGTTCAAGTACTGTTGAACTCTAATGCCTAAGTGCGTCTAAAAGGACAAGCTTCAGGCAGCCATTGAGAAGAATAAGAACAGTTATTTGTGTAGTGGTGGTTATTGTATTGAGCGTAAATGCTTACATAAGATGTTGTTTTTTACGCAATCTTACACATATCAACCGTGTGAGTGGAAATATACTGGTGGGCCGTTAAAATTAAGGCTCAGTCACACCATGCGTAAGCGTAGACGTATACGTGCACGAGCGTGTTTCACTGCGTTGTAAAGTATGAATCCTTATAAGATATGTCACACCAGTTGCGTGAATTACACCGTGCACACGTCACGCAAGCAGTGTGACATATGCTATGAGTTTTCATACATGACAAAATCCAGTGACGATGTATGAAACCTCATATGATCTGGATGGGTCTTATGATGGCTTTTATTCTAACATGAAAGCTGAGTTGATCTGTTAATGGTCGCGGGGGTCTGCTGGAAGCAGGTGGCGCAGTACCAGTCATTGTGGCACACTGGGGGAGGCCTATGTTGAGCAGTGGACGAAAGGGGTTGCCGGCCAAGCAGAAATAGACAACTTAAAAATCAAAGTATTATTTTTAATACGCATAGGGGCAGATTGTCATGATGCCTGTGCCACAAATTTATGTGGAATGGAAATTAAAAAAGAGGATTTTGCCGGCTTAGTTCTGCAAGATTTGTATGATTTTCCATTAACGACCTCTTGTCCTAGCTGTACCTGAAACGTTATACTTCGCAGCCTATTATAAGGAACATAACATCAATATTTCATAGCATTTTTGAGAAAAAAATATTTTTAATCAGGGTCCGATCCCCCGGTGTTGTGGCTTATATAGTGAGCAGCATAATGGACGGGTTGATTTTTTCTCCGGTCTACCCTTTACATTTTTATAAGCTTGTGTGGGGTGGTTATATGTTGCGTACCCGTATCTCCGTTGACAAGTTGCTGGGACGTCAGTTTCTGCCGCAAACATAGCCGGTGCAACCCGCGTCAGATCGTCGGCAATAAAGGTAAATAAATAAATGTTGCCTTAGACCAGGGGTTCCCAAACTTTTTTTTCTCATAGACCACTTTAAAAAACTTGCTGGTTCTGGTGGACCCCCTACTCTACAGCCTACACCATATTCCCAAAAAATTACAAAAATGTGACTATTACCTAACTCTGGTGACGATATAACTATGAAATAGTATAGTATATTATATGTACACCTAGGGAGATAATATAAACTATATAAAGAAAGGCCGAGATCGCAGATATTTACGGCCCGAGCTGCAAGCGAAGGACGCAAATGTGCGATCAAGGATTTCTTTATTATCTCCCGTGTTGTACGAGGCTTGCACTGAAAGTGGCGGGAATCGAATACTTATTAATTTATTTTTAACATGTATTATACCTTTTTATAATCTCTGAAGTTTCCTTATCTCAACACACTGGCCACTTAGAAAAAAAAAAGTATGGTTGGGTTTCAATTGTTTATTGAAGTCGTCGAGTCACTGCTTAAAATGGAATTGTGCCGTGAAAATTTCAGAGCTATGATTTATTATGACTTTAAAAGTGGACTAACACAAAAACAATGTGAAGAGCGGATGGTTGCTGCTTTTAATATTGAAGCTCCTTCAAAGACTACAATATACAGGTGGTATTCAGAATTTCAACGTGGCCGTGTATCCCTCACCGACGAAGTGCGTGAAGGTCGACCAAAATCGGCAGTCACGCAAGAAAACGTCGATGTTGTGCGTCATCTGATAAATGAAGACCGACATGTGACATATCGGGAAATTCAAGAGCACCTGGGTATTGGAATGAGTCAAATACAAATTATTTTAAAAGAAGAATTAGGCGTGAAAAAGTTATTTTCCCGTTGGATACCTCACCTATTGTCTGACGAGCAGAAAATAGTCCGTGTCAATTGGTGCCGCAAAACTTTGAAAAGATTTAACAAGGGACGCTCAAATGCTGTTTTTAGCATAGTATCAGGTGACGAGTCGTGGATATACGCTTATGAGCCTGAAACTAAAAACCAATCCCGAGTATGGGTCTTCGAAGACGAGCTCAAACCCACAAAAGTTGTTCGTTCTCGCAGTACGGCTAAGAAGATGGTGGCTACGTTTATCTCTAAATCTGGTCACGTAGCTACTGTGGCTCTTGAGGATCGTAGAACAGTCAATGCTTATTGGTACACCACTATTTGTTTGCCGAACGTCTTTGCTGAACTCCGAAAAACAAACCCTAGTCGTCGCATCATCCTTCACCACGACAACGCCAGCCCACACACCGCTCGGACAACAACTGAGTACCTGGACGGTGAAAAAGTCGAAATATTGGACCACCCTCCATATAGCCCTGACTTAAGTCCCAACGACTTTTTTACATTCCCCAGAATCAAGGACAAACTGCGTGGTCAGCGGTTTCAGACGCCAGAAGAAGCAGTGGAGGCCTATAAAATAGCCATTTTGTCGACCCCTACTTCAGAGTTCAAAAAGTGCTTTATGGACTGGTTTGAACGCATGCATAAGTGCATGAAATACAAAGGAGAATATTTTGAAAAACAATAAAAATAAATAAACTCACTTATACTGCATATTTTCTTCTATTCCCGAAACTTTCAGTTTTACCCTCGTATACATCATTTTATGTCAACATTTGGCGAAAAAGCGGCTATTTCCGCACATGTATCGGGCGAAAAAATCCACTTTTAGCCAGGTGTGACATAAATGTTCTTTACAGGTTTAGAAAAAAAAGTGAAAAATGATTGGTTAATATGCTGTCAATAATAAATACTTTACTTTTTTGACATCTACTCACAACCTATCTATTCCAGCATCAAATAAAATAAAATCAATCAAATCTAAATCTCGGAGTGGTGAAATAAAATTAAATATAGTATATTTTGCTTGTGTTGTGTTTATTCGAGTACTTTATAATATTTATGATGATAATAACAGTCGTAAAATAATTAAAATTAAACATTGTTACGTAACTTCTAAGTACAATGACACTCAAAATTAATGGGAGGGATGAGCTTGATGAATTGACAACAAATTGTCAATATTTGGGTTCAGTTTTGTCAGGAATAATCGCAAATCTCCTCGTTCTGTGATATTCAGTCTGTTCCTATTTTTCGTTAAAAGGTTTGTAACGGTGCTGAAACTTTTTTCCACAAGATATGACGAGGGAAATGATATCAAAAGCTTTCTCGCAATTTTCCACAGTCCAGGATATTTTTCGGGTATTTCTGCTTGCAGCCAAAAAGTTTGATACCCTTTTTTATATTTCACCTTCAGCTCCTCATTAGTGCTAAGCTCAAGCAGCTCCTCTTGCAATATCACGTTCTCCACTTCCATTTCATCAAATGGATTTATAATCCATGGTGGTATTTCCATCGTGAGAATGTCTTCAAATCTGGTTTTGAAATCATCATGCAGGGCAATCAAATGTTGAACATATGTCTGAATATCATCATCCTCGCATTCTACCTGTGACAAGCTTGAGAATTGGGAAAATTCGCGTCGACTAATGTTTTGCTTCATTAACTACAATTTTCCAAGAAAAGCGGAAATCACACTCTTTGTTTTAATTAAATTGAGGTTGTCCCCTTGCAGTTTTAAGTTAATATCATTAAACTTTTTGAACAAATCTGTCAAATACGCGATATCTGCTTTGAACTTGATCAGGTTTTCTTTTAAATCTGGAGCTTTACTATCCAGAAACTCCAAGACAGACTCAAAAAGTGAGTAAAATCTTGTTAAACATGCACCTTTCGACAACCAGCGTACTTCAGTGTGTAAGAGCAATCGTCGGAAGTCTTCATCATTTTCATCGCACAATTGGGCAAATAAACGCGTATTCAAAGCATTGCTTTTTATTTTATTAACCGCGTTAATCACAAATTGGAGCGATTGGTGCAGTCTAGCACTCAAATTTTTTGCTACTAAGTGTTGTCGGTGGATGACACAGTGAATTGCAGTTAAATCTGGTATCATTTTTTTTAGATGGCTTATGAACCCACGATATTTCCCGACCATTGCAGGAGCTCCATCTGTTGCCGCCGATGTAACGTTTGTGAACGGAATTGATTTTTCTTTTAAAAAATCGCTCAGGATGTTAAATATCGATTCACCTTTAGTGTCAGTCTTCAAAGTTTTGGCGAATAATAGCTCTTCATGAATTTCTTCGTCCATAACAAATCGCACAAATGCTAATAATAATGCCTCATTATCAGGTAAAGTTGACTCGTCCAGTTGAATAGAAAAATGAGTTGTTTGCAGATAATTACACAAGAAATACTTACTTTTCCGACACGATTCTGGCAACCAGGAACAGCTATTCACTTTACTTTTGTAGTCGAAATCCGGAAACAAATGAGTAACGTTTGTTCTTAGCATTCGTATTTATTGGTGAAGAATCAAACAAGTGCATACAAGCACAGCACATTACCGTAAGTCATAGGTATTTCGTCCCTTTGCACGTCCGAACAAGCGTTTTGGTCGGCGCCGGCGATAGCGACGCGACGGTGCTTCGCAAGCCTAGACTTGTTCGTTTGTCCAACAGCTCGTTCGCGATATGTTGCAGACTTGCAGTCGACAAGTTTTGGAGCCGAAAGTTGTAATTTTAATAATATAGTATTATAGTATAGGTAGTTTGATTCACCGAAATATTTATCACGGAGGAACGCAATATTTTTATTATATATTTATCAGTCCTCCAGGCTATAAAAATAATACAAAAATCATTATCTGTTTCGTTATTTACCATCGAAGTCAGATAAATTTTCGTGGACCCCCACGTACAAACTGTGAACCCCTATTTTTTGCCACTCCAGCGTAGACCCCTGTCACATCGTTCGTGGACCCCTGGGGGTCCACCTGGACCACTTTGGGAACCCCTGCCTTAGACCCGTAAACAAATCTTTTAAGTACATATTCTACAGCTACAGTAAATAATGTTTTTATTGAGATAACATAAGATAGGACCCAACATCTCATGTATGTATTACTGCTACAGATGTCACTTTGTACAAGTCCAATTGCAATGCTACAGCGACGGGGCGGGCGCCATTTTGATATATTGCGAACAAGTGAGCTCGTTGCTTGGGACATGAGCTCGCGACTGTACAACAAATGGATTATATATGTACATATATACACAAGTTTCTAGAGAGGTAGGGTACAGCCGAACGTCATTACAACGAATATTCATTTTTAAGAGAAACAACAGCAATAAAACTAAGTAACAACATGAATATTAATAGGGGATTATAGGAACTCACAGATCGCGCTAGAATATTATATTTAAACAAAGTACGTACTCGAACACAGTTTCCGGGTCATTCCTGGTGCAACGTCTGTCCATCGCGATTCAGCGCGTCAACGCGGCGAGCGTGATGGGCACCTTTCCGCCGGGGGTGGCGTGGAGCGGGCTTTTTGACTAAGTTAATAATTTATTATTAACCCATATTGTGTAATGTAATGTCACAAATATAAAAATAAACAAAAACATGAGAATGAAACATGTTGTCGTGTTAATTATTATTTTCACCTGATGTCGAGTAAAATTTATATTAGACATTAGCTACCACCTGCGTCTTTATCCACGTAGTTGGTATAAAAAAACGGAAGTTTAATATGTATTTAAAAAAAATGGTTCAAAATAAGCCACTACCTAGAAGTGTTGCATATCGTTTTCTAATACGCAAAGAAGCCTCTCTTGTACGGAGAATAGATAGATACATCTACACCAACAGTATTTATATGTTCGTTTCGAATCATATTTAACAAACAAAGCTATAAAATTGGAAGCGAACGAGCCAGCACTAAAAGCTAACTGCTTAAGTTTCAGACAAATCTAGATCCATCGTCTTAAGTCATTTTTATTTGACAGGCGAATAAAGAGCTAATTACCAATATTAGAGATTCTAGATTCGCGTAAATATTTGCGACCTTTGCCTGTTTGATACTAAGGTACAGTATTCTTGGAAAGTCTAATTTAGCAATGAAACTTGAGTTTAACGATCGTCTAGCTAATCAGATTGAAAATATTATATAGTTAAATACTTTTAGCTAATCAGACTAAAAATATTTAAATTTTCGTTGCCAAATGTAGGACAGGTTGAGACAGTCATAACTTTAAATAGAGAAAAACTGGACCTTGTCGAAAACTCGCTTTTTTGGGGCTCACATTGGATTGTAAGCTACAATGGGCCCATCACATATCTGCTTTGGCTAATAGGCTGAGTTCTGCCGCGTACGCTGTAAGAAGAATTAGAAAATTCACTGACGTGGAGACAGCTCGCCTAGCTTACTTTAGTTATTTTTACAGCATCATGTCATATGGCATATTGATCTGGGGAAAGGCAGCTTATATAAAAACTATCTTATTATAAAATCCGAGCTGGATTGCTCTCTTCTGAAGGACGAGAAGAGAGCAATCCGAGCTATTTATAATTTGGGTTCTCGTGAATCGTTGAGAGAACGTTTTAAGGACATAGGTATCCTCACAGTAGCTTCACAATATGTACTGGATGTGATTATGCATACACACAAAAATATAAAGTCCTCTAGGAAGCAGTCTGATATTCGTAATAGAAATACACGAAACAGGTACAAGTTAGATGTCCCGACATTTCGTTTGCAGAAAGTGAAAAAACATTTTTGGGTAACTGCATAAGGTTTTATAACAAAGTACCCAAAGATGCATGGGAACTTCCTTATATTTCATTCAAAGAATATATAAAAACATACCTTTTGAACCAAGGATATTACAAGATCGAAGAATTTATGGTAGACAAAAGAACATGGCCAAGCGTTCGATCTCCAAAGCCGTCGTAACTTTGCAAGCAGTGTCCCGGAGACCAATGTTTGCTGCTTGTGGCGCTGCCGCTACTGCTTGTTTCAGTGTAATATGTTTTTGTTTATTTTTATTACATTTTTTTCATCTTATATAATTGTACTCGTATATTTGACATATTGGTTATATACACGTTATGTATACCGTAGCATTAGCTCAAAGACTGCTAGCTTAACAGTCTCCTGACTCTAAATTGTTATTTCTGATATCCACTTTTTTATTTTGACCTTTAGGGACCTTTTACATCTCTAAAACCTAATGTTTTGGCTAGGGGACTCTTTACACCTCCGCTTTTATCTATAATATTTTTTAACATACAGACTCTTTACATCCCTGTATTTTGGGATAAGTTCATCGAAAGTGTGCCCAGGTATTTATTTGTAGATTTATACTGCTTTGTATTCATGACACTAAATGATTTGAATTGAACTGTAATTTTATATTTAACTATACAATGTATACTGTTTTGAAAAAATGACACCTCGCCGAGTTTCTTACGCCGGTTCTTCTCGTGGCAGAGGTTTATTTTTCCGAACCGGTGGTAGTTTATTGACGTTCATAGGTGCATGTAATACCTATGCCTAATTTGAAGTTTAAAAAAAAAACTTACCCCCTTATTCATAAAACTTAACAAACCTCTGTTAACTAAAATTGCTTTTGTCCCTTTCTCACAAACATAAGTGTCAAAGTGACAGATAAGGATAAACCAACTTTAGAGGCTTGTTAACTAATATAGGCTTGATGGACATTTATGAATAAAGGGGTATATCTTTGTTCTTTAGATCAGTACCGTTATAAAATGAATAATGAAATAAATACAACTAACTATATATTTCATATATCATAACTTTTGACCTGTAATGTGTTATTACCAATAAATAATGTCTATGTCTATGTATAATTGGAGTTAAACCGGCGTCCAAAGTGCATCCTCAATTCAAGATTTAAATACAGTAATGTAATACCTGTCACTGTAATCACAGTACAGGTTTATGGTTGACAACTTTTATTACCATTATTTTCGATGATACGTAAATGCGCACTTTGAATTATTTACATAAACACTTACAAACTCTGCTCTGTGAACTTTATACGTGGCGATTTATTTTTTAATATCAAAATTTTCATTAACTGACTCGAAAAAAATCTATACAAACGTCAACCTCCTAGCGTTATTCCCAGTACAGTTGCATCCTACAGGATGCCTGGGGTCCGCTACCTAATCCCAGTGATTGGCGTAGGCACTAGTTTTTACGGAAGCGACTGCCATCTGACCTTTCAACTCGAGGGGGAGACTAGACTTTATTGGGATTAGGCTTGTCAAGTGAGTGGGCAACTTGACTGTTAGGAGATCTCAAGCCGCCCGAAGGCCTCTAACTTGGCTTAAAGACTGCTATCATAGACAGCATCTGGGATCAACGGCTTAAAGTGCATTCCAAAGCACTGGAACACTCAGTTAGTAAACACATAAAGCGGTCACCTATCCAAGGACTGACCTCGCCCGACACTGCTTAACCTCGCATACCGCACGCGGTACGCGGGCGCCGCTGGGCCCCGAGCGCTCCTAAAAAATAAAAAAATCTATACAATATATTCTTTTTTATAATTATCGAACGTGATCAGTATCACAAAATTTTACGAGGGTTGTATATAACTACTACTAAGAAATTGTACAAAGTACTTTTTAAGTAAGATATAAATAAATAAATAAATATTGGGGGACAATCTTACACAAATCGACCTAGTCCCAAACTAAGCAAAGCTTGTACTATGGGTACTAGACGACGATATACATACTTATATAGATAAATACATACTTAAATACATAGTAAACATCCAAGACCCAAGAACAAATATCCGTGAAAAATGCACAAATAAATGCCTTGGCCGGGATTCGAACCCGGGACCTCTAGCTTCGGAGGCAGGATCACTACCAACTAGGCTAAACAGGTCGTCACATCATTCTTGGCAGAAAGTTCCTCTAAAATCTAAATCCATATCGTACACGACAATCCCGGTTCCAGGGTGTGAGGATGAATGCCCTACCGTGGTGTGCAGTGCGGTACGAAGCCAGACACCATAACAAACAATTTTTCATAAAACAACCTATTGTATGTATAAGTATATAGTAAGTAACCTTTTGAACGCCACAGCCATCCACCCGTAACAGCCAATGAAAAGGCTCACATTCCAACGTCACCAATATGTGACCATTATGTGCTAAATTGTTATTTCTGTGGTAGAGCGCGTCACTTCATTCATAGGTGTGGTGGTTTAAAGGTTAAAACAACGACACTTATAAATCCACCATTTTGCATTAAAGATAGCAGCTGGGAGTCACCTTCATGCTAACCAGTTTCCCTACATCCAATTATTTAAAAGGACATAACAGTATATGAATCTCATACATAGTTAAGTCTTTCTTCTTCTGAGTTCACACGTCATTAGCATTTGAAAGGAAAGTACGGAAATCAATAAGTTGTAGATGGTAAACAGCTGATTTATTCGTAGACGCGCTACGGCTCGTAGATGCACTACGCGGCTACGGCGTAGCTTGGAATTAGTTTGTGTTAGAGATTTACATAGATTGTGAGAGGTTTTTAAGTAGCGGGGGGCGCTTCGATACACGCCCCGTGTAAGAGACACCTTTATGTCTTCCACGCACGAGATGCAATAGTCTTCGGGAAGGACTTGGTTGGACCACCACCCACACCACCATATCAGCCAAAGAACGTTCACTGCTGGACATAGGCCTCCCCCAAATTCACGAAAGGTATATGCTATAATCGCCACGCTTGGCATGCGGGTTGGCGATCGCAGTATCTCCACCGCACTCCAGGGATGCTGCTGCCCATCCCCCGGTGGTCTCGGTCGTAGTTTTAAGACATACCTTGGACACATTTCGATAAATATATATTTTTATCAAGTCTTATTCATATTTCCTCGTATATGATTTTAGATTAGATTTAATACCATCAGATTTACTTATTATTATGTTGTTTAGTTGGGTAGACTCAAGTAAAATATGAAAAATATAACAGAACTATTTTAACATCAAAGAAATTATACAGAAAAAGAATGACATAGTCGATAGAGTCGGACTCGCGCACGAAGGGTTTTGGACCATTATCTATAAAAACGGCATAAAAACCACATTAATTGTATGGGAGCCCCTTTAAAAAAATGATTTTGTTTTATAGTATTCGTTGTTATAGCGGTAACAGAAATACATCATCTGCGAAAATTTCAACTGTATAATTATCACGGTTTATGAGATACAGCCTGGTGATATACGGACAGACAGATGAACGGACAGCGGAGTCTTAGTAATAGGGTGCCGTTTTATCCTTTAAGTACGGAACCCGTAAAAATCAGTCCTTACCATTTTATTTCTCAGTGTTCCAAAGAACTCGCATTTCCCAAAGCACGTTCTTAATCTCAATTGTTTTTTTCTACAGTTCATTCATTCCACATCATAAATGTCCTGTATTTTGTTTCCGAGTCGTGTTCGATGCAAAGCATTTATAATACATACTTCCTAACCTGATCAGCTTGCGCCACAGATAACCCACGATATAACGACGTAAAATTTTATGCCTCAAATTTATGGGATTAATAAACGATTCCGGCTTACGATTATCGCTGAAGTCGTGCCCCTACACGTATTCGGGGGAAATAAATTTGCCAATATGGTTCCTAGTGGTGGCTGAAGGTGAAATATTATTGTCATAAGGCAAGGAAAGGTATTTTACAGTCGCGGGTGATATTAAAATTTGACCGAATGGAGTAAGTATGTAATTAATAGATACGATTCGAACAATCGTTTTTCTCAACACATTTTTTTTACTCTGCATAGGTTTGCGCTTGACCGCTAATCACCTGATGGTAAGCGATGTTGTGTTGAAACTTGGAGCGCGCTTGCCTAGTTAAATCCGGTTCACTCTCGTCTTGAAGACCGTTAGGTTGTAGTTCACAGGCAACAAGGTTTCTGGCAAGGAGTTCTAGAGCTTGGCTAATTTCACAATGAAAGTGGAAGCGAAACGCCTCGTGCGAGTTTTTTGGAACTGCCACTGTAAAACGATGTTGCCTCACCGTATCTCGTCTGATCATAGAAGGGGGGCGGGGTACATAAACACAAGTTAGAAGAAAGAAAGCAAAATACTTTATTGTACGCACGATGGTTAATAAATACATATAGAAGAGATAAGACATGGAAAGCAAAGCAAACTTATCCCTGCAAGGGATCTATTCCAGTTAACCTTTGAGAAATTGATTGGAGAACAAACACCAATGTATAACTACATAAACATTAATAAACACCTGGCCCCCAGACTTAAGGGCTCCTTAACAGGCCTTTAAAACGTTATGAAAATATACGAAAGAAACGATATTTCTTATCATAACAAAATGAAAATCATATCCTTTTATGATAATGTTATAATAACGTTAAAATATCGTTTATGATGGTGGCGGTGGCGGTGGCGACAATGACGAGCTCGAGTATGACGTATGTACATATCACAGCGCACGTAAGAGCGAGACTGTGTGCGAGACAGAGATAGCCGATAACGTTATTATAGCGCTTCACAACATATCTATAAATGCGGGCCAAATATCGTTTTTAGTAAAGCGTTTTATTGACAAAGTAGCGTTATGAATCATAATGATATGTGAAAATAAGTTCCCGAGAATAATTTTAGAAGTTTCCCGAGAGTAATTTACTACTGAATTTTTTACTTGGCTAGTAGACTTACCGTGTCTACATATTTTTATCATCACCATCATCAAACAAACTTGTTTACGTTCTCATTTTAAAACGCCATGCTAGAATAACATGAAACTTTGTATACACAATGGTATACACTGTTGCTAGAAATTGTAAAGGAAAAAAAATACAGCGGTTTTTTGAGTTTTTTACGGCTTGTATGAAAACCTTAATAATCGCTGTATTTTTTCTCCATTATAATTTCAAGCAACAGAAACTAATTTCCGTCCTAGATATGCCGAATGCCATTGTGTATACAAAGTTACATGTTATTCTAGCATGGCGTTTTAAAATGATAGCGTAAATACGTTTATATGGAGAACTGAACGTACTGCGAACTCTTAAGAGCTATGCTCTTGTCGGTGCAACGCAAAGTTGGCTCTCCATTTGCTTCGGTCCCAGGCCTCCTCCTGATACGACATGACATTAACATTCTTATATTTTTACCGTATATTGACTTTCGTGAATGTGATAATGTTGTCACTATTATCATAAGTTAAAGTTGAAATTGGAGCTACAAATCGGCGCTCTTCCAAATTTGCTCCGTTTTAAATCCACCGGGTGAAACCCGTTCATTTGGTAGGCGTGTCTATGAATATACATCCAACACGTATAGGTCTTTTGGAGAATAAGTTATATTATTGTAATTATTTTATTTTAGTCATGCAGCTCTCACTGATACGTCTAAAAATGATTCACTTAGCACAGGTTCACACTGCTTAGATCATAGATTGTCAAATTTGTTTTTAAAATGGCTAATACTTGTGGCGTTCACTACCTTCTGAGGGTAGCTTGTTCCATGCATTTACTATTCAACTACAAATGATACTTATTTAAAGTAATAACAATATTCCAAATTTAAAAATACTTTATTTCTAACCAACCACACTCATTGCCCAAGTAATTAATAACCCGAAACAAAAGCGAGGATTTACGCCGAAACTTTGACACCGCAATACAAAACTCAAACTCTGCATAAAGTTGGCATAAAAACCGTTAATCCTGCCAAGTTGAAAAGTAAACAGCCTTGTTCTGGCCGGCAATAAAGAATTCTCACCGTAAAACACCCGGGTTATTAGGTCATTACTTGAAAACGCAACAAAATGGTGCGTTAAAAATGTAGGGCTAAAAACTCTTTATGAAGTCAAAGATCAAAATGTTTTAGTGGAACTAAATTGTTCTTGTTTTATCTATTAATTTTTGCGATAAACGAGCGCTGGAACTAAGTAATAAGTTCACAGACTTGTATTTTTCCGAAGTACTTAAAAACGAGTACTTAGCTTATTGCTCTTCACCGTATCTATGCTAGTTAAGAGGATGCCTCAGTTCTGTAAACCACGACCTCGTTTATCTAGTAAGAATGGTGGTGTAAAGATCGTTTTATTTTTCGTTGTACGTCTTTAATCTTTTTTTGTTTCTGCAAACCTATTCTGGAACGTCAAACTTTAATACTCTTATAAAAATTAATGTCTAATTTAACCATAAAACCAGGCTTTTAATGATTCATAATATAAACATCTGCACGCACAAATTATACAGTAAATGTTGAAATCCTAACCTTACTAAAGTCCATCCCTGTCAAACTATAATTAAAACACAGCTTAACCTTCCCATTGTTACCTGTAATCGATTCCCAAAGCATCAAAAGCCGTAAAAATAATACATGCATAAAATCCCAGCTCAGGAAAGGGTGGCATTCAGCCCTTTCAGGCGAAACAAAGTGAATGGTCAAGGGCCAGGCTCTTAAGAACCCCTTTGTGTAGCCCCCGTGATATATGTCGCTGTAAGGTAGGTCTAATAAAAGGGTAGGTTTTGCTAGGGTGATCAAATTCATGGCGGATTTTAGTAAGTTTTGTAATGTTAGGTATGAAATATGGACAGTTGCTTCGTTTTAATGGGCATTATTGTTTTAAGTTAAAGCAGTTTCATTTAGATCTTTGGATACGAGCCCAATTGTTAAAAAAAAGAACATTATGTCACTTGTTTATTGATTTGATTTACAGTTGTATAGAAACAAGCCATATTGAACCGTTAAGTTTAAGGAGAAACTTTGCCTCCTTGCGTGTGTTCTATCGCTTGTATAATGGTTTGTGCTCCGAAGAACTGTTCGACATGATGCCCACGGCCGTTTTCTATCATCGCACTGCTCGCCGTCGGCAGGGTATTCATTCTCACACCTTAGAACCTAAATGGTCGCGTACGGTACGGTTTCAGAGGAACTTGATCCCTCGGACGCTCCGGTTGTGGAATGAGCTCGACCCTGTCGAGGTTTTCCCGAGGAACTACAGTATGTGATTCTTCAATTCTTTTCATGTGTGTGCGACCAGTTGAGATATTAGCATCCACTTTTCAGTCAGCTGGTGATTTATTTATTACCCCTTGAAGATAATAGATTAGCTATAATTCGATTAAGTTTTCATTTTATCAATATTTCAGTTAATCTGACTGGCATAACTGAGATAACGTACCTTTACTTTTTATGACGCTCCGAAGATTTGTTAGATATTTTTCTCCAATTTAATTTTTCCTTGTAGCTATTTTTCTTTGCACTATTTTACAATTGCATTTTGCCTAGTTCGAGTAGTGTTTTTTACAACTATTTCATGTTTTTTCCCGAATTATGCTTTTCCGTGGCGCTTTGACGGCCTGTTTAGCCTAGTTGGTAGTGACTCTGCCTCCGAAGCTAGAGGCCCGGTTTCGAACCCAAGCCAGGGCATTATTTGTGCATTTAGCACGGATATTTGTTCTTGGGTCTTGGATGTTTTCTATGTATTTAAGTATGTATTTATCTATATAAGTTTTTATATCGTCGTCTAGTATCCATAGTACAAGCTTTGCTTAGTTTGGGACTAGGTCGATTTGTTTAAGATTGTCCCCCAATATATTTCTATTTATTTCTTTCTTTTTCAAACTTGGCCGATATTGCAACAGCGTCACATTATTGTTTGGCATTTCTTCATACCTTTTGTACTTTAGTTCTATTATCTGCGCTGTGACAGTGTCAGAAATCATTCCCGTTCATTAAGGATTAAGAAAAACTACAGTTACTTCAACTTAAGTTTTCAAGTTCTGATTTTGTATACGAGAGTGAGATACTTTACGTCTCGTTTCAAATATAGCATTGGGCGTTTTCTATTTAGGTTGTCGTGATTCCTGTGAAGGACATCTCTACCCTAAAAGTTAACTCATAATAAACCATAAACGGCATCATCCTTTCTTTAATCCTATGAGGAAAAAATATACCATACATGCACATAAGCCGTTAACTATATTGATCACAGGAAAGTCAACTTTTGTTAAATGAACCATTTAATTAATATATGTTATTTTCTTGGTTTATGGCCGAATATTAGGCTTTCCTAATGCCATTAACTTGAGTTATCTCCACAGGAACTATATGACATAATTTGTGTATGACCTTTATATTTTGTATAAAAAATTAAGGCCGTTTACTATGATGACAATTTTGTGTCCAGTGATTAGTCACAAAATTCACAAGATGTCTACCACAATGTAAGTGCGGTTGTTGCCCAACTTTTGAAAGTCCAAAACCTTAGTCCGAATACTCCATTTAGCAACATAATTAACACCTCCAAGTTCTCTGTTCAAACTAAATCACAGAAGAAGAAGGCAGTTAATGCCGCGCGTATTCAATGAAGATATGCTGTTTTGTGTGAAAAGTTTACATTGAACACAGAAGAAAAATGTAGTAACTGTCGTATGTATCCTATGAATATAGGCTATTTTATTTAAATACTATGAGACCGTTAATTAATTCTCGTTGTCCTTTGTCCCTGCCGGTGTCATTAATAATGCCATTCATCAAAACTCAACAACAAACCTATTGTATTGGGGTTTAATATGGACGAGAAAGTAGCTGTATCATTGCCGTCCTATGGCTATCGTGGGTTTGTCCGGGTGATAATCGTACGGGTCCACCCTTGGGGGTAACTTTGGCTTACCCATCGTTGGTTGGTTTACCAAGCCAGCAATGAGAAAATATATTTATATTGCATATGCTCAAATCTGTTTAAGGGTTATAATTGGCATATGAATCGCTGCGTATATGTGCCATAGAGACAACATTTTAAATTAAAGGAAAAAAGAAGCCTAAGTTTTCTAAGGTAGATGTCGCTGTAAGCCTTCCTAAGGCGTTGTATGAGGGAATTAGTGAAGGATATCGTGCCTGAACTTCATTGGTTCCGATAGCTCAGTGGCTAGAGCGATTGGCCGCGTATGCCAAATGTCGCTGGTTGGAATCCTGTTTGAAGCACAATTTTTTTTTTTAATTTTTCCCTCTCTAGAGATCTAGGTGGAGTTTGGACGGAAGTTACCTGGAAGTAAACAATTTTTTTTGACCTTGTTTTCTTTTGTGCACAATTGATGGTGAGTAATAAATAATATTTGTATTGTTTTGTTTTGTATTGCGGAGCTTCTCTTTAAGAATCATAGTAAAAATTAATAAAACGGTTCATCGTTAGTGCCATTGAACGTGAGCACGCCTGTATAATGTGCTGATATGCACGGATGACCGGCGCTTTTGTTTGAGAGTGTGCGCGCGTGAACTCGCAAATCACCTGTACAATTTAATTGCCTGAGGGATAAAAGAGCACGTGCACAGTAAACATTTATAGTCCACCCTCTACAGAGAAGCAGTAACAATGTTATGACCAGACACCGATGCAGCAACCATTCTCTCTTACACATTAGAGAGGTAGAGGCAGCCGAATGTCCTCTTGATATCTTTACAGAAGACTGCAGCTACAACAACACTTTACTCTGTAATTATGTGGAAGTAGGAGTATGACCACAAGAGCCCCATGGATGTGCTGTGTGGAGTTGAGAGTGGCGGACCTGCATTTTTCTCTAAGCACGAATTTTAATATAAAAAAACAGCAGCGTGCTGTTATGGAGCTATGGTTACTATTTACTCCTCAGGCGCAGCGACCCGAAATGTGTCTTGGCATCCAATATATGCAAGTATTTTTTTATGCCACTATTTGTTGAACAGTCGCGAATCGCGGCCCCAGTCACCCTGCTATGACAAGCCACATATTTCCATAATTCACCCGGCACGCGCCCGCGGTGCCGACTAGATGACACGTGCATTATGCAACAGCCTGCATTTAACCTGGGTTAGACCGGTACTACCCGGTCACGAATATGCACCTCCCCGGGTGAATATCAGAGCACAAACGCCTAATTATTGCAAAGGCCACCATTAAGAATCTGTAATGGTTTATGACATGTTTGTTATTTTTTCTGTGTCTGCAATCAGTCGTTCTGACTATAAGCAGGTTTTGTGTATTTAGATGATAGCGTTTGGAGCGAGTTTTCTTTGATACACGCTCCTCTTAAATAAGACGTCCCCCTTTCAAGGTTCGCTGCTGTGTTCAAGTATATCATGTCGTTTTAGTCGCTTAGCATAATCTCTGATGGTAAGGTTTACTGCTAGCTGGTTTGGGTGGCTTCTTAGGCGATTTTTGTAGTATTTGGTGCTCTGATCGAACTCCTCTTTCACAGTGTTCATGTTTAGGTACTTGTGGATTTCTGCATTTGTGATGAACCAGGGTGCATTTGATAAGCTTTTTAATATGCAATTCTGAAGGCGCTGGATGATATTCACATTTGAGTTACTAGCTGACCCCCAGATGTTTGGTTATTTAGTGGAAGCTAGTGACCTTAGAATTAATGTTAGAAACGGGATATTTACCACGTATATTATACCTCTTAGCCACCTACCTACCAACTACCGGCTAGCTAGCTAGCGGCTTTTTTACCTACACTGCCGTCAGAAAGTTTAAGACTAAACACAGAATATGCAAATGATCAACATCGATTGATTATTCATTGAACCTTGATTCATCTGTCCGTAGTACTCTCGACCAGTTTGCAAAAGTCCAATCCTTGTGAGAAACAGCCCATTGCAATCTTTTTCCCTTGTTTGGTTTGCGTAATAATTTATGAAAATGATACTAAAAATTGTGTTTGGTCCTAAACTTTTTGACGGTAGTGTAGTATTAGCTAGTGACCTCTTTTAGACGCCTCAGTATACTCGTGCATATGCCATCAAAATATACAGAAGCTTCAACAAAAGTGTTACCATATAAATAAGACGGTTAAAACCCTCTGATATTCACCCCGGAACGCGACGCCAGTATGTAGGCCGCCATAGGGGGATTCTAATTCAATACTTCTTACAGTCTTAGTGTGACTGAAGTATTGAATTAGAGCGAAAATCAGTACGATAAGGACAACTGCAGCTCCTATTAAAAATCCAAGTGGATTTATATATTATTTAATCGGCCATTTAAGCACAATTCAAAATAACCTAGCACTAATAAGAATACCAATAAGTTTCATTCAAAAAAATCATTTTCCGTACACGTTTTTACGGACACTGTACTTTTGTTTCCACAGTCATCAATTACTTGTTGAGACGGTTCGAATGAGACCAAACACGACCGGTTTATCTTGTAAAGGCCAGGTCAGGAGTACCCTAAATCGGCGCGCATGCATGAAGAATGTTATGAAAGTTCATGAAGCGAAAGTTGTATGTCAGGATCGTAGCAAGTGGAAATCCGTGATCTCTGCCTACGCCTCTGGAAAACATTTTGTTTGGTCCTTTTGTTTATGAGTTGCTATGGCCACCTTCTGTGTTTATTACCATACCATACCATAATATTGTACTGTCACCCAATTTGAATAAGTATACCAAATTTCAGCTCAATCGGATATCGGCAAGTGGGTGAAACAAGGATTGGAAATTTTGCTAATCACTTACATTCTTAAAATCATACGATACGAACAGTGCATGTTACATAAAAACTTGAAGAAGTCAAACAGATAGACATAGATATTATCGATATTAATCTGATTAAAAAAATCTTAATATAAAATAAAAAACCACAGAGGAAATATTCAAAAACGAAGAAAAAAATACCACTTATACAATGACGTCACACAGCGTGGTGCACAGATTTTGTGACCGGATAGTACTGTTATTCATACCGCTACCGATGTGGAACTGGGTACCGGTATCTATTTGCATATCTTCGCTGGTTCAGGGGTTAATTATAATGTTAGTTGGTGTTATCTATGGTGGATTTGCGTGGCATTGATATTAGCGTTTTCGGCAATAATGACAGAAATTCACATTCAATTGTTTCACAGTCTAATTATATGCTTTATTCAAGCAAAAACTAAACTTCTACATTAAGGCGTTATGTTCTTACTGGCGAAGTTAAAAATAATCCTTATCAACATCGATCAATACAACACATAATAAGGAAACGTCGCTTAAAATAGTAAACCAAAATTTATCAACAAAAATAAAATTTATTTTATAATGCCTGCCTAATAAATGCTACTTCTCGTGTCGATGTCGTGTCGTGTCTTCTAGTTAAGATCATACATGACCTGAGGCTGGTGATGAAAGGAAGCGTGAATGTGATTTGATTGTAAATGACCTTCAAAACCCTAAATATTCTTTGCCAGTTGATTAAATAAGGTTTTTGTGCAATTGAAGATTATGTAAATATAACAGATATGTTTCCCTAATTAGCTAAGTATATCCAACCCCTAATATTGCGTTTAAATGAATACTCATAACATACTGTCCTTTTTGAACTTCACTTAATAAAAAATGCATATCTGATGACGCCACCTTTTAATCCAGTTGCACTATTGAATCATAAAATGAGATAAAACCTTAATAAAATGTAACATGTATCACAGATTCAGACTCCGTCGCAATGGCGTCCCTATTGTGGCCCATGCCAACTCTTATTGCAGCTAAAACTGCTCAACAGTACATGCTCAGATCTTTTGCAAGCCGATTTTTTCTAGTAATCTTTGGAATCGGGTGTTACTTTGCAGGATTCCACGATAGATCTTGAGATCTATATTCCTTTGCTTTTCCGCTAAAGAACGTAGGTTGATAATGCAATGTATCGTTACCTGTATATAATATTCCTTATGGCTTATTCCTTTCTAGCCATCAAAATTGACAATACTTATCATTCTGCTCTAAAGTTAAAACGAGGTGGTGTGTAAGCCGCCGCAGCTGCCGTGGAGAATGTAACCTCGTCGGCGAAGGTCTGCAGATTGCTTTCAGGGTGATAGATGATTCAAACAACTGGATTATCACTAAATAACTATAATGACACGGAAAGGTTATTACGTAACGTGATACGTGGTATGCCTCAGTGATTATAACACGTAACGTAACAATTAAAGCTAGCACGCGCCGTGGTGCCTTAAATTATACTTAAAGAGTTACAATTGATTTAAGAGCGTTAACTAAAAATTTCAGGGTCAACAGCTCCACTTGTAAATAATTGTGATTATATAAATTTAACGATAGATATTGAAAAAAAGAGGCCACTATGTAAAGTATTTCATATTGAAGTACCTTTTGAATACATCAAACTAGTTTGTACATTGCTGGATTCGTCGATCTGTAAGTTCAAAAATAAAACGGCCGTTTTTACTTTAGACGCACCTGTTACATTTTAGTAAAACGCTCTTAATCTGATTTTGGGAGAAATATCCGCGCCACGCGTCAACTTTACACCTTCACTTCGCATGCGCTACCATAAATATAACGTAATGTAACAGTGGTTGATACGGGACTTCGTCTCCGTTTAACAAAGACTAAAATTCAAACAAATCCTTTAAAATCATGACACAAGCGCTGCTCGAAATAGTTTTACGGCAACTTTGGATTAAAGTGTTCCCAAACAAGGCAAGATTTTCTTAATAAACACTTCAGACAACAGCTTTGGTTGTCGCCCGCGGTTAACTTTTAAATAGAGTGAGTTAAAACCTAACTCTTCGCTTTGCAAGTTTAGAAGTTTTCCTTTGAAGGTTTGCTGAGTGAAACTTGTATATCACGCTAGTATGATGCTGGGGAGTAACAAAATAAGACCAAGTAAATTGAAACTGAAGAGGTGTAACGATGGGGCATCTGCTAAGGTATGACCTTTTCTTTAAGACTATTATAGAAGGGAAGGTTGAAGAAACGATCGCCAGAGCTAGGCCAAAGAGAAACAAATTAAAGGGTAAATAGTACGAGGGCCATGTTATACCGGAAAGTAAATGAAATAGCAGAAGACAGAAAATTAGCACAACACCACATAGCTACAGAGCAAATAGTAGTGGAGCCTGCGGTCTGGGACCTTAAATAACTTCACATTTCACTGTGCTCTACGTCTCTACAAGCTACATCATCATCCTACAGTTATCCCAATACAGTTGCATCCTAAAGGATGTCCTGGGTCCGCTACCTAATACCAAGAATTGGCGGAATTAGTTTTTTTGAAAGCGATAGTCATCTGACCTTCCTACGCAAGCAGGAAATGTCAAGTGAGTGGGCAACATGAACGTCATCGTAGACAGCAGCCGCATCCAGGAACAACGGCTTAGCATGCCTTTCAAAGCACGGGAGCGCTCAAGTTAGTAACCATTCAAAGCGGTACCAAACCAATAGACTGATTAATCTTGTATGTATACCGAACGTGGTACGCGGGCGCCGGTTTGCCAGCACGGCTAGTACAAAAATCGGTGGCAAACAAGCGTACGGCCCGCCTGATGGTAAGCGGTCACAGTTTCCTATGGACGCCTGCAACTCCAGGGGTGTCGCAGGCGCGTTACGGACCGTTTAATAATTTATACACTCCTTTCTTGAAGAACTCTATACTGTAGTCCCTCGGGAAAACCTAGGCAGGGAGCTCATTCCGCAATCGGAGCGTCCAAGGGAGGAAATTCGTCTGGGACCATACTGTAGATAGACTATCCGTCTCTTTCCGTATGTACCCAGTAGACAGAGACGGATAGTCTATCTAGTGCGCAGTCTTCTGCTAGCCGTGCAGGAATAGACCTGTCAACTTTTTTTAACAAATTGTATCCTTGTTACAGCAAAAGGTGCTTGTTACTTTTATTAAGGATCATTTTCAAAAGGGCAACTCTGACACAGAGATGTCTGAATTCACTCCCAGATTGTTAGCAGTTGAAATTTTAAATTGCTCAAGTCTACAGCTAAGGCATCCGAGCACTTTCAAAGACTTGCCTTGAAGTTGTGAAGTCTGCGTCTTGAATAACATAAGATTTAGGCACTTTGTATCTTGTCGAGATATCTTCTATAGTATTTGCTGACGCTTTGGAACTTGAAGTTATAACAGACAGAATTTGTTCCTGCTATACATCTTTGCAGTAGCTCGTTTTGAAACATTTCTTGTGTCTTAGATAGTTAAGACACAAGAAATGTTAGTCTGATGAACTGGTAAGGGTCGCGGGTGTCCTGTCCGCTGGATGCGGGTGGCGCAGGACCGGTCATTGTGGAAGTCTTTAGGGGAGGCCTATGTCCAGCAGTGGACGTCTTTTGGCTGACATGATGATGATGATGATGATGAGATAGTTAAGAGACGGGACGTCCCTAGTAATATCCCTTAAGGTTCATGTCTCTGTTATTCTGGTTTTCAAAAACTTGTGCAAGTGGAATTATTACCGTAACACATGATAATTTATTGATTGATTTATTTAATACTAGCTGTTGCCCGCGACTTCATCCGCGTCTTCGCTCCTATCGGTCGCAGCGTGATGTTATATAGCATAAAACTTTCCTCGATAAATGGACTATCCAACACAAAAAGATTGTTTTAATTCGAACCAGTAGTTCCTGAGATTAGCGCGTTCAAACAAACAAACTCTTCAGCTTTATAATATTAGTATAGTATAAGTATAGATACCAAATGAGAAAGTAAATCTGTCTTTCTGTAACCTCTAAACTGATTTGAGTGAAAGATAGTGGAGATGGTTTGAGACCCGAGGCCTTCCCGGGGCCTTCCTTTCTTTGTCCTTAGGATAGTTTTTGTCCTGGGAATCATCCCCTAAGGGGGTGAATTATGTGGCAGAAACTTGAATGGAGGTACGATATAAACGAGGCCCACGCGGACAAAGTCGTGGGCAAAAGCTAGTTGTATATGTGTTAATTTCAAGCAAGTGGGCATCTCAGGCAGCGTCAACAAAGCGCAATTTCCTTACTGTGTCTTATAAAAATACCATTATCGACTAATATCCTGCCTGCTTGAGAATGGTATAGCCAGTTGCAGAGGAACAATTACCCAACTGCATAAAAGTTTGTATGCAGGAAGTCAGGTTTCTTTCCAGCTGACTGTACATATTTATTTATTCAGATCCGTATTGAGCATAAATATGTATACATTTTTGGACCTTATTCGAATGGAATACTATATATTGGTGCCTTTGTCTGAACCAAGCTGCGAATCGAATGCCTACTGTTTTTTTGCACCAATATCACTGCGAATCAATCTAAATTTATACATGGCGGTAAACAATGACCAAAAATACCATTAACGTAATCGAATACGTCGGAATAAGGCTGGGGTCTCGTTTACATTTAATGGAACAATGCATCATTCACCGGGAGCGGCACTAGGCATCCCGAACTCGGCGCGAGTCGCGGACGAGTTCGGGATGAGAAACAGAGCGTGAGTAACGCTGCACGCAATCTCGACACAGATAGGGACAGCTGAGCTAGTCGAATAGTAGAGATAGACGGGCCATACGAGTAAAAGGCTTTACATATAAAATGATTTTACAACAAATTGTGATCTGGAAGAAAAAACCGGCCAAGTGCGAGTCAGACTCCGCACCGAGGGTTCCATAAATTTTTTTTTATTCATCATACCAATAAACTGATTAAAGAGGACGAGATACTTTCATTAAAGTTTTAGATATAGAAGAGTAGAATTTAAGCGAAAAAAATCAGTTTATAGCTTGCTTGATTTCGATTGATGTTTGAACAATATTTAAAAGGGAAAAAGAAGCGGCCAATTGCGAGTCAGACTCCGCACCGAGGGTTCCGTAAAAAATATTTTTAACATATGATGTAACTAAAAATTTATGGTTTTCGCAATTTTTTCTTCTTCTTCTGAGTATTTGATATAAATTTCAGCTTGATAGCTCCACGTGTTCCTGAGAAAAAGGTTCTTGACTTGACAGACAGACAGGCGGACGGACAACAAAGTGATCCTATAAGGGCTCCGTTTTTTCCTTTAGAGGTACGGAACCCTAAAAACATGATCTGATTTATTTATTATGTGCAGATGTCGCAGGGATAGTATTGGAGTACAGCTATTGTTGTTCATACTAAAGCATCTGCCGTGGGCTGTGCGGTAATACTCGTACTGCAGTCATTGTGACGGCAACTGGAGCGAGCAGCCGCGAGTCGGCCCCGTGTTCCGGATTATTTCGGGACGCCTCACTTGTAGCGAAACTTGACGTTGCTTTTTTGTTCACAAAAAACTCGCAATAGCTCGCGTTTTCGAGCGTGCGTAAGGTTGATTTAAATAACACTCCATACTAAAAGTGACAGTTACATAACGTAAGTTTGTTACGTTACATAAACAACATGGTTGGTTTTCGACATGTGAAAGCATGCCGTAGTGGGATCGAACGATAATAGTATTTTTTAAATTGAGAATTTTATAATAGTGTAGTGTATTTTATATTTTATAATCTACTGTTAATAATGTAACTTGATAATAAATTACCTACAGTCTAAAATTCTGTTGGCATGTAAATTGGCTTTACGAATAAATGAGTATTAGTATAGCCACGTTTGTATGTAGTGAATCACAGAGTCAAGAAATAAAAGCAATATCCTAGGGCCAGTAATTCCTTTCTCTCCAATCAGTCAAATGGAATTTCAAACCACGAGCTTCGTAACTTGTGTTACAAGCGGAAGTTTTTTTCTTATAAAAGAAGTTGAAAAGAGATTTTTAATTGTAATACCAGACGAATTCATTAACAGTTGTAACTGCAAATTATTTAGTCTATGCGCCTTGCTATATAAAGCGCTGAACTAACTCCATATGGCGGAAAACAGCTAAAAGTGGCGTTTTCTTAAGAAGCCATGATCCTCTTTAGACTCGACGAAAAAACGTTATTATCGTTGCTGTAAAATTGATATTATATTGCACCCATGAAGGACCCAGCAAAATGCTTAACGTGTCTACGATACCTAAATAGCTTAAGCAATTGTAAGTTGTAATTCCTACTTTAATTGGAAATTCAGAATTATACGTGAAATCCCAATCCTCACTGGGCCAGCGTGGGTCCATAAAAAGAGGCCTGTTCCCAGCAGTGGGTCATAAGCTAATGATGGCATCAATAGGCAAATATATATCATGAATTTCTATTGTACTCGTACTACGATGAACCAGTTTTTAAACGAGATCAAAACGATATTCTATAACTAAGTATTCAAATCCAAACACTCTCAAACTTGAGTCGGTCCAAATTGCAAAGTTCATTAGTCCTAATCTTGTGCTGAAACTCAAACGATAGGATTAGTCTGGTTTGCAAACAAATCGATGCGCTAGCTACACCTCTCCATGCTGTTCACAAAATCTCACCATTCAGATCCAGTTAATCTTGAACTACAGAAGCATAACAGCTGAACGTGATGGAATCTCAAACTTACAATGGTTCGTATCAGACGGAATTGTCGGTGAGCATTGTAAATACAGTAATGGACGTTGGGTGGTTGCATAGAACCTTTATGGTATCGTAAAGTTACAACTATTATATGACGTTTCTACTTACAGCCAAAAGTTCATGACCTCGTTCTCTTGAAAGGAAATTGAGTTGTATACAGTTAGCACAGAGTGGCATTTGCTTGATTTAGCTCGATTATTCTGGTCCCAATGTAGACACTACCAAGAATTAAAAAAATACTTGAATTTGCGTATCTCTGTGACTCAAACATGCGAGTGCGATAGATATAGAGATACACGAACTAACGAACGCCAACTCAATTTCAGCACTATCTTCATATTTAAATTGATATATATCGGTGGATTGTTTTAAGTGTGAATAGGTAACAGACACAAACAGACAGAGGGAAGGAATCAACGTAAATGTCGTCTAAAAATGAAACAAGACATGAAATTTCTACGATTACAATACTAAATTTATCTACACAGGCATACGTATACCTACACTTAATTTGCATGCTTAATACAACAGTTGCAGCCATCTTCAATTAGGCTCAATCTTAGTTTAAGCGTATTCATGGAAGCAAATCTTTTGTAAGCTGAGCTGAGCGGAGCACAATGAGCGATTCCAGAGCTAATTGCGCTCAGAATAATAATATCAATGAATGGAAAACATTTGGATGGATTGTTATATGTAAAAGGAAGGTCTTTTATAACATGGTCTTACAAGCTTCACTGTTTTCAGGATCATTGAGTAAGTTGGATCGAACGATGTAGATTGGTCTGAAAGTTAGCTGGAAGAGACTCGAATAGTGATAAATTCGCTTTTATAAGTTTAATCTTGTGTGACATATAAGTATTTTTAAAGCAAACGTACTTAATAGGTTGCTTTATTCTGCGCTCGTAAGGCCAAATTAGAGGCAAGTGCATGTGTCTGGAACCCATATGAAACGACCTATACCCTAATGCTCGAAAAGATACAGAAATGTTTCCTTCGCACCCTCTACCAAAAGTTGTACGGTTACGACCCATTCATGTACCCTACTGCCTATCTGCAGGGATCTCTTGGATGTAACTCCCTGGCCACGAGAAGACTGTTCGACCAACTGATCACGGTACTTCGTGTCCTCCGAGGTCGTCTTGACTGTCCCGGCCTAGTCAATGAGGCTTGCCGTTCCTTTGTTCCCGATGGTCGTACTCGGTTTCGCGCGGACCGGTTGCGTCTCTTTGCCGTGCCACCTGCCCGCACTATATCGCGTCGCAACTCTCTCATTTGCCGATCCCTTCAGGCGCTTAACAAGCTCGACACTGTGCAACTCTCCTGGGATGCGTTTGCGTATGGCTGGGCTGTAATTGAGCGAAGATGCCTGAAACTGTGTGAGATCATGACCTAGGTTATTAAGTTTAACATTATTTTTGACATATTTCTCTATTGCTAACTTCTCTATTGTGTTTTTATTAGTTATGTAAAAAATGTAATGACTTAGGATGTTTCCTGTAATGTTACATGTTTTTCTTAAATAAATAAATAATAAATTAATTAATTAAGTTATTGACTAGCTGAGACTAAGTAAAAGATCAACCCAACGCCGACGTCATATTTTTAACTGCCAACGTTCAGGAAACGCGTACAACCCCACTACAATCCACTCGCAAATCGATAAATTTAATAAATGAACTTTATTCTGTAAATAGGCTGCAATAGCACTTGTACAAGTCAAAATCTACTAGCGTTTCTAAAAAAAACAAGACCAGTGCCGAGAATAAACGCCCAAACAAACTCGAAAGTCGGTCATTTTCTCCGATAAATATTCTTATTACAATGATAATACTTATTTCTTAATATAAGTAAATCTGAGTATGCATACCAAAAGAGGAAAAATATTTACAATGCGTAGTTCAACAAAACAACATGTCGAAACTCTATTGCCAAATTGGAAATAGGCACACTAAATATAATACAGAACTTTAGCATGGCTGAAACACCTGAAACCTAAACGATTCGGTCAGTGAAGATAATGGAACAAACTTTGTAGGTACAACTAGTAAGTTGGATCGAACCATATAGATGGAATATCTGACAATGATGAAGTATTACTGTGTGAATAATACCATGCCCTCCATAGATAGATTGAAGAACTTTGACAATGGCTACCTATAGTAATTGTAAATTAATACATGTCTCCTCAAAAATGATCGTCGGTCTAGATCTTTACAATCAATTGTTGCCGCATGTAACTTGAACATCCTTCCTTCACAGACCACACATCATTTTCCAAATTGTTCTCCGTCACTTTTAGATCTTACCCTGATTTCTTCCGTTTCTCATGTCGCCAAATATGGCCAATGCTCTGCGGACGCTTTCTCATATCATGATTTACTCTATCTGTCCTACAAAATCCGTCCTCCTAAGTTAAAACCCAAAATATTACTTCAGCGCAGTTTTGGTCGCATGGATGTGGAAAGCGTAATGATGCCTTGAAGGTTGATTGGAATGCTATCTCCAATGCAGGCACTGTGGATGAGCAAATCACACTTTTCAACTGTTTTCTGACCCAGTTATACGACGTGCATGCACCAGTCCATCCAGTGAAGGTCAAACATCTTCCTGCTCCTTGGCTTACAAAAGAAATTAGGTTACTAATCGAAAAAAAGAATTTCGCTAGAACTCGATACAAAGGCGATCCTTCTGACAAAAATAAAACCCGGTATCACAGATTGCGCAGCCGATGCAGCACCATCTGCCGCGATGCACAAAGGCGCCATATTCACCAGTCTGTTGAGAACGGCGACCCCGCTAGAGTATGGAAGTTTCTAAAGTCACTCGGAGTTGGAAAGTCTCAGCAAAACTCCTGTTCCAATAACGTCGACATCGATTTATTAAATCATTATTTTTCCTTTTCCCCCACCTTCAGTGGTCCTGCTAAATCCAGGACCCTCGATTATCTTTCATCTCTTCCAACTCCGGACTGTACTCCATTCTGTCTTTCTCAATTTTCCGACAGTGATGTTAAGAGGAATATACTATCCATTACTTCTAATGCCGTAGGTGTCGACTGCGTAAGCCGTAATATGATCCTCCCCCTACTCGATCTCCTAGTTCCTATTATTACCAGCATCCTTAATTTTTCAGTTTCCTCTAGTGTGTTTCCTTCAATTTGGAAGGATGCTGACGTAATACCTCTTCCTAAGAAGCCCAATCCCTCAGCGTTCTCCGAGTACCGTCCTATTTCCATTCTTCCTTTCCTATCCAAAGTACTTGAACGATTAGTTTTTCAACAATTTACGTCTTTCCTTAATACTAATGATCTCCTGAATCCTTATCAATCCGGTTTCCGTTCGGGTCATAGCACGGCAACTGCTCTCGTAAAAATTACGGATGATATACGGTCAGGTATGAATGTCCAGAAATTGACGGTGTTAACGTTGCTAGATTTTACCAATGCTTTTGGCACCGTTGATTTTGACATCTTACTAGCGATACTGTGTTCCCTTAACATATCTCCTGCGGTTATTGATTGGTTTCGTAGTTATCTGACCGGCCGTCGGCAGCGTATAAAGGTGGATGCTTCCCGTTCTTCTTGGTGCAACATGTTGGCCGGTGTTCCGCAGGGCGGCGTGTTGTCTCCTCTATTATTTTCTATTTTTATCAACTCCATAACACATAAATTATTTTCATCTTATCACCTTTATGCCGACGACCTTCAAATTTACTCTCAAGGTATACTTAGTGATCTCCCTTCAGTTATCTCCTCTACGAATAGTGACCTAGTGCGCATCTCAAACTGGAGTGAAAATTATGGGCTGACTGTTAACCCTGATAAGACTCAGGCTATCATTATTGGTAGTACTAAGATGGTCTCTAGAGTCGACTTCAGTAGTCTTCCACCTATTCAATTTAATGGCGTACTTATTCCATATTCTACGCAAGTAAAAAACCTTGGGATTATCCTGGATCGCACTCTCTCTTGGGTTCCGCAGTTGAATGAAGTTAGCAGGAAAATGTTTGCTGCCGTAGGCTCTTTAAGAAGGCTTCGTAATTTTCTACCCATCGCCACAAAAACTGCGCTCGCTCAAACGTTACTGCTCCCAATCTTAGACTACGCTGACGTGTCCTATATCGATCTTTCACAGGAGCAACTGAACAAGCTTGAGAGAATCCAAAACGTTTGCATCAGGTTCATATTCGGGTTACGTAAATATGACCACGTATCTCATTTTCGTTCTGAACTCAAGTGGCTTCCAATTCGACTAAAACGTAACTTTCATATACTATGTCTTCTTTATGGCATACTTTTTAATCCTGCAACTCCCCGCTATCTAAAGGAGCGTTTCAACTACCTTTCTTCTATAAGGTGCGCTAAAAATTTTCTTCTATCTGTTCCATCCTCTAGCTCCAAATTTTACAATAATTCCTTTACATTTCAGGCGGCTCGTCTGTGGAATTCTCTGCCTGTAGATATAAGATGTGCTAAATCCCTTTTAATCTTTAAAAATAAGTTAAAACTATACTACTTGTCACTGCGGTAGTTTCGCATTTCTCCCTCTTAGTGTGTGTTGTTTGAACAATTTTAGAGCTTCTATCTGGTTTGACTGTGTTGTTAGCATAAATTTCTGTTTATTTTTGCGTATGTTTATGTATGTTCACATATCTGTGTATATATGTATGTGTATGACTCTTTTATCTTTATTTATACCTAAAGACTTATTATGATGATTATTATTATTTGTTTGCCTACTCAATATTTTTTGCATCAATTCCACTTCCCAAAGGTTGTCTGGAAGAGATTGCTCTTTAGCAATAAGACCGCCAATTGTCTACCGTTATTTAATTATTTAATTACTGTTTAACTGTTTTTGTTTTTGGTGAACAATAAAGAATAATTGTATTGTATTGTATTGTATTGTATAGTGCCAATAACCAAAATTCGGTAAAAAAGAGTAAAAGTAATTTATTCTTCAAATTAGGCATAATTACATGCACCTATGAACGTCAATAAACTACCACCGGTTCGAAAAACTAAAACTCTGCCACGAGAAGAACCGGCGTAAGAAACTCGGCGAGGTGTCATTTTTTCAAAACAATGTACATTGTATAGTTAAATATAAAATATAAAATTACAGTGTCAGCTACCACAAAAAATTTTTTGTAGGTGCAACTGGTGAGTTTACTCGAACAATATAGATTGAATATTTGGGGGTAATGAATTATTACGTTGTCAAATTACACCCACTCGCCAGACAGAAAGGGAAACTTCAGCAATTGCTACCCATAACTAAAAGAATTCCATCAATGGAGATAATGGACCATACTTTGTGAGAGCAACCAGAAAGGTAGTCACTTTTCAGTTGTACGATAGGTAAATCTAAAGTTAGATTTAGTTTTGTATTTTTACTATGAAAATTGCCATTTATGTCTAACTTACGCACGTTCGATAAAGTTGTGTAATTACTCCGCTGCGGACAATTCTACGAAAAGTCCACAGAGCCCTTCATCATGTCACCCAAATGTCACCCACTGGTAGACATAGACCTCCTCCAGTCCCGACTCCAATTTACCACGCCGGCTCAGCGACCCAAAGTGAATCTTAGCTTCTAACAATAAGGCGTTACAGAACGCAACGAAATAAATAAATAAGTAAGCACAATAAGAGTAAGCACAACAGATGACGATATATTTAATAAATAAATACTTACATGGATAGAAAACATCCAAGTCTCAGGAACAAATGTTTCTGCTCACCACAGAAACAAATGCGCTTACTTATTCGAAGTTACTATTCGAACCCGGGACCTCTAGCTACGGAGGCAGTGTTACTACCAACTAGTCTAAACAGGTCGATAATTGGGCAGTTAGGTACAAGGCCTGACTGTCAACGTCTTCGTTCAACCCAAATGTAATTTGTCAAATTTTGACTGTATCCATATAAAAATGGGTGAGGTGTGAGGTAAGCTAGGTTTGTGAATAACACCCCTGGGTAGCTAGTCGCCAGTCGCCGTCCGAATGGCCGACCACAGTGTCCTTGTGAAAGATATTAAATGTAATAAATACACACGGAGGACCAGTAACAGCACCTACAGGGATAACTTTTTATTATTATCTCGTATGTCAGCAAGTCTGTTCAAGTATTTAAACAGATACAACGTCGCCTAAATCCTTGAAATCGCTTCGCATTCAAAACGGACGAACAAAATTTTCAAGTGTCACGACCGTGCCTCGTTCAACACGGGTCCGTGTTTACAAAGGAATTTTAATCCGTTTATGAAATGTTGCGCGCATTTTCCGACCTCATTTACCACAGCCTGCTTCTTTTTACTTGCCGTGTACGAATATGTAGGTGGTGAAGTGCTTCTGGTGGTAAGATCACATTTTGGTGTCAATTCCGGCACGCACGACTCCGCCATTCCTGTCTCACTCGAATTGTGTGAATAAGAAAGAGGAAAGTAGATGTTTCTCGTCTCGCGTCGTTGATGCACTGTGATGAGAGGGCTGCATTGGTATCTATCTGTCAACACTGCAAATTTCCTAATTAATAAGGAATAGTTCTACCAAAACACATTATCTCCTGCGGCGTTAAAACTAAAAAAAAAAAATTCGACGCCTTATTAAATCGAATCGATTAATGAAAGATGGTATTCAGCTAATGAACACCGCCCGCATCCCGCGAGTTTTCCAGTGTGTGGGCACCTTTATCAATTTTTGTTACTCTTCATTATCTATGACTCAAGGAAAAAAAAAGTTACGATTTCGTTGATTTGAACATGAAGTTAACTAAATCTGTTAATATTACTTCAAAAACCGAGTTTGAGTGAAGAAGACAGTGTGAAAACTTAATACCACCGTTTAATGAAGTCATAGAAAGAGTGCTTTAGACTAAATCAAAGTCAAAATATTACCGCGTTATTAATTAAGTACGTCATATGGAGAAAAGCACTATACCAATTTACTTATTTGAAAACTGGGATTGCCTGAACCCAGTCTCTTTATTGGGCCTCGGCATAGGCTTCGACCCGACAACCACCTCATCAGGCAACCCCTTACTTTCTGACCCTCGGCAATAATGTACTGTCAGCTGCAGAGAAACGTGAAATACTGCATAGAAGTTTTGTAGACAGAGTAGGTCAGGTTTCTCTGCAGCTGAGTGTACTATTTACACAGCCCAAACCTTTGTACTAACGGGAGCTAAAATTGTGCAAAACTTCTATAGCAGCTCACGGTTGAAGAAGTGTTTTTAATGTTCACATTCACAAGTACACTCTAGCTGCAATATCGGTTTTATTTTGCATAGTTTTGTGTTGGGAATTTGTGAGGCAACTTGCTAAGCTATTAGTCGAATAAACAGCGTGTTCTGAGTTATAAGTACTTCGCAATTATAATTTTCATCAAAGCCATTGTTACCGTTCAAACAATGATTTATCACAATACTGGGATGTCAGTAATATTATCGAGAATTTCAAAATAGTTCGGATTATTTTTCAATATTCGTAAATTTAACGTTGTAGCTACTGCTTCAATATTGCGTGCATCGCATGATAATAATTACCGTGTAATAGGCCCCATTACTTACAAACATTTATTTTAATTCTTGAAGTGGGTAGTAAATATAGAATAATACGTGACTTTCAGAAATATTGAAATGTAATTAAACGGGTCACTCGCGTCTTTAAGGTCGAATATCGCTCGATATGTTTCTGACCGGTATGCGGTCCTTAATCATGAGCGCTGGTCTCGCCGTCCCTTTTCGCACTGCGCGCTCTTGCCCTGGACGCTCGGCTGCGTTTCAATATATTGTAAAACGGTAGTAAGTAATTGGTCTGTATATGACTATCTATACATATTATATATCAGTTGAAGGACTTTCCACTAGTGGACATAGGCCTCCCCCACTTTCATAATCCATAATCGCCACGCTTGTCAGGCGGGTTAGCGATCGCAGTATCTCCACCGCACTCCAGAAATGCTGCTTCCCACCCCCGGTGGTCTTCTTCGTTGTTTAGGACATACCCGGGCACTCCAGGAATGCTGCTGCCCTGCCCATTCCCCAGTGGTCATGGTCGTAGTTTTAGGACATACCCGGTTCCCATACGACTATTATGTGACAACATTTAATGAAATAACGGAATATAGAAACTTCCTAAACAATATATAAACAATTACACCTAACAACGCTTGATGACACACCAATATCCTCGCAAACTGAATGAAAAGCCTCCTCGACCTGCCAATCAAAATTAATAGCGTGAGCAAAGTGATGCTAAATTAATTTCGTTCAGAGACATAATCCAATATTGATGTACCAAAAACTGTAGCAAAAATATCGAGTGGCAAGTAAATTGCTCTTGTCGTGTCGAAACATTTAATTAGAAATCATACCGGAGACCACTTGTTTGTAGTTCTTGGGTTTGTGATTTTTGGATGGCACGTGTCTCGCCGGCAGTGTTGTCTTGGCTGGGATATATTTCTTTAATTAAGCTTAGCAGCGTTTGTTGGATGTTTTTGACGTGGATGGGGTCGAGAGGAACGTGGATGCTATTATTTTATCAACCATATGACAGGAAAAAAACTCTTGTTTACGTCAATAACTATACGAATGGATGGATATAAAAGCTTAACTAACATGACTAAAGTAACTTACATAAAAAAATATTAAAATGAAGTCCCCTTAGCCCTTGATATGGTGTCCATCACGTAGGCAGCATTCCCACGCTGGATTGCGACAACAGTAGGTATATACGACAATCGCCGTGCGAGCTTCATCAGATTGCATTAAGTATAAATCTGATTCTGATTTGTGGAAGCTAAACTGATTTATTTTGTAGTTGACATGTTGAAGAAATCTTGCCGCTATGCACCTAGCTGTTTTTTAACCGTACCGACATTTATTTTACATTGAAATATTTTAATTTTGCAGCTTAAGTATACGCTTTTCATAGAAAGTTTAATATTATGCAAGTGGACAACTAAACTTTGTGCGAAATAAATACTAACCTAGAAGACTTCAGTTTGAGATATCACAAGCTAAAATCGTAAACGTAACTAATTTGATTCAATTTCCGTAACTTGATACTGCATCCGTAAATATTCGACTTGTATGAACCCCAGCTTCAATTGTAACAAAGATCTTTATTACTCCGCGGTGGCACGTTTACGAGTTCTGATATTAACGGTGACATTTATTACGAATGCAAATTCAAAATGAGAACGTAGTCGAAAAGTGGGTGGAGAATAAATCAGAAGTGTAGACGATGTTACTGTAAAGGCAATATATTTGTTAACTGACCCGAATTTACACACATAACCCTGCAGGATATTTACGTACTTTTATAATGCGCATCAGCCCCCAGACTAATTAAATTCATCATCATATCAGCCGAAAGACCGGCCACTGGTGGCTGGACAAAGGCCTCCCCCAAGGATATCCACAACTATCTAGATTGACATCAAATATAATACTACATATTACTGATACCTTTGTCCCCTGGAAGTTGGGACGGCCGCTAGTATGGGACGCCACTTGTGTGGATACCTTAGCGCCGACCCATCTTCCAGGGACTTCAAGCAGGGCTGGAGCTGCTGCTGATGAGGCTGAGCACCTCAAGCGGCGCAAATATGCGGCCATTGATTCTGGTTACATATTTGAGCCGTTTGGGGTGGAAAGACTGAGGCCATGGGGACCCGGAGCACACTCCATATACAAGGAGCTGTCTAAGCGTCTTATTGACGCGAAGGGGGCCCAGAGGGCAGGTTTGTACCTCACTCAGCGCATCGGCATTGCAGTTCAGCGAGGCAATGCCGCCAGCCTTCTGGGCACCCTACCGCCGGGCTCCGAGCTTGAGCCCATTTTTTATCTACAAGTCGGTAGTTATAAGTAGTTTAACTTATTTCTAGTAATAATTTATTTTTGTTAAGTATTCTTGTATATATTTTCGTTGTACATTCATGTACATAAATAAATTACTGATATGGTCGTAAACGAATTTGAATAAGAGCGATAGAGATATAGATTATATATATAGGGGTTAATTATATGCCGTTTAGTAGGCTGTTTAATATTTATAATAAGCCACCGGCCATTTTAAACTATCTATCAATATAGCCCCATATGAACTACTTGATCCTCTTGGGTGCACATGTACGAGTATCTCGAGTAACCATACTCGATATACTAATATTATAAATTGAAATTGGAACATATCAACTGATTAACTGTAATTTTTTGAAGCTCAAAATCACAGCTGAAGTCAACATACAAACAAGCCTCAGCTCAATAGGTCTGTTTCACATGCCATTCGTATTTTTATATGACCCGTCTTTTCAACGCCCGTGGAAGATTATGAGCGAAACAAATTGAAATGTAACCTCGAAAGCGACGGATGAAAATAGACCACCAGCCAGCTGCGTTCACAGCTTTAAGCCGATTGACACGCGTCACCACCCGCGACATTCAAACACCTGGATTGGCTACCTGCGAATAGGTACGATAAAAGAGACCAACTGACCGAAGCCAGGGGTTTACCGGGAAACGAATTGAATTGGAATCGGCTGTGTTCGGTCTTGCACGCTATCACAATACATGTTCGATTCCACCCTTAATGAGGGAAATCAGCATTTGCGTCGCGAACCCGTGGGTCATAAAAACTTAGAAACTAAGTTAATTTAAGAAATATTTACTCACGTGGATGGTTAGTACCTTCTTCGTCTTGGCACAAGCTGAGCATCGACAGAGCCCCGGATTCTCTCAGCCTGGGAATAAATATTAATCCACAAACCTCTTGGTCATCTAAAGCGAATGGGTGACGAACGTGCCGTCAAAAGAGCCTACCTGGTCAAACTGAGCGGGAAACGCCCGGTCGGCCGCCTTAGATACCGTTGGGCCGATGCTGTGGAGATCGATCTTTGCGAGCTTCAAGTTGACTCGTAAAAGAAAATGACGCAGGATCGGGATCAGCGGCTTGCACTCGTATTGGATGCCAAGACACTTTGGGTCACTGCGCCAGAGGAGTAATTAAGTAACCTCGCACCACATACACCCACACGTTATCGTCAAATATTATTTCACAGCATGGCCGCGGGTACGATTAACGCGCACTATCTTTCATACGGACAAAATCAGATTAGCACTTCGTGTTCAAGCCAAAATATGGAACCAACAAGTTATGCAAAACCAGATCAAATTATTCATTATCACGCGAGGCTTTTTCCCAGCCCACCGTTCCGCGCGCTCGCTGGTAAAAACATTTTTCAAGACTACGTCTAAGCTGACAGTTTTAACAATGCGTATGACAGACAGATGCGTTCGGATACGCGTTGGGACGCAACAGTAGATAACAGCGCGTTAACAGTGCATAAGGCAGTAAAACAAATAAAAACGTCCGATTTGACGCGCTTACGCAGACACGCGTCGCTGCAGTAAATTTAGGAGTATTCCTGTGTCAGCGGGGCGGAATCGATATTATATCGCCCCGATTCTGCCCCAGTCAGCAATCACTCATTTAAATAAGATAAAAAGCCTTACTGACTCGACTGACAGTTAACACTGACAGGTGACAGTTTTCTCATATCGTACCGCCTCCGCACTGACAAAGCAGGAGCTCGCCTTCAGCGGACTTTGCAGACGGTATAATGTATAACAGTCACGTGTGCTATGAATGTATGCGTAGAACTGGTTTTCGGGAGACTCGGCCTTAAAAAGTTGAAACACTAGTTGAGATGCTTTAACTAATTTATTTTTTGTGTGTGGGTTGTACGATCGAGTGTCTAAAAAGCGTGTTCGTTCGCATTTAATCTACCTTTTCTAGAGGGTTAAGAGTGAATCTCCACCAGAGACTTAAGAATTAGCGTGTAGTAGTGAAGACAAAAAAACCATATAACTGTCGGCTCGCAAAGCATTGACTAGTCTTTCGTTGGTGCTACGTACTCGCCATAAGTCGTTATACATAGTTCGAAAAACCAGTGTGGCTAGATGTTTATACCCGCTTACGCCAGTCAGTTGGCGTCCAAGGATGTTGTGACGCATTCGAAACGTCTGGCGACCTCAATAAAAAAGTCCCGTTTAGTCATCATCATTATCATAGCAGCCGAGGGAATTCCACTGCTGGACATAGGCCTCACCTACTGACTGCCTCAATGACCGATTCCGCGCCACCTGCATCCAGCGGACTTCCGCGACCTTTACCGATTCCGGTTTTAGTTTACTAATAATATTTAATGCGTGATAATGAATGGATATATCATCATCATCATCATGTCAGCCAAAAGACGTCCACTGCTGGACATACGCCTCCCCCAAAGACTTCCACAATGACCGGTCCCGCGCCACCCGCATCCAGCGGACACCTGCGACCTTCACCAGGTCATCACCGTGTGGGGGGCTTGCCCACGCTACGCCTTCCGGTACGTGGTCGCCACTCGAGAACCTTTCCGCCCCAACGGCCATCGGTTCTACGTGCTATGCGCCCGAAATGGATATATATCTATATTGATTTGATATTGCATAATACTTGACTTGTTACTATGGTGTTACCAATAAATTCTTGTATTGTATTGTATTGATGTCAGTCGTTCACGTTTCAATCAATATTATACAATGTGCAATATTCTGATATTGTTTGCTTGGCAATCTTATACGTAAATTGAATAACCACCTTCGCTAACTTAAATTTGATAGTAACTTTAAGATAAATCTAGAACCCTCCCTTTCCCTAGATTTCCCTGGACAGTTTATTTTATTTACCTAAATCACTATCCGATTTGGTCTAAAGTAAATATTTTGAACAAATCCTCTACGGGTTCAATTTACCGGAGAAACTGCTCAACTAAATAGAATAATATTATGATAATTCCAAAGTTATGATCAACAAACAAACAAATTATGTTTCGGACCCGTTTAGGTATTTTTGGTTGATTTAAAGTTTGCCGCTTCTTAAATAATTCAGACAACCCGTGCCAGGTTGCTTGTTTCTAACTCTAAGAGAAGATAAATTGCACAAATATTTTGATTTTTGAGATAGAAACCAAATTGTACTCAAATATAATGCATTTGCTGTTAGGAAAATCAATACCTATAATAGTAGTTTTTTTTTCATATATACCTAAGGAAAACATATTGGTACAAGAAGTTTTGACGTTTTTAACCCCTGAAGTATGACGCAAAAGAGGGGTGTTATAAGTTTAACATGTGTATATGTGTGTGTCTGTCTGTGTCATCATAGCTCTTAAACGAGTGTACCGATTTGAATGCATTTGGCGATGGTTGGTTTTTAGATATGTGTTATTAAAATCGGTTTTTCCGTTTTTGAGATTTTTGACTTTAAATCTATCTTTACCTTTTTTTTATTAATTATTTGATGAGAGAACATATTCACAGAAAAAAAGCCGTGATCGCAGCGTAATCGAGCCTCGCTCTAATTTTACGAAAAAATTAGGGCATAAAAAAGCCCGACATTAAGCCTCGTGGCTACTAAGACCACTTTTTAACTGACTTCAAAATAGGAGGAGGTTCTCAATTCGTCGGAATATTTTTTTTATGTATGTTCACCGATTACTCGGAGACTGGCGGACCGATTTCAAAAATTCTGATATAGTTTGAAAGGATGTGTTTTCTAGTTGGTCCCATTGTCACCAAGTCTGGATCTGATGACGGGATCTAGGAAAAATCGAAGGAACTCCTCAAATTATGAACCAAGAGGATGGGGTAAGGCAAAAAATGAGGTACTCAAATTACCAAGAGGATGGGGTCTGGCAAAGTTTGGAGTCGGTGTTTTTATGTTAAAAATTGACTTGTTACCTTGTATTCACAGCTACTGCCCTTAACCGTTCTGTATTTCCTTGAAAGGCTCACAGCTTTCTTTGCCATTGTCCACAGGTGAAGTCGAGCGGCTATTACGCGAGTACCGACAGAACCAAGAGCTAGTGCGGAACATCGGTGCGCACTATTACCAGATCATCTACCCCGTACAGCTGCGGCACCACGAGAAGATGGGTATCTCCACTCGCGAGGTCAACGCGCAAAAGGTATTTATATTTATTTATTTATTTATTGAGGACCTTCGACAATAAGAACACCATTACATAATTATAGTCTAGCCTACACAAAATGAATGCTTTTTAATACTTTTTAGGGTTCCGTACACAAAGAGTAAAAACGGGACCCTATTACTAAGACTTCGCTGTCCGACCGTCCGTCCGTCTGTCACCAGGCTGTATCTCAAGAACCGTAATAGTTTTCTGTTGCCGCTATAACAACAAATACTAAAATCAATATAATAATAATTATTAAGGGGGGCTCCCATACAACAGAGTAGTTGTTGGCGTTTTATTTTCTGGTACGGAACCCTTCGTGCGCGAGTCCGACTCGCACTTGGCCGGTTTTTTTTTGTTATTGAGCGTCTTCTCCTGGACCCGGGTATTTCCTAGAACTACGACCAAGACCGCCGTGGTATGGGCAACAGCATCCCTGGAGTGCGGTAGAGATACTGCGATAGCCAACCCGCATGCCAAGCGTGGCGGTTATGGCATTTATCTCCCATGAAATTGGGGGAGGCCTATGTCCAGCAGTGGACGTCTTTCGGCTGATACGATGATAATGATGGTGAGTGGAGAATAACCTTAAATTCTGATTGAACCTGTATTCGTCCTAACGGCGTCGTACAGTTGACTACACGAATAATACAGTTGAAAAATAGGTAGTAGGCTGTTTTCTTCGCTTCATTTACTATGTATAGTAGTATAGTATAGTAGTATAGAGCGCTCGTGGCCCAGCGACACCCGCCTACCGCGTGCGGTATGCGAGGTTAAGCAATTTGGGCGCAGGTCAGTTCTTGGATGGGTGACCGCTTTGAGTGGTTACTAACTGAGGGCTCTCGTGCTTTGGAAGGCACGTTAAGCCGTTGATCCCGGCTGCTGCCTACGACAGCAGTCGTTAAGCCAAGTTAGAGGCCTTCGGGCGGCTTGAGAACTTCTAACAGAGTCAAGTTGCCCACTCACTTGACAAAGGGGGGTCGAAGTTGCACACGTCCGTAGGGAGTACCCACCGTTACCCTACACGTGACCCATGGGTGGTGCCAAAAGTGCAACAAAAACTGGCAACTGTACTTGTCTTCTCGAAGATTCGTAAATTAATGCCATACGATAAAAAATAAGTGGTATAGTCAGCAACATCAGCAGCAGCATGTGGAGAGGACAAACGTTTTTATTTCACATGCGCGTTGGCACCGTTTAAATAAATAAACACTTTGTTGTTTTTGTGCGATAAGTAATATTTGTTTCAGAGTCTTGGATGTTTCTTGTATCTATTAAATATATCTTCATCTATTACCCAAACACAAGCCTTATCACGCTTACTACGAACATGGAACTAGTTAGATTCTGTTCGATTGTCCCCCCTAATGTTTTTAGTTAATTCCTTCTTTTTTTTTGTCACGAATAAACGATTTCTTTTCTTTTTCCTTTTCTTTCTAATATTTGTTTGCAAATTACTTATTAATTTATTTATCATTCAAGAGCTCCATACATATCACCATAACTTTTATCTACATCTAAAAGCGCATATAACCTGGACCTTTTTAAGGCACGAGTGAATAGGCATCTTCTGGGTGAGCTCGCTTCATCGTCGGCCTCATCTTTGCCCCCTGGCTAGATGCTGGCCAAGAGCAATCCCATTTTTAATAAAATAATATTAATAATAATAAATAATAATACCCCAGCCCTCTGCACCGGTGTTGCCCTTAGGCCATTTTTAATGTCGCTATTTTTAGGGGCCCATTGTAAATGTTTCCTAACCCTTCCTAATTAAAATATTATTCAAATAATTATCTAAAGAATTGGCCATAAATAAATTGTTGTGATCGTCTAGTTCAAATAATTACGGTTAGAACCCTTCACGTTGTGTTAAAATCATAATATAAAATAAACTGTTTAAAATAATAAAAACATAATTTTGCTTGTAATAAAATAAAACACAGTAAACGCAGTTATTAAAATGCCGCAAAATCACAAAATAAAACGCGTACAAAATTATTGTCAATTATCAATTTCGATACATGAAAATCATGACCGGGAATTGATTAAATTATCCGCAAATGATATTAAACGAAAGAAAATATATAATATTTTAAACTTGATCCGCAATAAGATAAACATGGAAATTTAAGTCAACAAATCTGCATTCATGAAAAAGCAATAAAAGTCTATCTACATAAGTGAACATGCGACTCACCCGTTTCAGCATCAGCTCGAACAAACATAATTGATTTAATTAATTGATTACAATAGGTTACAATTAGAATTATTATTATCACTAAATACATACATTTATTTCTAACTTAATATTACTAATTTTATATTATAATACTAACGCCAACACGGTGTATAACAACGATGACCTGAAAAACCCGACTACGAGGGGACCTTGGGAATTTAGACCTTAGGTCTTGAAAATGGGACCTAGACCTAGGCTATGTCTTTGATATTGAGGGGGCTCACCTTCACACCTACACCCCCGCCATCTCGCAAAACCTTGATGAGTTCAACCTATCAATCCTGATCTACTATCAAATTCAAACCTTCCCACCTACACATTCCTCATCAATCTGTCACACTTAAAAAATGTACTTTACGCATAATGCCAAATAATTTATTTATTTTATTTAATTTACGCTAAGCTTTACGCGCTGCTGAATTTACGCTTCCCTACTTCGTCATGCAGCCGCGATTTATCTGTAACAAAGATAGTGATTGTTGTCGAATGTGTACAAGGTACTCTGAATATTATTTATGCGCTATAACACACTCTGTACTGCAAACCCCTTAAATTGGACGGAGAGCCCTCTACCTTCACACACGACATCAGACGTCAGGGGTCGGCATATATCGAGGGGTTGCGTCCCAGAGTAAACAGAGAGTATGATACAGAACACATAAACAACTCAGGCCTTGGTTGTATACCTAGTGTGTAATGTTACGGACCCTAGCTTCTAAAGGACTAACGCGTTAGAACCTTTAGGTAAGGCCTCTGATTCAGCTACATCAATAACCCAGGACCTAGTGTCAGCCAAGTTACCTTCTGCCGAGTGTACCTAAATGCATGTATAAAAAATAGACTAAACGTGTAGTGTGTCAGCTTGTGTATGTAAGTGTAATGTGGTGAGTACGCGAATGTGTGTTCATTGTATCCAGGCTATGCCACGGATTACAATGTGTGTGTATGTAATAGTTTTTTATTGTAAGTTCACTATCCTGTCACAAATAATAGAATCAAAAGCAATCAAATGCGTGATATCACAAAGTGTGAGAAGTGTTGGAAAGAGCTAGTGAACGTAAGAGATGTATGTGATAATAGCTCTCTCCTAAAAATCATTCACTTTGCAATATCAACATTTAATTCATGCAGTTTTATTTAAAATAATGCATATAAAAACAAGAGCTAAGTATTTTGATTCCACTTTCATTCAAGTACATACTAAAATATAATATGAAGATAGAGTTAATTTTTGACCCTAGTGGTCCCTAATAAATCTTCTCTGGAACACTCGACCAGCCCCAGTGATTATGCAGAAATTACCTAACACACCCTTGTAAATTGGAACAAAACTACATAGAAAGTCCCACCAACAATTTTGTGGCTGAATAGCTATTGAACCCTAATACTAGCTATCAAAACACTCGAGTTCACCCGACGCGACGAGATACCTAAAGGGATAAAAATATATACATTATATTGTACTTCCTTAGCACTGACGCTAATTAGAAAAATACAAAATAACACACTTATAATTATTAACAAATAAAATTAAATCACTTAAAGTCTTTACACACTGAGTTCAATGTCAATTGTCACTATAAAATTTCCTACTTATTAATATCACTTATCTGTTCACTAAGAAATGTCTAAAATATCTATAAATAGCACTAAAATTATATTACAGGACCACTATTTTTAAACTAACAACCGCAAAGCGTTCACTCTAGATATTAAATATTTATCAATAAATTATTTAATTAAAAAGGGAATTCTTTAAAATTATCGACCTTTACGTAAGGGACCCGAACCTCGACTGCCTGAACTATTTTAACACCATATCCCACATGAATTCCTACGCATTCTCAAATGAAGCAATTGGTCTATAATGCATATGAACTTACGTCATTTTAATTCAAAAATTACACACGTAATCAATAATATAGCTAATAGACGCAAGTGCTATATTATTACAGTTAATTTAAGCTCTTTTGTTTTTAAAGTTATTGGATTTTTTTTCAAGTACAGCCATCCACTTGAAGTCTGCGCCCAGCTAGCAACTCGAGACGTCAACACACTCCAGATTAAAGAAGTACCATAAATTTAGAAATTTATGACTGTATTTTGAATAGGTTAGATTTCAAAGAAAACTTGTCGTGGGAACATTTTTTAGGCATTCGTGTTTAAATTTCTAATTACCTATTATTTATATAGGATAATTATTTGCATACTGTGACCACTGTGGTTACACCATCTAGCAGAGGGCGAGTCACCGTCTGCCTGAGATAATAATGTGAGACAGTTTTATTAGGCAGACGTCAGTTGTCTCACTCAATAGCCCAGCCATTAGTCCATCATATTCACCCAATAGTCCGGTTCATTTAGATTCCATCAACCAGCAACAGTTCCTTTACAGGAAGGCGGGTGCTGTCTCTGTGTGCGTCCCATGACACGGGCAGGGCCAGCATCCGCTCGGTGTACCCCTTGCATTTCATTAAATTGTCAAAAGGGCCTCTACGTGTTGGCTATGTGGTACTCGGTTGGTACTTCGGTACCTCGGTACTTCGGCTCCGCGCACGCCTTCCAAAGGCCCGGGACACCATTGTCCTGTGAGCGGAAAAGACATACAATAATAATAATAATAATTTGCCTCACCATCTTACTAAAGTACCTCCTGATGCTCCTTAGATTCAGCTCACCTAATAATATTCATGCAGTTTCAATACCAAAACGCTCCATAAACCGTCTTACTCTATACGTGAGACCCAAGCGCCGTTCCAGAAACTCGTTATGTGTTCGTGAAAGACTAGCTAGCAAATAATGGCACCAGTTTGGACGGTAAAAGTGTTCCGAGCGACGGTTTCGCGATATTTAATGATTAATGTACCACTCGCGGGACAACAGGAGGGGAACTTTGTTTTTGACCTGTTTTGCACGTGATGTAAGTTTATATAAGTGTCCTTTTTGTGGGATGTTGCCAAGTTTGATTGCATGTTGTATAGCGTAACAGTAACGCAGGTAGGTATTTGTTTTCAAAATTTATGAGATAATTTCGTCGGCCTGTTTAGCCTAGTTGGTAGTGTCACTGCCTCCGAAGCTAGAGGTCCCGGTTTCGAATCCCGGTAAGGGCATTTGTTTCTGTGGTGAGCAGAGACATTTGTTCCTGAGACTTGGATGTTTTCTATGTATTTAAGTATATATTTATTAAATATATCTTCGTCTAGTACCCATAACACAAGCCTTATTGAGCTTACTATGGGACTAGTTCGATTTGTGTAACAAATTGTCCCCCAAATATTTATTATTATTATTTATTAAATATTTATTATTAATTTAATATTATGTGGTTGAGAAAAAGGAAAATTCTAACATATCTATGTACATTGTTATTTAGAAAATTTAGGAAATTTTGATGTTAGTTGGTTTTAGTTATTATATTGCGATACAACAATGAAAACTACGACACTTGTCTGGGGGGACACCGCAGTGCCCCCGCCAAGTCGAGCAAATCAAAAAAGGCACGGTGGCCGTACCATTCTTTTATCCATTTTGATTATTTGTATCCAATCCAGTAATGTTACTAACGTAATATTTAAGATCATTTGCAGACGTTACCTTAATATGATATTTCAATACTTTTCAAATATTACTTGAAATATTTTATTCTAGGATTAATCCAATACCTAAATGGCTTTTTATCTAATAACGGACGTGGTGCAACTTCGACCCCCCCTTTGTCAAGTGAGTGGGCAACTTGACTGTTAGAAATTCTTAAGCCGCCCGAAGGCCTCTAACTTGGGAGCACCCACCGTTACCCTACACGTGACCCCTGGGTGGTGCTAAAAGTGCAACAAAAACTGGCAACCGTACTTGTCTTCTCGAAGATCTCACGGTTCGTAAATAAATGCCATACGATAAAAAAAAATTGGTTGTTTGTAAAGTAGGTTTACGATCGAGATGTTTACGTGATAACGTCTTACTTCACTTGCACTTCACTTATACCTGCGATCGCGCTCGTGAGGTTTTGGTGTGACACAAGTTTCTGAACATGTCACCCGACTAAAACGATTTTAAAGACGTTATCACGTCAAAAAATCTAATAACGAAACTTAAGTCTAAAATCTGTCTTAAATACTTAATGTCTTGAAAGAAGGATGACCAGAAGGATACATTATGTACTTTTAAAAAGACAATTTCGCATCGCACTAGCGGACAATAATAATAGAGGTAATTTACGAAATGTAACGAAACAAAAAGAAAACGCTATGATTAATAGTCCCGAGCTCCCGAAGGAAAAGTGACGTGATAGTGAAATAAAAATATTGAATACGACGTATGTGACATTGAACCTTTTATGAACTTATGGTCTTTTAGTGTGACGTGTTATATGGCTGTATTGTGTCATTTTTAGTACACTTAGGTTAAGATGGAAAAAAGTCTTATTGTCAAATGTTACTATTATTGGCTGCCGTATTGGAGTTAAAAATATTATTCGACTTTATTTCAATTTGAACTCGACAATGATACCATGTATTACATATCAATGGATACAGACATCATCACTTTGTTAGACTGCCTTCCTGATTAATAAATAATAAGAATAAAAGGGTCTCTACTTGTAAATGCAGTAAACGCAGTAAACGCGGAATTCATAAGCACGGCAAGCTAGTGCGATAAGCAAACGCGACAAAAGATTTAACACTGTACAATGTACAGGATTTTTAAATTACCATGCATATAACTAACAATAATTGTACATTATTTATATCATTTATAGATATGCTTAATTTCGTAACTCTTTATTTATTTATCATCATCATCCTCCTAGCGTTATTCCCAGTACAGTTGCATCCTGAAGAATGCCTGGGGTCCGCTATCTAATCCCAAGAATTGGCGTAGGCACTAGTTTTTACGGAAGCGACTGCCATCTGACCTTCCAACCCGAGGGGGAAACCAGACCTTATTGGGATTAGGCTTGTCAAGTGAGTGGGCAACTTGACTGTTAGAGGTTCTCAAGCCGCCCGGAGGCCTCTAACTTGGCTTAACGACTGCTATCATAGACAGCAACCGGGATCGACGACTTAACGTGCCTTCCAAAGCACGGAAGCGCTCTCTTTATTTATTTATATAATTCAATTATTGTTAGATTTAAATAACCTAATAACTAACCACTTACAAACTAAAATAATCCACCCCTTGCCGTTCCCGGTGCAAAGGTGCCCATAACGCTAGCGGCATTCCCACGTTGGATTGGCAACTTTTGCACCAGAAACGATTCGGAGCGGTCGTCCTCTCCCTTTTGCATAAGCCGACGGCCCATGTCGCGCACAAACTTTTTGCGTCCGCTCCCCAGCAATCCGCAGTTTCCACTGATAAGGGGACGAAAAAGTAACCCCGTTCTAGGGGGGCATACTTACCGTTTCATCGCCGCTTGTGTTTCGGCCGCAGCTCCAGCCGTTCTTGTAGTGCGATTGATACGGGAGGCGGCGAAAGTGCTGACACATGTAGCATCCCACACCAAACACCGCCCTCCTTCCCACGGCACCAAAGTAAGGCCATCTGGTCACTTGCCATCGGTGCGGCTAAGACCCGGTGGCTCAAGCACGGATGGAACTCCCGCCGATCTAAGAGCTCTCTGTACGATATCGTTGAGGGCATGGGGACGCGGATGCCAACCGGTACATCGGCGGCAACTCAATGCGAGATGGCCGTCCGCACCAACCATGGCGCCGCTGATGTAAACATGGGGATGACACACATCACAGCCCAGGCGGTGAGCAACAGATACACGCAAAGAATCACCATCGAGTAGCGTACCTAGTTGAGGCGAAGGTAACGCTTGCAACCATACCTCAGATTCTGACCGCGATACCGCCAGAAGTCGTGCAAGATCTGCTCCAGCCGCCTCATCTACAAGTCGATCGAGGACAGCCTTACACCCTACTTGAGGTTTCTCGGGTACGGCTGCCCCCGTGTGGTCACCCGCAAAGCGTCGGCCACATACGGTATGCTCGCCCTGTCGCCATTTATAGAAAGTATACTAGTGACTAGGTCTGCTACCCCATGTGCCGACGCCAAAAAATGCCGGTAGGCTCACGTCCCACGCACGCCGCACACCAATACCCCCGTGCCGAATTAGCAGAGCTACTTGAGTCCACTCGGTTTCGCTCAGGGAGACATTAATAATCGCCCCGATCGAGGACTTAATGGTAGCATCGAAAGAACTGATGTCGTTGGGGAATAACCAAACAGGTGACGTAGGCAGAAGGTAGGTTATCTTTGGGACGGTAAAACACTTTTGTATTAGAACCAGAGCTACGTGTGCGTTAATCGATCTAAGACGATCACTGGCAAGCAATAGAAGACCCCTGCGAGAATTAAGAGCCTCAGGAACTGCAGAAGGGAAAATAGGTGCACCGAGTAAGCAAAAGGAGTCTGTGCCCAGTTTCTTGAGGCCCGGAAGAACAGAAGAAAAGAGAGGAAGAAGAGAACATGATGCTGGACCACAGGGGAAAAATACACACTTGGCTGCATTCACCTCCAGCCCCAATTCCTTTAGGCGAGGCAACAAGACGAGCTCCACCTCTTGGCTTACTTCCAATATTAAGTCTATACCAGATATTAAGAGGGGACTTGAGGTCGACGATAACCTTATGAATAGCAAGGCTGAAGGTGAGAGGGCCAAGAGGGTCTCCCTGCTGAGCACCTACTTGAGACATAATACGGTCCGGTCCATGAAAGAGATTGGACGGCGAGTGATAAACTTGGTGAAGAAAAGGATATCGTGCTGGAATACTCTCTACCACTTCGCTCAACACGACGTCTCTCTCCAAGGTGTTGAAAGCATTTTTCAAATCCAGTTTCACAATGACACATTTATATTGATTTGATATTGCATAATACTTGACTTGTAACTATGGTGTTACCAATACATTATTGTATTGTATTATTGGCTATGGTAGTACTCAATTGGTACTTCGGTAGCTCGGTACTTCGGCTCCGGGCATGCCTCCCAAAGGTCCGGGACACTATTTTCGCGTGAGCAGAAAACACATATAATAATAATGGATACTCTGGCGCCATCCCACCTCTGCACTACATCGCTCAGGGCTGGCGGGGCTGCTGCTACTGCCGAGACCGCTAAGCGCCGAAAGTACGAATGTCTCGGACACAATTTTCTATTCGTGGCTTTTGCGGTAGGAACGCTAGGTCCGTGGGGTCCAGGCGCCCACACACTTTACGAGACTTTAAAAAAAATTGATCAACACCACTGGTGACCTGAGGGCTGGCTCGTTCCTCGGCCAACGAATAGGCATTGCGGTGCAACAAGCCACTCGACGAGGTAACGCAGCGAGCCTTCTGGGAACCATACCCAGCAGCGGCGATTTAGGCGACATAGGTTACACTTTGTTTAGTTCTTTAATATTAAGTTTATTTTTAAGTATTATTTTAAACTTATTTTAACTGTTTATTTATTAGATCGTTGTATTTCCTTAAATAACAATAGGTCATTAAAAAGTATATAATAATTAGTTTTGCAGAATTTTGAATGTACAGAAAAACAAGATATTTAAAGTTGATAAAAGTCTAGAATATATTATTTAACTTACCGCGCCTTTTTAAATTGTTACAATTATTAACATATAAATATATTTATTAAACTTAGTTTTTATTGAATCATAAAAATATCAAAGCCATACTCGTTCAGTCCAGTCAATAACCACTGCCTAACTTTTTCGTCCTCATATACTTATAGCAATATACCTATATTCATACCGGGCCCTCCACTTTGCTCCCATGGTCTAAGAGTGTTCGACATTCCTTACTCAAAATATTCTGGAAGCCAATTAAACTTGGCCCGAAGTTCCGATCGACCCAGGTATCGAGGTAATTACGCCCTTTAGAAGGATTCTGTTTGGATTAGCATTGATTTGGTTTTAAAAAGTTCGGGGCTTAAGTTGTGTTAACAAATGAATTAAGGGAATTTTAATGTACATATTATTAACAATGCCACGGTGCTGGTTTTTGTGGAATTTGGACTTTTATTTTACCTCAAAGGTTTTTTCGGGAGACCTTGTTAAATAATGTTACATTTTAATTAACATCTTAGACAGTAAGAAGTAGCTGTGTTAAAATATTGAGATCGATTTTATAATTAATTAAACGAATTGAAGAAGGCATTACGTTAAAAAAAAACGTATAAATTAACCATTTCGAACATTCTGATAGAGCTGCATAGTCCGACAAAAACAGACGCCAGCTAATCTAAAAAGGTTTTAAGCCTACGAAAGGCAACTTCTTTGTCTTAGACTCTTCAGTATCGAACCAATCGATAATCAACTATATTACTACAATATTAAGCCCTAATTCATGACGTCAGGTTGGTGGGTGTGTTCTTGACAAATCGGGGAGGGAGCGTGGGAAACGTCGTTTGAAACAAAGGCGTCACCGGGATATTACATGAAAATCGTTTTCTTTTGATGTTGACGAAATTTCGTTTTTCTAGTGACTTGTACCTACAGCGCTATTGCGCTATGGTTTGTCTGTTTTGTCTGAAATGTTCTAATAATATGAAAGATTTAGACGCAAAATATAATAAGCACTTGGACGTCGGTATATGACTTAAATTTCTTTGGCAACAAATCGGCGGTTTTGTTGTGTTTTCGGATAGCAAAAAAGAATTGGTGTTTTCCTGTTGTCGTAATCCGGTATTGGCAGCTATATTGTATAATACGTTTTCGATTAAGCAAGTTAACTAGATGTTTGTATACAGATTTTTTTCACAAATGGAAATGTGTCATTCTTGTGAAACTGGATGTTCACATGCCAGAACTACATTAGCATTCCGCCGATTCTGATATCCTAAACTTCTTCGGAGGTCGTGCATCCTTCTGATGCCACTGCATAGACTCTTGTTTTGAGTCAGATTTAAAGTGACGAACCCAAGTCCCATCTCCAGTTACAATTCATTCCAATATGTGGGTAGGGTTGTCACCGCACAGGTTTAAAAAGTGCATTGACGATTCAACTTGTTGCGTTTGCAGCGGTTTAAGCATTCACGGTACCCATCTCAAAACTGTTGTATCCAATACACGAACTAATGCAGCTTATTGTTCTTTTTTTAGCGTCTTTTAGTACGAGTTTTTCGACGATGGGACTTCAATCGGCCTTCCTGGGCGAGGGCCATCTTCAATTGACTTTCTGACATGTTTGAAGAGGCTGTGCCACTTGTAAACCATAATTTTACTAGAGTTTTGATCGCCATAGACAGCTAGCATTTCATTAAATATATGTTGAGGAGGTTTTCCTTTCTTGATAGGGATTTTATCATATCACGATATTCAATTTACTTCATAGTCGCACGTTTATTCCGAAATCATTTATTTGCAAGGCGATATCTTAAAAACAAACGAAGGGTTTTGCTTGTAATTTGATACTTTTCTTCCCTTACAAAATAATCAAAAAGGTTCCGTAAAATGTTCTCCTTCTGCGTCATTCCGCGAAATTTTGCGCTTTGACACTGTAAGAGCCACCTGGTTGAATAAACATAAAGTCCGTCTGTCTTGCAATGCAATTTTATTTTTGAGCAGTCCATAGCCTTCAATGTAGGAACTTTAAAAAGTTGCATACCTACGTTTTACTTGTAACTTACTATTCAACAAAACTACAAAGGCTCTAAACAATTTACAGCTTTCTTATTGACTCCGTGATGTCGTTTCCAACTCTCACAATGTAACTACGAAATCCAACTAGGCTTCATATATCAACTGACTGTAACTTCGGAAGTTCTTCTTTTTTTTTTTAAACTCTAGTAGTCCTAACTATCCTGTGTTCTACACGAAGTACATAATAAGACTAGTGCTTCAGACCCAGACGTTACTTTTTTCCATTTAATATAATATTATCTTTTTTGGTTTTATTCAGTACGTTTATAGTATTTACGGCATTCTTAATTTGTACTTCCTGAAGTACATTCGGCAGTTGTTATTGATATGCAGGTAAAATGTCAGGTCTGAAATACTATTTTTAATTTGTACTTGTACAGGTACGCGGGGATTTACGAGGGTAGAGAAAGACCAGTTTTAAACTGAACGCCCCGTCAATATATTTCCGATCATATTTGACTTCCGCAAATTACGTATAAACTTACTATCGATACCATTTCTAGCTAGGAGACGATGCTAATGTACAGTCGAGAGCATAAATATGTGTATATTTTTGGACCTCATTCCAATGGAATAAGATGCACAAAATGTATACATATTGTGGCCCTTGAGTGTCAATACGGAAATGAATTAAAGGCGCCTTCCTGACTTGTGGATGCGTGGGCGGTACGATATGAGAAAACTGTGAGCTGTCAGTGTCAACCGATACTAATGCAGTACTGCCCCACTTCTGCGCATGGTACCTATTACTACTGCGGAAACGTATTACTGACAGTATTTCGTCAAGTGTGGAAATCTCACATCGGTAAATTCACGTCAAAGAGCAAAATACCTGTGACATATCGCACCCGCCCCGCCAAATCAGGAAGTCGCCAAAAACTGTTATTTTAATCCTATCACGATCAGATCGCATATTCATTGTATAAATTGTTTTACACCACACCTTGCCAAAAAGTGCGTTATTCCGCACGCTGCGCGTCCGGAAAAACCGACTCTTTAGCCAAGTGGAGACGTAAAATTGTGTACAAAACACGGGTCGTAAAACAGAAAGCCCTCTCTCGCATATTTATGACCCTCGCCTGCGGCTCGGCCCTCTAACATATGCGATATCGGCCTTTCTTTGTTTTACAACCCTTGTATCGTAATGTACTATTAAAATTTAAATATCCAATCATAAGACGAAGAAATTTAAAACAAAGCTAAATTAAGCTTTACCCCTTTATTGTTTTTATTATTATACCGTTATCTATAGCCGCGATTAGAATGGGGTTAGAAGTGACTGACTGGCTGGCAAAACGCCATATCCACTAAGGAGCAAATAAAACGGGTCAGTATGTAAAAAAATTTGATAAAAAGTGTACTAAATTGATAGCTTTTCCATTCCTAAATTAATTGCGGCCTTACAACGTCAATCTCATTGTACATCGCATCATGTTAGTGAAATAAGCAGTCAAGACAACCACCATGTAATCGGCACCGTCAGAGACTTACACCCCTATGCTCCAAAGTTATGCAAATAATTGGATCATCCTATGTATAGCATCATGTGTTCCACTGACTAGCAATTACCAGCCGTACACGGTTCAGAACACCCTGTTTATGGTACACCGCACACGATGCTGCCATTAGTTGTGGCGCTTCGATATGCTAGGCCAAGATTGGAATTGTATGCGTTATTGGTGCAAGAGCTCATTGGAACGGGCGTTTGGTGGCAGTTAGGTCTATGTATATAGATATAGATATAGTAGAGATTTAGTATAGATTTTATAATTAGCTTAGTTTCGAATCATGTAACGCTTTTGTGTTTTACTGTAATGTTTCTGTTGTTCTTATTGATTCAAATAAATAACATAAATAAATATACTAAGCTATGCATATATATTAGTATATAGCGTAACTTACCTTGGCATGAAAATAGATGAAAACTTTTCATGGTCATCTCATATAGAGTATATATGTAGTAAATTATGAGTCCTACTCGGTAGATTTTACCACCTAAACTATAGAATCCCTAAACGCACCCTAAAATGTATTTATATATCACTAGTGGAATCAATTATACGTTACTCTCTGGATTTCTACGGCCTCACTTTTAAAACGAATTTAGAAAAATTAGAAAAGCTGCAAATTAGATTTCTCAAACTATTAGTAAACAATAAAACTAAATATAAATATAAAAATGATTACTATAAGTTATTTAAAATATGTAAAATTCTTCCGGCAACTCTAAGACACAAATATTTATTATTATTTAATCAACACGGCAATCAAGAGAGTTACTTATCCCAAATGAGCCAAAAACATGACACCAGGTCTGTAGCTGCGGGTAAGTATGCTGTCCTCAGAGTAAGCAATTACTATGGGATAGGCTCATCGAAAAGCGCTTTTCATATTTACTTAACCTGTGGCTATTAGAAAGGAGGGAAACAAAAATAAATTCAAAAGAGCATTGCTCAAATACTAAGTCGACAGTATTTAAATACAATATACCGTAGGTATTTTATGTTTGTATACTCGTACATTAAGATTTAACCACTAATTATATAGACTCATGGATCCCACAGTCAAACTGTGCAAACAGTTTTGCGGGACGTTGTATTTATGTTTAAGTTTTTGTCAATTGTTTAGATAAATAAATAAAATAATTTATTATTTTTAGATTATTTGTTTATTTTTGTGCTTAGCACTATTAAAATCACATAATAAGATATTAAACAGTAAGAGTGCAACCCTGTCAGGGTATTGCAAAATTTTATGACTAATTTTAATATGCCATTGGCAGCAGCGTACCATTGTACAAGTAATAAGCATAATTTTTGGAAGAAAATGACTGACTGTCAAGCTTGTTTCGGCGTTTCTTCTCAGCAGTGGTATTCTTTTTCCAAAAAGCTTAAAGATTTTGACTTGTAAAAGTGCCATTGCGGCCTGCTTGCAGAATAAAAGTTCATTTATTTCCTGTATGGGGCCAATTATAATTGGGTACTTTCCTTCCACTTTTGAAATATTTATAACATGTTCCTAGACCTATATAGTAAACCATCAAAATATCATAATATCTTGTATTTATGTATGCTTATTTACAGTGTTTATATTGATTTTGTCTTCGCATTTTCTTAGTAGACATTATCAAACTTTTTTCTTTGCACTTTTCATAAATCTCTGTTTAGCCCAATAGTTGGCTGTTAGAGAACGCTATTTGTACAATTACATTTTGTGCAATAAAGTTTAAATAAATAAATAACTTGTTGGTTACAAAAGTTTATCGTGATCGTAAAAATTTTGAGACTAGTTAAAATACTTATAGAAAAACTTAGTTAAAATCAGATATCGTCTGTGCCAGTAACAGACGATGTCTGATTTTAACTAAGTTTTTTTTTCCTTTACACGTTTGCGTCGTGTTCTAATAGAAAATGGTCCCATGCATACATTTGATCATCCGCAAAACTGGTTCGAATGGCATTATAAAAAAATAGTCCATTATTTCACATATCAGTACATACAGCCTTGGCCAGAAAGAAGTATTAAGGACCCCTTATTTTTCTTTTTAACTTATAAATAAATTATATTTTTTAAATTACAAAACTACACATTGACGCAAAATATAATAATGTATATAAACATCCAGAAAACTTTAGCAGATATAATTTCGAAGTAGCTATTTATCCTAGAAAACTGAACCCTAAAAATAATCGGGTTCGCAATAAAAGGACCAAATGCCTTTTTTTAAGTGCAATTATTATTAACGTCAATGTATAGCTAGTGTTATTGAAAAATATTAGAATTTTCTATAATAAAACATATAAAATGTTTTATTCAAAGTTTTACTTTTATATGAAAAGCGCGGGAGTGCTTAATACTTCTGGCCAAGGCTGTAGTTACATAATCAGTCAAAAAATTCCACAATACAAAAAAAACACAATAATACTTAAGACTAGCCAAAAAGCCCCCCTTGGGTTATCCCTGGCGCAAAGTTACCTATCACACTGGCCGCCTTACCACGCTGAACGGCAATGGATGACCTTTGCACCAGGTGCGAACCCGCGCGGGCGCGGGGCCTAAAATACTTAAGTAGCCAGTTCTTAGAAGCACTGCTTCCGCTGGTTTTTTGATATCTAAATGATATTTTATTCAAAATGGTGACACAAAATCAAAATCCGTTTCAATACTCTATGTCGAATAATCTACGATGTTTTTCCCTCAGTAGAAGCGATTACGTAAGCCGAAATTACGACAGCCTACTCTTCCGAGTCAGGAATAAGTTAATTTGTTAATCTGTAATTGAAACGTCTAACCTCTTACCAGAGCGTTTATGTGGTTAGCCAACTTTCTTCGGTTGGTTCATCTCCTTGTAATGCCAAGTTTTAGTGGGCAAACTTTACCGTGTGAAATCGGCTTAAGATTAGAATAGTGCTATTTTCAACCGCTTGGTTCTGGAAAGTTTGAGTGCTCGTTATTATTATTTGGAGTGAAAAAGTTTTGGTATTCGTGTTAAATTGGCATTGTTCCATTATTGTTTTTATTGTTGTCTACAATAGTCTAGATCTTAGCGAGTACATCCCACCACCACCATATCAGCCCTAGGACGTCCACTGCTGGACATAGGCCTCCCCCAATTTCATGGGGGGCAAATGTCATAATCGCCACGCTTGGCATGCGGGTTGGCGATCGCAGTATCTCCACCACACCCCCCGCATTCCCCGGTGGTCTACAGCGAGTACATGTAAAGGATTAATTGGTAAGACATCATAAAAGGAGGAGGGTAAGGATCATTTGGCATTAAGCCCGCCATTTGTACAATTACATTTTGTGCAATAAAATTTAAATAAATAAATAAAACCGTAAATGTAAGTTTATTTCGTGGTCGTGAATATTTGTTTTTATTACCTTAACAAATATATTACATCGTTTATAACTAGACTTGACATTTTGACCAATTTCGCTCATCCATAGAGACATAAAAAACAGGTTATTTATTTTTTCACACGGCAAAGGGTAAACCTAATTTTGAACTAAATGCTATTAGAGTGTTTTTCTATGTGCCCCGCCCACTGCCACTTAAGTTTAGCGATTTGATTATTAACAGAAATGTATTGTATAAATATTATGTATGTTTGTATGTAATTTATTGGTTGGCGTTTCAACTCTGTTTTAAACGTAGTTTTTCCTTGCAGGGACGCGGATACGGGTCGGATTACCAACAGGGCACTCGTTCACGCGCTAGGGTAAGTTTATACATTAATTTACAAAGTACATTAAGAAAATATGTGGGATATAGCTCCCAACTCAGACCAATGATCTGGTAAAGATTGCGGGAAAGCATTGGTTGCTAGGGCTGAAAATCATTTTTGATACAAGCCTTTACCGCCGACGGTACACTACTTTTTCATTGGCTGATACGGCCGGCCATACGCGACGAGTTTATCTTATCTATCCATCATCAGATCAGCTCGATGGTACACCATAATAAATAATTGTTACCGATGAATAAAGAGTAGTGTGTTGCCGATTCTCTCTGAATATAAATTTGATTTATTGCATTTAAAAGTTCCGGAATTTACTGTTCGACTTTGTATACTTAAAACCGAGAACGTACTGTTAGCACCGAATTTCATAAATGGCCCATAAAACATGCTTTGTTGTCTTAAGTTGACATCCCAGTTAATACTTTACGATACAAATCTTCTTTAACATTAACGACTCCTTTCCAAACCACAACTGGTCTTAAAGCTCTTTAACGACTTCGTATCAAATTATAACGTAGATTTTATTCAAAACCCGTCCAAGTTGTAAATCCCACCTGGCAACAGGCAAACGTATAGGCCACCCTACATACTTCATCTGGCCTCATACGCCCCAGCTGCTTGCTCTCAACTTATCACGAACGAAATTTCACTTTAATACGCAGCGAATAGTACTTAATATTGTGTGTGTGGCCTCACCCGTTTAATATTCACATAAGGAGAGACTAGTTATACGCTCGAATTAATGTGTCTCCAAAGAAGCAAACACATTTCGTTGGAATGCGACCGTTTTGCGACGTCGTCTAATACGTTGGTGGTGTGGGTGTATGTAACTTATTGAATTTGGTCGGTTAGTATAGCAATATGGCAGGATTCGCTTAGTATTCGAACGCATTCTGGATGTTTAAGCCGTCGGCTGAAGGCTTGGAGCAAGCAATTTCTGGCACAGTATAGACCAAAGATGCAAATTTGCGTTGTGTACACAAGACATGATGAGACAATATTCAGTCGATGTACGGCGAAGACACTACGTGTGCTCAGTTTATTAAATAGCTAAGTGTAGCAATGTTTACAAGGGAGAATTTCTCACAAAGGAGTCTTTTAAAAATAAATAGGTACTGCGTTATCTTGTTTCACATGTCTTCATTAAAATATCTCTAGAAAACTTGAATTAATGAGGCGAAAGGCGGCAAAATGCTGATTATATTACACGTCGATGTTTTCCAGTTATTAAACAAGGAGATAAAGACTTAATATATTTATATGTATGTATAGTACCTATTCTTGCCGACGGTTTTTGACATGTAAAAGATGATGCTCGTGGAAGCTACTGCACGTACAAATCTTTCTTAAAAAACCTTATAGATAAAGCGATTTCTTCCAGGCAACCTCTGATAACGAAGTTCTAGCATCAAGTACCTGTAGCAAGTAGTACGAAACCGAATCCAGTTCTGTATATTCCGACAAATAAATCTTCTCAATGAGTGTTATTTATAACAACAACATAATAATTAATATTTTTTTAATGTTGATCATTGAAATTGACATTTAATCTATTTTTGTAATTTATAACTACAATATTATAATTTATATTTTTTTTTAATGTCGATCATCGAAATTGACATTTAATCTATTTTTGCACTTTGTAAATATAGGGCCTGTGATTTTCCAGACAATATTAGGTTTTTGAAAGTGATGTATGTATAATCTTGTCATGACATGACTGATATTGGTTGGACACATTATCTACATATGTCACAGCCACGTACGACAAAACATAAATTGCAAGTCATAAGTTTCAATATTCCAGAATTACATGCTCTCACCCACGCAAAACGCTATTCAAAAATAATGATTACTACCAGGAATTCACGCATCATCCGACTCACTACTAAGTCATCACACACAAAGGTACCTTGGGGCCCTGGCTTAATTATACTCTACGTGATCGAGGTCGAAGCCGCACCGTAATTATTTCTGCCTTTACGTTTTCCTCTCTAGGAAAAATGCCCCCTCGGAGGATTCCGTAGTGCTCATGGAGAGTTGGGAAGTTTTGACACTCGAATATTTTGAGGGCTCCTGTGCTTTTTTGTTGTCTTGGTAGATTTTATGTGAATAGGTTTCGTTTTTTTGTCTAAATTATTGTAATTGATATGAAGCGTAACGATTGAATGCAATAACTATTACAATTTTATTACCAGATAACAATATATTATACTCGAATGTTTTGAGGGTTTCTAATCTGTGTGTTTCTGTTGTCCTGGTAGATTTGTGTAAATAGGTTTCGTATTTTTTTTGACTGAATTATTGTAATGATATGTAGCGTAATGATTGAATGCAATAACTATTACAATTTTGTTACCAGATAACAATGTATCATAATCTGTAAAACATAAAGATTACCGTGGTTTTCCTCAAAACCCATGTCACCAAACAGAGATAAGAGACATTAATTCCCTAAATCACACTTATTTTTCACTAGTTTTTGCTATTGAATTTTTTATGGAAAAGATGTATAGTGTTTAAAACGTTGATACAAAATAATAAATGTCCAATACCTATAACTTGGTTAGCCTGCTTTGTATGCTAGCCTGCTTTATACAAAAAACTTGTTAAGTATATCCTGATTTTCGCTAGATTCTACGCTCGGGTGTAGAAGACAGCATATCATTAGCGACCTATGAGGATAAAATTTCGACAAAGCTCGAGCGAGATGTTTTCAAGCTTTGGAATGTTCTAGATATTTTTGTTAGGTAATTGAGTATATTAAATAATAAATAAATATTGGGGGACAATCTTACACAAATCGACCTAGTCCCAAACTAAGCAAAGCTTATACTATGGGTACTAGACGACGATATACATACTTATATAGATAAATACATTCTTAAATACATAAAAAACATCCAAGATCCAAAAACAAATATCCGTAAAAAATGCACAAATAAATGCCCTGGCCGGGATTCGAACCCGGGACCTCTAGCTTCGGAGGCAGAGTCACTACCAACTAGGCTAAACAGGTCGTCAGTATATTTCACACTACGTGCCCAAGCCATCGGAGGCTTGTGGATTTTATTCCTACTATGATGCATGTCTCGGGCACTATTAGATCTTCGACTACGATCGAGATTTTTACGGAGTATCCAAGTGCCGTTCTCTCTACAGGTGAGTCTACTTCATTTCAATCTCCGGTAGATCATCATTTTGCGGTAGATCTTCCGTTCCGCCACTAGTTAGCAGTGCGTGTTCCTCTTTCTGTGTTAAGATCCAGGCTTCGCTCCCGTACAAGATCGCTCTCTGTCTTGATCACAGGACAATTTAGTTTATAAAAATACATAACTATTGACCACGACCAGTTTATGACTAATACTTTTTACACATGTAACTGACCCTGATTATACAGGATTCCATTGCGGATTCATGAAAACAAAAACAGCAGGCTCAGGATTACATATTCAAAAATAGACATATAAGCTGACGTTATCTCCTCACTTCTAGGTATGAAAAGCTTTAACTTACTAAAAAAATACTTAAAAGAAACAGCCAATTCATTTGGAAATCAAAATTCTCTGCTGGCTTGTGTCTTCTTGGACATCATACCCATATTAAGCTTATTAGTAGCAGCCACTTCATAAGCTTCGATGAAGTGGTTTCATTGGATGCCAAAGGATCCCCAAAAAGGGGGAATTCAATCAAAGAACCTGTATGACGTATCACGATTGGCCTTCAAGAGCCCTAACGTAAGTCATTCACTCTATTTGTATGTAATGAAATAACTTATAAATATAATGGGATCGATAATTCGTTACCGACAAATGAATGGTACGAAATTATCTATAAGTAGTTAATGGGTAGTGGCTGAATTGATCTTGATTTGGGTAGCTGAGGAATTGGGACAACGATCTTATTTGTTTGTGAAATTGATATTGGTAAAGCATATTTTCACGTAAGAAAAGTAAGTAAAAGTTCATATATAAATACACATATGTCATCATCATCCTCCTAGCGTTATTCCCAGTACAGTTGCATCCCGAAGAATGCCTAGGGTCCGCTACCTAATCCCAAGAATTGGCGTAGGCACTAGTTTTACGGAAGCGACTGCCATCTGATCTGACCTTCCAACCCGAGGGGGAAACCTACCTTATTGGGAATAGGCTTGTCAAGTGAGTGGGCAACTTGACTGTTAGAAGTTCTCAAGCCGCCCGGAGGCCTCTAACTTGGCTTAACGATTGCTATCAAAGACAGCAACCGGGATCAACGGCTTATCGTGCCTTCCAAAGCACGGGAGCGCTCAGTTAGTAACCACTCAAAGCGGTCACCCATCCAAGGACTGACCTCGCCCGACATTGCTTAACCTCGCATACCGCACGCAGTACGCGGGTGCCACTGGGCCACGAGCGCTCCTACACAAATGTATATATCATTAATATCATTACTCCATTATTTATACAATTATGTTCTTTCACGTGTCTGTGTTGTGTATTTCGAGAGACACATTATAATATAATTAAGTAATCTTTGTTTTAGTTTTTTTATACCACGTCGGGGGCAAACAAGCGTACGGCCCGAATGATGGTAAGCGGTCACCGCAGTCTATGGACGCTTCTAACTCCAGGGGTGTTACATGCGTTTTGCCGACCCTTTAAAAATATATACACTCTTTTCTTTAAGAATCCCATACTAAAAGTCCTTGGAAAAACCTCGGCAGGAAGTTTCTCTGAAACCGTACCGTACGCGACCATTTTAGGTTCCAAGGTGTGAGGATGAATGCCCTGCCCACGGCGAGCAGTGCAATGATAGAAAACGGCCGTGGGCATCATGTCAAACAGTTCTTCGGAGCACAATCCATTATACAAGCGACAGAACACGCACAAGGAGGCAAAGTATAATAAATTATAACAAATTAAAAGATGGGAGGATAACATTAAGAAAGTAGCTGATCCAATATGAACTCGTACAGCATGAGACCGGACAGGACTAAATAGAAATCTCAAGAGGAGGCCTTTGTCGGAAAACAAACTGTTGTTATAGAAAATCAATACTATCTATCCTAATGACATAGACATACTCGTAGACATAGAAGTACTTTATTTATCACCACATTTAACACTAAGTACATGATAAACATAAGTAAAAAACTTAAAAATTAAAACAGACATTAGATTAGACATTACATTAGATTACATTAGATTGTACAGTAGGTATAACAATGAGTGATGATAAAAAGGGGCTGGACTCAGCATAATATTATAAAGCTGAAGAGTGTGCCTGTTTGTTTGTTTGAACGCGCCAATCTCAGGAACTACTGGTTATAATTGACAACATTTCATTTTTTTAAGCAGGCTTTTTTCCGATGAAATCCAATAGAGGATAAAAAGTTAAGTAAAACCACATTTTTAAATTCTCGAAAATATCCCCATTTCATATAAATAAATCAATTTCAAAAGTTCCTCATTCTAAAAGAGAGTAAGTGACAAGTAAGGCGTCACAGCGTAACAAATCATACAGAAGCACTGTTACTAAGACAAATTTACTAAAGAAAGTGAGCTGCTGTTCTTTTTGTGCGCTGTGACTGTCACAATTTCATAGTAATGACGTCATTACTACGATATGGGCTTTCTTCAGATTTTCGTGAATATTGAGAAAACTAATGGCTACAAAAATATAAAAAAAAATTTTTTGGGGTTTCTTGTTCCCAAATTAACGAAATGAGTTAAGATTTCATACTACTTAAAAATTTGAAATATTGTCAAATTGACAAATTCTTTTTGTGTTGGATAGTCCATTTCTCGAGGAAGGCTTTAGGCTATATAACATTACGCTGGTACCAATAGGAGCAAAGACGCGTACGAAGTCGCGGGCAACAGCTAGTAATATTATAAAGCTGAAGAGTTTGTTTGTTTGTTTGAACACGCTAATCTCAGGAACTACTGGTTTCTAATTGAAAAAATATTTTCCTGTTGGATAGTCCATTTATCGAGGAAGGCTTTAGGCTATATAACAACACGCTGCGACCAATAGGAGCGAAGACGCGGACGAAGTCGCGGGCAACAGCTAGTATAAATAGAATAACAACCTTTTGCCAATGAATCAATATTTTAGATGTTAGTGTATTGTAAGTAGCAATAAAGGCTTATTGATATTATTTAGAAGTATGATAATTGTATGTTTGTATGTAGATATTATCTAGCCTATATTATTATATCATGGCTTCATACTCTGTGAATTCCCGTGGTCAGAATCATGCTGGAAGTTAGTAATGAGTATATTTGTGGTGTAGATAGATATAGTGTAATATGAAAGGTGTGGAGATACTGCGATCGCCAACCCGCATGCCAAGCGTGGCGATTATGGCATTTACCCCCCATGAAATTGGGGGAGGCCTATGTCCAGCAGTGGACGTCCTAGGGCTGATAAGGATGGATGAAAGGTGTATTACATGAATATTCATAATATAAAAGTATTTTTTTGGTAAAATAGTTATAAAATCCCCGACTTGCAGGAGAATCCCTCGTATCTTCAAGCATAAAACGGATTCAATTTTACTTACATATTATATTACGAAACTAATACTGAGCTGTTAAAATAATTTATATCAAAAAAAAACCGACTCCAATTTTGTACTTGTTATGCCACAATGAAAATACCCCCATGAAATTCGGGGAGGCCTATGTCCAGCAGTGGACGTCCTAGGGCTGATATGGTGGTATGGTGGATGCCACAATTTGTGGTTTCCGTGAGCCAATGCTTGGTTACCTACAGAAAATATCGAAATCGGCATATGCGTGCCTATCAAATTCGAGAAGTCCCTCGATTCCTCCTAGATACCATCATCAGACCTTTACCAAATTTATATGAGACCAATGTCGGAGTATCTGCTTTGAAACAAAAAAAGATTTATCAAAATCGGTCAACGAGGTCAAGAGTTATCGGGGAACATACACAAAAAAAGAACAAGCAAACGTGCAGTTGAACTGAGTACCTCCTTCCTTCTATTGAAGTCGGTAAAAACATAAATTCACCAGGGCAAGGTGGTCGCTTTACTAGAATTCAACAAGCCTGGCTTGAGTTGAACGCGACTTAATACCACAGACTACCCGCAGATACTTGAAAGACCAATTTTACGAATCTTTATAAGGATTTTTTTAATATGCTAACACAGCAGTATTCGCAACTGTATACGAATACTTAATTGATTTGTTATTTAAAGAAAGGATAACGGTTGAATCCCATTTGAAAAGTCACTATTCACTACAATTCCTGCATCTTGCATCAGGTTAGGCATAATGTTGTCACGTAGTGGCGTGTTGTCACGTTTGCCGACCGCGGTTGCAGCAACGGCGGTGAGTATTGCGCGGTCGGCCACCGTGACAATACTCAACCTAATGTAGGACTCAAATTGTAGTCCGAAACATGTCGCAAATAGTCCCAGGCGCAGAGCCGCATTACTAGCCAGTCTGGGATGAGTATATTTTTCTTGTGCGACAACAAACAAACAAAACGAACATTAAATGGAAAATACATGTGTGAAAATGGACGAGAAAGTGCGAAACCTACTTAAAACGTGGAATCCGGAAGTATACACGGAAGTTTTTGTAGTTTCTTCCAAATGAGTTTCAACCGTTATACCTTCTTTAAGTGTTAATATGTCTCACGTTAGTATGAATTTATTATGTTACTCTTATTATATGGAGAGGTGTTAATCAATGTCAGCATCATCATTCATGACATCATACTATCCTTTTTATTTCACGCAGAGGCGTCATCATCCATCATCATAATCGCCATCTTAGCGATTTCCTGGTTGTATCTTTAAAAAAGCTCAAGGTCCGCTTTGGGGCCTAATCCCAAGATTTCGCGCAGGGTAGCGTAGGTACTAGTTTTACAAAGGTGCCTGTCATCTGACCTTCCACCTCAGAATGAATGCTTAACCTTGGTTTGGTTCCTTTATGATCATATCCTTTACCGCAAATTCACTGTTGAATATCAAATGATATTTCGTGCGTCAGTTTTTTCCTCCTCAAGGTAAAAAGTAGCGTGCCTTACCGCTTGGCTGTAGTAGCCTCCAGGGATTTTCATCGTCACACTCGTAATTATATCTAAGGCCGCCTCCTTGATTTCCTAATAGGACATGACTGCAAATTTTTCGTATATTCAAAGTAACTTATCCTTGGTCTTCTATTTCCTCGCTTATCTTTAATTTAAACTCCTCTTCTATGATGTTATTTTTAAAAGCGTCTTGTCATATAAGATGACCAATCATTTCTCCTCTCACTCTATCTGTAACTTCAATTTCCTTTTATCCCACATTCTCCTGAGGACTTTTTCGTTTGCGAAGTTTTCCGTCCAGCAAATTTTCTCCATTCTTCGTCAACATCTAAATGATTACACGCTTCACAATCATATTCTGTGCTCCATATTAAAGTTTTGAGGGATTATCAAAGGTGGACCCTGTAACAGGAGTAAAAAATCAAACGGTGGACTATTTAGCGGTCCAATAATAATTTCCAAGTGGTCTCAGTCGAAAAAAAAAATTATTTTTGGAATTTTTTTTTCTTCAAATATGGCTTACGTATTTTTTATTACTTTTCTGAAGTGAAATTAATGTCAATTTATTTTGAAAAGTCTATAAAATGGAAAAAAAATTTAAAAAATACCAAAAATAATCTTGAAAACACAAAATGCAAAAACAATAATTATGACTAATAACTTGATACTACTTCAAACACTGCATTGACTGATATGCTATATTCTCGTGGTGTCAAGATACATTACTCGGAGGTTATGACTTTAGATCAAAATTTCTCCGAAACGAATATTTTTAAACAAAAATTGTATACCAGGTGTTACTGCAGTTGCTCTAAGGAAGCGTCCTTTTAAATATTTGCTCAAGTTACAGGGCCCACCTTGTATATGGCGATAAAATTGAACATTACTTAACATAATGATGTTACCGTTTTTATCAAACTGTGGCGGACTGTATAAACCGCTTCGTGTTTTTTCCCTGCTTTCAGGGTTCGCCGTTTGCATCTCGTATTTTTCTAGAGTTTGTTTAGAGAAAATATTTTAACGGCGGGCATCAGCGTTGCGGGAACGGATTCTCGTTTAGAGTGTAAGGGAGACGTTTAAATAGTAATTTTGCGGATTCATCTGGGAGGTTTGTGCAATGCAGTTTAGAGACAGCTACATACATTATTTATTCGTAGTTTAATATAATGGTGTGTACTTACTTGTGAACTTTCAGAAAAGGTTTAATAACCATTTAAAATTATATTTTATTTACCTATTTATTTAAACTTTATTGAATTTTGTACAAGTTGAATTATTATTAGAAAATGGCGTAGTAAACTTATTTACTTTTTGAGGTCACTAGACGTTATGGACGTGTTACAAAATCGTTGGTTGCGATCAAACTCGCCTTGTGTTGAAAATGATGGATCTGCATTTGTCTTTAGCTGCATGTGCATAGATATATATTATTATTATATTAATTTTGTGAAGGTCTGGTGGTGGGATTTAGGAGGAATCGAGGGAACTCCTCGAATTGATAAGCACGCATATGCCGATTTCGGTATTTTCCGTAGGTAACCGAGCATTTGCTCACGGAAACCACAAATTGTGGCATCGCGAAGTACAAAATCGAAGTCGGTCTTTTTTTACTTTGGTATAAATTACTACCCAGTCATCAACTACTCACTGCAACCAATATTGCGTAGTTTAGGAGTTGTTATGGCCGCCTTCTGTCACCATGAACAGATTAGCTCGTGGTACCATAATAATGCACTGTCGCTGAATTTACATAATATGATAACTGCTATAAAATTCATTATCAGTTTGACCTGAACAAACATTGCAAATGACATAAAAGCTTGTAATAAATAAGAAAAAAAATGTTTGGTATCACTTGTTGATTATTCTAGCAACCTCCGTCTATTTACCATCAATTAGACCGTATCCTTGTTGGATACCGTCATTTTTATTACAAATTATAGAAACCTCACTCCCGTCTATTTTTCCTCCACTCTTCCACAGCACTCCAATTTACCACTGTACAAACACACAGTCCAAACAGGAAATACAATTTTATTTCCCATTACAATCAATTATGGTGGGGCTTTCGAGAGGGCTTGCCTTGAAAAACCGTCGCAACGGGGGCCCAACGCAATTTGGTCGGCTAATTGGCCAGCCTAGCAATCTGGGCATTCGGCAATTATAAGCGCGATTGCCAATCGGTGAAGGGTTACGAGTATGCTGTAGTGTGTCAAATAAATGGAATAACAAGTCATTAAACGTCTGTAAACAACGATATTCCCCTAATAATAATAACTCAATTAGTATATTTGTAAATATTTGTTGCACTCTAAACTTGCATGTAATGAAAATAACTAACGAAATGGAAAAAAATACTAGGAATGGGCAGCCAGGCAGCATTTTGTTTATTTTATTTTTATTATCATAATAATCATAAATCATAAATCTTTATTGTGTGTGGAATTCAGGTAGGTACATATAACAGATAAATTTGTTATCATAATTGTTTCACCGAACCCTGTCTTTACAGACGTACACACATTGAGTTAACAAGGCAAGAGATAAACTAATTTACAAAATTTAGATATGGACATGTCACATTACAATTAAAATACTGCGCAATCATTTTCAATCGAATTTAAATAAAGCATATGTCAGTGTCATACAAAAATATATATTACGAAAGTCCTACAATGATACTACCCATTACCAAATTGATTGATCGCGCTCCATAAACTCCTTTAGACTATAAAAACACTTGTCTAAAAGCCACTGATTAATTGCTTTTTTAAATTCTTGGTGTTCACAACTTTTAAAAATTTATTACGAAAAATGCATTTTTATACATTTGCACAACCTACACTATCAATTTAATTCTGTTTTAACACATTTCAACGGGCTTGATTCCCAGTCTTGTATGAACATCCTTTAATTGAAAATATTTCAGTGCATATTAGAAATAATAAAAAAGATATAAAAATAATAATATTATTATTTATTGCACCACCAATACAAGAGTAAAATGTGTAAAGATTTGGCAGTGTTAATTGGGGATGACAGGTGGTCTTATCGCTTTAAGCGATCTCTACCAGACAACTTTTGGGTAGCAGGAAATATTTGAACAAGATTAATAACAGGCAGTGCAGAAACACAGCAAGAAGAGCGTAATAATAACTCATACATGTAAATTTAACATAATCATAGTATACAATAAATACACAGATAAATACATACATATGATAATAAAAACATACATAAACATAACTACACTCTCAAATATATATACATACATACACATACTAAAAGCCATTTTAAGGGATTGACAAAAAATATTGTCTCAGCTGATTTTTGAAAATGAGAAGTGATTTAACACATCTTATATTCAACGGCTGATATACGGATGCCAGACTTGGCCAATAACAAAAGAAATAACCCACAAAGTACAAGTTTTCCAAAGAGCAGCCGAAAGGAGTATGCTTGGACTCAAAATATGGGACAAAATAAAAAATAATGACATCCGAAATAAAACCAAGATCTTAGATGCCGTAGAATTGATAACTAGATTAAAATGGAAGTGGGCTGGGCACACAGCACGAACTAAAGATGGGCGTTGGAGTGAAAAAATCCTGCATTGGATACCAATGGGATGGGAGCAATGGGATAAGGACAATCCAATAGTTTTATATAAATTAATTAATATCTATTTGAAATAACAAACTCAGAAAATAAAATGAATCTTAATGTAATAGTAATAAAATATATATATCTTATAATATCTGAGTAAACGTTTAGAATGAAATTCATATATGTATGTTAAAGCTAGCGCATTTTACTACATGTAAAAAAAAGCATGTTAATTAATACGTTTACTGTTTTTTGTTAAATAATACTGTATTAAATATGTTAAAATGTAATGGAATAAATGGCTATATTATTATTATTATTATATTCAACGGCAAAGCGTACATATGTTACTTTTACGTAAAATATGTTAAGTAATATTTTTTTACCCTATTTGTTTTTCTCACGCGTGTATTTTTTGTGTGTATTTTTTTATAGGAGTGCAATAATTAATGCATTATTGCACTCCTATAAAAAAATACATTTTGATTCGCTAGAAAACTTGAGGATAAAGAAATACCATAGAACCCAAACTATCTGTAGGTATGCAAATTTTTATCATAGTCAGTTCAGCAGTAACAAGGAGACTTTCGCATTTTACATGGAGCATTTTCTGCAGGACGAGCGTTAAAAAGATGTAATTTATCGTTATATTTTAACCAATTTACACAAAATCATATATTAAAAATAGGTTTTGCAGTTTTCAGATTTATCGCATACAGGCAGACAGGCGCGACGGGCCACTTTCTTTTATAAGATGAATTGATATTCGTATGGATTGACGTTGATGACCACATTATCTTTTATCTTGACTAGGCCACACAAGCAAGCCGACAAATTGTCAAAATGTCTGGCACTACATTTACTGGCACAGTAAGCCACGTTAATCTACCAAGAAATTAATCTACCACTTCGCGCGCTCTTTATCAGTTAATTAAGGTTTAAAAATGGTTAACCACTTTTTGGCTCGACTGCACGGCATTGTGATGGGTGAATATTCAGCGATTATACGGGGTTTTTTTTTTCGTCAGTGTCGTCACCTTACATTTTGTTAAAAGAGAGGGTTAATTTTTTTAAAAACTTAAACTAATATCATCAACCTAGTCCCAAACTAAGCAAAGCTTGTACTATGGTTACTAGACGACGATATAAATACTTATATATAGATAAATACATAGAAAACATCCAAGACCCAAGAACAAATATCCATGCTAAGTGCATAAATAATGTCCTGCACGGCTAGCACAAGACGGCGCCCGAGCTATATCGCGCGCGATATAGACTATCCGTCTCTTTCCGTATGCACCTATAAGATAGAGGCGGATAATCTCACTTATGCTAACCGTGCTGGGCGAACATGTGCGGCTGTTGACGCTTTAAAAATGTATTCTCTCCTGTCTTAAAGAACCTATACTGTAGTACAATGAACTGAACTGGTCCAAATATCTTCTTGTCGCTATTTCTAATAAAAAAGGCGTTTATTTCAGCCCTAATCGATCCATAATGGGTTCGTAACAATATGATAATTTATAAACTCTCTCACTCCGTAGTTACACTCAAGTACTTGTAAGAACCTTAACATTTCTTTATTTCTTGGAATATTTAACTAGCTGGAGATTATCCGTTTCACTTGAAAATAATCGTCGTAGCGGCTTTATTACAATGTCTGGAGTCTTTATAATTGATATTATTAGACGTAATTGTATTACTTATTTTTATCTATCTGCTATTTGGCAGTTGCTATGTAGCTATTAGTTATTATCAAAGAGTTCTAACTTCTGATGGCAACATCTGATTATCATTATGATTCCAGAATATTGAGTTATCATCTACCTCTATGTTACATAAACCTTCAAAGGACCCAGGGTGGTCCCAGGTAAAAGCATAATGTTTCATGCTTTTTGAGGTAAACAACGGTACAAAAAAAAACTTAAGATTATTTTATTTCTAAGGCGTCGACCTAATACAACGCGACTACTCGATTATCGCGCAAGTGATGTGGTCGCGCGATAGCAGAAACTGGGTTTCCTAAACGCGACGGCGCGACGCGTTTATCGCGCTAATGTCAATAAAAAACAGATGGTCGCGCGACTGCGTCGCGCGTATTTAAATTTTTGCCTGTAAATGGCCACCAATCTGTTAACGTCCGCCGGCCATCATTCTGCCTGACGATTGTCCTGCCCAACTCCACTTGAGTTTTGTTATGTTGCCGACTTAATACCACCGCAATGTCACATTGTATCCTTCTTTAAAATCTTCTGCTGAAAATGACACTTAAATTCAATTTCACGTGCGCTGCCTATTCCTTCGGGAAAAAGAGGCGTGATTATATATGCATATACTTTTAAAGTATATCAATATCGAGGTGAAATATTCGAACGCATTGTTACATACAAGCATTGCTTACTAACTTACAATGTGAAGTAGTAAAATATTGCCAGATAATCGATCCGTCAGAAAGTAACCCAATCGAATGTCGAACTAAACGTAAACGTTTCATAACAAACACTAAATTCACAAGCTAGTGCAACTGGCGATACGTCAAAGGCGTTTTCTAGGGCATTACTCTTGGGGACAGTAAAGAGGTCTGCGTAACGATCGCCTCGCGCTCGGTTACACAGCGTAATCGACGTATTAACACGGATGGCTTCTGTCCTGGCCATTTGCGGCAGGCTTTTTAGGTATTTTTCAGTCTTTAAGTGTAAGTAAATGTGTGTTAGGTAATATTAATTTATCATAAAATGTGACTAGTAAGTGTAAGAAAATCAAACAAATAAAGTTAATGTTATCAACAATAAATAATAATATATATATATTTTTTATTAAAAATGGGATTGATCTTGGCCAGCATCTAGCCAGGGGCAAACACGAGGCCGACGATGAAGCGAGCTCACGCAGAAGATGCCTATTCACTTGTGCCTTAAAAAGGTCCAGATTATATGAACTCGGAAATATGTACAGACGCCGGCAGAGAATTCCAAACCTTAAAGGTGCGCATTATGAAGGATGATGTAAGTGCATGCTTCGTTCGACTAATAGTATAATTCGAACCAAAACTACAGAAAAAAGGGAGTTATCAACAGCACCAATCAAGCTAACAAATGTCGTCCTACCGACTGCGCCAAATGATTTGTTTATGTAGGGCGATAAGGCAAAACAAAAAAGGTTATTTTTGGCGCCCTACAGACCTTACATTGTATAAGAGTATACAACTATCCCCTGATTACAGGAAGGTTAGATTTTTGTTCCATAAATAGATTGAATGTCACTCGAAACCCTTCGATCGCGCTCAAAGCCCTCGTCTAATTAGCGGGTCTGGAGTCCCGTGGCGCATAGCCCAGCTACCGCAATTACAAAAGATAGAACGCCACTAAGAAATTAACGGCGGTTATGACATTTTACAAGTATATAGTGTAATAAAAGACAGTATATCAATAAGAAAATTATGACGTTTATGACCTTTTGTAATGCGATAGTGTAATGCCTTGTGAGGTTCTCTTGTCTTTGAGTGAAGGATTTCGAGTAATTTTACTAGCGTGTGCTACCATAGTATTAGTAAATATTTAGTCCACTAATGCTGAATGCATTTTAAATGTTTCCCAAATGTATTTATAACCCGGGTTTGAATCCCATTATTTGTATCATCATCATCAAATATAATGAAACGGGTCACTCACGTCTTAAAGGTCGAATATCGCTCGACATGTTTCAGACCGGTTCGCGGTCCTTAATCATGAGCACCTATCGCGGCGGCGGTTTTCTTAGCACTGCGTGCCCGTGCCCTGTCCGCTCGGTTGCTCGGCGCGGGTGGAGGCGGCGGCGGCGAGAATCTACCCTCGTTTTCTTCACAATTGTTCAATGCCGAACTACACACAACACTCACAACGTCACATGCTAAAGTCTCGTCCACACTCTTCACAGACGTAGTATTCAACACTGTTTTCCAGCTGGGTGGTACAACCCATCCACAATCCCGATTAAAATTTGGAAAACGACCAATTTCGATAGCCTCCCGCACTTTGCGTGGTACAAAAAACTTTTCCCTCGCTAATACGGTTACCTTATCGAACCGAATATAATGTGATGGGCCCGAATCCAGTGAATGCTCCGCAACTGCAGATCCCCGAGCATCACGTTTTTTTATACTGCGTATGTGTTCAGACAATCTAGTGGAAATGTTCCGGCCTGTCTCTCCTATGTAATTCTTGCCACAGGAGCATGGAATCATGTAAACACCAGGGGTGTTCAAGGGCTCCCTATCCTTCGGTGAACGCATCAGCTGCCTGAGCTGAATATGTGGGCGGAAAATCGTCTTGATGCAATATTTTCGGCGTAACAAGTGTCCGATTTTATCCGTCACACCCTTCAGGTAAGGCAAGTATAAGGGAAGCCTTTCCACCGTGGCCGGCTGGAGCCGAGGAGATACGTTCGCAACCCTATTGCATTGCCTCCAGTTGTACCCATTGCACTCTAGCACCCGTTTTACGTGACTAAGTTCCTTATCTACGAACTGCGGGTCACACAAACTTAAGGCACGCCCGATCAATGTTCTCGGTACAGAAGATAAATGACCTGGGTGATGGTGTGAATCCGCCCTAAGGTACCGATCAGTGTGTGTTGGCTTACGATACACTGTGGTAAGTAGCTGCCCACAAGGTCTACGCATAACCAGAACATCCAAGAACGGCAATCTTCCTTCACTCTCCTTCTCCACCGTGAACTTGACCTTAGGGTGTACACCATTCAGGTGCTCCGTAAACTCCAAAAGGCCATCTTTCGGGACAATAGCAAATACGTCATCGACATACCGCCACCAATATCTAGGCGTAACTCGTGCGCTATTCAAAGCTTGTTCTTCAAACCACTCCATAAAGATATTGGCTGTAACGGGAGCTATAGGTGAACCCATGGCCACTCCATCCACTTGAAGATAATAGTCCCCACGCCACAACAAATACCCGCTCTTCAGACAGAACTCAATCGCACTCATATACACGGTAGGTAAATCAGTATCCATCACGAGGTTTGAAATAATTTTAATTGTTTCCTCTACCGGTACATTCGTGAAAAGAGACGCCACGTCAAAACTCACCATAAGTTCGTCCTCACATATCCGGATATCCTGTAGCAGGCCAATGAAATGCCTCGAATCCTTTATATAACTTGCAGACTTGCCCGTGAATCCCTGGAGTATTGATGAAAGATGTTGGGCAAGCTTATATGTTGGCGAGTCAATCTGACTGACAATCGGTCTCAACGGCCAATCAGGCTTGTGGATTTTTGGCAATCCATAGATCTTCGGTGATGTTGGGTTCTGTGGGCGCAGCCGTTTCGACAAGTTTTTATCTGGTAAATCATGCAACAACTTGTTAATTTTGGTTGACACTCTGGCCGTAGGGTTGTAGTTGACCTTCTTATATGTAGCTACATCGCTCAGCAAGTGACCTATCTTCTCCTCGTAGGCTACAGTGTCGACAATAACTGTCGCGTTTCCCTTGTCGGCCGGCAACACCAACACATCGGGATTGTTCTTCAAGTCCCGTAACGCCCTCAACTCTTCGCGCGGCATATTAGATTTAGGTAGATTGGACTTACGCAACATCGAGGCGACATCCTGCCGAATACACTCAGCGTCCACTGCGGGGATTTTATTTCGCAGAATGGTGTCTTCCAAACTAGTGACAATCACCTCAGTAGGTATCCGACTGGGCGTAGGAGCGAAATTGAGGCCCCGTGCTAAGGCTTTCTTCGCAATTGCGCTCACACTCCTCGATGACAGATCCACAACAGTTTCGGTCGCAATGTTTGAGACTGAACCTTTTGTGGGTAGTTTGGCTTTAATTAATTGAGCCAATTTTCCCCTGTGTCTACCCACCGTCTCATTGAAAATATGTTCAGACCTACTGAACGACATTGCATCAAAACACGTCCATAAGTCCACGTCTACATGGTTACTCAGATCTAAATGCAATGTATATAACTCCGCATTGACAAAAGCTATTTTCCGTCGGTAGTCAGAGATAATTCTCGCCAGTAACTTTTTGTTCGCCACCCGAAAGAATGTCTCGTAATCCCGAATGCACTTCACCGGTTTTATGCGCGCAAACTTCGGTATCACTTCGTTGTCCCGACACTGCACCACATAATTTAAACCACATTCAAGTTTATTACGCTTTATTCTAAGCCGCGCGAACTCTTTAATTTTATTTTGCCAAATCTCCCCGTATCGATTCGCAATTTTATATAGAAAACTCCCGTGAGTTTGAGACATATTAAATATAATGAAACGGGTCACTCACGTCTTAAAGGTCGAATATCGCTCGACATGTTTCAGACCGGTTCGCGGTCCTTAATCATGAGCACCTATCGCGGCGGCGGTTTTCTTAGCACTGCGTGCCCGTGCCCTGTCCGCTCGGTTGCTCGGCGCGGGTGGAGGCGGCGGCGGCGAGAATCTACCCTCGTTTTCTTCACAATTGTTCAATGCCGAACTACACACAACACTCACAACGTCACATGCTAAAGTCTCGTCCACACTCTTCACAGACGTAGTATTCAACACTGTTTTCCAGCTGGGTGGTACAACCCATCCACAATCCCGATTAAAATTTGGAAAACGACCAATTTCGATAGCCTCCCGCACTTTGCGTGGTACAAAAAACTTTTCCCTCGCTAATACGGTTACCTTATCGAACCGAATATAATGTGATGGGCCCGAATCCAGTGAATGCTCCGCAACTGCAGATCCCCGAGCATCACGTTTTTTTATACTGCGTATGTGTTCAGACAATCTAGTGGAAATGTTCCGGCCTGTCTCTCCTATGTAATTCTTGCCACAGGAGCATGGAATCATGTAAACACCAGGGGTGTTCAAGGGCTCCCTATCCTTCGGTGAACGCATCAGCTGCCTGAGCTGAATATGTGGGCGGAAAATCGTCTTGATGCAATATTTTCGGCGTAACAAGTGTCCGATTTTATCCGTCACACCCTTCAGGTAAGGCAAGTATAAGGGAAGCCTTTCCACCGTGGCCGGCTGGAGCCGAGGAGATACGTTCGCAACCCTATTGCATTGCCTCCAGTTGTACCCATTGCACTCTAGCACCCGTTTTACGTGACTAAGTTCCTTATCTACGAACTGCGGGTCACACAAACTTAAGGCACGCCCGATCAATGTTCTCGGTACAGAAGATAAATGACCTGGGTGATGGTGTGAATCCGCCCTAAGGTACCGATCAGTGTGTGTTGGCTTACGATACACTGTGGTAAGTAGCTGCCCACAAGGTCTACGCATAACCAGAACATCCAAGAACGGCAATCTTCCTTCACTCTCCTTCTCCACCGTGAACTTGACCTTAGGGTGTACACCATTCAGGTGCTCCGTAAACTCCAAAAGGCCATCTTTCGGGACAATAGCAAATACGTCATCGACATACCGCCACCAATATCTAGGCGTAACTCGTGCGCTATTCAAAGCTTGTTCTTCAAACCACTCCATAAAGATATTGGCTATCGAAATTGGTCGTTTTCCAAATTTTAATCGGGATTGTGGATGGGTTGTACCACCCAGCTGGAAAACAGTGTTGAATACTACGTCTGTGAAGAGTGTGGACGAGACTTTAGCATGTGACGTTGTGAGTGTTGTGTGTAGTTCGGCATTGAACAATTGTGAAGAAAACGAGGGTAGATTCTCGCCGCCGCCGCCTCCACCCGCGCCGAGCAACCGAGCGGACAGGGCACGGGCACGCAGTGCTAAGAAAACCGCCGCCGCGATAGGTGCTCATGATTAAGGACCGCGAACCGGTCTGAAACATGTCGAGCGATATTCGACCTTTAAGACGTGAGTGACCCGTTTCATTATATTTAATATGTCTCAAACTCACGGGAGTTTTCTATATAAAATCATCATCAACATCGAAAGACGTCCACTGCTGGACATAGGCCTCCCCCAAAGACTTCCACAATGACCGGTCCTGCGCCACCCGCATTATTTGTATAATTAGCACAAATTGTCATTCCTGAGTCTTAATGTTTTCTATGTATTTATCTATCTCAGTTATATCTATATCAGTATATCGTCTAGTACCCATTGTACAAGCTTTCCTTAGATCCACATTAAGTCGATTTGTGTAAGATTGCCCTCAATATTTATTACTAGCTGTTTCCCGCGACTTCGTCCGCGTCTTCGCTCCTATTGGTCGCAGCGTGATGTTATATAGCATAAAGCCTTCCTCGATAAATGGACTATCCAACACAAGAAGAATTTTTCAATTCGAACCAGTAGTTCCTGAGATTAACGCGTTCAAACGAACAAACAAACTTTTCAGCTTTATAATATTATAATAATAATATTAGTATAGGTTTATTCATTACTCTGTCAAAAAAATTATGCATTTATCTTCATTAATTCTTCCTTACTGGAAGGGATAATTTAACTGTATTAAATGTTCTCTTTGTTATCTTATATTTTTAAACGAGCAATATTTGTATAGGTATTTTATTTTAAGTGATTTCTCGAAAACGGTTCGCACGATTTTAATGAATATTACGATATAGAGTTCACGGGGGCGAAAAATCGATCTAGCCGAGTCGGATTCCCGGGAAAACTGGTTTTCTTCATAAAATATTGCAGATCCTGACAAAGCTCATTCGACCAGGACTCTGGTGCTGTATTATATTGTGTTTATTCATGATATTTAGTATGAATGAAATTTTTCTCAAACATGCAATGAAATATTGATGTTATATATATAAATAGGCTGCGAAGTATGACGTTTCAGGTGCGGCTAGGACAAGAGGTCGTTAATGCAATTTCATACAAATGTTGCAGGCCTAGGCCGGCAAAGTCCTCTTTTTTAATTTCCATTCCACATAAATTTGTGGCACAGGCATCATGACATTCTGCCACTATGCGTATTAAAAATAAAACTTTGATTTTTTTGTTGTTTATTTCATTGCATGTTTGAGAAAAGCACTATACATACCTCGGCGGGAAATATGGGGTTGCCCGCCTCAGACCTATTGCCCTTTCGTCCCGGCCTCTGTAGTAATGTACTATTGCTTTAATTTGAGCGTCAACAACAACAAACTCCCACCTCCAAGTCACCCACTCTAGGGGATGTTTTCCGATGTAAATAAATGTTAAAGCATTTACAGGGATAATAAATATTATTAAATTTTATTAATCATATTATTTGATTCAGTACTTTACTCGTACACGTGATAAGGTGGGTAACAAAAAACAGACTTGCGGGGATTTTTATCCCTATGGTGGGTGTATCCTGTGTTGAACTCGGTTGTATAACAATATTTGTCGAAAAATTATTTACATGAAAATTATTCATAACGGTAGAGATATGAAAAATGCGAAGCAATGTAATTATATTGTTCCCATTTAAATGTGTACAGTAATAAAATTGTACAAACGAAGCGTAGGAGAATTTCATTTATAAAATACTTAGGTATCTGTTTCAAATATCATGACCGGACGCTACGTGAATTTTCTGTACTTAAACTGCGTAGCATTTTAAATACGAGTATTAAACACAAAAATACTCCAGGAAGTGTTTTAGAAAACGATTTATAACAATGTTTTGTAACAAATTATATAAAAAACGATTGAATTTAATGAATCATGAATATATTTTAAGTAATTATTTTATTTTGCCAACCCTACCCAAAGCGCCACGTTAGTTAACCTAAACCGCTGTAATGCTATTCTAAGCAAATGTCGCTCGACATACATCTCTGTCAGCCTAATGGCAGCCGAAGGCCGTTAGAGGGGGACGACGACGTTTATTGATGCTTCATAATCACAATTATGATTATTCTCATTCTGGTAACTGTATTATTGTTTATCATGTCATGGTTTACGAAGGGTTGCCAGATTTTGTAAGTGTTCAATTAATTTTACAACAGGAACTAAGTTAGCAACTGAGATAGATTGTTTTTATTCCTAAGACTTTGAAAATATTGCTTGAGTTTTACGAGGAATAGTTTAAAGATAAAGGATTCATTGTATTTCGTACCCTCAAAAGGTAGAAGGTAAAGAGAAAGTTTCTTATCGACAATAAATGGGTTCTTTTATTTGTATTTTACCTACATTTGAATGTTTATTCCACCTTCCCACATCTAAATGGGAAATTGTGAATGTCAGTAATTATTCAAATGAAAAACAAAACTCCAGAAGTAGGGCGATTGCGTGGGAATAAAAACAGTACCTAATGGACTCCTTGTATTTGGTCACATTTACCGTAGCGTGAGAGGTTGTGGGAATCTTTTACTAGTACGCATCTGCCTAAAGTTTTGCGCGCGCATCACGTATAAACGCAAAAAGCAATGGCGGTTTGGAGCGTGGAAAGCCTTTGTAAACATGGGCTTTACGTAAGTTCGGACTGTGCATCTGGGACTGCGTTCCGAACCGAGGATAGTATCGTCGGGCCCACCACCACCACCATATCAGCCCTAGGACGTCCACTGCTGGACATAGGCCTCCCCCAATTTCATGGGGGGTAAATGCCATAATCGCCACGCATGGCATGCGGGTTGGCGATCGCTGTATCTCCACCGCACTCAAGGAATGCTGCTACCCATTCCCCGGTGGTCTTGGTCGTAGTTTTAGGACATACCCGGGTCCAATCGGTCGGTACCGTCGGCCCATCCGTGCCAAGTGTGCCGCATGACAGTTTGATCTGATAAGAACCGACGGATGGACTGACGGTTCGGAACTCGGTTCAAAACGCACTCCCAGATGCGCAGTCCGAACTTTACATGTAAGGGCCGCTCCAGAATCCTTGTCAAATCTAACGTTTGTTTTTTTTCGAGAAGTGAGTGTGGGGAAATTTTCTAGTTTAATACAACAAAAGACAATTTCTCGCCCCGTAGTTATCTCTGAGGGGCCACCGTACTCCGGTCTCATTTGCACTTTACCAGTCGTATTGACCTGGCAAAGTGCACTACACTGCCTCGATACCAAAGGTAACCAATTACGGCCGCTGACAACGTACAACTGTATCGGTTAGCGCTAAATAACCGTCCGTTTGTCACTGCGTCGCAGGCGCGTCGATGATTTGTGCCCGATGCGGGTCATTTTTCACTCCACCCGCCATCACTAAATCACACTGGCAGCCCGGTCCAACTATCGGACTCACCCTAAACCACTGCTTAAGCTAAACTGATTCTTAATCTTCTAAACACAGGGTTGTTTTTCTATTAAGACAGACTTGGTGGTTGAGACTTTTGAATATGGTGTTAAATAATGATTTATTATTTGTTTATTGACATGTTTTTAAACTTGTTTGAAAAATTGTGGCTTCCGCAGTATTTTTTTGTTGTATTGAAAGCTTCGGCAGCGTTAAGTTAAATGAACTCATAAATAAAAATGTTGAACTCATAAATACAACACCATCCAGACGTACGGCTGGCTACCATCCTTACCTGGTCGAAATTCCTCTAATTCGAAGGAAGCACTTTGCTTCATCTTTCATAATGCGCACTTCTAAGGTTTGGAATTCTCTGCCGGCGTCTGTATTTCCGAGTTCATATAACCTAGACCTTTTTAAGGCACGAGTGAATAGGCATCTTCTGGGTGAGCTCGCTTCATCGTCGGCCTCATCTTTGCCCCCTGGCTAGATGCTGAACAAGAGCAATCCCATTTTAATTTAAAAAAATACAAACAGTCAATTGCGAGTCTGACTCGCGCACCGAGGGTTCCGTACAGTAGTGTACCCGAGCCGACCCCATTATTTTAGGAGAAATTGAAAGCTATGGGTATAGCGCCATCTATCGGAGCATTATAAAAATGAAATGGTTTTTTCTCAAACATGCAATGAAATATTGATGTTATGTTCCTTATAATAGGCTGCGAAGTGTGACGTTTCAGGTGCGGCTAGGACAAGAGCTCGTTAATGCAATTTCATACAAATGTTGCAGGCCTAGGCCGGCAAAGTCCTCTTTTTTAATTTCCATTCCACATAAATTTGTGGCAAAGGCATCATGACATTCTGCCACTATGCGTATTAAAAATAAAAAAAATGATTTTTTTTTGCTGTTTATTTCATTGCATGTTTGAGAAAAGCACTATACATACCTCGGCGGGAAATATGGGGCTGCCGGCCTTAGACCTATCCGGCCTCGCTTCGCTCAGCCGTCTATATGTCTTCGGCCGGCAACCCCTTTTGTCCCGGCCTCTGCAGTAATGTACTATTAATGATGGAATAATATGTATTATATTTTTCCAGTATAAATTAGATCGATTTTTTTTCTTGATAGACTTCTGAGATAAGGGCTGGTATTTTTTTACATTTTCCTTCATAAGTTAGATTTCTTTAAAACTATTCCAAATTTCAAATATACATAGCAATATGAACAGATATTTAGCAATGTGACAGACAGGAAAAGCGACACTGTAAGGGCTCCTTTTTTACCATATAGTTATGGAACCCTAAAAATGGCCAAAAATGTTGATAATACCTAATTGTTTTTTTTTTATAAAAAATGTAACAAATGTTCAGAATTCAGCAAACATAAACAACATCACTACTCCAAATTTGAACGAGATGACGTTTAGCTGTGCCCTACCTCTTCTAAATTCTTATTTTTAATATGTATCAATTTTGTGATATAAATGATATTGTACTTAGTACTTCATAATATTTGCCTATCGAAAATCAAAAATCTAATCTTTGTATGACGCGGATTTTACAAGGACTGAGTTGTAGTTTACCTTTGTGATAGAAACATCTTAGATGTGTAGGTAGTGTGGTGTAAAATATTCAAACTAATAGTAAATTTACATAACAAAGTGTAAATAAATGATTTTTTTAAGCATGGGTTTATGAAAAACGTGTCATTTTATACTTAAGTAATTACTGAATAGCATCACATCACTTCGAGTTTGCTTTTATTTATTACTCTGAGGCTACTAAGGATGTTGTTACACATTCGAAACAGTGACTCCTCCCAGTGCTCGGCAGGGGTAATTCCAGGGTTTACGATGACATCTCAATAGAAAGGATCAGTTCTACACACTGTGCGACCGAACATTCAAATCGAAGTTAGCTTTAACGAGCCTTATACGTGCTCATCTGAGAAACCTGTAAGCGGACAGTTATTCTCAAATTTATGTGGGATTGGTCCTTTTTGATGGTTGTATATGGTGCTGGCTGCTAGATGATGAATAAAGGACGTTCGTATGTAGCTTGAATTTTTTTTGAATGGCGAATGATTTGACTTATGATTCAGTATCCTTGTTCTATATGGACCCGGGTATGTCCCAAAACTACGACCAAGACCACCGGGGAATGGGCAGCAGCATTCCTTGAGTGCGGTGGAGATACTGCGATCGCCAACCCGCATGCCAAGCGTGGCGATTATGGCATTTACCCCCCATGAAATTGGGGGAGGCCTATGTCCAGCAGTGGACGTCCTAGGGCTGATATGTTGGTGGTGGTGGTTCTATATCCTATATCAGTATATCCTTGTTCCCTGAAAACTACAACCTTACGGTCTTCAAGACGAGAGTGAACCGGTTTTTACTAGGTAAGCGCGCTCCATCCTAGACCGCAATGTCGCTTACCATCTGGTGATTTGTGGTCAAGCGCAAACCTATCCGGAGCAAAAAAGAAAAGTATGAAAGACGACTTGAACGGTGAACGGTGTCTTTATAATATCCTAAATAAAGAAGTTTTTTATAAAATAATTCATTGTTTTCCTGCGCCGCTCCTACATTTATAATACTAAACTTATTTCGTATTAGGCAGTAGCTCTGCTAACAAAAAATCTAAATTTCAAATTAACATCCTGACGACTGAGTACAAAAATTTGCTAGAATTTTTACTCTCTCAAATTAACAAAGTCTAAACTTGATTGGGGCCTATGTCTATGCACTCTGTGTAGGACGCCGATCGTCAGGAGGTTAACGGGAAAACTTTAAAAATTTAATGCTCGGAGCAGAATTTGAACCTGTGACATCTACGCCTCCCTAAGGCGTTGTAAGAGGGAACTAGTGAAAGATTTCGTGTCTGAGCTCAAAGGCTAGAGCGATTGGCCGCGTATGCCAGATGTCACAGGTTCAAATCCTGCTCGGAGCGCTAAATTTTTAAATTTTTGCCCTTTTATTTTTAGTTTAATTTAGATAGTCTTTGTTTTGAATATCCTCTTTTCTTGTTTGTGGAATAAATTAACCAGCAATTTTTGCCTTTAATTTTTTAATAATAATACTAGTTGTTCCGTGAGCTGTAGACCTCAAGAGTGCTATTTATTCACGTTTTCAACCCCAGCCATTGTGTAAAAAATATATAGAAATATAATAGAAAAAAAAAAATTATCGAACCATCATACAATTTTATTCGAAAATTGTGTGAATTCATTCTTTAATTCATTTTTACCTCAGCCGGAACGAAGATGATTCGATCGCTCGGTCGGTCAGTTAGTATGGAAGTGAAGAATAGAACATGACAATGTCATATATCCCATCACACACAGTATTATCAGCCGAAAGACGTCCACTGGTGGACATTGACCGCCCCCAGTATCACATACTCGTATATGTCGAGAATATGTCGTTAATTCCCACCTAACCGCGAGCGGTTCGGTTAATGAATTTAAAATTAACGCTCATTAAATTGCGGCTGCGTCCACTCTCCAAAGCACTGGATAAATACAGTTTAATGAAAATCAAAAAACAATTTGGTAACCGTTGGATAATTTGCTGTGTTATTTGTAGTTTTAAAGCGGAAATGAGTTTCGTGGATAAATAAGAGGAATGGTCAAAAAAAGCCAGTGGTTTTAATATTCCCCTTTGCGACTGCAGCGTGCTTATATTTAACCAAGTTTTTTTTATTGCCTATGTAGATACGGGTGACATGTTTCGAACATTGCATTATTTGCAGAGCGATCTGCTCACACATACGTACCCACGCACGCGCATCTGCAGTCGAGCACTTAGCACTTATTGTAGAGAAGAATGTTGAAGGATATGAAACATGTCGCCCATTTTGACATTAAGTGAGTTTAACCTTTATTAGTATTGCATTTTTAATGTATACATACATACCTACATACATATACTCACGCTTATATTCGTAAAAGGCATAGGCAGAGCACACGAAAATTAATTTCAGTGCCAGTTTTAGCTATTGTAAGTTTATAGATGGAGAGAATGTGATATTGCAGTGTCAGGTTGCTAGCCCATCGTCCACGATACACTCCAATCAGGTTCCCAAAGTCATTTCTTACGACTCCCAAGGGAAGGAAGGGGGGGATGATATTCTAACCCGGCACCACACCCCTATTATCTAGTAACTAATTTGCCAATTATGTGTAGATTAATAGGCACTTCACGTAGGTGCTCTGAAAATAAACATAATTTCCTTAAACCCACGTATCTTTGCTCCTATATTTAAATAAACCAGTAATTACATTCTCAATCTGTTAAAAGACGTACATACAACACAGACATACATTAAAAACTGTACGTACTCAGTAATTTGGCTAAAACACTCCTTTCATGCCTAAGATATATTTATTTGTACTCAGCGAGGAAATGCGAACGAAAGATTCCCTCACAAATTCCAACCCATTATTTGCAGTGTTTTACCCACGACCCCCACTCTACCTTAACTTTCCCCCCTTATATTACATAGATTCGAATCAGTATGATATGTGAACATCGTGCCTATATTTTAGGAACGTTTTTATTATTAACGATGACTAGCAAGCTGGCAGCGTAACATTCTCTTCACAAAATTATTGCTATTTTTCACCTTTATCATCATTTTTAACCTAAGATATTGTATACAGTATGTATGAGACGATGATGACGATGATGGCTTTTTCAATCATACCAAATGAAAATAACAAAGGTGTTTTAAGACATGCGTAATTTCTTTTTTATAATTAGAAAAAAAAAGCCCATAAAAAAGGGTAAAAATTTGTTAATTAACTACTATAATTACGTTTCTAATTCCAACACACGATATGAATGTATAAATGAATGATGTAATGAATGAGTTGTTGTTCACTGTGTACAAGGTAGATGGTAAACAGATAAAAGGTATCAACAGCTACAGTATGCGGGCAATCGGGCATAGAATATTAATATTAAACCCACAATACGTCATACAAAAATATTAACCACAAGTTAAAGTAATAATTACGCATATTTCAAATTCAAAAAGAATCTTATCTTTATTTTCATTCTTTTCCTTCGGCAGATACGCAGTTTTAACTTGTGATACGCACTTAATAATAAATACTACTAATTCCAAATTATGACTAAAACAATAAATGCAACTTTCAAAAGGTAGCTGGAAGAGATCCTTTAAAGGGGTATTATTCGCCTATGTCATCTAAAATTAAGTTTATTTTTCGTTTATGTACTTGATTTGTGCAAAAAATGTTTACTACTACTACTACATACTTTAAAAATATAAACTATATTAAACAAACAAAAAAATATTTAACTTTAAAAACTATTGAAATTAAGAGACATTGGCAAGGCCACTATGGTCGCCCCCTATATTAACGAATAAACTTGTTGATTGACAAAGGTCTGACCCAAAATCTAAAAGTAAAAGTAAAAAGTAAAAGTAGTTTATTCTTCAAATTAGGCATATTACATGCACCTATGAACGTCAATAAACTACCACCGGTTCGGAAAAATAAACCTCTGCCACGAGAAGAACCGGCGTAAGAAACTCGGCGAGGTGTCATTTTTTCAAAACAATATACATTGTATAGTTAAATATAAAATTACAGTCTCAGTTACTACAAAAATAACAAGCTACAGTAGAAAACCTATTTTCGCGATAGATTAGCCGTGCAGGACACTATCACTGCCAAACATCCCTGTCCATGATGTAATCGTTTACCTTATAATATGCTTTTGAAATAAGTGTTTGTTTTACTACAGATTTGAATTTAGAATTGCTAAGTTCAGTAATGTGTTTTGGAATTTTATTGTAGAATTTAATACAATTTCCCAAGAACGACTTTTTCGCCTTTACTAGTCTATAGAAGGTTATTTTCAGTTTCCCAGTGTTTCTGGTGGCTATTGGTTTATCAGCGTTCGTTGGGAAATTGCACAAATTCTTCCTAACATACATTATTATTTCAAATACGTATAGGGACGGCAGGGTTAGAATATCTATTTCTTTGAAAAATTCTCTTAATGAGTCACGCGACCCCAAGTTATAAATTGCCCGGATAGCCCTTTTTTGCAAAATAAAAACAGTTTCAATATCTGCAGCTGATCCCCACAAGATTAGACCATAAGTAATTATACTATTAAAATAAGCAAAGTAAACTAACCGTGCCGTTGCCACATTGGTAAGCTGCCTTATTCTCCTGACTGCAAATGCAGCAGAGCTCAACCTACTTCCTATCGCTGTTATATGGGAACCCCACTGCAATTTTGAGTCCAATGTAATACCTAAGAATACAGTTGACGTAACAAATTCTAATGTTTGGCCATTAAGTTTAATATTTGTATCTAAGTTTCTATTTGACGAGTTCGCTAGAGAGAATTTCATACATTTAGTTTTTTTCGGATTCAACACTAAGTTATTGGCAGCAAACCAGTCAGATATCATGGACAGGGTATTATTTGGTTCAATGAGTTCAGTATCTTTCCTATTTACCTTGAACAGTAATGAGGTGTCGTCTGCGAACATTACAATGCCTGATCTTCGGCTTACCATATATGGTAGATCATTTACATAAACAAGGAACAGGAAAGGGCCTAGAATAGACCCCTGAGGTACTCCCATCTCTACCACTGTCTCTGACGAAAGGGCTTTATTTATCGCTACCTTTTGATTTCTCTGTGTTAAATATGATTTCATAAGATCCAATGCATGTCCTCTGATACCATAGAAATTAAGCTTACAAATTAAAGTTCCATGATCTACACAATCAAAAGCCTTGGAAAGGTCACAGAACACTCCAATGGCGTCATATGACTCTTCCCAAGACTGCAAAATAAATTTTATTAAACTTGCACCTGCATCAGTAGTTGATCTACCTTTCGTGAAACCGAACTGCTGTGCGTGCAAAATATTGTGTGAATTAAAATGAGAAACCAATTGCGTAAGCATTATTTTTTCGAATATTTTGCTAAACGCAGGTAGGATAGAAACTGGACGATAATCAGAAGGATTATCTCTATGACCTGATTTGAAAATAGGAACTACTTTACTACACTTCATTAAGTCTGGAAAAATGCCATTGTCTACACAACTATTAAAAATGAGAGCTAGAGTGGGTGCAACGACCTCGAGAATAGATTCCAGTACCATGACTGACACGCCCCATAAGTCCTCAGTCCTCTTTATTTTTAACATTTTAAAAGACTTCAGTACATCTAGAGGAGAAACATGATGAAATTTGAAAATATTTAGTGACTCTAATTTTACGTTCGCATTCAGAAGGGATTCTGCTATTGTGGTAGATGATGCCAAACTTTGAGTCGTGACTATAGGAATTTTGGAAAAGAAATTATTAAATTCATCGGCTACTTTTAGTGCATTAGTAATTAAATTATCCTCTATTTTCAAAGAAATCGTGGACTCTTTATTACTTCTCTGCCCAGTCTCTGTGTTTATTATTTTCCAGACAGTCTTGGCTTTGTTATCTGAGGACTTTATTTTATTATTCAAGTGCATTGCTTTTGCCTTTGTGCACACTGTTTTGAATAATTTGGAATAATCCCTAACATACTGATGGAAGCGTTCGTCAGTGGTGCAAGATCTCCTTTCATAAAGTTGGTATAAGTTATCTCTACTCTTTCGAATTCCGGTAGTTGCCCAATCATTAAATCTCATTTTATTGTTTATTTTAATACGCTTTTTACTACAAGTCCTATTAAATTCGTTACACACTGTATTCAGAAGCATTTTGAATTGATCATTCGGATCATTTGATTCTACCTGGGTGTTCGGCATGGCGACTAGTAGATTTGACTTTAGTAGTTCTAGTCTACTTTTACTCAGGGGTCTTATTTCTATAACGCGATCTGGAGGTTTTACTTCGCAAGGTAGCCTGACCATCTGAGCTTTATGATCCGACCGGACTCCATTCACTATGCTTCTGTCTAGATGAGGACAGTTTAACCAAATATTATCTATGCAAGTGGCAGAGGTCGGAGTAACTCGGGTAGGTGCTTCAAATAAGTAGTCAAAATTGAACGATTTAAAAAGAGTGATGTACTTATCTTTTTCGACTGATTGTGATAAAATATCGATATTAAAGTCGCCACAGACCACTACTGGTTTTTTACCACTTATTGCTTTACTAAGTACATCCTCCATAATTTCTATAAAAGATATTAAGTCACCTGATGGTGGTTTATAAATGCAAAATATCAGATACTGATCCGTCTCTGCACAAGCAATCTCACAAACACGATCAACAGAACAACCTGAGAGGTCTTTACGTTCTTTAAAAGTTAACCCATTTTTCACTAAAATAATAGAGCCACCACCCTCTGCGGTAGTTCTGTTGAATGCGCTGGCCAATACGTAATTATTTACATTAAATTTCATCATATGATTCTTTAACCAAGTTTCTGTTAAGCAGACTACATCTACATTAAGCTCTTCTGTAAATAATTCTAAATCTAGTATTTTGCCAGTGAAGCGATTTATATTTTGGTGTAATAAAATTACACTATTGTGCTTCTCCATTTTCCCAACAGTCAGTTTAAAGACAAATCCGCTATTGGAGATGTCGTCCTATCCAAGGGGGAGGGGGAGCTTATATTTCCAAAAACGGAATTAATAAAAGATGCTAAAGATTTAGCAAGTCTGTCAGTTGTAATACGGTAATCACTAATAGCATTATTAGTGTCAAAAAATATAACGTCACTATGACGGCACGTCAGCTTATACATAAGCTTATTGAGATTACACGCATGACTGTTAGCACTGCAAGGAGAAGCAGAATAGGGTAACGCGCCTATAATAACATTTTTAGCACCTAGCTTTGACAGGCATTCGAACTCAGTCTTCATCTCAGAGTACCTAATATTTGAGCCATCACCTAACATTAATACAATTGTGGTCTGTTCATTTATATGGACATCTTTAATATTATTTATGATTTTTTCAAATGAGGCATCGGGCATACAATAATTTATAACACAGCTGTTCTGAATATTATTACATAAAATTTTGCCCAATCCTCGTCCTACCCTATCTGAGAAAACCAGAGTTCTATTTACATTATTACAGGCTGGGGTTATTTTTTCCGGTGACACCGGCAAGCTGCTGTTCGACACAGATGAGTAAACTGCATCTCCGGGCAGAGGGTGAGCCTGCCGGAGCGCATACTCACATTCACACGAAGACTGCTTGGTAAGCAGTGCTTCCAAACATTCCTCGTTGTGGTGGCACAGCTCCAGCAGTTCATCCGCTGCCAGGATATGTTCACTAATTTGCTTCTGAGACATTACATATTTATTAGTTAGATCTTTCAAAGAATTTTGTAATCTGTTCAGTTCGGCTTGCAGCTTGTCAGTGTCCGTTTCATAAATGGTCCTACTGTAGCATAATTGCTCTTTGTAAGAATTTAACTCTTTCAAGACACAGACATGATTTTTTCTCAATTGAGTAATTTTATGAATATTATTATACTGTCTGTACAATCGTTTTGATTTTTTTATAAATCTATTTAACTTAACATACTTTATATAAATCTATTTAACTTAACATACTAAGTTACTAGTTGCTGGTTTAGTGGCGTGTTCCATGAAATCCAAAAGCCGGCGGTTTACTTAAATTTTAGATAGTTCCGGGATATAAACTTCAGGACTGGTAAACCTTGAAATAGCGTAAGCATTATTAGAAAATAGCTGTCCTGGCGAACTTCTTTCCGCTCCAGACCCGTTCCGTACGAAATATATGAGATTTATTTCGTAGGTATGTTACCAAAAACTTAATTTGTGAATTACCTTATGTGGCTTTGGACTTATATTTTAATGAGAGTGAATTAATTGAAAGATTGGTTGCCTCGAGCAATACCCGCAGGAGCTCAATTGGAAAGAGCGATGGACGGATTCCAGAGGTCGTGGGTTCAAATCCCGCCCGGGTGAATTAATTTTTAAATTTTTCACTACAGTTGGAAGCTTTATTTTAATTCCAACTGCGTTACTGTTCCCACACTGTACACTGTCTCCGTGTACTACATCGCATTACCATGCACGCTTCAGTATTTTTAAGAGCAGTGTACCTAAATAAATGTGACGCTGTACGAACCGGCGCCTGACGAGGTTTCGGGTATTTACATAAACAAGCACAGCGTGTCGACAGTACTGCTAGTTGTTTAAGAGGATTTTTCAGCTCGACAAACAGTTTATCTTGTTTTAATATATGGAAGACCCGGCAACTATAAATGTTCTACGTAGGAGCACTAAATGTTGGTAAACTACAAGGTTGCATTAAATGTACTGTTATGAAGAATATCGTATAGTAGAGTAGAGGTATGGTATGATATACAAAACTAAAATAGTTTCTCTATTAAATAAATTAATAATAAAATAAATAAATATATTGGGACAATTTTTTTACACAAATCGAACTCGTCCCTCAGTAAGCTCAATAAGGCTTGTGTTATGGGTACCAGACGACGACATATTTAATAGATATATACATAAATACATAGAAAATCATCCAAGTCTCAGAAACAAATATCTCTGCTCACCACAGAAACAAATGCCCTTACCGGGAATCGAACCCGGGACCTCTAGCATCGGAGGCAGTGGCACTACCAACTAGGCTAAACAGGCCGACAAAATTAAAATGTTTTCGCCACTAATAAACCTAAAAGATCATTTTGTTCATTATTAGTAGACTTAGATGGAGTAGATACTGCCATCTGGCTTTTTAACGATAAGACCGCATAGTATTTAAAATTATATTTAGTGTGATTTACTTAACACATTTACTTCGTTGAGCATAATTTCTATTTTCATTGTATTGTGTAGTAAATGATACTGCGATCGCCAACCCGCATGCCAAGCGTGGCGATTATGGCATATACCCTCCGTTTTTGGGGGAGGCCCATGTCCAGCAGTGGACGTCTTTTGGCTGATATGGTGGTGGTGGTGTAGTAAATGTGTAGACGCAAAACGTTGATAATCTTAACTTTGTTGCGTATATTTAACATCTTCTGAAATCATGTTTTGTTAACAAGTATATAACTTCGGAGCTTAAGTCTTTTATTCAAGAAAAATAACATTATTATCGCTGAAGAACTCACAGAAACATAAAAACAATCTTCCAACCGATAAAACTTTCCAATCTGGATCGAGAATCAATCAAAAACCAACTCACGCGTCAACTACTTAAGTCTCATTGTCAATTGGCAGTGTTCATGTGCCGAAGACTCCGATAGGAGCCGAGTTGACGAAGAAAGTGATTGATTCGGGAACGTAGATGTTTAAAAGGGCAGAATGGAAAGCGAAGCAGGTGTGTTGAAACACGGGAACGCATTCGAGCATTCTCTCTTCAGTGTCCGCTCGAATGGCTCTGTCCTTATTGGAAGAATATAGAGAAATAGGGACGGCGTTATCGATCTGTGCTCATTCAAGTCGAAATTCATCGTACGGTCGTATACAAATAATACTAAATCAGTTTGAACGCTTCGTTTGTGGTTTGTTTTTTAGATATCGAATGCTAAAAGCATTCTAAAATCGCAAGCAAACAAAGGTTCTCCGAAATATATAAACACGATTCTAGTGTAAAAAAAAGTTAGAGCGCATGCTCTGAAATATGTGAGCTCCCTGAAAAGGATAGATATATTTAATAGTGGCAATAGAAGTATTTTTTCTCAATAATTCAATGAAATATACGGCTAGGACAAGAGGTCGTTAATGGAATTTCATACAAATCTTGCAGGCCTAGGCCGGCAAAGTCCTCTTTTTTAATTTCCATTCATCATGACATTCTGCCACTATGCGTATTAAAAATAAAACTATGTTTTTTTTTGTTTATTACATTGCATGTTTGAGAAAAGCACTACACATACCTCGGCTGGAAATATGGGGTTGCCCGCCTTAGACCTATCCGGCCGAGCGAAGCGAGGAAGTCGGCATACCAAACGACTACAGCGTCCTTCGCGTACAATACAACAACGCCTTCAGAATGCTGTTAAGACTCCCGAAATGGTGCAGTGCATCGGAAATGTTCGCCAAAACTCACACAAATGGCTTTCCAGCGACAATGCGAAATAAAATCACGTCAGTGATGGGTCGCGTTAGGGAAAGTCAGAACAGCATTCTGAAGGTGATTGCAGGGCGATTTGACTGTCCCATATTATGGCACTGGGTACATGAGGTCAGAACTACTAAGACATGTGTTAAGTAGTTCTTAGAATAAGTTAATTTTATAATTGTAACTAACAATATATGGATCACAAGATCTTAATTAAAATATTTGAATTTGAATAACTCATAAATAAAATGTCACGTTTATGGAAAAAAAAAGAAAGAAAGACAATTTAATACATACACACAGAAACAGATACATGACAAAAATTATACAGTAGTAAGAGGACAAAAACAAACGCAACGCAAAATGTGTGTCTCTGCGGCAGTGAAACGAACACTGGCTCAGCATTGTACTGAGGTGTCAATTATCATCGAAACAAAATGAATTGTAAATATGGATGCAAACTTATGGTCGCGAATTTATTGTGAAATGAATTAATGGCCCTAGATCCTAATTCCGTGGTAAAGTATTGCTCTACGATAAATTGTGTATTGCTCAAGGATTCAAAACTGCATCCATACTGAATTTCGTATTTTACTTTTTATAATCGAAATAAACTTTATAATTTTTATTTTTTGTTTAGAATTAGGGATTTAACTTGTTCATCCTGTTCTCTGCTGTATCATTTTTTATATAAAATAATATAAATTTTCCCGTAAAATTTTCAACCTCCTACTGTTTTTCGATTGTACAGTCAGTATCAAAAGTTGCTACGTATGTGAAGGGGCCAATAGCTCTTACTTCCTTGTAATAAGGATTTTAGAACTTTTCAAATGCGTAGCTACTTTTGATGCTGACTGTACCACAAAGGAGCCCGGGGTCAGCTTTGGCATCCAATTTGACGAAGGCACTAGTTTAATGTAAGCGTCTGCTATCTGACCCTCCAACCCAGAGAAACTAGATTTGGTCAGAATTAGACTGGTTTTCTCACTATTTCCCCTTTACCGAAAAACTACGCTAATAGTTTAGACTAATTTACAAATAATATAAAAGATAGCTAAGTTTAAACGAATCTACAGTGAAATAACACCCAAAATGCACCAATTCAGCAAACATTTTCCAATCCGACGCATGTCCTACTAACCGCTCTGGTAGACAGATATCGGCACCGATAACGAATAGAACCGAATCGAATACGAACTAGAAATCGAATGTTCACGCCGATTGTTCCCGATTTGAACGCGTCTGGAATAACGCCCTGTTTAACTACACCCTTTAATGCGGTCGAATCAAATGAAAAACGACTGTAAGACTTAGCAGCTAAAGCGTAATTGGATCGCAGGGAAGTTCTCACTCGTTCCGTTGAGCCGATCGTCCGAATAAAAGTTAGTCACAAAAGTGATTAGTATTTGTCTTAACTAAAATTCGATTTGGAAGGATGCTTTGGCGTAAATAGCGTTTATCCGCTAGCTTATTTTACCATCATCCTCCTAGCGTTATTCCCTGTACAGTTGCATCCTGAAGGATGCCTGGGGTCCGCTACCTAATCCCAAGAATTGGCGTAGGCACTAGTTTTTACGGAAGCAACTGCAAACTGACTTGTCAAGTGAGTCGGCAACTTGACTGTTAGAAGTTCTCAAGCCGCCCGGAGGCCTCTAACTTGGCTTAACGACTGCTATCATAGACAGCAACCGGGATCAACGGCTTAGCGTGCCTTCCAAAGTACGGGAGCGCTCAGTCAGTAACCACTCAAAGCGGTCACCCATCCAAGACCTGACTCGCCCCCACGTTGCTTAAGCTCGCATACCGCACCCGGTACGCGAGCGCCGTTGGGCCACGAACGCTCCAATTACTAATACCTTAATTTACTAATGGTCGTGAAACTTGTTTTTATTTCATTAAATGAATAAAAGGTATATTCCGGGACGTCCTGAGAAATAGTAACCTGAAATAACGTTCCGAATAAATATTTTTCCCGCCCAATGGAAACAGACTTGAGCGTAAATGAGAAAATTGTCGTTATAAAACTGAAATAACTGTACTTATATTTTATATCTACACCAATATTACGGCGACGTTTTATATTACCGAAACATAATCATCATTAAGTAAACAAAAACATTATCTTAGTATTGTTTGAATAGTCGTTTACCGCAGGTTGTTTGTATGGAGAACCAAGCGTACTGCGCCCTCTTAACCACCCATAATTACTTATATAATGCAAGGATTGATATATTTGTCGTCTAAAGACTCGCTCATCACCATCCTAGCATTTTCCTCGTTACGTCCTAGAGGAATCCGGGTTCTGCATTGCCATTTAATATCAAATTTGGCGTAGGCACTAGTTTCACGAATGCGGCTGCCACCTGACCTTCCAAGTCAGCGGGGAACCTCTATCTACTCGTAATTGAGATTAGACTGTTTCCCCGGGTACTGTTAAACATCGCCCCCGGTAGGCCGAGACACAAAAAAACACCTGAATACGTTGAACACGTTTTAATAACTTTAAGTGTCCGCAGCAAGCTCGTTTCTCCATACAAACGTAGTTTCGCTCTTATTTTAATACGCCATGCTAGAATAACATGAAACTTTGTATGCACAATGGGATCCGCCATATCTAGGTCGAAAATTAGTTTCTGTTGCTTGAAATTATAAAGGAGAAAAAATACAGCGATTATTAAGGTTTTCATACAAGCCGTAAAAAAACTCAAAAAACCGCTGTATTTTTTTTCTTTTACAATTTCTAGCAACAGAAACTAATGTTAGACCTAGATATGCCGGATTCCATTGTATATACAAAGTTTCATGTTATTCTAGCACGGCGTTTTAAAATGAGAGCGTAAATACGTTTGTATCGAGAACCGAGCCACACCGAGCGTACTGCGCCCTCTCAAGAAAAATAAAAGGATAATGCACTATTTTAATAATCCATATTAATACTATAATCCATAATAATATTATAAAGCTGAAGAGTTTGTTTGTTTGTTTCAACGCGCTAATCTCTGGAACTCCTGGTTCGAATTGAAAAAAAAAGAGTCCGCAGCAAGCTCGTTTCTCCATACAAACGTAGTTTCGCTCTTATTTTAATACGCCATGCTATAATAACATGAAATTTTGTATACACAATGGGATCCGCCATAACTAGGTCGGAAATTGGCTTCTGTTGCTTGAAATTAAAATGGACAGAAACGAAACTACGTTTGTATGGAGAATCGAGTTCAGCCGAGCGTACTGGGGACTCTTAATTAACCACTCTTACATATTAAATTTCCTTTTAAATAGTCAGCTAAACACTTCAGGAACCGATGTTAATTTATAACTCCTTATCATCTTGACCATTAGTGACTGAGGCTGGGTTGCACCAAACCGTCTGTAATCGTAAGCGGTGTTCGTTAAAATTTGAATGTATGGAAAGTTTGACAAGTTTCTATGGGATGACAGTTGCCGGCGCCATATTTAGTAAGTTGGTGCAACCCAGCCTGAATGTACTGTTCCGTCAACGTTTGACTGTCAACGCTAACTGTTCCCTCGCCTTATCTCCCCACCATCGACCGTTACAGGTGTTCGGTATTCAAAATTATGGCGCCACTGTTGACAACGAGCGTTGGCGGGAACTGAGATGATAATACCAATTCACTAATTACTGACCGAGCGAGCGAACCGTCTCCGTTTCAGCTTTCGACAAAAATTCTTTCGTGTGTCTGTCTGTCTGGATGTTCTCCTCTACAGTTCGCATTTCTCAACCGATTCTCGTGAAATTTTGTGAGCAGGTTCGATAATTATATAGATTTTTTTTGTTGAGTCAGTTGTACAAATTTTGCAATTTGAAAAAAAAATTGCGCTGTCATCATTTCACAGAGCCACTTAGTTTAATGATTGTGAGTTTAATTCGATGTTACTTATTAACTTATTAAGAGTTTAATTCGAGCCCGACGTCAAAGCCATCACGACCTTCGGGGAGATGTAGCGTGCCTTACCACAAGGGTATAGTAGTCTCTTATAAAATATCGCTATTACAGTTTTTTATACAATGACGGTGGCTATCAAGCTGTGCTGAGGCAAGCTGCTGACTCCGAAAGATTCACAAGGCGTTGCCGATTACATTATGCAGGTCCCTCTCAGCGCATCCTTGAGAGCTCTGGTGAACTTACTCACCACCGGGAACACAGCACCACATATCTAACGAATAAGCAGTGGCGTTATGTCTGCGGTCTTCTGTAAGGTGGAGGGTACTTCCCCCGTTGGGCTACTCCAAATATGAGCAAGGCGATGTTTCGCTGTGCCCTGCCACTCTTAAACAGTTTAAGTAGTTTACTTAGTTTGATGTGGTTTACTTAGTTCAACTCAGCATGTTCTTGCGAATATGAATAACTTAAGTAATCAATTCTCTCTTTTAATGTGACCGGGTATGTGTTTTTACTTATTTTCCCTTTTCTCTCTCTATTTTGTTAGTATTTAACCCCCCGGATTCACAACACTTCAGGGGCTACACCCCCGACTTACTCCGAATGATGATGATGTAAAATAAAATAAGTTATAAATGGTGAACGGTGTTGGCCACACATATTGTATTTATTTTTAATAATAATAATAATTTATTAATCAGAAAGTTGTAAACAATTTTGAAGCCTCTGACTTCTGAACTAGGTATAAACCTGTATCTCAGTTGCCAGCGTCTCCCTTTATCACAAATAAATCACTTTAATATATAAATATATATATATACTCTTTATAAGGCTATATTAAGACTCCCTTGCAGTGGCTGTTTGTTCTCCTAAATAAATTAAAAAAAGTAAGAAATTCTTCCTCATTTATCATACTTCCCAACTATCCACGGTTATTTATTTTCTCTACTGCCGTTCAGACGAGCTTATTTTTCTATTATCATCCATCAAGCTCACGACACCGCCTCAACAAACATACATATACCTTCACACACAACAAACAACTATACGTATGACCCAAAAAAATAACCAAAAACGCTAACCATGTTCCCCAAAGACGCATCGCCGGAAAGCGTACACAAATCTCTGTTCAGATTAACACGATGTGTATTTTACACGTAAACAATATATATTGTTGGGGCCGGGAGTGGAACACACTATTTTATGCGGCAGACGTTGGGCGTTCATTTGTTTTTCGTTCAACAATCTGAATATGGAACGGTATTGGGTATACAGGGTGATTCGGGAGACGTGAGCAATATCAACACTACAGATTCAGTAGATCATAAGCTACTGCTTCGTGCCACTATTAGTGAAATTAACGTTCATTTATCTTTGGTGTTGAAAACGAAATGTTTTAAATTATTTACGAAATTCATGGTCACTCTACAATCAGAATACTTCAGTCAAGTGATACGTGTCAAATTGAATGACATTCGAGTCCGATTACTTTTGAAATATCGTATCTCACTCAATGTGACAAATTACTTTCTTCGTAATCAAAGTGCTGTCATAACAGTTAGAGGTTTAATCTTTATAAACCAGTGGTTGTAGGGTGACCATTATTGTAGAGAATTAAACTTTAACTTAACAAAAATTAAAATACAGGAAAAAGGTATGGGTGTTTCACTTAAATACAATGGTGAACGATTCATTGCCATTTACTTGGTATGTAGTGTTGGTCCTGCTCACGTCTCCTGAATCACCCTGTAGAATAGAAGGGTTGGTAGAAGGGTAGAAGGGTTGTAGTGTTATAAATGAGTATGAATAAGAGTATGAGTAGACTAAGCAAGGGTGCAAGTGCAAGGGGTTAATATCCTCGGTCTAAAATGCTCAATGGCTCTGTTCTTCAAGTGGTCAAAAAATCAAAATCAAAAATTTTATTCTGCAAATAGGCCACAAGGGCACTTTTACAAGTCAACACATGAATTATACAATTAAATAAATTGACAATGATAATTATAATGTTTTCAAAACAGAATTGCAGAACTAAAAAAAAGTAGACAATAATAATAATGATTTTAAAACTATAGTGATTAACAAACTCACAATATTCAATTAAAAATAACTTATAATACATTATATAAAAAAAAATTAGTGACGTATATATACGGTCTCTGTCCGAATACACAAAAATACACAAAAGTATATACAATAAATTTAATATCTCAGAGATGTATATGGTCCCTGAGCGTCCATTATTCCTAAGTCCTTAGAGATGTACATGGTCTCTAAGCGTCTAAATTAAAATAAGTAGTAAATGAAAATAGCACTTAAGTAATTTAATATTCTCAGTGGTGGTTCACTTTTGCTTCCTGAGAAACGAAAAACTGACGATTAACACCAAAGTCCTCATGAATCAGTCCTGCGTCCTATGTGTTTTGTTGTACGCCTCGGAGAAACTGATTACTATGCCAATCAAGAGCGAAAACTAAATGCTTTTCATATGCACTGCCTCAGATCTATCCTGAGTGTCACTGGAGGGATCATTTGAGCAATAAGATTATGCTATCCAAAACTCAATGCTCCAGGCTTTACAGCAATATTAAACTTTGGAAAATAAAATAAAAAAATTGTCCTGACTCTCACAAGAGTTTAAGTTTTTTTTGGTGGTTAATTGTAGTTTTACTTTACCGACCACCGCTGACATTTCTTGTTGTGGTGATGTCTTAATTTATTTTTCGCCTATCATGCATTTTTCTTTTGAAAAATTATACATGAAACAGGATGCCGTGAATAGCATTATTTGTGCTTTAATCGCTCAGCTAAAACGTCGAGTCAGTACTTACTCCGACAATATAAAACACGAAACTATTTTTGAACAGCAACAATCTCCGAAGAGCTTTGTTAGTACAGTTAACGTGACCTCTTACCCACTTCCCCCAAGTACATGCATTAGAACAAGAGCAATTTATTACGTCTAAGTGTACGCCGGATGTTGCCGACTGTACAATTTAGATTCTATTGTCTCGAAGAATTCGTACCGAGGGAAGGAACTTAGTAAGTTGTTTGCGCTGTCGTGTCGTTCGAAATAAAAAAGAATCGGGTCGATGGGCGAGCACTTTGTTTTAGACTCAATTTGTGAGTGGTTAAGATTGAAAATGGAATAGAATGTTTGAATTTTTGTACGAGTATAATGGATCTAACACCACAGAAGGTTTCTGAATTTCATGAACATCGCGTGGATAATACATACGTCACTCTCACTTGAATTGTTAGAAAGATGTATGTGTTTTACTTACAGCAATTATTTCAACTCGACGTACCGATTATATTGGTACAAATATAGTGAATGGTTAATCAGTTCCCACCGTGAAAATTTGGAATACGACAAGACCCGAAGTGGCTATTATAGTATTAAGGGGCTACTATGTCCCAATGACCTTCCCTATCAGTAACTCTCCGTTTTCTCGAATTTTTATGGCTTATCGTATTAACAACAACGACGTTTACCGAAATAGTATCTTATATTTCCTTCAAACTCACTGTTTTAGAGATATACGGTAGCAAACTTAGGCAATTTTAGGCCAAAAAACCAGTTTTTGGGACGTAATTTTTGTGAAAATAAGTTAAAAGTAAAAATCTCTCTTATGTTTTGAGAGACGTCAATAAGGAACAGTTATGTGTACATTCCATGTATATAAGAGCATAAACTACATCATCATCATCATCATCATGTCAGCCGAAAGACGTCCACTGCTGGACATAGGCCTCCCCTAAAGACTTCCACAATGACCGATCCTGCGCCACCCGCATCCAGCGGACACCCGCGACCTTCACCAGGTCATCAGTCCACCGTGTGGGGGGCCTGCCCACGCTACGCCTTCCGGTACGTGGCCGCCACTCGAGAACCTTTCCGCCCCAACGGCCATCGGTTCTACGTGCTATGTGCCCCGCCCACTGCCACTTAAGTTTAGCGATTCGAAGGGCTATATCGGTCACTTTGGTTCTGCTGCGGATGGCCTCATTCCTGATGCGATCACGCAGAGAAACTCCCAACATAGCTCTCTCCATTGCCCTTTGGGTGACTTTGAGCCTTCTTATGAGGCCCATAGTAAGCGACCACGTTTCAGTGCCATATGTCATCACTGGCAACACACACTGGTCAAAAACTTTTGTCTTGAGACACTGCGGAATATTGGACGAAAAGATGTGCCGTAGCTTCCCGAACGCGCCCCAGCCGAGTCGGATTCGACGATTAACCTCTTTCTCGAAGTTGGACCTACCCAACTGGACAGTCTGTCCTAGGTATATGTAATCGTCTACAACTTCGAGCGTAAAGTGTCCGATTGTTAAAGGAGTTGGTGCGACATGGACATTTGACATGATCTTCGTCTTGTCCATGTTCATCCTTAGACCAACTCGCTCGGAGGCTTTACTGAGGTCATTGAGCATTGTACTTAAATCCTCCATGGTCTCAGCCAAGACTACTATATCGTCAGCAAACCGAAGGTGAGTGAGGTAGTCGCCGTTTATGTTGATGCCTAGCCTTCTCCAGTCCAGAGTCTTGAAAACATCCTCCAGTGCAGCGGAGAACAGTTTAGGAGAAATAACATCTCCTTGCCTGACTCCCCGCTGCAACGGAATAGGCTTTGAGTTCTGGTCCTGGAGTCGGACTGACATAGTGGCGTTCTTGTACAAACTTTTCAGCACTTCGATATACCGGTAGTCCACTTGGCACCGCTGGAGAGATTGTAGTACAGCCCAGGTTTCGATCGAATTGAAGGCTTTCTCGTAGTCCACGAACGCTAGACAGAGGGGCAGGTTATACTCTTCAGTCTTCTGTATAACCTGACGGAGCGTATGGATGTGGTCTACGGTGCTAAAGCCTCTTCGGAAACCGGCTTGTTCGGGAGGCTGGAAGTCATCTAGCCTGCGTGCGAGACGGTTCGTAATGACTCTTGAAAACAGCTTATAGACATGGCTCAGAAGTGAGATGGGTCGGTAGTTCTTCAGTAAGGAGTTGTCACCCTTTTTGAAGAACAGCACCACCACACCTCTGTTCCATGCCTTTGGAGTTTTCCCTTCCAGTAAGACGGAGTCGAACAACTTCTGAAGGGCCCTAAGGACCGGTTTTCCACCCGCCTTCAGGAGTTCCGCTGTAATTCCGTCTTCACCGGGTGCCCTGTTGTTCCTCAGCTGCTTAAGAGCCATTCTAATCTCGTACAGACTGATGTCCGGGATATCTTCGGTATAGTGCCGGGTTAATCTAGCTCTAGGGTCTTCCGCCAGACCAACTTCGGGTCTGCTAGTTGACGTGTATAGCTGTCCATAAAAGCACTCTATCTCACTCAGAAGCTCAGGTTTGGACGAAACGATTCTACCATCTTCAGTTTTTAATCTGGCGAGCTGGCTCTGCCCAATAGACAGATCTCTTGAGAAAACTTTAGAGCCCTTATTCTGCTCGATGGCCTCTTCAATACAATTTGTATTGAAATGGCGCAGATCGCGGGTAATGGACTTAGAGATCTGTTTATTGAGCTGCCTGTATAATTTCGCGTCGGCTGAAGACTGCAGAATCATCTCATTCCTTTCCTCGATGAGCCTCTGAGTGGAGATAGAAAGCCTTTTGGCTCTTGGAGTTCGTTGGGCCTTAAAGAACTTAGACCCAATGCTATGGACAGCTTCCACAAACCCGTCGTTGAATTCGTCCACATCGCCGCCTAGACAATCGAAACGGTTTTGGAGTTCCAGCTGAAAGCTCTCGGGGTTTTGGATTTGGACTGCTGCTGGACGGAGCGTGGACTTCATCAGTCGAGAGCGCTCTAGCTTGACGCATATATTCAATGTGCCTCTTACCAGACGATGATCACTTCCGGTTTTAACCGTATTGATCACAGAGACATCATTGAATATATGCCTCTTCGTTGACATGATGAAGTCAATCTCGTTTTTTGTTGCACCGTCGGGACTCATCCAGGTCCACTTCCTGTGCTCGCGTTTCTTGAAGAAGGAGTTCATCATGTACTCGTAGAGTCCCTCCTTCTCCAAGAAACCAGCCAGTAGTTGGCCCCGGTGGTTCCGACTTCCAACTCCAAATTGCCCCACTCTCGGCTCTTCGCCGTCTCTCTTGCCCAGTTTCGCGTTGAAATCCCCCATAACAACGGTGAAGTAGGTTTTGGAACTATGCATGACCTTTGATATATCCTCATACATAGCCTCCACCTCGTCGTCGGAGTGTGCCGAGGTCGGCGCGTACACCTGTATGACCGTCAACGAGTACCTCTCGGATACTCTGAGTATAAGGTACGCCACCCTAGCCGACACACTCTCGATCTTCACCACGTTGTTCACGAGGGATTTGTGGACGATAAACCCGACACCTCCCTGGGACTGTTGGTCGCCCTCCCGGAAATAGAGCAAGTTGCTGGACTTCAGGGTTATCGTGTCCTCCCCCTCTCTTCGGACTTCAGATAACCCTACGATATCCCAACGCAACCTGCTCAATCCTTCCTCCAGTTCCGCTATCTTTTCGTCGGTCCGCAGTGTTCGTGTGTTGTATGTTGCCAGGGCCAGAAGTCGTCGGTGGTGGTAGCCGGATCTTAACCGGAGATTCTTAGCACCCCTGGCCCCGCTAGTACCCTGGCCGCTACCAAAACCAGGGCACCGGGGGCCGCCGGAACCTCGGGGCCGTGGCCTTTGTGTCATTTTCATAGGGGGTAAATGCCATAATCGCCACGCTTGGCATGCGGGTTGGCGATCGCAGTGTCTCCACCGCACTCCAGGGATGCTGCTGCCCATCCTCCGGTGGTCTTGGTCGTAGTTTTAGGACATACCCGGGTCCGTAAACTACATACTTATATCGAAAATATTTAATTTGGACCAAGTTTGGATAAATCATAAAAAAATAAGTATTAACTTTTTTCCTGATTCGGCTCTTCAAAATGTAGATAAAAGATTGAAGAACCAATAATCGTTGGTGCCATAAATATATCTTTAGTTTTGACAGAGAGATATCAACTCAAAACTCGTCAAAAATCAATGAAAAACGTATGGAGCCCCTTAAATGATTGACGGTTTCATGTCTGTTAACGTGAAACTCTATTAGCAGGGGTCGTACTTTTCTTGCCGGTGACGTAATATTGACGTCACACTGCATATAGGCTGATTCCAATTGGTGTTATGGTAATTATTAATATTTAATCATCAATCATTTATTCATGCATTTATAATGGTATTTTTTCTTATACGACCTATTGCATCCGAAGATTATAAAGGACTTCTTTTCATATTTAGAATTTTAATTTATGAGGATATCATAGTCTTTCAAGTTTTATAACAGGTTATAGAAATGTTGAATCTAAATATGAACGTAAACTCTCTATGATGACGAGGTTTGTTTAATTATTGGTAATAACTGGTATTACACATGAACCAGTCGCAAAAACGTGCAGTATTACCTAATGTTGTACTTTATAAGTTGTGATGTGACAGGCAAATTGCGTTTGTAATAGGGACATAATTGTAAAAAGAGTATGTATACATGATTATTGATTAATGAATGATGATTGATTGATTACAATAAGACAACTTAATTAAAATTATCCTATTTGGAGCGTGACGTCACCGGCATCAAAAGTACGACCCCTGTTTATTAGTCAATGTTTAATATCAGAATGAAAACTGGTAGTATTTTGCCATTTGACATGACAGATCTTAAATGATACGGTAATCGATTGACACTTCTTCGGATCTTTTCGTGCGATTCCGAGTTTTCACGATGAGAGCGAATTATTCAGTACATCTGTATTTGTTCTTGCACATACTTTACGCGCAATTAATAATTATTAATGCGTAAATTAAATTCCACGCTTACGTAGTCGCGGGCAAAAGCTTGATTATAATTAATAAATAATTAAAAATTATGCTCCGTTTTATAAAAATATATTCGTTTTAATTAGGTGTCCACCATATCAGCCAAAGGACGTACACTGCTGGACATAGGCCTCCCCCAAATTCACGGGGGGTATATGCCATAATCGCCACGCTTGGCATGCGGGTTGGCGATCGCAGTATCTCCACCGCACTCCAGGGATGCTGCTGCCCGTCCCCCGGTGGTCTTGGTCGTAGTTTTAGGATATACCCGGGTCCAAATCCTCCGGGTCCTTCTTTTGTATACCATGTTTTTTATGTAAAATAAATATTGATTGATTGATTGATTCATTGAATTCCCCGTTGGTCCCGAGTCCGGGTTAATTAGGTATGCCAGCTTAAAATAGGGTGGGTTATACCACACCGTATATAATCGTAAGTAGTGTTTGTTAGAATCTGATTGAATCGAAAGAATGACAACCTTCTACGGGATAACAAACAGCTGCCCGCGCCATTTTGTTCGCCCTGTATTCCTAAGTTGGCTTGGCGGAACCCAAACGTCTAACGTTTCCTTATAAATCTCGGCCCTACTTTATTAAGAGAGCATATATTTAAAACAATATACTGTCGGACAGCACCATGGCCTATGGTGATAGTTACCTACTTAATACCACACACAATACGTCCCGGAACAAAACCTCCAACCTATTTTTATTCGAGAAACGGCACTCACGGCGAGTCAACAATGGCCCAGCCTTGCGTGGGGCCTCTTCTACTAATTAAAAAGATCGCAGTTTCGACCCGGTTATACCCGGGCACACCCGGATACCGGTTACCCGGGTCCCGGCACTTAAATCAGGTCCCTGAATTGATTTAAACCTTATTCGGCTAATGTTCGGGGTTGGGTATGAATAGTTTTTATGCTTTTTGAAAGGGTTGCTTTTAAGTAAAGGCCCGGCTTGGTCTGGTTAAAGGCTTTTTTAAAGGCCCGGCTTGGTCTGGTTTACTGTTTTACAAGGTTTTTGTAATGTGTTTTGAAAATGTAATGTTAACCACACTATCGACCTGTTTAGCCTAGTTAGTAGTAACACTGCCTCCGAAGCTAGAGGTCCCGGGTTCGAATCCCGGTAAGGGCATTTATTTGTGTGGTAAGCAGAAACATTTGTTCCTGAGACTTGTGTGTTTTCTATGTATTTAAGTATATTGTTATCATATATATGAAGAAGAAGAAGAAATATATATCTATTTTATATATCGTCGTCTAGTACCCATAACACAACACAAGTCTTATCTCTTCTTCATCTTGAGCTTACTATGGGACTAGTACCATTTGTGTAAAAAAAATGTCCCCTATTTTTTTTTACCGATTAACTTGACTTTAATATTTGCCGTTGCCCATTACTATTCGTAGGTATGTATTCCTTTTTGTATTTAGTTAGGCTGGTTATAATGATGATATTGACGGTGATGGCTTTTACTTACCAGGTACCCAGAACCACATCGTACACTTGTTTCACATGTTTAGAAATCCAACTTTCGCGTAACATACACACACACATTCACAGTTCATTAGCTTACGTACATTCAAGGGAAGCGCAGCAAAGGGCACCAATATTTACTATATATGTTTTACCTTATTGTAATGAAATGAAGTCCGAAAATGTTTACATATTTATGACCTCCACTGTACCCTTCACGGTGACTTATTTTGGTCATTGTAACAGTATATATAACAAATCATATCAGCCAAAGTTCGTCCCCCAAAATTGGGAATAAAATTCCTTAATCGCCATAACAAGTATCAGAGCTAATATCTACCTAGTTCCACCTGAAATATTTTCAGGATATTTCTTTAGTCCATAATTTCCTAACGTAAATCGGTCTAATACAAAAAGGATTGATTCAAACCTCTCCGTTCAACCACTTGCATATAAACCTCGATACAAAAAAGTAAATAGGGCCAATACATAATTCCTTTCATGTGCCCAATCCAATCTGAGAATAATTTCGGCCCAAGATAGTATTAAACTGGCACAAAGAGCCTCTACTTATAGGACGTAATTTTATTTCGTTTATTTGGCATTTTTTGCGAATAGCTGCCGCACTCCGCGCTGTATATATTTGTGGCGTTTTAGAAAAGGCATAAGAGGTATAAGTAACGAATGGATGACACTTGGAAACAGTTTAACTCAATCATTTTAACAGTGTAGGGTTGCCTTAAATCACCACCAAGTGGGTCCCACAAAATCGAACACGGCGTCGCGGCCGACCCCGCCGGAGATGGAGAGATGAAATCGACGTCTTTGATTAAGACTGGTGGGAGACTGCCCAGGACAGGGATACGTGGAAGAAATGGAGGAAGGTCTTTGCCCAGTAGTGGGACACAAATGACTGTTTGTAAATAAAATAATAAGGGTGCCTTATCAAACCGGTTCCAATGTTGTTGTGGTCACTGTCTTTTCGGAATTCCGTACCCAAAAGTTGCCAACGGAACCCTATGGTTCTACACTTACAACCGCAGTGATCAACAAGCATTTGGCTTGCCTAGTGGTCAGCTTCAGCAATCTGCATGTTATTTGCTTATTAATTACCAAGTTATTAAGAACCCAAACATGGCCTAAGATCTAGCAAACTGGGAATAAATCTGCAGGTCAAGATATACTGATTTGTCTATCGCCGTCTTCAATTCAAACTAACAGCGGAACAACAGTCTAGAAGAAAAACGACGTAATAATTAAGGGTTTGCTTCCAAGACTTATCCTTTTGTGTTTAGCCGGAAAACCGCTGACTATCGGGACAATTTGTAAAGAGTTTCACGACGATATCGCCTTGTTAGTTTGTTCCGTGTTTGTGCTGTTAAACAAGTTTGTGAGGTTTCGAAATAGTTCTTCCCATTGCAGTCATGAATTTAATTAGTATTTTACGGGAACCAATTTTGCAATGGTAGTTCACAGAGAACGAGCAGTCGTAGTTTTCACTGCGAAAATATGTAATGGTAAAATATTACAATCCAAATTTTGGTAAAAACTATTGTTAACAAGCTGTTCCTGGTACTTCTAGCCGTTACTAATAATTATACTGTGGCTTCAGCCGTATTCAGCAATATATACGCGGAGGAAGTGATTAAAAATGTGTGTGAACATAACTTTATTACTAGTGGCTCCGTGAGCTGTAAACACCCGATTTTTTTTTTTTAAATTTCCAAAAACTGACTTGACAAAAAACTCTTATATAACATTTCTGATGAGAAATGCGATTTGTAGAGGAGAACATCCGGACATACATATTCTATATAATTATCGAACCTGCTTACAACACTTCACGGAAATCGGTTGAGAAATGCGACCTGTAGAGGAGAACATTCGGACAGTCAGACATACGGAAGAAACAAAACTGAAACGGAGACGCTTCGCTCGCTCGGTCAGTAATTAAGGCGTGAAACTGGTCAGATTATATTTGAATATACACTTTTTTTTTTATTATTAAAAATGGGATTGCTTTTGGCCAGCATCTAGCCACACTTATGAACTCGACATCAGGAGCCACAATCGTATCACCATCAGCCATCAGCTTATTAACGTAACTTATTGCGTTGTAAATAGTACACAAGTTAGAATGGCAACCTTCGTATTGGACATAGGTGTGAGTAGAACTATAATATGAATCCCAGTAATTGTGGGTGCTGAGGAGGGTCCTGTCAATACACTACGTTTATGGGTCACGGGACGAGGGTCCCTAATTCAATAAACAGCGCCGCAGGCGCAAATTAGTGCGGTGTTTATGATTTTACAAGCGTTTTGGGACATTATTAGTGACTTGTGGCGGTTTTTACAAAGCAAAAAATGTTTTTTTTATACGTAAATCTTTCTTGGTTTTGTTTCAGTAGAGCCACCCACGATATTCTAGTATATCTCTCTCTGAGAAGATTTGTGTCTAATATTTTATAACATTTATCTTCTAATGATCTTTTGCTAGGATATACTCGTAAGTAAAATTCAAACCAATTTTTTCGTACATAGATTGTATTGTAGGTAACCTGAAATAAATTAAAATTATTCGAATTATTTGTTTAAAATAACTTTTGCTGCTAATAATGAGTTGTAAACTTATGTGCCTATTGCAAATTAAGTGAGTTAGACTATCAACTTTAGTGTCAATTTATGTACTTATGGCTTTAGAATTCCGATGAATGCAAATAAAGGATTGCATAAATTTTGGGTTATTTTGGCCTTTTTAGGGCACGTGTGAATAGGCTTCTGGGTGAGCTCGCTTCATCGTCGGCCTTATCTTTGCCTCCTGGCTAGATGCTGGCCAAGAGCAATCCCTAATTAATAAAAAAAAAGAAGGCGCAGATGGATAACACCTTTTTAAACCAATAAATGCTCTTTCTAAACTATTAATAAGAGTGTCATTCAACGCCACGCTCTATAAAGTTCCTTAATAATTTCCTTTCATCTTTTAACAGCATTAAAATCCGGAAACACGTTTTAATCGACAATTTGCATCGTACTCGCCTCGGGTGGTGCATTATTAGATTGCAACGCCGTACGATAATCTGACACCGAATACCCCCCTCGGTACAGTATGTCAGGGGGTATTCGTGATTGCATTACCTGTCATCGTGTGAGATGATTTTACGGAATTCCAAGAAGTATATCATAAAACTCTCTTTTTAAATAATTTTCAATATGTAATAGTCAACATTCCCGATCGTTTTTCTTCAAATTCCTTAATATTCAAAAGGTCCCATAAAGTCCACTCCCCTTCAAGTGAAGGGCTTATAAATATCATAAGAAATAAGCCATTAGTATAATAAGACTCAGACCAATCGGAACCACTCTATACAGGCACACACTTAAAATATTCTAATTGCAAATGGAGTCTTATACTGGATTCAAATCTTATGTTCCGTATTTGAAGGTGCATTTTTGTCTGAAACAGTTTCTTTTTTTTCGTTCCTCATACATTTGATAATAAGTTCGACATCCCTTTGTTTCCTTTGAATTTCGCCTTTGTTTCTTTCAAAGAAACGGGGGTGAGTGTAGGATTACCTCATTATGGCAGGTTTGCAACCTTTCATTTATTTATAAATCAAAGAAATGTGAATCAACTTTGACGTCATCACAACATAATTTATCTGAAGAGTGAAATATAATATTGCGTTTTGCGTAAGTAATCAGTGCGTCTTTATTACCATATCATTTCTTTTTAAAATGGAGCCTTGCGAATGGGAGGTTCCAAGCGTTAGGTAAATTTGTAGGTACCGCGAAATTATGGTGCTTGCATAAGTAAATACATAAAAAATGTCCAGGAACAAGGACCATGACCGACAATGTTTACTTTTGTCAGTATTTAAACGCGTGACGATTGTTAGCTTTCTGAATTATGTTTACAAGCAACTAACTACAGGTATTTATTTGTTTCCGAACTTGCTCAATATTTAGCCTAAAGTTTGTTCTATACGATACACGTTCTATTTTTAGTATCACACATACGCTTTAAGGTTTTCCCCAGGTTTTGACTCAGTGAATCAAATTTTACTTACGTTATTTATTTATAAACCCACTTTCAATCCGTGGCATTGTCATCTCGAGAAGGAAATGAAAGCGCATAACAAAGTCTTGTTTTGGCGCTGTTTAGCACTGTGAATGTCAACCAGTAGCGGTACTCTGACTCGAAATATCGGTATGATATTGGTTTGTTATTTGTGGCTCGCATTCGCTTCCCTGCGTGCAAAACCTAAGGTGTGAACGAGCACACAATAAATAGCACACCAATATCGATAATACGTCGATTCAAGTAGACCTCGAGCACCGGGCCAAGTCAGCCGGCAAAAATCAATCGTCAATGTCAACTCCCGTAATTATGTTTGCTCTCTCCTAAATGTAAGTCAAATGAAATAAAATTTTCACTCGAACGCGCCCCCAAAGGCGAGTATAAACTGACCTATTTTCTTGGTCCTTTGCAAATATGCGGTAGGTCCCTTTTTGGTAACAAATTCGGCTTGTTTGACCGTTATCAGTACGGTCTGTTACTTTGCTTCACTGGGTACATAAATGTGAAGTGTCAATTTATAAAATGACAAAATGGTTTTATGTTTGGGATTTTCAATCGGTTTGATAAGTACGATTTGTGCATATAGAATTCCTTTCGAAGTTAAAGTAGGCGAATAGTATAATTCCCTATCAGAATAGGTTAGCTACATGATCTACTAAATATGATCGGTTAAAGAAAAATGTAGGTGTATGCCTGTTGTCTACCTCTATCTACATATTACTGTTTTTTTTGTGTTTGTAATGTTTCATTTGAGTGAGGTGTGCAATAAAGAGTATTCGTATCGTATCGTAGGTATAGCCATCAGGCGTACCAAGATTTACTTAATTTTTATTTATTTTATGAGTTACACCTATAATTTACTCCTAACTTTGTTTTATTTATAAGCTGGCCGTATATTATATCTCTCCGTATATTATATCATGCATACTCGTAGTTTTTATTACCATCATTTACGAGACGTTATCGAGCTAGGTAGGGAAAAAATATAATGAACCAAGTTTTCAAATTGTCCGGATTTAGTTGGTAGGAAATACAGTGGGAGCGTTTCCAATTATTAATTATGCTGGGTAGCATTATATACGATGATAAGTTAAAATTAATAGAAACCTGAAATGAGTACAATTTGAGTCAAATATATATGCACATTCCCAAATTGGCAGAAAAATCTGTACGCTCATATTCATAGAAGTTATGTTGGCATATGCTGCCACTGTCGATATTGGCTGGCCCATATCTCCGATGGTGGTATGGTATGGACATATGCGGAGGGATAAAAGTGATGTAAGAGAGGTATGTCTTGTCAAATGACTATTAGGTTCATATGTGAAAGGTATGGAAAACGTAGATTGATAGATGGATTCTAGGTGTGGATTTAGCAAATGAAATACTCTAGATCTTTACTTAACAATGACTATACGTACAGCAAGCAAGCGGCACCCCCACCTAACACCGTATTTATTTGCGACCGTTGTGGCAAGCAGTGTAGAGCCCGTATTGGTCTGTTCAGCAACAAGAAAAGATGTGGCTCCCAAAACACAGCAGCTGTAACAAAACTAATATCTGAAAGATGAAAAGGCCAGTGATGATGATGATGACGTACAGTCAGTTCATAAATATTTAATTTTTCTTTTAATTTTTTAATTTCTCAAACAAATGTGTAAATGCATATTAATATTTCTACGTCGTTGTTGGCAGGATATGTGAAACTTAAATGATTCTTATAACACCAATTGTACCATATTCATAGAAATAAAAAAAATCTGTTCTATTCTATCTAAATTTCTCAATCTTCAAAAATATCTGGGCTACTCTTTGCCCCCCGAATCAACGAGATGTTTTTGTGAGTAATCTTGCCGAAAAAGCTGAGGTTCTGCAATGTGTCCAATCGTTAAAAATAATTGTCAATTTTTAATTATTTGTGTATGGACAGCTGGATCCGTTAGTCTGATAAACAGCCCAGCTTATTCTGAGCACGCGTCTTCAACACTACATTTTTAACAACATAATACTCGTCACTTAATTATTCGACAGTACTTATAAGATGGAGAGACAGCAACTCGTTGCAAAATGGAATAGGCATTGATTTGTTCCAAAAACCAACTTAATATGGACATAATCAGCTAAGAAGAGGATTTTTATGTTCCACAATACGGCATACTATTTTTCAGACTTAATACACAGATGACAATAATAGATAACACAAGTTTTAAGGGATAAGAAAATGAGGCAACTTCTGGAGGTATTATAATTATAATTTCTTCTTTTCCAAGCCGCATAGCTTATAGATAGCTTTGCAAAAAGACGTATAAAGTAAAGACCAAATGATAATTTTATACAGTCGAGGGTATAAATATATATACATTTTTGGACCTTAGTTCAATGGTATAAGGCGAAAAACTGTATACATATTGGTGCCATTGACTGCACAAATACTTGAAATGTCCCGTAAAGTCCACTCCCTTTCATGTAAAATACTTTATACGCCATTGTCATAAGAATAAGAATTAAACTAATCGTAAACACTTCGTAGCGGCATTTTTTTATAGAAAATATACTTAATGCATTTCTTTACGTAGTATATAAGATATTATAAATATGTTTTTTTTTCTGTTACAGACTGGCAAACATTTCCACCGGACTTCACTCCTCATTAAAGCTTTCAATCATAAGTTTAGATTAGACCTCGAGCTTAACACGTGAGTACCCCTTCTTGCTATACTGTATATATATATTAATAAAATGTTTGTATCTGTGTAAATACGTGTGTAACTAAAATACTGGAGATTTCGTAATCCGATAGACTTCCATTTCGGGATTGGGAATAAAAAAATCAATCACAGAATGGATTAGAAATAAAGAACAAAGGTACGTAATACTATTATGCTATTCTTTGATGAAGGTTTTGTTTTATATAGAGAGTCGGAAAAAATCTAACACGAGAGATAGATCTTTAGAATTAGTTGAATGAAAAATTGTCGTTATTTTAGTAAAATACTAGTTTTTTTAACTAAGTATGTGCCTATATCCGTTTGGATAAAAGGTTTCATCTTGAATTATTTTAATTTTCGTGCAGATATTCATAATTATTATAATAAAACTTTCTTCCTTTATTTAGACATGTTCTACAGGTCATCCCATTGCTGGGCAAAGGCCTCCTCATGAGAATTCGTATTAGGCTATAAAAATTAAAAAACGTGATCAAAATAATGGTCAACATTATTGTTACATAAATAGAATCAACGTCAGATTAACTACAACGAATTAATAAATATAAATTATAACTATTACAATAAACATGTGCTATAAACCCGATAAAATTCGATTGCAAGAGTCTTACACATAATTATATGAATTTATCGATTAGTAAATCATTCTTCATGATTATTTCCACGAACTCACTGACAAATAGCAAAACAAAATAACGATCATATTTCTATTCCGAATTATTAGAAAAATACTAAATACTAAATATACTAAAAGAAACCGAAAGGAAACTATTATTAGCAATTCTGCCACACAAAGCTTGAGCTCGCATTTTCATATATCAGAAACCGCTGAAACGAGTGAAAACAATGTATTATCACATATAGAAATATCGACGAAAAAAAGGCCATAGATTATTCATCCTACCAAATCATAAATGCAGTTACAGCATATGGGTTTCATAGATACTTGTACCTTTTCGAAGTTGGTTCTATATTCGGAGAATTACTCTCCAGACCGTATCCAGGCCGTGTTATTGGGGAGGGATATTATGATCCCCAGGAACGCAATATTCGACAGTGCATGGTAGCACTCAGAGTATAAACAGTATGACGGACAAGGCAATAAATATATACAACTCACAATAAATAACATGCAACGCTACAGGGAAACTCTTAAAATGTTAAAATACAACTCAGTTTTGGAGAAAGACTATTATTTTATGTTGAACTAGCTTTTACCCACGATTTCGTCCGCGTATAACTCGTTCTCGCCTTAGAAAGATTTGTTTTCCCATACAATCTTACTCAAGCTCAGATGGTTAGACGGCGTCGAAAAGGACACTAGGGGTGACATGTTAGAGAAGGAAAGCCACGAATAGATCGGACTGGAGACATTTTCTTGACCAAGCTCGGGCCCACCCGCGGCTATAACGCCTCAGATGATGATGATGATATAATCTTTCACCCTTCTTTACACCCCTTTAAGAAATGATTACAGTCAATATGACATTCTTTAGAAATCCTATTGTAAAAATGAATGATTAAGTGCTTATTACGCTTACTTAAATATCAAATGAACCGATTCTAGACGAATGAATCTCGTCAAAAACATTACATGTACAATGATAAAAGTCTCGCTACGCAGTTCTGCCGTAAAACGTTGTCCCAATAGAGCGAGTTCTTCATGTAAGTATGATGACCGAAGGCCAGAAGCAGAGCGGCAAGGCATGCGAGAATAATCACACAGAGCGGGCTTCTTATGTAAGACTGAAGGCTGAAGGCCCGAATCAGAGAGGCAAGACACGCGAGGCCGAAGGCCGTGCCTCCCAACAGAGTAGATTATTCATGTAAGGTTGATGACTGAAGACCCGAAGGAGAGTGGCAAGACATGCGAGGCCGAAGGCCAAGCTATGTTCTCGCCGAAGATCCAGTTGCCATATTAATGAAGGTTAAATTATTCTCCATTCGTTCGTTTTCACGTGATGCGCAGACATATAAACAGATAGACAAACAGACACAAATTCTTAAAACTGTTGAAACAATTTCTTTTATGGATTCTAAGTATCCCCAGTCAACTTTTTTTCGAATATCTTTCATGTACAGACTTTGAACCCTCTTCAGCTTTATTATATGTATGGATAGATACATAAGTGTAGATCTAAGTTGTTCATCTAAACTTTCGTATTTATAATATTAGTGGGATATGGTATAAAGTGAGTGCACATGAAGTGAACGGCAAAAGTAACATTGTAATTGCATATTTTATATGGGATTACAAAGTTATATATTGGGTTTAGCGTCACAGTTACTTAATGGGCTAAATCATAATAGTGTTCAAAATTTGAAGAGATTGTGGTGGCTGGCGCGCACATTGGGCAGCGCTGCGGCGCAGCGCTTGCGTTTACTTTTCTTTTTTTTCAGTTTCTATCTTAAGATTTCACAAATTTTGTATGAGGATGTTTTTCTTTTGTTGTCAAGTATTATTTTCAAACCTATAACACATGGATTATAGGAGTTCCAATAAAAAATTCAACCCCTCTTTTTACTCCTTTTTAACCCAAATCTGCACAATTTTTATAGCCTTAAACCTGGCCGGGGATTTTCTCGACAGATTAGTAAAGTTTGCATCAAAATCCGTTCAGCTTTTTTCACGTGATGCGCGGTCAAGTAAACAGATAAACAGATAAACAGATAAACAGACAAACAGACAAACAGACAAACAGACAAAAAATCTAAAAACTGTTGGAACGTGTTCTGTTATCGATTCTAAGTATCCCGAGTCAACTTTTTTTCGAATATCTTTCATGTACAGACTTTCGACCCTCTTCAGCTTTATTATATAAGCTAAAGCTAGAGGTCCCGGGTTCGAATCCCGGCCAGGGCATTTATTTGTGCCTTTTTCACGGATATTTGTTCTTGGGTCTTGGATGTTTTCTATGTATTTAAGTATGTATTTATCTATGTAAGTACGAATGTCGTCGTCTAGTGCCCATAGTACAAGCTTTGCTTAGTTTGGGACTAGGTCGATTTGTGTAAGATTGTGTCTCCCAATATTTATTTATTTATATGTATTATATGTATAGATAATGAGTTATCAATTAAATCACAATGACAAAAAATGCTCTGATAAAAAGAGATCTTATGTATCTTTGGTCAAATTCGTGGTACATACAATTTAAGTTTACTTCATATATTTTAGACAAAGTGATTTCATTGTATAACGCTGAATATACATTTTTAATTTTATTAACTTAATCCATTAGCGATGTTTTAAAGTATTATGCAATATCTCATTTAATCGTTTCGGAAATTATACTCGGAATAACTTGGCTTTTGCGTGTTTAAAACATTTAATACAATTTCAACAGTTATTGTTTTAGAGAACACTATAATATAAAATCACTCTTAATATTTTATTAACATGCACTACTGATGTAAATCTATTACTGTAGCGATACCAAGACATGTGTTATGTGGATTCGTTCAAAAACCTCCTTACTCAAAGCGATCTTTTGTTTTTTCGTACAGAAATACGATATTTATTGCCTCGTGATATTTATTAAATCTTCGCAAAATTTCTTTTTACGGTGCGCAAGCTTCATCTCAGCGTATGATGTCATTTTGATCTGAATTGTCAGGGAGGAAAAAATGGAGGAAGAATTATTACAAAACTTTATACATATGTAATTTGATAAAAATCATAAGAAGCATTTTATTATTTCATTCATAAAGTGAGAAACAGGAAAATACTGGACAGGGAAATATTATTTGTAATACGAGTATATTATACATTCACATCACATGTATAATTCTATTATTACAGCAAGTTGTAGGAAAATTGGTGACTATGGTAGTTATGTTTTGGAAAAAGTTTCTTGGTGTAATATGTATATTATCATACGAATTGTTCATGAAACCCACTAGAAAACTACATAAATTTAACATTTTGAATTGCAAATTTGCACTGTGTCAGAAAGTATACGAAGTACATCGTCCAATTAGATTTTTGTGGCTTCCGTACGGATTGGACATTCGCTGGAGCTTGGAGTTAAAATTCGCCAAATACAATCTGTGCGCAGAAAAACACACAAGGCAGGGCTCAAAGGAAGCATAACATTCCAGGCACACAAAGATTTGTTAAACTAGACGGGGTTATGTTTTTAAGGCAGAACTATAGTGACGTAATTGATGTAGTAATCTTAACAGATACTATCATGCACATGGTAACTTATTCGAACATTTGTTTTATGGATTTTTGACCAAAAAATATTACTCAAGACGTATTGGTGTTGAATAATCGGATTGACTAAGTAAATCGTCACGATTTCAAGACACTAGTTTAGGTACTAAAGTAAAGTAAAATCGGTTAACAAGAACTACATTACAAGTCCGAAAATTATAATCAATCGGAAGGAACTATCGAATTAGGTGTAGTAGCTATAACTACATCGAATTCCATACATCTACTTTAAAAATTAAATGAAATTGTAAATCTATTACACTGGAACAGATAGTAAATTTAAATCTATAACTGATCTTTACAAAAGGAAAATAAAACTCATAACACTTTCAGTGCAGCGAACCCGCTCGGCAGGCGCTTGTTTCGTAGTAGTCTTCATCTACATACGGATATTGTTTTAAGCAATACAACACAAAAGTAGCACAAGAGAACAGCACGTCCAATATTGCATGGATGGGAGATGGAAGTATTAATTGTCCACAAAGCTAAATAAATAAATGTTTATTCTGCAAGTAGAGTAGGCCACAAAGGAACTTTTACAAGTCAAAATCTAATAGCGTTTCTGAATAAGACGACCCTTTCCGAGAAGAAACGCCGAAACAAACTCGAAAGTCTGTCATTTTCTCCCAAAAATTTGCTTATTACAATGATAATACTTAACCTACTTAATATAACTAAATCTGTGTAGGTTTAAAACAGATTGATATAGAATATGATGCCATAATACTTACTGAGTGCTGGTTGAGCGAGGGTTCCTTGATTGATTAACTACCAGGCTATCAGTCATTTCATACCGTCAAGATCATAAATAAAAGTGGCGGAGTGGTTGTTTATATCAGGGAATGCTACAATGCGACTGCTGTAGAACCACCGTTCGATGACGCCAATTGTCTTGCTGTGAATGTATCTAACGAACTCATGCTTTATGGTATTTACCGATCCCCATCCTTCACATTAATCAACAATTTTTTAAATTCCCTAGATTCTAACTTATCTCAAATTAAAAACAGTCGCTATATTATTATAGCCGGAGATATAAATATTGATTTGTTGAACTCAACAATTAATCAATCGGAGTATGTCTGCCTCTTGGCTTCCCACGGGCTTCTTCCCGCGATTACCAAGCCCACTAGGAATAATACGTGCCTCGATCATATTTTCATAAAATACACTAAGGCCTCGGTTGGCGCGGTTTGTCCGGGTGCTGTTACAGATCACGACTTCGTAATGGCTGGTCTCCTGAACTTCAAATCTGAAAAACGCAACCGTTTTGTCCTTAAAACCAATCACGGAAAAGTGGCGGAGGAGCTGAAGTTAGTCGATTGGTCGTTGGTAACGAGCGCAAATAATGTGAACGAGGCAGCCGAAAATTTTAATTATTTAATCACACAGGCAGTTAAAAAAAATACCCGTCCCGTTAAAATTAGCCGCTCTAAATTTAACATTAAGCCTTGGATCACACCAGGACTTAAAAGATGTATGAGACATAGGGACAAGTTGCATTTGCAGGTGAGAGCATCGCCACACAATCATGTTCTACGCCTAACTTATACTAGGTACAGAAACTTTTTTGATAACCTGCTTTACAATCTTAAAAACGAATACCAAAACAAGCAACTACTCGAAAACAAAGATAATCCTCGTAAACTCTGGCAATCAATTAAAAGTATATGCGAAAATCCTAGTCGTAAAAATAATGCAGAAGAACTTATCACCTCAAAGGATAAACCAGTGCGGGAATTGCTAAATGATTGTAACAGGTATTTCTCCACAAATGGTAAAAACCTAGCAGACAGTATTTTATCTAAAACTGGGGAAACACAAGAAACCTTGGCTGCGAAATATAAACCATCCCGGATCATTACTAACTCTTTCTTTATGCAGCCAACAGATATCCACGAAATTGACAAAATTATTTCTCAGCTTAAAATCGATAGTGCACCGGGATCTGACAACGTGAAGCCGTTATTAATAAAAGAAATTAAGGGAATAATATTAGTGCCGCTAACCTTCATCTGCAACCTTAGTATGCAATCTGGCTGTTTTCCTGACTGCTGGAAAGTAGCCTCTGTGTCACCTATTTACAAAAACGGTCCCAAAAGTACGCCAGTTAACTTTAGACCAGTGTCCCTTTTATCCGTCTTCTCAAAAATACTAGAAAAGTTAGTTAAGGTCAGAATATCCAGTTTCATTAAGAGAAATAACTTGATTTGTAATAATCAATTTGGCTTTAGGGCGGGGAAGTCGACAGAGGACGCGGCTACTCTTCTTACCAATCAAATCGCTGGTGACATTGAACGTGGAAAGAAGTGTATTGGTATATTTTTGGATCTGGCTAAGGCCTTTGACACCGTCTCGGTCACCATTCTCCTAAAAAAGCTAGAATGCGCGGGAATAAGGGGAGTGGCTCTGGACTGGTTTACTAGTTACCTCACTAATCGCACACAAATGGTAAAAATAGGTGAACTGGTGAGTGATCAGCTTCCGATAAGCTTCGGGGTCCCTCAAGGAAGCATACTGGGCCCTTCACTGTTCACACTGTATATTAATGATATTTTTGACATTATTATCCCGAATTCAAATCTTGTGTGCTATGCGGACGATACAGTCATACTTGTGAACGGAAAATCATGGGATGAAGCATATTGTTTAGCGGAGGACGCACTTGCAAAGGTGGCAGCTTGGTTAAACAGTAATCTCCTGACTGTAAACGTCGATAAAACTAACTTTTTAGCCTTCTCAAAAACCTCAGCCAATACACCTCCACCAGAAAGGACTATAAAATTCCATACATGTGCACATAACGGAGTTGCTGGACGGCCGACTCCTGTTTGCTCCTGTCAGGTGATTAAGAGGCAAACCGCCGTTAAGTATTTAGGGATACTGTTCGACCAACACCTGACTTTCGCACAGCACATCTCCACCCTTGCCTCAAGAGTTAGGAAACTTATATACGTTATGAAAAGACTCAGGGGCTGTGCTACCCCAGATATACTCCGAGTGGTTTACTACGCTTTAGGCCAATCGATACTACAATATGGAATAGCTGTCTGGGGTGGCGCCGCTAAAAGCCACCTGCTCCTTGTGGAACGAGCACAGAGAGCTATAATAAAGGTTATGATGAAAAAGCCTTTTCGGTATCCCACAAATTTGCTTTATCATGAAACGAAGTGTCTGAGAGTGAGACAGCTATTTGTTATTAAAGTGGTCACTAAAATTCACAGCGACATTGTAGGCTCGGTTAGCCACGACCAAATGATAAGGAAGCGTCTTTACAAGATGCCACTTCCTCGTTACATATCAGCTCTCGCCAGGAGATCGCCCGCTTACGCACATGCTTGTATATATAATTACATCTGTAAAAAACTTGACATTAAACGGCTATCAGTTACACAAGCTAACACCACAGTAAAACACTGGCTATTTACATTGACCTATGAGGAAACTGAAGGTATCATTAAAGATACCAAGACAAAATAAACCCAATCACACGTTACCTATAAGTGAGGCCCAGGAACGAACACACAAACACACGTACCTACACACGCAAATATACACACCCACACATACCCACACACACACATTCACACACACTTAAACAGAGACTAAGTAGCTATAAAGAATAAAAATTGTAGTAGTGTTAGTTTAATACGTAATATATTTTAATATTGTAAATATCTTCCCTTATGTACCTAACTTTCATAATGTCATCTACTATTGTTAACCGCACTCGCAGAAGGCCAAGTTACAGGCTCAGCCTAGTTTGGTCTCTGATAGAATCTCTTGTAATGTATTTATCGATTTTTGAACAATAAACCATTTGTATTTGTATTTGTATTTGTAGGTATGGATACAAAAAAGTTCAACCAAACAACATGTCGAAACTGTATTACCAAATTGAAGATAGGCAATAACGGAAATAAGAGATACAATCATGGAAATTACTTCCACTAGACTGTAAATTAAATCGTTTGATATGCTTTCTAGCAAGAATTGTGTTATCTAATTTCCTAGACATGATACAATAAAAATATACATATATGAATATGAATGTTATGTAGCTCTCTGGTTTGGGCCATGCATTTCTGTCAGTTAAATAGTCCTCAACCCTGTAATAATTAGATAGAAAAATAACATAAAATATCTTAACATGTGAAAGTAATACATTTATGGATAAACGAATATTTAACACACATATTTGACAAGCGCATTGCACAAACACAAACTAACCCTCTATTTATCAAAGATAAACCGTCGAAGCCAAGGAACCCTAAATATTTGATTGGCATACAAAGCCGGTGCAACGTCGTGTTTGCCGCACGTACCGTGCTTGTGACTTTGTGCCACCTCTTTTAATGAAGTTGCAGCGTGCCGCGCGCTGTTGTCGGCGGAGCGTGCAAGTGTTGGCGAAGGAAACGAGTCGACAGCTAGGCAACATTTAAAAACGAGGACTGTTTTTTTTTTTATTATTAAAAATGGGATTGCTCTTGGCCAGCATCTAGCCTGGGGGCAAAGATGAGGCCGACGATGAAGCGAGCTCACCCAGAAGATGCCTATTCACTCGTGCCTTAAAAAGGTCCAGGTTATATGAACTCGGAAATACAGACGCCGGCAGAGAATTCCAAACCTTAGAAGTGGTGACTGACTGAAGTGCTGACTGAAGAGTGACTGTTACTTTTACTTGCCTAGGAAGTACTACATTTATTCAAAATTCCGAGAAAATGGTTTCAAAATGAAAATAAGAATAATATATTAATTGTCTTGATCTGTATTGTGCTTCTTTGTATGGATACTTGTACTAAGGCCATAATTGCTATAGCCAGGGATAGTAGTTATCTTGTGAGGGTTTAAATTTATTTGGGATCGGAGAACTTGAGTTATCTATGTTTTTTGTCAAAAAAGGAAAATTAACCTTCTCGCTGTTTCATACCTATATGTTATTAAAAATGATGAATGAGATATTTCTTTATCAAAAATATCTTTCATTATTTCCCACGTCGAGTGTAGTTCGATGATATTTCTCGAAAAGGATTATTTATTATTTTAGCGTCTTCAATTAATGATTAGACTAAATTTTATTAGATGTATTTTCACGATAAAAAGTATAAGAATTATTATAAAGATTATTAAAAGAAGATTGAATACTCGTAAGCTACAACTTAGTAAAATTAAAAAATTTGAAGTTTCATTTCTAAGTTGTATTTTTTGATAACAATTTTGAAAAAGTATCGCTGGCAAACCTGGTTTCAAATTAAATAACTTTATTTTAATCGATTTACCCGTTAAAGGGCTATGATGCCACAGACAGACACACATACACAAATTCACATGTTAAACTGATACCCCTATTTTGCGTTCTGTGTTGGGGCATAAAAATAGGAATAATGACAATATCTAAATTGGATTTGTTTCTAGGGATGTTCCGCAAAATTTGAGCAAGGAAAGGCATTCAAAGTCACACAACATTCCGTAACCGTTTCATAATTATGGTGAACGGTAAAATAGTAAGTACTCTTATTGACGTGGATACCTACCAACTATGTTGCAAGCAGCCACGTCAATAAGTTCCTCCAACAGAACAGCAACTGTGGGCAGACAATCATCTCAAAAATAATTGACACATTCCTTCGCTTGAGCGGTTGCATTCGTAGAGTTTCTAGTACAGCAACGCAATTCACAACTCGCCTCACAAAATCTTCTTGTAGAACATGAACCAGTGATACGTAAGAACCATGTGTAATCTATGGTCATAAATATACTGGTTGAAATGTGCCCGTATGCTTAGTAGATTTGTAAATAACAGAGCAGCTTAGAATTTAAGCTACGAAACGGAAAATCGTGGCAGGGGAAATCGGTGCTTTGTCGTGTGCGACACAATCGAATGAGAGCAGAATTGCGTCAAGAGTCGTCGAATTCGCAACGACGTGTTGAAAGCATAATATATGTTTGAACGTTTTAGAATGGAATTTGGACTAGTTTTGGTTTGGTTGTAAATGCGCGATTGATGGTGTATACACCACTAAAACAGTATAATCACGACCGACTAAACACTACCGACCAACTAAAGACTAAAATACTATAATCACTATAATCACGATCTGCATACGATGGTCTTAGTTGGTAGTGACACTGCCTCCGAAGCTAAAGGTCCCGGGTTCGAAACCCGGCCAGGGCATTATTTGTGCATTTAGCACGGATATTTGTTCTTGTATCTTGGATATTTTCCATGTATTTAAGTATGTATGTATACGTATGTATATCGTCGTCTAGTACCCATAGTACAAGCTTTGCTTGGTTTGGGACTAGGTCGATTTGTGTAAGATTGTCCCCCAATATAAAAAAAAATGCGCGATTGATGGTGTATACAAGACTAAAACAATATAATCATAGAAGTACTTTCATATGAATTTAAAGATATACTATGTAGAAGGTAATAGCTTGCAAAAAGAAGAAGAGTTAGGCAATGATAAGATAGAAGATAATTATGAACATAATGATATATGAATATTTCATTACGTTTAATCTAAAAACTCCAGTTAAATATTATTAACCAAACTACTCGTATTTATTATGTAATAATGATTTAAGGCAGTGCTTAAGTTCGTACAATGCAATGATTATTTATTATAGGTAGTCCTAGCATCAATTGTTTTATTTTACTTATTACTGATTATTTTCTTTGTCAGTCAAAACTCCTCGTCCATATTTGTGTCAATAGCTCAACTTTTTTTTCTAGCCATTTAAATACACAGTCACAGTTCGTATAGTTGTCTAATCCTTTTTTAACATTTTTTATTTTCATTCCTTCTTTGTTTTATGACTAGGTAATACCTGCGTACGTAAAACTGTCAGCCAAAATCTGAACTACCATACACTTTATAATATGCGGTACCTATATGTTTATTGTATAAAAACTGTACATCTAAGTAGATATGTATAGCAAAAAACTATCATCTCTAACCCTCGCACTAAGCATTGTGACGTTTTTCCAAAACTCCCAAACCGGTGATAATATTTCACGCCACTTTATTTATTATTTCCTCAACGTCGTCCGTAGGTTCTGGGGCATTACCGTCAAGGAAGACCGTAAATTACCCCACCTACTCCTTTAGGAGTCGAGAATTATATGATATCCTGCCATTTCTGGGCCAACTTGGTAAGGAATGCTCAAGGGGGAAAATTATGAGATGACAAACGTTCGCGCGGTCGCGTCATGGCTTCGCAAATGTTCGGGTACTCGTAATGGGTAATTCGAAATTGCGTTGTCTTTATTCATAATAAATTAGACGAACGACTTTGATGTTGATTTCAAACGTTTTTTTCGTATAGTAATGGATTCTATTTCAAACAGCATTATATATATGCATTTGTTATGTAATATATGGTTTTTTACTCTAGTATCGCGTATGGATTCTCTAATTCTACCACTACCGAAATTGTAATATTAAATACAATACAAAAATATAGTAAAAGAATAATAATATATCAGTTTTAGTTTCAATAATTTATAGTCTGTTATTTTCTGTTTAATAAAACATGAAGGAAAAACACTTTTAGATATATGTTAGGAACGGGATATTTACCATGTTCTGAAAGATGAGCTGCTCTAACTCTATTCATGCGATATATTTTTTATTTACACCATTATGTGGGTAATTTCAATAGTTATGAGCTGAGATAAAATCGTTAGTAAGCAGCAAGTATTTTTTTCACAACATTTCGTTTTCCTAAAGGCCTTTTGTATGGGCTTCTAAAAATTTGCGAAAATAGTAAATTTTTGATACCTAAAAATAGTTTTGGCAACTAAATCCCACAGCTGCAGTGAAAACTGCCCGGGATGACTTTCTAACTTAGTTTTGCTGATTTTAATGTAAAATCACTAAATTATTTTATTTAATTTAAGTTTTTTTTGTGATGATGACCATTCCCTAGTCTCGCGACCTAGACTAATATTCGACACACCTGCTCATTGTCGTTAATTTTCATGCAATCGAAACAGATTACGTAGGTAGAGACAGGGAAGATTCATAGTTTGCGATGTATAAAATTTCGTTTAGTTGTGGTGACGTATTAATCAAAATTGGCCCGCAACACAAAATTGGTATTGTGACCCGTTCATCGCATATTAGATAGGGCTGTTGACACGTCGTACTTAAAATACAATAAAAAAAAGCGACTTTCATCAACAGTTTCATGTCAACACATATGTATCGAAATTACCTGCATAATGGTATCATTAACATATCAGTTTTTTTTGTAAAATAATAATAATAAAAATAAAACAAGAAATCACTTTCTTTTCAACGTTATTATCTACCGTAATCAGTATTCAAAAGTAGATAAATCGCTAGCAGCTTGTTTACAATACGTCAAATTCTGCTATGGCTTAAGTTAAATTTATTGACACGCCGTTATACTCCCAATTGGCTAAAATATAAAGCTTAGAATGGCGTATGAGGATTTGAATCACCCCGTTTCATAGACCATATTTCTACCCCCGATTTCATCCCTTTGAGGGTGATTATCGGGATAAAAAGTATCCTATAAGTGAATCCAGATTATTAAGTGTTAGTATACAAAAAATGATCTTGATCTGTTCAGCCGTTTTTGCGCAATTGAGTAACAAACATCCAAACATCTCGGCTGGGTTGCACCAACTTACGACCACAGACTGACCCGGCAGTTGGCATCCCATAGAAACTTGTCAAACTTTCCATACATTCAAATTTTAACGAATACAGACGATTTGACGCAACCCAGCCCTAAACTTTCGCACATATAATATTAGTTTATAGGCCTGGCTAAGGGTTAATTCTAATGTCAATGACCATGTTAGCTTGAAATCTTATAAAAACACTTTTTTACATATTTTTCATTAATTTGCATAAAAAGATGTTTTTTGGAGCAGTACTTCCTAAAAAGAATCGTTTACGTTTTCCATGTTGGTGTGCACTGGCAAATTTTTTAATACCTGCCAAAATCATAATTCCAAAAAAAAACGATCCACCCGGCCTGTGTTAATAATTATTTTGAGTTATAATTGTATATTAGGGTAATAAATAAAAACGAAATTATAATTGTTAAACGTTGCTATTATGTGGTGTTTGAACACATTTTAAGCCATTATTTATAAATATAAACGCGTGCTGAACTCATTACAAAAACACAATAAAGCAGAAATTTATACAGCCACTATACTATTACAAAAAATAATAATAATAAGTTTATGAAATTGTAATATTTTTAAAGCTTATTGATAAATATTTTTGATACATTGATAATTTAAAACTATGGAATATATTTAAAATTATAGAAAGAAACGAAAATGTTATCGTTTATCTCAATTAATTATAAGCATAATATTGTTCAATACAACCCTCTCAGATCCGCTTCGTGAAAATGGTCCATACACAAACACTATTAAAGTCAGCCAACAATTCCCGTCAAAATGGTCCATACACGAACGAATTTATATTGGATTCGATCGGTATTGACTGTTTCAGAACATGTTTTTGTATATTTGCCTTTATTAAATGTGAATAAAGTTTTTCCAAACCACTGGAAAATAACTAATTCACATTTTTTGAATTATTTTATACCCATTTCGAGTATCCAACCCACTGGAAAAAAAAGAACCATCTCCGAAAACCAAGGACATCCCTCCAGGATTATTTACATGGACGGTCGGGTTTATTGAGCTGTATTGTTTTTCAATCCCCCCTGTCCCTCGGGCCGTGACGTCACTAGCATAAATATGGGGGTCAAAATGACACCTAAATTTCGCATCTCGTTTTATATCAACGAGCGCGCTCGCTTTCCCGCGCTTCTGTATATCTTAGATTGCATAAGCACTACGACATCTGTTATACCAATACTTCCATTATCACTTTAGACTACTTTCTGACTTTGCGGGGCGGGATCGGTATGCGGTATGGTGTAGTTTGACGTGAGCTTACTGATATTGCTTGATCATGCTCGGAAGCCAGGCAGTACTGTCCCGCTTCGGCGTATCTCGCGCCGGTCAAGAAGCATCTAAATATAGGCGCGAAGTAAAGAATCGGTACTGACTTGAATGATATTTGACACTAATAGCTGACAGCTTACTAATTTACTCACAGAAGGTCACAGAAATATACGGAAGCAGCCTAAGTTTCCCGCTGACGGGTATCCCTGCATACAGCTATCAGATTTGATTGCGAAACGTGATAACTAATAGACCCCATGGCGTTGGTGTTTTGTGCGCGAAATCGATGGCGCGCTTGAGGGTTAAGTGGTTTTTATGCAAAACTTGTAAGCGTTGGTTTTTTTTCGAGGAAAAACCTTTAGCTTAGTGCCTTTTATTTTAATTTGTATTTCGGAATAATATTGTTCCCTTTTTGTGACTTACGCAATTGTTGTGTACCTTTTATTCGAAAGTACACAATTTTAGTTACAATTCTTAGTGATGTTGCACTATCAAGCAATTAGAATTTAACATACAGATAACTTAGATAGACAAAAAAATATTGAGAGCAAAAATTATACAGAAAATTGTGTTGTTGCAAAATATATTTTTCTCAAACATGCAATGAAATATTGATGTTATGTTCCTTATAATAGGCTGCGAAGTATGACGTTTCAGGTGCGGCTAGGACAAGAAGTCGTTAATGGAATTTCATATAAATCTTGCAGGGTTAGGCCGGCAAAGTCCTCTTTTTTAATTTCTATTCCACATAAAATGCCTGCATCATGACATTCTGCCACTAAGCGTATTAAAAATAAAACTTTGATTTTTTTGTTGTTTATTTCATGGCATGTTTGAGAAAAGCACTATACATACCTCGGCGGGAAATATGGGGTTGCTTGCCTCAGACCTATCCGTCTATATGTCAGTTCCTATCTATATGTCTTCGGCCGGCAACCCCTTTCGTCCCCGCCTCTGTAGTAATGTACTATATATTCGCATGACGGTTTTATTCACATTAAATTTATTTGATAGAACAACGAATTCCTAGAATAATTCATCTTATTCATTTAAAAACAGTTATTTATTAATGATCACAATAATTAAGTGCATTCAATCATTTCGTTCAATATTTTACCCAAAAACCCCGTCAATATGATCGATGATAAAGTGAGTGAATGGGAGAATGCGTTTGACAGGTGACGCGTCGAGTAATGCAGGTGTTCAAAAAATTTAAATATATTTATGTGACATCTTTGTTGCACCTATGTTGAATGATTCAATAAATGTGGAGGAAAATAATAACCAATAACTGGTGACTTAAGGAAATTTTATTTATTCGTACAGTTAAAAAGTAGAATTTATTTATTTCTCAATCTAGGTTTCTTAGTTGCTCCTATTAAATGGCAATAAACTACCACCGGTTCGGAAAAAATCCTCTGCTACGAGAAGAACCGGTGTAATATTAATCATTTATATATTAGCCACCAATTTTACAGCTGCATTTAGTTGTTATAATTTAATCGCACAAATAGCAACAATTGCGATGCTCTGTAGATAGCTCTGTAGATGTAGATATTTTTGCGAAGTGGCCAGTTATTAAGAATTGGCCATCAGTAGCAAAAGTGCAGATTGTATTTCGTTAGCAGTATTAAAAAAAGTGTTATGTACATTTTCAAGTAGGCCATCACTGTTTATATGTTACTTTATAATATAATCATCAGCAACAGTGGACTGCAGAGTATACAGTAGATACACTAGAGTCCACTGTTGAACATTCGCGCTACTGAACCCCTTTTCTTTATATAGTTTATCATATAAGTAGATAATTAAAACAGGCATTGTAGAATGTGGCTGGTGAATCATGTACGTTACATAATGTCATCTGTAATATATTGGTAATTAATATGTACCTACAAACATAATATATCTACTAGATACATGAAGAGCCAGGCATATCGAAGTTATGTTCAATATAACGTTATAGTTTAAAATATTTAAAACACAATATGAAACGAAATTGGACTCGAACCCTGTTTCATTAATTTTCCACGAACATATTTCAAATTTGGAACTAACTTATTTCCATGAAAATCTAACATTATTTCCGTGAAACTGGAATGGTAATTAAGTTAATGTTAATAAAGTGTAATGATAGCAAATTTTGCAGGGAGCAAATTGAATTTTGCGTCGGCAAAGAATGCTTTGATATCGGACTCGCAAAACAAAACGAATAAATTATTTCGTGCTCGTTTTTCCAGAAGGCTCTATTGATTTGTTTGTCATTATTATTTTGCACGTGGTTTGGTAAAATTGCGGAGCTGGGGTTTACTCGTACCTTTGACAAAAATGGACTTTTGATTATGGTTTTAGGTATTATATATTTTGTGTAAGTATAACTATAAACTCTTGTACATAATATGTTAAAATATTTACATGGGTTTAAACAAATATTATTAATATGATGATTGTTTCATATGGTTAAGAACTTATTCCTAGCAATCAATACGATCCGTTGTTAAGATATCTTTAACATATGAATATTTAATATTTGGCGGTAACTTGCATTAATAAGAAATAAATGAATGGTAATATTATATATGGATATATTATATAAAATGGATATATTATATAAATGAATGGATATATTATATAGATAAGGAATAAATGAATGGCCGAAAACAATAAAAGCATGCAATATAGTGAATTGTACAACAAGTGTAGAAAACAAGCCATATTATGCGAGACAATTTATCGATCCGAGCCGCAGGCGAGGGTTGATATAAAGTAGAGGAAAAATTTTCACACACTTTGCTTTTCACTTCGATTGCGAGAAAATTAAACAAATAATTAATATAATTAAAGTTGTTATAAAATGTATACTTAGGTGCTCGTTGTACCTCATGGCTTGTACCCGTAAAACTAGAGTGTATGCAGCCGCAGATACCCAATCTCAGTTAACGTGAGTAACGGATTCGCCACCTAGTAATGATGTGAGGGAGTGTTCGCATATCTGTAAGGAAATGGGTTCACAGCGTGTACTCATACAACGCGACGGAGGGAACTCTGTCAACATGAGCTCTCAGGGGGGGGAGGATGCCCCACTGGGGCCACTGGTTGGCTACGGTGCCTCCCCCGATTGGCGTCGGCTTCTGAGGGGCTTCTGTTTCGTGAAGTGCTGATAGGGTGATCTTGGGAGTCTGTTGTGATATTTATGTCGCGCATACTCTTAGGAAGGGGGGGTGGGTCGAGAGGGCGATCCATCTATCCCCGCCTCTCTACCTGGGGGGGGGGGGGGGTTAAACTTTCGGGCCCTTCGGGTAAGTCCAGTGAAGTAGGTAGAGGGGTCCGTGCTGCCTGCGGTAACATCCAGGCACAAGTGAGTTTGTACTTACTACCCTACACGCACGCTGAGGCGCCGAGGGCTAGTTTTACTTAATGCTGTAGAGCATAAAAAGCGACTTTATGTCGCCTATGCACAACATAAAGACGAACTCATAAAGCATGAGAAGTGAACAAATATTATAACCGATGATACCAATATCAAAAAGTAAAACGCTGGTTATTGTATCGTGTAACCGTGCAAAAATTACTACCCCTTTAAATGCAAATGCGGTCATTTATTTAATTTTCCACTTTTGCAGCGATAAAATCTGACGTTTCAATCGCGCGACAGAAGATAAAATCACGTTTTATCGTCAGAATTAACATAATTGCTGCGTTATAGGCATTCGATCTTTTCACTAATTTCAATTCCGTGATCCTAGTTGGTCCCTGTTTCGTTTGATGATGCCAATTTATTGTTTTCAATTATTTATATGGAGTCTCGAACAGATTCAATGTTTCTTGAGACATTATTTGGGTTCATTGAGCTGTGAATAAAGTTATAAGCTATGTTGAAATAGGAAAAACGAAACGCTACTTGTTTGTCAACTCAGAAAATATATTGAAGCGCTTTGCTTTTATTCGATATTAAACATAGAGCTGTTAATATCTAACAGTCAGAATGTTTCACTTGTTTTTTCTTTTTTGAAGCATAATAGTTTTTAGGGTTCCGTAGCCAAAATGGCAAAAACGGAACCCTTATAGATTCGTCATGTCTGTCCGTCCGTCCGTATATCACAGCCGATTCACTCGGAGACTATGAGCACTACAATTATGAAATTTGGTAGGAAGGTGTAAATTAGATGTGAAATGACAAAAAAATATTAAATTGTGCATTTTTTCAATGCACATAGGCGTGTGGGGTATCTATGGATAGACCTTTAAAATGACATAGAGGTTTCTAAAAAACGTATCCATTTAATTCTACCGTTAGTGAGGTAGCTGTCAAAGTCGTGAAAAGTGTGTTCACCCTCTAATTTTATAACTATGAAGTTTAAAATCCTAAAAAAATAAACCCTTTAAACGATTTTTGGTTTGAACAAGATAGGTCTAACGGTTTTTGAGTTAATGCCGAAAAACTGTCTTGCCCAAACAAAAGGGCCTGAGTGCCGTGAGTTTCCTATGAAGATACGACCTTTTTAGATTCAATGTACTGTATAGTGGTTTAAATGTAGATTAGGAGGTGTCGGTACGGAACCCTTCTTTTTGCGTGGTCCGACACGCACTTGGCCGGTTTTTTGTTTATACAATGTATCTAAAGTAATTGACATCAATTAATGTTTTAGGACCGTTCATTTAAAATAAGCCGGCCAAGTGTGAGTCAGACTCGCACACCGAGGGTTCCGTAAAAATATATTTATTATATGACGTAATAAACTAAAAATTTACGGTTTTCGCAATTTTTCCTTTATCTGTGCTGTTAAGACCTTCGTACCAAATTTCAAGATTCTGAGTTCACGGGAAGTAACTTTTAGGTTTTGATTCCCTTGCGAGTGTCGAAAATTTGCGGTAATATGCAGCATAAATGGTTGTATCTTTTGATTGCGTTGGCTTAGAAGTTTTCCAGCTTGATACCTCCACGCGTTTCTGAAAAAAAGTGTCTTGACAGACAGACAGACGGACGGACAACAAAGTGATCCCTTCTAGGTTCCGTTTTTTCCTTTCGAGGTACGAAACCCTAAAAATGAACATAATAACATTTCAATAAGTTAAAATCGTTTACTACGTCAACGCCTACACATAATATCAGAATGTAAAATTAACTGTAGCTTTATTTTGCATAAAAAGAGAATTCAATTGAAACGATATTTGTAATATCTCTACGTGTAATTCTATTACACGTAGCGATATTTCATAACACGTAACAGCGGGACATAAACAATTTTTATTTATTTATTCGGAGATAAAACCGAAACATACAAAATGAAGAACAACATAGGTAAGTAGTACAGTTCAATATAGAGTAAGATGTTTCCCTAAACATATGTCACTCAGAACATATTTGTTATTAGACTATAGAAAGCTAGCAACATGCCAACAATTAACTTAAGTTTCAAGTTTGGACCGAGGTCACAGATGAAACAAAAATTGAAACAGTTCGTTTCAATTTCAATCCAGACTGTCCCCCCATTTTTGAAAAAAGCACTATAACTATACTATAAACATGCATTTTGAATTACATATTACTAATTGGAATTTGAATCAATATTAATAGAATTATTTGTCGCACGATGGCGGTCCTGATCTAGTCTTCGAGCCCGAAACTATTAATCCGCTCAAATGTTGTATGGACCGCAAATGGAGGTCGCAACGCTATCTGTACCGAGCGGTACGCTGAATCCGGAGCCACCGTTAACCGTGTTTCGCGTGGCGCAAGTGCTGTGCAAATTTAGTTACATGCACATATTCAAGTTTGACTTGCCAACAACAAAACTAGATTTAGGTACATGGTAGGTCCGAGGACCTAACCTTGTGGAACTCTGGATGTTTTAAGGTGTGACTTTGCCTAATATTGTAGATTTTATGAAAAAAGCTTTTAATACCTATAAACAGAAGCCAGGAGCCAACTGTTTTTACTGAAGGGTTGAACACACCATTTGAATCAGGAATGACTATCAAATAAGTATTTCACTGCGATGGTCAAAAGCATAACTAATGCCTTTTCCTTTTATATCCGTAAGTACTTATGTTACTACATCGTTAAAGTATTTATCTTTTCGTTTCAAGCAAGTAACATTGCTTAGTAGAATCTTACTTGCACCACACTCAAACCGCAAATTTTAATCCCGGTACCAACGTCCGATTGCGATCGGCCATACCTACAAGTGGAAAGGAATCATCGACATTTGTCACCGAGTACTAGATGGAACATTTCAGTGACTATGTCCATCGAATTGTCTGTTGCGTGTCTTCGCTGACGATTGGATCGATATAGGTCCAGTGCGAAAATTTGTAATTCCCACTGGTTGGTGTGTCGTAATGTTTACGATGAAGATAAGACATAAAATATAACTTGTAATTCGTGACAGTCACCTCATTGCTGTTCAGAGAATGATTCTTTGTTTTATTTAGGCTTTGTTGGATTTGAACTAGAACTGATCAAAGTTATCAAATCTTACTTTTAAATATAGTAACTAGTTTTGTTGTATTGCAATCCCTTTTACAGTTTAATGATATAATTTTATTAATTACAATTAACTCAAAGTATAAAAGAAAGACCTAATAATCACAATGCAAATGTCCCAAAGATCGTCACGTCAATACCCAACAGTTGACACCTATTGTTTACCTCTATTATTATGACATAACATTGACAATGTCAAGTTTTGAATCAGTGTCAAGCACTGGGAGATATTTACCTAGAATTGATATTTCGTAGCATTCAAAAACTCACACGTATATCAGATACTCAGTGACGTTTATCGCCGAACAGGGCTATCGAAGGATCGAGTTGAAAAAAACTGGCATTCAACGCTAAAGAACGAACAGCATTCAATGCGAAAGAATTGAATTCTGCGTCATTTTCACTGAATTTACAAAATATTGTTACCAGCTTCGTTTTTCTCCGGATTTCTGCTTTTGAGTAAATAGAGTGTTTATTTTGGGTTTTGAAAACTGCTGATGTGTTTCAAAGTGTGTGATGGTAGTTATGCTGTTTTAAGAATGTAAAAAAATCATTTACACTTATTGAAAAATTAAGAACCGGAAAGTAAATACCACTAATGCAATAGATACATATTATTTCTTTGTATACCGGTTTGACGTCAATTTATATATTTTAGGTGCCTTATTTACATATAAGCAAATCAGTCGTTTGCATAATAAACGTTCATAAGTTAAATAAAATAGCGAAAAAGGGTTACACAGACTCGTAAGCTCAGTGGTGGGTCGTGTATAGAACTCTCGGTTTTTGAATTTAGTGCATTTGAGCACACCGCCTCTTACGTCTCCTCAAAGGAAGTGTTCCTATAATTTATTTCACGCTACCCTAAAGTATCTAACTCTGTTGCAGAGTGTCAGAAAAAATATATTGTTTTTACATAATACAAAACTGCAAGTACGTCAAATACTTGCATATTTTAAAATGTGTTGAGAATAAAAATGTATAAAAGATAATTCTCACGAGAAAATGATGCTGCAGGGAACATTAAGTAATTAATGAGTCCCTACTAAAGCTTCATTTAAATCTCCCTTAAGAATAAATAGCTGCAAGTAAAAACACAATCGGTAGTAAGCTTCGACCGGAGGAAGCGGTGGAAAAACTTCTGGGTTATTTTCTTTTAGGCGGCCTATAACTTTGAGACTCAGGTCCGTGGTAGTTTTGTTTTATTTTCAAAGGTTTCTAGATCAAGCCTTTATATCAAGCTGCTGTGTATCTGGAATAGTTTTAATCCTTTCTGGACAGATATGCTAAGAAACTAAAGAGGTATTAAAATATAGATACTGTTTGGTTATCCATTAGTGCAATCGAAATCGTCAATACTTATTCCGTTTTGTTCACTATTTATAGAGAACACCAATGAGAATTCTTCTCTTTAAAATGATGATGAATAATCATGTGTTACGATTGCATGTATGTATCACTCACAAAAAGGAAAATTCAAACCAGAAAGGTTAGATAATATTTTAAAAACATGATGTGATAATTACAAGCTTCATGTTTAAAAGTCATAAAGATTTGATAGAAGCATAATAGGTATTGATTTACTTTTTTACGATCAATAATTGCACGTTACCAATGCATTGAATATGACAAGCAGCGTATGACAATTATTTTATGGAGTCTGTGGGTATGGTTTACAAAAATATGCAGTTATTTTAATAATTTATAGCAAAACTCTTCGCCTTTACAGTATATAAATGATTGATTTCCAATTTTTTTTTCTAATCTCACCAATAATTTCAATTTAACCATTTGTTGTTTTTTAATTTCCACCAGTAATTGTATTGTAAATATTATCCCTCTCTTCCCTTGTTTACGCAGTTCTATAATTAAGGTTTTTTCAACATGGCCGACTTAGTGATATTGGCGGCCGGGAGCGTCTAGTTGGCCGTCACTGGCATTGAATAATGGAAACCTTTCAATCGATTCCTCCGTAATTTGAACGCAGCAACCGCGTTGTTTTTTACTTCACTTATATTCATATTTTCTGATTACTTAATAATGCCATATCATAAAAACAAATGGTATTTTGTTATCAATTGCATTTTTCTATTCATTCATTTTCCACACCGTGATGATTTCAATTCTTTTCTATGAAATTAGATGTATAATTATTTTCGTATCGCAATCATTACGTTACTTTACTTATTATTATAATACAGTCAACAGAAAATTGTATAACTTTATTGTGTTGCAGAATACTTTAGAATAAAACATCTTTATAGTACTCGGCGGCTAAGAAGTCAATCCTGACACCTGTCATTTCCATACAGTTTATAACCTTAAAGTCACTTTGAGGTTATAAACTGTATGGAAATGACAGGTGTCAGGATTGACTTTTTAACCGCCGTCCACTATTATAGTTTACATAAAAAGGGTATTAACATAATTTTACAGTTAATTGTACGTAAGAGAGAATCAGACTAGATTTTCATTACTTCTACTGATTCTGAGTGCCCAACATCGCATACAAACGAATCAAACGATAAATATAATATTTGCAATGTAAGCAAATGCGACCCCGCAAAGGAGAAGGTCACTCTGAAACACGTCATCAAAAACGTTATTGACCCTGTTTCTTTTACTCTCATGTTGTGGACGAACCAAATGACAGAGATAGGACGATTGTAATTCCAATTTGAATTTTCGCAGCATCACATCGGCCCCACGTTGGGCGCCAAATATCATTAAGTGAAACTCCGATCGTCTCAGATTAGAAGATTCGATTTACCTCCTTAAGATATATGTGCTTATTTCGATAACTTTGAGCTATATTTTTGATCTCTAGTAACATACATTGGGGTTGATATTTTGTTAGTTTTCTGATAGATATGATTATCAATGTATGTCTTTTATACGTATGACTTTAACATAATGTGCATAATAATCTTTATAATTATTTATGAAATGTGTTTGTAAATGGCGGAAGATTGGAGCGAGCAGTTGTATTTTAATCGTCTAAAAATAAAATAATGGAGGTTTTCAATTTTTTGTTACTATTTTATCGTGCCCTGCAAATATGTAGGTATCTTTTTTGCGAACTCATATTCATACTTAGTTATTAAATACTGCCCATGTGGGAGGTAATATATTTCTTACTCCATTACTTTTCGATTCATTTTACTAGGTCCCCATTTCAAATCACCTTATTACGGCCGAAGGCTGAGCATAAGATCCATATAATTCTGCTAAAATAGAAACAAATCCCATCAGTTCGCAATCAGCAAGCTTGCAGTGGGTCGTCAAACATTGTTACAATAATCCTGTACCTCGGGCGTCTTTTAGGGTCCCTAATCGATTTCACGCATCGCCGCTCCACCAGAGACGAGGATTTTTCACATTTTTTTTTTACTTTTTTAAAAGTGTAGTGGAAGCGAAGAAATAAAATCATTAGTAAAGGCCCTTTTTACGGGATGTGCGCTTGAGTGATGAGATTTAAGAGGACCAAACTAGTCTAAAAGTCATGGGACAGTGGATTTCGGGTAATTTAAGAGCTAACAATACCAAATTCCAAAGTATAACGAAAAAAGTCATTGTTTGAAGGAAGAACCAAAAAAGTTAATACCTAGTTTTATTAGTACGTAAATGTAAACAACTTTTTTAACTTACAATGATACGATTATCAACACAATTATAACGACAAAACAAATTTTTGAAACACATTATGGAAACTCACTGTACATCTAAACTAACATCAAATAAACGTCATACCTTGATTGTTACGGTTAACCTTCAAACTAAAATAATTAGCGGAGATGTCAAGTTTGGCATGGCAGGAGCGGAGAATGTTAACAAGTTAATTTATGTTGAGACTAAGTAAATGTACGTGCGTTGTTTGTCTACTGGGGAGTCGATTTATTATGAACACCGGCGGTGTGCCGCCATAACAGGCGCAGTGTTAGGTTTAATTGTCTTTAGACTTGTATTAGTCTTTGAGGATTAGCTTGGATTGGAGATGTAGCATGTTGGTTTAGTATGATCACTTCTTACTTGTTGTGGGCGAGTTGAAACGGGTAACTAAAAGCTCATCATCACTTAAAATTGCTTTCTTAAGGCCGACAAAAAAAACGTATTCTTTAAAAAGTCATTCTGACTAGACGGAAAAACAAATGGATTGATTTTCGGACAAATGAATTTTGACTATATAATTGTTTATATGATTATAACCGAAATGTGATAAGAAATAATTTAATAGTGCTTTTTGTATTTTATTTTTCATACGCATTATGATATTGTGAATTAATTTTGTTATCTTATGTTTTCATATCACTGCGTGACGAGATAAATGATTCTGTGTCATAATAACATATTTTTATACCTACTCTATATTATGCGAATGAAAATTATTATACTAAATTTTGTTGAATGAAAGAAAATCCAAAAAAGTGTCTTTCGTTTTCTGTTTTCCCTCAGCCTACTAAAACATGATAACAGATTCTCATAGTGCGTCAGGTGATAGAGAAAACCAGAGAGTTCAACAGACAAACATACATCTGTTTTGTTGACTTTCAAAAGGCGTTTGACTTAATTAAATGATGTCGGCCTGTTTAGCCTAGTTGGTAGTGTCATTGCCTCCGAAGCTAGAGGTCCCGGGTTCGATTCCCGGTAAGGGCATTTGTTTCTGTGGTGAGCAGAGACATTTGTTCCTGAGACTTGGACGTTTTCTATGTATTTAAGTATAATAGTATATCTATTAAATATATCGTCGTCTAGTACCCATAACACAAGCCTTATTGAGCTTACTGTGGGACTAGTTCGATTTGTGTAAAAATTGTCCCCATAATATTTATTTTTTATTTTATTTTTATTTTAAATGACCACAGTTGTGGGAAATTCTTTTGCAGCTGGGCACTCCATACCATCACCCACATTTATTAATAGCGCTCTTTTAATGAGGATAGCGCTTGAAGACTGGACGGATGGTGTACCTATAGGAGGGAAAAATATCTCCAATCTGCAATATGCTTATGAAGCCACTCTGCTGGCAACGAGCGAAAATCTAATTGCCGCACTATTGCGTCATGTTGAAACAGCAAGTCTTGAGTTTGGTCTGAATATCAATAAACTGAAAACCAAGATGATTGTCGTGGACCGTAACAGCAACAATACGCCAATGACGATTGAAAACTGTCAGGTTGTACCATAAAACATATACTTGGGGTCATGGATCTCAAATGGCGGAGGCTCAGAGGATGAAATCAAACGACGTCTAGCCATAATGGTCTAGGTCTACTATGGAAAATTTTACTAAGATCTGGAGAGACCGTAATATTACGAGAGCAACAAAAACTCGCCTTGTATTTTTTTTAGATTTCCAGTGTGAGAGTGTAGAGCATAAACGAATCGATGCCTTGGAAATGTGGTGCTGGAGAAGAATGTTGCGGATATCATATATATATTGTCCAGGAGCTGAAAGTTAACCAAAGACTCTGGGCAATCGTTCAATCTCGTATTCTGAGATACTTCGGCCACGTTATGCGTAAGGAAAACAACGACATAGAGAGACTTGTTATTCAGGGTCGAGTAAATGGCTCAATGTCTAGAGGACGCTCGCCTCTGCGATGGACAGATCAAATAAGAATCCTTACGGAATCAACCCTAAATCTGTGCGTGTAAAATGCCACGGTGAGGGAGAGGTGGCGGGAGAGAGTGAATAAGGCCGTGCCACGAGCCCCATAACCACGACTACTCTGCCATACAACTAAGAAGAAGACTAAAACAAGAAATATGAACAAAACTTCACAGAGTCAAATATGTATCAAAATATGTCCATAAAAACCACTCCTGTAGTGTTGCATCTCGTGTCTCGTACTTGGAAGATCTAAGCGAGTCTCTTGCACAATGGGCGTGATCAATAGAAGCGAGACATCAAGCCATTAAAGCACGTTAAAGAATAATATACAGATATTTAGTTTAAATTACTAAAATTAAAAAAAAAATATATAGTGCAATCTTTATGCTCCAATTATTATTATTAATAATAATAAATAATATTGGGGGACAATCTTACACAAATCGACCTAGTCCCAAACTAAGCAAAGCTTGTACTATGGGTACTAGACGACGATATACATACTTATATAGATAAATACATAGAAAACATCCAAGACCCAAGAACAAATATCCGTGAAAAATGCACAAATAAATGCCCTGGCCGGGATTCGAACCCGGGACCTCTAGCTTCGGAGGCAGAGTCACTACCAACTAGGCTAAACAGGTCGTCGTGGTATTTCCACTGACGATCATACTTTTTGTAAATTAAATTTCCTTTGATATAATAAATATCATGAAATAAACATGTGAACGTTGAAACAAGTCACCATTGGCCGTAAGCTTAGAATAATCCGGAATAAAAATATTTGAATAATAATATATGGAGAATAACTGTACATACTTTAATATCATAAGAGCTGATTTCCTTTGCATATTTCTCAACTCTCAAACGTCATGCCTGAGTACAGAAGGTACTTCAGATAAAGGTCAAAACAGCTACAATAGCGAATTGAGTTTTACGAGGCTCAATATACATATTAGTATAATACAGCTTCCGAAGTCAGACCACCGTCACCGCAAAGTAACGGTTCGGATTTAAAAAAATGAATTACTCATCTACTACTTCACTATGCAACTAACAATAGCGTTATAATTTAAATAATATAAACTGATATTTCGTACATACAATCAAAAAACTCATTGGTACGAGCCAAGATTCGAATCCACGACCGCCTGTTGACAGCCGCCGGCTCGAACCACTAGGCCACTGAAACATACACACACCTAACAACATGGTCTATAAATGAGGTGTTACACGAAAGTTTATCATCCTATCTCATTACTAGAACTATTAATTGCGCAACCGCGTTGCTTAATTACTGTAACAGTTACGAGTAAAAGCTATTATCAAGATGTTCTGAGTAATACAAGAACTAGTCTGCCATGTAACCCAAGTGGATTTATAGGGTACTGAGTAATGTTTACTGTACCAGTATGCTTAAATGATAGCTTGTTTCTTAGTAAGAATTATTTACCTCTCTTACTATGTATATAGTGATGATCAGTATTTATTGGCATTTGAAATTTTGGTTTTTCTGATAAAATATCGAGTTGGTAGAATAAATCGTGCCTCTACGAGCTATGCTTTACGTAGCGTAACGTGGCCTCTAATGAGGTAGACCACTTCTGTCGAGTACAGAAACAACGAAATGTGAATCTATATTTTGCTTGTTTTAACTCTGAATACTACGAATCGTGTAATTGCTGTTGAAACATCTGTCACATTCTTACAAGATGATATTCAGGATGACTACAAACTTATGAACAGAAAAAAAATCTTACCCTGTACCTTTCGTATAAACACATTGTACGTAAAAAAATGCAAAAATATGTTGAATGTTTGTATGTATTTTGTCATCATTAAAAAAATCACTTTTAATTTACTGACTCTCATGGTTGATTACCCTACTATTTACGTTGAGCTGTCATAGACCCGCCAGCACTTTGTTAACGTTTTTTAATTCAACCACTGTGTATTTGCTGGCTGAATACGTTAAAAAATAAATCTTTAAGTACTTTTATCTTCATAAGTCTTATAGAATATAGGAAGAATGACCAACCTGACTCTTCTTACTTAGAATGTAATTATTTTTTACTTAAACAAAGTTTAATTATTGGCTTCTAGAGCCAATGCAATGAATTTGCCTTGATAATAATGCTGCGTGAGGGACAATAATTTCTGTTCACGACTTAAGAGGCACTCTATAGATTTACAAGGTTTTTCAACCCTCAACATAATTATTTGGGAACCATAAATATTAAAGTAAGTCATGCTGGAGTTAAGAATTATGATGGTCAAGTTTATATCGATTATCACTAAATGATTATTATGGCTTACATTTTGGCAAATTCGTATAAATATAATAGGACCCATTCTATTGTTGTGGAAACATTCGTCCATTCTAAACAGATAGTATAGATTTATTAGGACCTTTTACTTTCACCACTTTAATCTTTTATTGTAACCCACAAACATTAATGTAAGGGAATAAAAGAAATCGCCCGCACGTGTGCTCTAACGTCCCAGGTATAATGCTCGAGGCGGTATTAAATCATGAAAGACAAGACTCTTAGCGCAACGAGCGACGTATATCACAAGCGGCGTGGCGTGACGGTTCCGTCTGTTGCGAGTGTGGTGTGGTGTGGTAGGTATAGGTAGGTTTGCGGTCAAGGATTAAAGTTGGAGTTTGAGAAATATTTTTGCTTAGAAAATGTACTGCTAGGTGAAAATTGAAGGGGTAGGATGTGTAAAGATGTTAATACAGCTGTCCGTTTGGAATGTAATATAATATACCCACTCTTATAACGAATGGTGTGTATGTCTTAGTATTAAGAAAAAATTCATAAATTGCTCTTAAAATCGAATTAAAAATATGTCAGTTTTAAACTAGTGACTCTGTGACCTCGCATTTATTTTTAATTTTAACGTTTGTCATAACTGACTTAACGTTTTTTTATATATTATCGAACCTGCTCACGAAATTTCACGGGAATCGGTTTAGAAATGCAACCTTTACAGGAGAACAGCCGGAAATCCAGAAAACTGGAAATAAAAGGCATACTTAAGCATTTTTGCCGAAGCTCAATTTACCGAAGTTTAATAGTGTGTCGTATTTATGTCATCTATTTATTGTGCAAGTATTATTTAATTGTACTATAAATCTTAGTAACAAATGCACACTTTTCAGTGAATAGTATGTGTCTTACTGTGTAAAACTGTGTACTGCGGCCTGTCTAGAAATGTTGCTTATGTACTCGGTATAAAATCGAGCCATTAATATCGCCGTGAACGTACGCCCAAGTTACCAACTCGCTCTGGATGGAATACTTACTAGGACGTGATCCAACTTGATAGTTTCGAAAATCGCGAGACGTCACAATCTAACAATAAACTGTTTCAATGTTTCACGTCATGATTTAAGAACGAATAACTTGTATGCATTCTTGTCGACTGCCTTTTGAAATGTGATATGTCCACAGTTTATTATAGGACAATATTACACCTTCATATTGTCTTGCAAAATAAGAATGACGGGTGATATTTTACATACTTTAAAATTATGACGCAATTAGGGTTCGCCCTGAGCTGTGGATTCCCGTTGTTACCGTGGATTCGTTCAGCGCCATCTATTAGTGTTTAGAGAAACCACGGTTTCATCATATAACAACCCTATATTTTGGCAACCTTTTCACCGATTTAGCTCATGTGCGAACTTAAACTAGTCGCTCTGTGAGAGACCACGCGATTTTTTTTTTATAATTTCCTAAAACTGAATCGATAAAAAATCTTTAATATAACCAATCCTGCTCAACAAATTTCTCGAGAATCGGTTGAGCAATGCGATATTTAAAGGAGAACAGTCGGAAATTCTCCGGCCGTGCACTGGTGAAAAAATATTTTTCTGATACATTCACCTACCAAACAAATACCGGAATTTACTAGTATTTAGTGCGAGCGTGCGCTTTAGCGAGCGAAGTTCTATACTGAATTGTATAGAACTTCGCTCGCTCATGAAAAAAACAATTAATCCCTTGCTAAAGTTCAAACTAGTTAAGATTTCGACTTGTGTCGTTTTAGCACTGAACGGTAACATTAGCCAGAAACGCAGATATTCTAACTAGCCGAATGCCTATTCGGAGGGAAGCCATGCGTCACAGCGGCGTGCCTTTGGCTGCTGAACCGAGGCATGCCCGGCATTGTACACGCAACCGGTTAGTAACAGTGAGACTTTACGCCAATGCCAAACACAAATCATAAAATTAAGTATCAATCCGACCAAACTGGTTTATATACACATATTTTAGACGTTTAACTGTATACTCGTATTCTGTGTGCAATCAACTGTGGTTAAAACAGATGAAATGACTGGTAGTATTTTAGTCTGGTGTAAACCGAATGTTACGCTTGGTAATGTGTCAATAACTGACACAATTACACACAACAAAAATAATTACTTTTTAGTGTTGAACAGCAAAATTTGTTCAACTGAACACTCATTCAGCCACTCAATGACTGTTCGTCTATGTAAATCAGTTTTCTCAAAGACCGCTTTACATAGAAAACTGAAATTTGGTATGAATATGGCAATTGAAGGCCTAATTATTTAATTGCAAAGCGTACGCCCTATTTAAGGGGGCAGTTGTGGTAGAACGCCAGTTAAATTATTTTTCGCTCTAAGTATCCTGTGAGTTATCATCTGAAAACTTATATAATAATACGAATAAGGATACGAAACAAAAACAAATAAACAAAACACGAAATACGAATTGTTTGTCTGATACTGATGCTTTTTGATCTTTGGTATCAAATGTAACAAAATAGTTTTGGATATTATCATACTATGTGTATCTCAGATTACACTTCACGATCTCCAGGACAAATAATTTTTAGCTGTAGTTATGATAAATCTCTTCAAAGAACGAATGTTTTATCTTCAACATATTCATAGATACAAAAGAATTCCTCATCAATATCATATCAGCCGAAAGATGTCCACTGGCCAAAGGCCTGACCAAGGATATCCGCAATGACCAGTCTAAAATAGCGTTGGTACTACATTTTCTTCAGACTAAAATACCTCATAGTCATAATATAACAAATAAATATTAATTTATTTAATTAATCCTCAAACTTGAGTAAACACACTGCAAGCAACTTTTAAAAATGGCAATTAAAATGCACTTTATTAAAGTTAATACGATTAAAGCTCGTTCGAAAAATCCAAACATTCTCTCTGTGCCCTCGTTACGCAATAAGAGCGATATGGCTCCATAACGAAACACAAAACCACCCTCACCTGGGCGCCCATTAATTTTATTTCATACATTATTGTAATGGTCATTCCGTGTTCAACATTTCGCCTGCCCACATCATTCATTCACTCATTTTCCCTCGAAATGTCGCAGAGAATTACTATTTTATACGTACGAAGCATCCAAGAGCCCCGATTGGTCGGGCACACGAAAAACACTACGCACACAAGCTCTGTGATTGGCTGATTACGATCATAAGCGCATGATACGCTCACCATACCGCTTTACGGCTTTACCCCGCGTAAAATTAACAAGCTTTTTGCGAACAAAAAGCCATTTTTGTTTACGACAGTTAACGTTACAAAAAGCGAAATTGCCACGTCATAAACAGCTCTTAACTTACGTGCTCGAGGTTTCTAAACATAGTAGAACATAATAATTCCCTGCATTAATTAGGCTGAGTCTTGTTTAGGTCGGTGGCAACACGCCCCGCTAAAGTTGTCGTGATTAACGATCCCGGAAACTTGCGATACACCGACGGCCAATTATATGAAAACGTCACTCCCGTAGACTCGGATTAACTCGTATTAACAAGGTATTTAAAATATTTTAAATATGTTTTTCATCTCTATGCTGAACGCTGACCTATTTCACGTTGGAACGGGACTGAAATTATTTTAAAACTCGTTATGAGAATTATCCTAGAAGACAAATTATAACGCTACATTAGCTCCTTTTATCATAATGGGCGTTTGACCTGAGGGCGATTTCGGTAAGAAGAGGAAAATAAACTTCGCAAAATTCGCGTTATTTCCATAACAGCATGTCACTCTTCAACAGATACCCAAGAATAGAAAAAAGAATTAAAAAAGATTATTACATCCTAACAAAGTTCAGCACAAACGATTGCATACGAAATTCATACACGGGCTGTTCCAATTTCAAACTTTTCATTTTGTCAATGGCACGTTTTTTAGTTTTGCCTCGCTTACGTATGGTTAACATTATTAAAAGCAGTACGGAACGTAATATTGGGTTCTTTTGCTGAGTCTGTGCTTGGTACGTTCCGTTTTCCGCTCTAAAGTACTCTGTTATTATTCGTGTTTTGTGCAGTGAGTTTATGATTTCGCTCGGATGCTACGTGTGTAGTACCTTGTTTGTACGCGGGGAGCGTTTCATTGTGCGCGGGCAGATTATAATGTTGTAGTTTGTTACGTTTTTGCTAATGATGACGTGGGTTTTGAATAACAACAACTCTGAATTAGCCATTACTTCATATTCAGAAATTTTGTTTTCAAACATCTATTCACTGTTGCCAATTAAAATATGAGTGTGGCCTGACAAAATCCTGCTAGCTTTTGTAACTGAATATTAGTCTTCTCTTAATTAAATTGAATACCTGTTTTAATCAGGAAGCCAGTGCGGATGGCTGAGGATAATTCGATAATCTCACAGCTGGTTTGGTTAAAGTCGGCAAGTTGTGAGGGCTTGGCCGCGCGGAAATAACACGAACACTCGGTTAGGGCTCACTGACTCTGGGTCATGCAGGTAGATTGACATTAAAACAGTGTTTACTCGTATAAAGGTATAAGATTATACTCACATTGATAAGCTTAGTTGTATAACTAAGCTTACCGTACGGTCATTTCGAGAAAAACTGTGGTTTAGTGGAGCAAGTTGTCAGCACATAGACGCAAAGTAGCATGTATGTGCATCTTCTACAAATTGAACTTCGGGGAATGTGCTCAGAAGCTCCATGAGCTAATACCGCGTTCCCCCTTCTTCCATTGGACATCCAGACGTACGGCTGGCTGCCATCCTTACCTGGTCGAAATTCCGCTAATTCGAACAAACCGCTTTGCTTCATCTTTCATAATGCGCACTTCTAAGGTTTGGAATTCTCTGCCGGCGTCTGTATTTCCAAGTTCATATACGAGTAACCTAGACCTTTTTAAGGCACAAGTGAATAGGCATCTTCTGGGTCAGCTCGCTTCATCGTCGGCCTCATCCTTTCCCCCTGGCTAAGAGCAATCCCATTTTTAATAAAAAAAGCTTTTCTTCAGACAGGCCGCTGCAAAAGCATGCTTGTTTGCCAGTATCGTAAGATGTATTAAGAAAAGTTTATTTTTTTTGGTTTACCAACAATTGTTTACACTAGCATAAATACATAGACTTATAAGTTAAGTGTAACAATTACTTATAGGTAAAGTAGAATTACTAAAAGAGGTTGACTTGGGATTTGAGGGCTACATCAATCGAGTTTGTTTTTGTTAGATGTCCAAAAAAGTTACATTTTACATATTGAAAATATAACTTGCTTAGCTAAACATTTGATGCTGAGACGCGCTCTTTTTCTAGAACAAATGTAACTTAACCTATTTCATTGCCTACCACCACCACCACCATATCAGCCCTAGGACGTCCACTGCTGGACATAGGCCTCCCCCAATTTCATTGCCTACTCAAACTTAATTGCTAATGGTTTTATGCATAAATTTTACTCAAACCAAATGTTCTTAACCAAATTGACGCTAATATTTCTTTACATGCAACTTTCTGAGAAGAGGAAAAAAACACATACTAGTTAGAAGAGGCTTGACAAGTTTTACGTACATAAGTCCTAAGTAGGATTCAATTTTTTAAGTGACTGGTCATCGAGGAGCCATTCCTTTAAGTGGTATCTGGACCAACCGGACGTTTTCCATCGGGTTGACCCACAAACGCTCGCCTTACTACACGACGTCTGGGCTGAGCCGCGCAAGATAGGGACAAGTGAAGACGTTTTCTTTTTTAGAGGCCAAGATCCTATTTGGGTCAATGGTACGATTCCTGAGTACTTATAAGTTTTTTTTTAAATCAATGAATGCAGGTTTTATTATCACTAAAATCGACGCTATTGGTTCCTAACCCGGGTTTGTCCTAAAACTACGACCAAGACCACTGGGGGATGGGCAGCAGCATTCCTGGAGTGCGTTGAAGATACTGCAATCGCCAACCCACATGCCAAGTGTGGTGATTATGGCATTTACCTCTCATGAAAATGGGGGAGGCCTATGTCCACCAGTAAACGTCCTTCAGCTGATATGGTGGTTGTGTTTCCTAAGAACATATTTCGCTATCTCTCATAGTTTCTGACTTCCCATACTTAACCATATGGATTGATCACCCTGCGTATGGTTCTTCCTGGGTCAGTAATGTCAGTACAACTATCGTGTTCTATTTGCTTAACAGTTTATGTTTAGGGTCGGCCGGCCAAGACAGAGTCGGTTTCAGAGATTAGCCCCAATGAACAAACATACCCTGTATAATTATGTTTGTGGTGCGGGTTACATGATTACATGTGTATAATGTGGACATGTGATTAACATAGGATATGGTTAAGCTTAGTTATACATTCCAGCAACGCACTAACTTAGTGTGTTTAAGTTCATACAGATTTATACAACACCAGGAGGTTAAATAAATAAATAATAATTAAATAAATGTTTAAAAAATAAAATAAATAAATACACACTTTTAACAACTTTGCCAGCTAATATCTCACCAAAGGTTGACTTAAATGGAAAAGTTTTTTTAGAAACCGCGTTGTCATTTTTAGAGGCCTATCTATTGATACCCTACACGCCTATGGATATTTAATTTTTTTCATCCCTCGGTTACATGTAAGTGGTGTCGGGTGCCCCCCTTTATTTAATATTTTGTCGTAACTACACATCAGCGGTTCAAAGAATACACCATCCTACCAAATTTCATAAGTCTCCGAAGAAATTAGCTGTGACATACGGACGAACGGATGGACGGACAGACATGACGGAACTATAAGGGTTCCGTTTTTGCTATTTTGGCGACGGAACCCTAAAAAATCAATTTATGTCTCTAAACTTTCCGTTATATTTGAAATAATGTACGTTATATTACTAATTGTACATTCAAACACATCACGACCTCATTTAATTTCAACCGTCATTGAAATCCAATTAATTTATTGGTATTCATACAGTGTAATTAAATACGGTTGGTTGAGGTACTACTCATCCTAACTGGAACACGCTTCATTAGCAAATGCAGCCGCGGGCAGATTTCATATATACAAAAATTATGAGATATAATTATTTTTTATCAGATTTTATGTTGCAAGCCATTTCAGTGCTTATCTAACGATCTCATTGGCCCATTACTATTGGTTTGTAAATAAAATCGGTGCGAATTGGTTGATACATACACACATAAACTCACACCTGTTTTAGGTACGCAGAGCACGTGTTATTTAATTTCAATATTTTACAATATTTACAATTAGCAATTGTTCGATTCTATTTACAATTAGCCTACTTTGACGACACCCATGGGAAGAAAAGGGGTGGTGTTACTCTAACCCGGCACCACACGATAACTGCTTTTAACTGAAAAAAAAATTGGTAACTGATGTTACTCCAAATACTGTTTATTTCCTTTTGAAGCTATGGCTACTGGTTTTATCAGATTTTATATTGCAAGCCATTTCAAAGCCTATCCATTGATATCGTTGGCCCATTACCATTGATTTGTAACAATCGATGCAAGTCGGTTTGTTAACTCATGTTTTTTTTTTTTCAATTACTGTATATTTTGAAACGACGACTACAAGTTTTTTTTTGTATTTTTTCTCCTTATAGTCATAGTCATAGTCATAGTCGTTTATTGCAACCATAGTTTTGTACAGATCTTAATAACTAGGTACATTGAGTCCCATATGGGCCCGGGTAGGGCATAGCAACGTCACAACACATTATTGGTTTAACATGTATGTACAACATATGTCATAAAAGAATTTACCATAATTTAAAATAATAATAATAATAATAAAATAAAATAAAAACATCAACGGACAAAGTTGCACTACAAGTACATTATTAAAGAGCAAACAACATATTAGAATTGATAATTGATAATTTAAAATACTTCATGTAAATTTTTTGTCATTTAAGAATTCGCGAACTGTATAATACGCTTTTCCGATAAGTAGCTTTTTTAACTTAAATTTAAATATGTGGTCTTTTTCCTCAGCCTTTAAATCGTTGGGGATTATGTTGTAGATTTTAATAAATTTAACATATGGGCTATTGCTGTGCATCACTAGGTTTGATTTTGGCAAACAAAGTCTGTTTTCATGGCGAGTAGCAATCGTACGATTTGGAGCATCTTTTATGTGGCGGAAAAGGTGCATGCGCTCCCTTACGAACATACATACTTCCAGAATGTAGATACAAGGGAGAGTAAGTAATTTGCTCCTTACAAAATGTGGTTTACATGTGGCTGTACCCCGTATATTTACAAGAATGCGCAGGCACTTCTTCTGTAAAACGAACAGTTCATGAGCATCCGTGCTGGCCCCCCACAAGATTACTCCATAACGGAGCCAGGCATACGCATAGGCATAGTATGCCGATAGTGCCGTCTCATAATTTGTATTTGCCTTTAAAATACTAAGTGCGTATATAAATCTAGATAATTTTGTTTTTGTTTTTGTAATGTGCATTTTCCAATTTAGATTCGTGTCTATTGTAATGCCTAATAGGGTAAAATGTTCTACTTCTTCTATTTGTCCATTTTCCGATGTTAAACAAAGATTCAAAGGACTTTTCTGGTATGGTCGGAATTGAATTAATTTAGTTTTTTTAAAGTTTATCTCTAAATTGTGATCCTTTAACCAACTGTCTACTGTTACGAGGGTGTTTTGTAATTGTTTATTACAGTTATCACTTTCGGTGCTTTTAAACATCAGAGACACATCATCTGCAAACATAACGCATGATGTATCTAATGTTTTTGGTAACTCATTTATATACACCAAAAACATTACGCACCCCAGGACGCTACCCTGTGGTATTGAACCCCTTGCATAACAAATATCCGATTCAATGCTCTGTATTTCTCGTGTGTTTTCATTATAAAAGTCAATCTGTACATGCTGGCTACGATTTTCTAGGTACGACTTTAACCATTTATAAACGTTTCCACGAATCCCAGAATTATATAATTTGTTTAGTAGTATGTCGTGGCGCACTCTATCGTATGCTTTAGACATGTCAAGCAAGACACCGACAGCGTGGTTCTTATTGTTTATGTGGTTAAATATCTCTTGTACATAATTATATACGGCTAAAGTTGTCGAGTGTTTTTTTCTAAAGCCATATTGATTTTTGTCCAGGATATTGTTTTTCTCAAGGAATTTGTATAGTCGATTTGACATAGACCTCTCAAATATTTTAGACACAGCTGGCAGTAAGGCTATAGGTCTATAATGGGTGAGTTCAGTATCTTTTCCCCCCTTTTTAAAGACTGGTCTGATTTTAGCTGCTTTTAGTTTCTCCGGAAAAACACCTTCATTATACGACTGATTAATTAGCTCCGTTAAGGGTGTTACTAGCTCATCTTTGCATAATTTTATTAATGTTGACGGTATTTCGTCTACTCCAGAACTATGCTTATTTTTAAGAGTCTGGATCAGACTAGATACCTCGTCTTTAGTAACAGGGCTTAGGTACATAGAGTTAATTGGAGTATTTAGTGGAGGTCTTCCGCTGGGCGTATGCAAGTGCGGTGAATCACCCACGGTGGCAAAGTATTCATTAAATGAATTTGCAATAATTTCAGGCGATTTTGTTAGCTTATTTTGGATATATAATGTAAGGTTTTTGGAGTTTTGACTATGTTCGTTCTTAGTAGTTGTTTTCTTAATTATGTTCCACATTGTTCTTGTTTTGTTTGACGAACGATTCATTTGCCTTATGAAGTTAAGTCTTTTTGAGGATTTCACGCATCTTTTAAGTAATTTTGCATATTTTTTATGATGATTAATTAGAACTTGATTTTGTGACTGATTTACCAACATTTTTAAGCACCGTTTGTGCTTACACGATTTTTTTAATCCAGTAGTCAACCACGGCTTGCTATTTATATTACCCACCCGTGTTCTACGTTTTGGTATATATTTATTTAGTATTATATGTAATGTGTTTTCGAATATTTCATAATTTTCATTTAACGTTTTATTCAAGGGACATATTATATCACACCATTTTATATTTTTTAACGCTTGCTTGAATAGTTCCATGTTTTTATTGCTAAATATCCGTTTTACGTTAAACCATGTTTTATTTTTCCCTGTATTCGGGTTCTGTATTCTTCGGCTGTACAATACACTTCTATGGTCTGATATTCCATGTTCCTCGATAGTGACAATGGTGTCCAGAGTATATTCATGTCCATTTACAAGAACTTTGTCTTTCCTAATAATTGCGTTTAGTCCCCGTTTTCTTGCGTCTGCTAAAGTGTCACGCAGGAGCTGGCGTTTCCTCAGCGCCGTCGCATCCATAAACTCGGCTACTGCTAACCCTGTGTTTTCGAATCTATACTTGTTGTCTAGGATGTATTTCCTCATGCGTTTACTCAGTAGGTCTATCTGCAGCGGTCTCCGGTAGCCCCGTTTACCTATGCGTTTAGCTTCCTCAACAAATCCATTTATATCGGTGCCCAATATATCGTAAAAAATCCAACTGACTCGCTCGATGATGTTGTAATTATTTTCGTCTGGGAATTCGTTTAGCCCATAAAGGACTAAGCTGTTTCTGTGACCAGGCTCCTCGTTGTTTGGTAGATTATGGATTTGGTAATAGTTTTTATTATTTTTGATTTCTTCTAAATCAGCGCGTAATTTTTCATTTTCATTTTCAAGGTTCTTTATGGTAGTATTTATACTATTTATATTCTTCTGCATTTTTGCTTGTTCTTGAGACAAGTTAGCCGATTTCTTTGTTATGTTTTGCTCCAGGTTACTTACCTTCTAATACACCTTTAACTACAAAATGTTCCCTAATAGACTGTGCGCGAAGTGCTACAAATAGAGAGAGATGGAGAAACCTCGCAAAAGCTGCAACTAAGACGGAAGAAGGCAATCCATAACCACGACCACTTTGATAAGAGTGCACGACTGAGAAGAAGAATACACCTTTGAAAAAGCGATTAACATAATTAAATACATCATCGTCATCATCTTTGTACGTCCTATTGCTGGGCAAAAACCACCTCTCAAATAAGAGAGGGATTAGAAATTAGTGTCCAAGCTGGCCCATTGTGGATTGGGTACTTCCATATACCTTTTAATTGCTTCGCTGATGTATGCAGCTTTCATCATGATGTTTTTCTTCACGAAAAAGCTAACACAAAATATCAAATGATGTTCCGTATTCCGAGAAACTTAGTTAACAAGAATAGAAAAAAGAATTAAAAAAGATTATTACATCCTAACAAAGTTCAGCACAAACGATTGCATACGAAATTCATACACGGGCTGTTCCAATTTCAAACTTTTCGTTTTGTCAATGGCACGTTTTTTAGTTTTGCCTCGCTTACGTATGGTTAACATTATTAAAAGCAGTACGGAACGTAATATTGGGTTCTTTTGCTGAGTCTGTGCTTGGTACGTTCCGTTTTCCGCTCTAAAGTACTCTGTTATTATTCGTGTTTTGTGCAGTGAGTTTATGATTTCGCTCGGATGCTACGTGTGTAGTACCTTGTTTGTACGCGGGGAGCGTTTCATTGTGCGCGGGCAGATTATAATGTTGTAGTTTGTTACGTTTTTGCTAATGATGACGTGGGTTTTGAATAACAACAACTCTGAATTAGCCATTACTTCATATTCAGAAATTTTGTTTTCAAACATCTATTCACTGTTGCCAATTAAAATATGAGTGTGGCCTGACAAAATCCTGCTAGCTTTTGTAACTGAATATTAGTCTTCTCTTAATTAAATTGAATACCTGTTTTAATCAGGAAGCCAGTGCGGATGGCTGAGGATAATTCGATAATCTCACAGCTGGTTTGGTTAAAGTCGGCAAGTTGTGAGGGCTTGGCCGCGCGGAAATAACACGAACACTCGGTTAGGGCTCACTGACTCTGGGTCATGCAGGTAGATTGACATTAAAACAGTGTTTACTCGTATAAAGGTATAAGATTATACTCACATTGATAAGCTTAGTTGTATAACTAAGCTTACCGTACGGTCATTTCGAGAAAAACTGTGGTTTAGTGGAGCAAGTTGTCAGCACATAGACGCAAAGTAGCATGTATGTGCATCTTCTACAAATTGAACTTCGGGGAATGTGCTCAGAAGCTCCATGAGCTAATACCGCGTTCCCCCTTCTTCCATTGGACATCCAGACGTACGGCTGGCTGCCATCCTTACCTGGTCGAAATTCCGCTAATTCGAACAAACCGCTTTGCTTCATCTTTCATAATGCGCACTTCTAAGGTTTGGAATTCTCTGCCGGCGTCTGTATTTCCAAGTTCATATACGAGTAACCTAGACCTTTTTAAGGCACAAGTGAATAGGCATCTTCTGGGTCAGCTCGCTTCATCGTCGGCCTCATCCTTTCCCCCTGGCTAAGAGCAATCCCATTTTTAATAAAAAAAGCTTTTCTTCAGACAGGCCGCTGCAAAAGCATGCTTGTTTGCCAGTATCGTAAGATGTATTAAGAAAAGTTTATTTTTTTTGGTTTACCAACAATTGTTTACACTAGCATAAATACATAGACTTATAAGTTAAGTGTAACAATTACTTATAGGTAAAGTAGAATTACTAAAAGAGGTTGACTTGGGATTTGAGGGCTACATCAATCGAGTTTGTTTTTGTTAGATGTCCAAAAAAGTTACATTTTACATATTGAAAATATAACTTGCTTAGCTAAACATTTGATGCTGAGACGCGCTCTTTTTCTAGAACAAATGTAACTTAACCTATTTCATTGCCTACCACCACCACCACCATATCAGCCCTAGGACGTCCACTGCTGGACATAGGCCTCCCCCAATTTCATTGCCTACTCAAACTTAATTGCTAATGGTTTTATGCATAAATTTTACTCAAACCAAATGTTCTTAACCAAATTGACGCTAATATTTCTTTACATGCAACTTTCTGAGAAGAGGAAAAAAACACATACTAGTTAGAAGAGGCTTGACAAGTTTTACGTACATAAGTCCTAAGTAGGATTCAATTTTTTAAGTGACTGGTCATCGAGGAGCCATTCCTTTAAGTGGTATCTGGACCAACCGGACGTTTTCCATCGGGTTGACCCACAAACGCTCGCCTTACTACACGACGTCTGGGCTGAGCCGCGCAAGATAGGGACAAGTGAAGACGTTTTCTTTTTTAGAGGCCAAGATCCTATTTGGGTCAATGGTACGATTCCTGAGTACTTATAAGTTTTTTTTTAAATCAATGAATGCAGGTTTTATTATCACTAAAATCGACGCTATTGGTTCCTAACCCGGGTTTGTCCTAAAACTACGACCAAGACCACTGGGGGATGGGCAGCAGCATTCCTGGAGTGCGTTGAAGATACTGCAATCGCCAACCCACATGCCAAGTGTGGTGATTATGGCATTTACCTCTCATGAAAATGGGGGAGGCCTATGTCCACCAGTAAACGTCCTTCAGCTGATATGGTGGTTGTGTTTCCTAAGAACATATTTCGCTATCTCTCATAGTTTCTGACTTCCCATACTTAACCATATGGATTGATCACCCTGCGTATGGTTCTTCCTGGGTCAGTAATGTCAGTACAACTATCGTGTTCTATTTGCTTAACAGTTTATGTTTAGGGTCGGCCGGCCAAGACAGAGTCGGTTTCAGAGATTAGCCCCAATGAACAAACATACCCTGTATAATTATGTTTGTGGTGCGGGTTACATGATTACATGTGTATAATGTGGACATGTGATTAACATAGGATATGGTTAAGCTTAGTTATACATTCCAGCAACGCACTAACTTAGTGTGTTTAAGTTCATACAGATTTATACAACACCAGGAGGTTAAATAAATAAATAATAATTAAATAAATGTTTAAAAAATAAAATAAATAAATACACACTTTTAACAACTTTGCCAGCTAATATCTCACCAAAGGTTGACTTAAATGGAAAAGTTTTTTTAGAAACCGCGTTGTCATTTTTAGAGGCCTATCTATTGATACCCTACACGCCTATGGATATTTAATTTTTTTCATCCCTCGGTTACATGTAAGTGGTGTCGGGTGCCCCCCTTTATTTAATATTTTGTCGTAACTACACATCAGCGGTTCAAAGAATACACCATCCTACCAAATTTCATAAGTCTCCGAAGAAATTAGCTGTGACATACGGACGAACGGATGGACGGACAGACATGACGGAACTATAAGGGTTCCGTTTTTGCTATTTTGGCGACGGAACCCTAAAAAATCAATTTATGTCTCTAAACTTTCCGTTATATTTGAAATAATGTACGTTATATTACTAATTGTACATTCAAACACATCACGACCTCATTTAATTTCAACCGTCATTGAAATCCAATTAATTTATTGGTATTCATACAGTGTAATTAAATACGGTTGGTTGAGGTACTACTCATCCTAACTGGAACACGCTTCATTAGCAAATGCAGCCGCGGGCAGATTTCATATATACAAAAATTATGAGATATAATTATTTTTTATCAGATTTTATGTTGCAAGCCATTTCAGTGCTTATCTAACGATCTCATTGGCCCATTACTATTGGTTTGTAAATAAAATCGGTGCGAATTGGTTGATACATACACACATAAACTCACACCTGTTTTAGGTACGCAGAGCACGTGTTATTTAATTTCAATATTTTACAATATTTACAATTAGCAATTGTTCGATTCTATTTACAATTAGCCTACTTTGACGACACCCATGGGAAGAAAAGGGGTGGTGTTACTCTAACCCGGCACCACACGATAACTGCTTTTAACTGAAAAAAAAATTGGTAACTGATGTTACTCCAAATACTGTTTATTTCCTTTTGAAGCTATGGCTACTGGTTTTATCAGATTTTATATTGCAAGCCATTTCAAAGCCTATCCATTGATATCGTTGGCCCATTACCATTGATTTGTAACAATCGATGCAAGTCGGTTTGTTAACTCATGTTTTTTTTTTTTCAATTACTGTATATTTTGAAACGACGACTACAAGTTTTTTTTTGTATTTTTTCTCCTTATAGTCATAGTCATAGTCATAGTCGTTTATTGCAACCATAGTTTTGTACAGATCTTAATAACTAGGTACATTGAGTCCCATATGGGCCCGGGTAGGGCATAGCAACGTCACAACACATTATTGGTTTAACATGTATGTACAACATATGTCATAAAAGAATTTACCATAATTTAAAATAATAATAATAATAATAAAATAAAATAAAAACATCAACGGACAAAGTTGCACTACAAGTACATTATTAAAGAGCAAACAACATATTAGAATTGATAATTGATAATTTAAAATACTTCATGTAAATTTTTTGTCATTTAAGAATTCGCGAACTGTATAATACGCTTTTCCGATAAGTAGCTTTTTTAACTTAAATTTAAATATGTGGTCTTTTTCCTCAGCCTTTAAATCGTTGGGGATTATGTTGTAGATTTTAATAAATTTAACATATGGGCTATTGCTGTGCATCACTAGGTTTGATTTTGGCAAACAAAGTCTGTTTTCATGGCGAGTAGCAATCGTACGATTTGGAGCATCTTTTATGTGGCGGAAAAGGTGCATGCGCTCCCTTACGAACATACATACTTCCAGAATGTAGATACAAGGGAGAGTAAGTAATTTGCTCCTTACAAAATGTGGTTTACATGTGGCTGTACCCCGTATATTTACAAGAATGCGCAGGCACTTCTTCTGTAAAACGAACAGTTCATGAGCATCCGTGCTGGCCCCCCACAAGATTACTCCATAACGGAGCCAGGCATACGCATAGGCATAGTATGCCGATAGTGCCGTCTCATAATTTGTATTTGCCTTTAAAATACTAAGTGCGTATATAAATCTAGATAATTTTGTTTTTGTTTTTGTAATGTGCATTTTCCAATTTAGATTCGTGTCTATTGTAATGCCTAATAGGGTAAAATGTTCTACTTCTTCTATTTGTCCATTTTCCGATGTTAAACAAAGATTCAAAGGACTTTTCTGGTATGGTCGGAATTGAATTAATTTAGTTTTTTTAAAGTTTATCTCTAAATTGTGATCCTTTAACCAACTGTCTACTGTTACGAGGGTGTTTTGTAATTGTTTATTACAGTTATCACTTTCGGTGCTTTTAAACATCAGAGACACATCATCTGCAAACATAACGCATGATGTATCTAATGTTTTTGGTAACTCATTTATATACACCAAAAACATTACGCACCCCAGGACGCTACCCTGTGGTATTGAACCCCTTGCATAACAAATATCCGATTCAATGCTCTGTATTTCTCGTGTGTTTTCATTATAAAAGTCAATCTGTACATGCTGGCTACGATTTTCTAGGTACGACTTTAACCATTTATAAACGTTTCCACGAATCCCAGAATTATATAATTTGTTTAGTAGTATGTCGTGGCGCACTCTATCGTATGCTTTAGACATGTCAAGCAAGACACCGACAGCGTGGTTCTTATTGTTTATGTGGTTAAATATCTCTTGTACATAATTATATACGGCTAAAGTTGTCGAGTGTTTTTTTCTAAAGCCATATTGATTTTTGTCCAGGATATTGTTTTTCTCAAGGAATTTGTATAGTCGATTTGACATAGACCTCTCAAATATTTTAGACACAGCTGGCAGTAAGGCTATAGGTCTATAATGGGTGAGTTCAGTATCTTTTCCCCCCTTTTTAAAGACTGGTCTGATTTTAGCTGCTTTTAGTTTCTCCGGAAAAACACCTTCATTATACGACTGATTAATTAGCTCCGTTAAGGGTGTTACTAGCTCATCTTTGCATAATTTTATTAATGTTGACGGTATTTCGTCTACTCCAGAACTATGCTTATTTTTAAGAGTCTGGATCAGACTAGATACCTCGTCTTTAGTAACAGGGCTTAGGTACATAGAGTTAATTGGAGTATTTAGTGGAGGTCTTCCGCTGGGCGTATGCAAGTGCGGTGAATCACCCACGGTGGCAAAGTATTCATTAAATGAATTTGCAATAATTTCAGGCGATTTTGTTAGCTTATTTTGGATATATAATGTAAGGTTTTTGGAGTTTTGACTATGTTCGTTCTTAGTAGTTGTTTTCTTAATTATGTTCCACATTGTTCTTGTTTTGTTTGACGAACGATTCATTTGCCTTATGAAGTTAAGTCTTTTTGAGGATTTCACGCATCTTTTAAGTAATTTTGCATATTTTTTATGATGATTAATTAGAACTTGATTTTGTGACTGATTTACCAACATTTTTAAGCACCGTTTGTGCTTACACGATTTTTTTAATCCAGTAGTCAACCACGGCTTGCTATTTATATTACCCACCCGTGTTCTACGTTTTGGTATATATTTATTTAGTATTATATGTAATGTGTTTTCGAATATTTCATAATTTTCATTTAACGTTTTATTCAAGGGACATATTATATCACACCATTTTATATTTTTTAACGCTTGCTTGAATAGTTCCATGTTTTTATTGCTAAATATCCGTTTTACGTTAAACCATGTTTTATTTTTCCCTGTATTCGGGTTCTGTATTCTTCGGCTGTACAATACACTTCTATGGTCTGATATTCCATGTTCCTCGATAGTGACAATGGTGTTCTCTACTGAATTGGTAAAAACTAAGTCAATACATGTTGATGTTTTGTTTGTAACTCTTGTAGGGTCTTTAGTAATTAAGGTTAAGTTAGCTGAGAGCATCAAGTCAATTAAATGTTGGGATATTTTTGAATGAATTAATACATTTATATTAAAGTCACCTCCAATTATTATGCACTTGTTTTGGTCCCTTGTTTTAATTTTTTGTAGGATTTCGTCAAGTGTTTCATAGAAAACAGTGATTTCTCGATCAGGTCTATAAATATTAATTAAGATAACATTGTATACTGGTATCTCTAAAGCACAACACTCAATTATACCTTCTTTCGACAATTTAGATATATCAGTCCTTTCAATGAAATTTAAACCTTCCTGAATCAGGATGGCCACTCCACCTCCTTGGCACGCACGTCTGTAGTAGGCTCCAGCAATTCTGTACCCGTTTATTGTAACTAAGTCCTGTTGGTGTTCCGCTATCCATGTTTCCGATAGACATAATACTTGGATCATTTTATTACATAAAAACGATTCGATTACATGAGTTTTGTTTTTTAAACTTTGGACATTTTGGAAAAGGATTTTTATATCATAATGTTCGTTACTGACGAAAAGTATGGTTCTCTATTGTACTCGTGTTGTCGTGCTCAGGTATCCCCGGTAGACATGCAGAATTTTCTGAAATGTCAGCCACCGGCAGAGTATATTCATGTCCATTTACAAGAACTTTGTCTTTCCTAATAATTGCGTTTAGTCCCCGTTTTCTTGCGTCTGCTAAAGTGTCACGCAGGAGCTGGCGTTTCCTCAGCGCCGTCGCATCCATAAACTCGGCTACTGCTAACCCTGTGTTTTCGAATCTATACTTGTTGTCTAGGATGTATTTCCTCATGCGTTTACTCAGTAGGTCTATCTGCAGCGGTCTCCGGTAGCCCCGTTTACCTATGCGTTTAGCTTCCTCAACAAATCCATTTATATCGGTGCCCAATATATCGTAAAAAATCCAACTGACTCGCTCGATGATGTTGTAATTATTTTCGTCTGGGAATTCGTTTAGCCCATAAAGGACTAAGCTGTTTCTGTGACCAGGCTCCTCGTTGTTTGGTAGATTATGGATTTGGTAATAGTTTTTATTATTTTTGATTTCTTCTAAATCAGCGCGTAATTTTTCATTTTCATTTTCAAGGTTCTTTATGGTAGTATTTATACTATTTATATTCTTCTGCATTTTTGCTTGTTCTTGAGACAAGTTAGCCGATTTCTTTGTTATGTTTTGCTCCAGGTTACTTACCTTCTAATACACCTTTAACTACAAAATGTTCCCTAATAGACTGTGCGCGAAGTGCTACAAATAGAGAGAGATGGAGAAACCTCGCAAAAGCTGCAACTAAGACGGAAGAAGGCAATCCATAACCACGACCACTTTGATAAGAGTGCACGACTGAGAAGAAGAATACACCTTTGAAAAAGCGATTAACATAATTAAATACATCATCGTCATCATCTTTGTACGTCCTATTGCTGGGCAAAAACCACCTCTCAAATAAGAGAGGGATTAGAAATTAGTGTCCAAGCTGGCCCATTGTGGATTGGGTACTTCCATATACCTTTTAATTGCTTCGCTGATGTATGCAGCTTTCATCATGATGTTTTTCTTCACGAAAAAGCTAACACAAAATATCAAATGATGTTCCGTATTCCGAGAAACTTAGTAGCAAGAGCCTGGATTGGATCCCACGACCGCTGTAATTGAAATAATGTGCCTAAATTCTTCAAGTTTGAATAATTAAAAATTACTACACTATATCATTTTGTAACTCAAAGATTTTTCACCTGTCCATAAACCATAATATCAATACTTACTAATGAACAAAAGAACACGCGCGAGAAAAGGATCCAACAATTTCATTCATTCCCGCATCGACGTAATGTCCCACATTTCCGTTGCTCACTAAAATTTCCACTTCAAATTTTACAACATCAAACGCGCCATACGTCGTTTTGCGTCGCTGCGTCATTAGCGGGCGTCACGCGTCGTCGCGTCATTTTGACGCGTCACCGGTTCTACTTTGACGCGTGTCTGCGAATGTAGGGTAAGCTGCGTTGCGGTTGGCTTTCACCTGACTTTTAGTATGTAACCACATAGGGGTTCGTTTTGTCTTGTATCAATGATTACTTGTTACGCGGTGACCAGAATGTGGCGCTAACCGTAAACTTTGTTCGTATATGTCCCTCGCAACATATTCGAGTGTCTTCTTTTAGTTGCTCAACGCGTCATATTCTACCTGGCGGTTTTCATCAAAATACGAATAATAAATGACCGGATAGAAACATCATTATTTTAATAGCTTGAGAAAAAATCAGGTCTATCATTCTCAACACATGGCATCCTCAGGAGCTCTGGCTATACACATCCGGGAACTTAACACCACATACCTACACAGTAAGTAGTGGTGTCAGTTTCTTCTTATTCCTTCCCATCGCCGTGATCGAAAACGGCCAGGATAATGACAATGAATGAGTGGTGTTACTATGACTGCGGTGTTCTATAAGTTGCAGGTTCAATGATTGCAATGCTGCCAATAACAAACATTGACCAGAGATCTATAAAATATTGCTACTTAAATTTCATTTGGACATAGACAGCCTTTGACTGCAATGCTGTCATAACTAATAAACCATTCGCTTTCTCTCAACTTCTAGGAACTTAAAGCCTGCATCTCAGCGCAATATTTAAATATTGAAAATATGAGCTTTATTGACAATTCAATTAACTTGCATTGTCTTCCGGAATTCCGGGAATTTCTGTACGCTGTTGTTGCCGGAATGCCAATAAGTTGCTGATATTTTCTGGGGAAGCATGCTAAAATTGAAAAAAGGATATATACAATTTTTATAGAGTCTACAGCTATTTAAACATGTATACGTGGTCAAGTCTTAATAATACTTAGTATAATCTTGGATTAGCTAATATAGGTATCTTGATTATTGTGAGCAACGTGATTGAAGTTTTCCGAGTCTGTTAGAACTATCCGCCATTGGTACGAGTATATATATATATATATATATACGCATATCTATGTATGTACGACCGCACTAAACGATTATTCCTACAATTGTGTATAGTTTTTCAGTTATTTGTAAAAAAACCGTTTGAAGTAACTGAAAAGAATCCCAAATTAAATCCACGTAGGTATCAATTACAAGCTAGTATCATCGTTCAAACTGCTTAGTTAACTAATGTTATGACAAGAATAGGAAACATTGTGTCAGAAAAATATTAGGTACATAATATGTTATACTAAATCTAAAGGGAAATAAATTCACATTAGTATTTTTTAAATAATTAATTTTAGTAGCAGAGCATAGAATATTGTTCTAGAAAATATTGATAATTTATAAGTTTTGGGATAACGTATAAGTAGAGCGTGGGGACGTTTATCATACTCCACATGTAAATTAATCTTATTTACAAACACATATTATTTATAAATCGACATAACTGTCACAAAACTTCAAAGTGTCGGCAACGCGCATGTGACACCCCTGGAGTTACAGGCGTACATAGGCTGCGGTGACCACTTACCATCAGGCGGGCCGTACGCTTGTTTGCCACCGACGTGATATAAAAAAAACTTCATCATCATCCTCCTAGCGTTATTCCCAGTACAGTTGCATCCTGAAGGATGCCTGGGGTCCGCTACCTAATGTTGGCGTAGGCAAACCAAGAGTTGGCGTAGGCACTAACTTTTACGGAAGCGACTGCCATCTGACCTTCCAACCCGAGGGGGAAACTAGACCTTATTGGGATTAGGCTTGTCAAGTGAGTGGGCAACTTGACTGTTAGAAGTTCTCATGCCGCCCGGAGGCCTCTAACTTGGCTTAACGACTGCTACCATAGACAGCAACCGGGATCAACGGCTTAACGTGCCTTCCAAAGCACGGGAGCGCTCAGTTAGTAACCACTCAAAGCGGTCACCCATCCAAGGACTGACCTCGCCCGACATTGCTTAACCTCGCATACCGCACGCGGTACGCGGGCGCCGCTGGGCCACGATCGCTTAATTTAAAAAAAAACTTCAATACTTAAAAAGTAGTACTTGTAATTAGTATAAGAAATTCAATTAGACGACATTAAAAAATACAGTAGTATGTCTAATAATATTAAGGATAACTATAAAACTAATTAAACTAACTTAAAAATAAATAAAATATTAAGATAATATTAAATGTACATTATAAAAACAAAAGAAACCTTATCATCACTATCCCAGTACAGTTGCATCCTGAATCCTGAAGGAAGCCCTGGGTCGATACCTAATCCTAAGAACTGGCGCATTTTATTTGAAACTTTCTGAACCTCCATTACTGACAAAAACCTATCGTCTAATGGCTTACGAGTTCAAAACAATCCTTTTTAAATATTAGGTCAGCCCCATTTCTACCTATCCGGGTCACTCCGCTCTGAACTATGGCATTTAAAAACTCATAGCTTGCATCTAGAGGCTGCACTTCACAACTGACATGTAGCCACTGCCACTCTAAGGCGACCACAGACATCAGAGAAAAGCAGACTCGTAGTATTAAGCCAGCTGATTTTTCATGTAGTTGTCTCTTTAATCCTTGCGGTACACCAAAATGAGTTAGAATGCGACAGATACTACAATTATTTTCGGCCGTTTTCATGTCTCCATTTGAAAGCACACCAGGACTTTAAATCTCATATAAATTTAATGCACCACGACGTTAGTTCAGTGCAATTTTCAGTTATGAAGACGGAGACACTGGCAGATGAAGATGTGTCAGATGTCACTTGTCTGTCTCTCTCAAACTTACTGATTTGTGCGTTAGTGAGAATAGATCAAATGTACAGAAATCGTTCAACTTAAATGAACGGATCTGCTTTACTCTGATATTTGTGAAGGCGACTCCTAATTTGTCGATGTGGAGGCGGTACGATATGAGAAAACTGTCAGCGTCAACTGTCAGTCGAGCCAGCCACACACCGACCACGCCCCCCCCCCCCCTTCAGGAACAAACTTGCATAGAAGTGAACGCACATGTGCCTCGGTGGCAGTAAATACGTTAAGAGGGCGCAGTACGCTCGGTTCTCCATACAAAAGTATTTAAATTAAATTAAATTAAATTAAATTAACGTTTATTTCAAGCTCGTGGCTCATAAAGTGTTAGTTACAATAAAGCTTAAAAAACTATGTTAGTAATAATATTATAACAGTTATGGTTCACTACTACTAGGCCTGTGAAGTCCACAACAATGTGTAATATACGGACAGTCAATCCTGTCCGCAATCATCTTTAGGATGGTGTTGGGGCTGGCCCGCACACGTCGCACCAGCGATGCGGCTCGCAAGCGCATTGCCGCTTTAAAACAGGTTACGCGCGCCTCTGCGAACATCTGCGAGGCACTGCAATAGCGCGGCAGCCCCATCAACACCCGGAAGGCATTGTTATATTGAACTTGTAGGGCCTTGTACGACTTCTTTGTAAATTTGCCCCACAGGCTGCATGTGTAAAAAGTGGCACAAAAAGCCCTAAATAGGGTAATTTTACTATCATTCGAGCAGCGAGCAAACCTGCGGGCAATCATATTTGCTCTTATCGACAAGGCCCTACGTTCGCGTTCAATGTCAGCATTGTCCTTGAGGTCGGCGGTGAGTATATGCCCTAGATATTTATATTTGAACACTCTTTCGAGGTCCACTGAGTTCAGACAAATGGGTGGTACTTCAGATGGTAAAATAGCACCGACCCCAAAAACCATGTACTGACTTTTGCTGACATTATATTTCAGCCCGTGTGCTTGCGCATAGTCCTCACAAACCTGCAGCAGTCTTCTCATACCGCAGACTGACGCGCTCAGCAGCACCATATCGTCGGCATAGCTCAGGTTGTTTACGTTAACGCCATCTACGCGACAGCCTATATGCATACTGCTGAGCCCGACAATCAGCTCATTTATGTACAGGTTGAACAGCGCTGGCGAGCTCAATCCCCCCTGCCTCACGCCGCATTCCATACCATATGACTCAGACAGCGTGCCTGCCCACCGAACATAGTTGATCTGGTTTCCATACCAATATCTGAATAAAAATATGAGTTCCTGAGGTAAGTTTATGGACTCGAGTTTTCTCCATAGTAGATCGTAGGAAACCAGATCAAATGCCTTCGACAGGTCCAGGTAACATGCATAGACCGGCGTGTTTCTAGTCACATAGTACGCAACAGTGTGCTTAAGACTCAGAATGGCACTTTCAGTCGAAAGTCCGGGTCTAAACCCAAACTGGTTATCGTGCAGCACGAGTACTTTGTTTAACTGAGCGTTAAGCACACCATCGAGCACTTTTGCAATAATAGTTGCAAGTGATATTGGTCTATAGTTGCACTTATCTGATAAGTCTCCGGTTTTATTTTTAACAACTGGTACAACTATCGTTTTAATTAAGTCTGGGGGCAGATAAGCATGAGCAACACAGAGAGAAAAGAACATCGCCAGCACTCTCGTTATGTGCTGACCAGCATAGCGCAGATGCTCGACACTGAGGCCATCATGACCTGGTGATTTGCCTCCTGACATTGACTTAATGGCATTAGCCACTTCACTGGCCGATATTGTCATCACCTTTCTGTCATTCACAGCCTCAGTGTCAGCGACCCCCCCACAAGAGGTTAAGTTAGGCTTCACAATAAAGTGCTCCCTAAAAACATTGGCAATATCTCTAGGGTCACTTACACCATCGACACTCACGGGAGGGCCAGGCCGAACATTTAATTTATTGGTCGACTTCCAAAAGGCTGAAAAGTCTTTATTTGAGTGATGTGTAGCCAATATATCCATTTTAATTTGGTGTTGATGGTCTTGACACCACTTCAATTTGGATTTAAATATACGTCTGCTTTCACACATTCTGTCAAACTGAATACCAACTGTCGGTTTTCCAGCATAAACCCAGTCCAGAAATGACTGCCTTGCCCTCCCATGAGCATCCCTGACGTGTTTGTTCCAGCCAATGATACGCTGTTTATTATTTTTAGAAGGTTTATTATGTTCGATAGACGAATTACTAATTGTTGCGGACTCACTAAGGGCAGATATAATATCACAATAAAGGTTATTTAAAATTAGCTGATGACACAGTTTGTTACAGTATCTGTCGCCACATTCTATAAATTGGGAAGGGAACAGAATAGCTTTTAGCCTATTGTTACATTCCTCTGTATAAAGCGCAATCTGTTCCTTTGACCTTTCTCCCCAGATAGCATAATTACGTTTTATAGGGCTAGACACAGCTAACCTCGGTTTAAGAGAATTAATGTTGCATTCAACGATGAGGGGGAAGTGATCTGACCAGAGTACACCATAATCTACATAGATATTACAAATAGAATACAAAGCAGATTGCGAAACAATGCAATGGTCCAGCCACCGCTTAGTTTTGTGCGCTTCACTTATAAAAGTGAAAGTATCGGAAGAAAGTCCAAGCCTATTTATATCAACACAAACCCAAGTTTGTTCATCACAGTAGTTCATTAACTCACTGAAAAATAATTCACCTGGGTGTGAATTGAGGTCACCTAAAATGTACACAGATTCTATACCGTATTCGTCAATAATCGCACTTACCTGACTGAGACAGTCCGTAAACTCAGACAGGTTTTCTGCGCAATCCGTAGGCATGTAAACGGATATCACCACAAACGGCCGATCATTTGTCGATATTTTAACCGCGCACAAACGGGGATTATTGCACTTTATTACTGATACACACGGAAACAAATCACTCCTCCACAGCAGCGCAACCCCGCCAAAGGGCCGCCCCCGTAGCATACCCGCCGACGTGTCCACAGCCGACGTACCAGTGTATAAAAAATCCCGGCTTATTGTACCTAAGTATGGAATGTCATGAGGCAGCAGCCAGGTTTCCTGTAAGGCAATTATATCGGATTTTTTGCATAATTCTCTGACATTATCAGCACAACGCTTGATACTTTTACAATTTAAAGTGGTGAAGATAACTTTTCGATACTTATCCACAATATCCATAGTTAAGTATTATTATTGTTTTCCATTTCAGAGCACTCTCTGTTTACAGCCCTGTTTTTGTATCTCTCAAAACGTTTAAATATAATACCATGAGGCCATAGTTTTTGATCTAAGTACAAATCCAGGTTTTCTTTAGATACGAACACCTTAAATGCATTATGGTCAGTTTCGTATTTCATTTTTATTTCATGCAGTGATACTCTTTCCTTGGTCAAGGAATGAATGTAAGCAGTAATATCTTCTTTAGTGGTTGTCTTATGGACATTCGTTATAAAAATAGGTATTTTTTTTTCCGCCGCTTTAAAATTGCCTTGCAAATGTGTAGCTATGCCGGTTTGCCCCCTGTAACGATATTTTAACCGCTTTTTAGACTTTTTACTAGTTTTAGTCTTCCATTCGCCAACGTTGTCATTATTATACTCTCCAACGTCGACGTTATTGCGATGTAATGCACTATTATCATTGTTTACATGCGAAGTCAGCTGTTGCGCTCGCATGTCAAGTGATAACGTTCTGTTCGAACCGGTCTCGGCCGGGCTAGAGGTGGCCGCATGAGTCATCAAGCTGTCGCTAGCGACGGTTGCCGGCTGATGCTGTGCGCTCGATTCAAACGCCGATAATTGTTCATCTACCTGCGTAATGTTTCTATATTCATTTTGGTGAATAATTGATTCTTGCGTTAGGCCCATAGGCCCACTATCCATCGTATTTACGGTCCATGCACCTCGTTTGGAGTTAACTTTACAGACGGAAGGCGGGGGCAGGGAGTCATTCCTAATTTTTAGTAACTCAGCCTTTATTTCTTGTAAATCATCCAGTGTGGCGTAGGTCGTTTTCAGTGTTTGTATTTCTGTTTGCGTACGTTGTAGATCCTTAAGTAACTTGGTACAGTCGAGGTGGTCAAAAGTAATAGGCGGTAATTTATCTAGCCTTCGCGCCACAAACACAGGAATGTTGTCAGGATCCACTGTTCTAAATAGTTTGACTATGTCATCGAGGTCTCTTTCCTCCTTTCCTTTGTTTTTCCTGGTGATTTTTCGCAGCTCCGTCGGCACCGCATCAAAAAGTAACGCCTTTGAAGTTTTGATCTCGTCACTGTTAAACGCAGACTTGCATATACGCTTCAAAGTTATATCATCAATCGATGAAATTTTGTTTTGTATGTACGCCAATAACTCATCTATGACGATGTTACACACATTACACTTAATGACTTTCGTCATTTTTACTTATTAACAGACACACGTAAAAGCACCGTTATATATACGCATCCACACACAACGGCTGCGCGCGCGCGACTGCTTTTAAGCTCTCATTTTTTTTATTTTACAATTTCTAGCAACACGTACTAATTTCCGACCTAGGTATGCCGGATCTCATTGTGTATACGAGGTTCCATGGTATTCTAGCATGGCGTTTTAAAATGAGAGCATAAATACGTTTGAATGGAGAACCGAACGTACTGCGCACTCTTAATGTACAGGGTGTCGACTACTGCATTACCTTATAAAGGTAGGTATATATACCTTCTGACATCTATTTGCAACTAAGTGAACTAATTACAATACTTCATATTTGATATAGGTAGTAAACTATAGCTAATTAAATAGAAATGGTTCGCAATAGGAAATGTCTGAAATTTTTAAAAGTCTTTGATTATTTTTCTAATGGTAGGAATAACCGTCGCCATTAAAAGAAAAAGTTTCAGATTTTTCGGTTGCGCCATATATTTTATAAAAATACAAACATTTTATATCACCTCGCGTCTGCCCCGTATCAGACTACTAAGACATTTCTAAGTACGTCAAAAATTAAAAAAAAACACCTGCTTGAATCTGTGGTACGCAATGACACTGACAGTTCAAGTCATACGACCAACCTATGATGAACTGTCAATGTCATTGCGTACCACAGATTCAAGTAGGTGTTTTTTTTAAATACTTAACGAACTTTGAAATGTCTTAGTAGTCCGATACGGGGCAGACGCGACCTGATATAAAATGTTTGTATTTTTACAAAATATATGGCGCAACCGAAAATTCTGAAACTTTTTTCTGTTAATGGCGACGGTTATTCCTACCATTAGAAAAATAATCAAGGACTTTTAAAATTTTCAGGCATTCCCCATTATCAAATAAATGTCGCTACTGTATTTTATACATTAGTAACGCCTTCTAATGACTAGATCGATACATATAGGAGCACAGATGGCGTTACATAATAAGATACGTGCGTCGTAAAATGCAATTATTTCCAATGAAGAACAAAAATTCACGAATTTCTTAAAAAAATATGTTGACCACAACATGTTGCCGACTTGCAAAATCTAATAAAGCGGTTTTTAACTCTCGTAAATGATTTGTATTGCTTACAATGATTTAGGCACAAAATTAAAGAGGATAGTTAAAACGTAAGTAATCCACTTATAATTTACAGTTGTATTTCCGATACAACACAACGTTTATTACTTATCTAAAAAACTAAAACTTAATCAGCTAAAAGGTTAAATACTGTTAAAAAGCATATCCCATAAAAAGCCACTTAGTGATGATGCGTGTCGGCCATTCATCATGGGCTGACTGCAATGATAAATTACTCACATCATAAAGATACGGGTAAATAATGACTAAGTTATTTTGCTGTATTGATACAATACAGGGTGATTTCGGGGTCGTGAATCGAGAACCAGTTTTTAGAATTTGTATGTGTTAGCCATTTAAAAAATATTGTAGTGACACGAAACAAACGCATTTCATTTTTAATTTATTATGATGAAAAAATACAAAATCACCAAAAAACATGATTACCCTACTCTCTTTGACGGATGGTATGGAGAGTTGACAGTGGGGTAGGGTGACCAAGTTGTATGAAAAAGTATTATTTCCTATTAAAATTTGTAAAAAAGAAAACTATTTGAGTTATTAACCTTCATACCGACTGTGATGTTGTCTACTTTGAATTTTTGACCATTTACAATCATTTCGGATCACGACCCCAAAATCACACTTCCTTAGTTGGTGGCGTTGGATAGATATGTGGCATTTTGTTCTGTGAAGTGAGATTACTGACGACGCAAATGTTATCTCACTTTAAAAAAAATAAAAAATAAAAATTTAAATATTAGGAGACAATTTTTTACACAAATCGTACTAGTCCCATAGTAAGCTCAATAAGGCTTATGTTATGGGTACTAGACGACGATATATTTAACAGATAAATACTTAAATACATAGAAAACATCCGAGTCTCAGGAACAACCCCCCTTGGGCTGGTATGGTGGTGGTGGAGGTGATATTGTATACTTACATACTTGCAGCAACCGATTGCCATCGAGGCGGAACTGTTCTCTATTGATGACTGCGTACCGGAAGGCGCAGCGTGGGTAGGCTCTCCCACAAGGTGGACTGATGACCTGCTGAAGGAGTCCGCTCGATGCTAGTGGTGCAGGATCGGTCATTGTGGCACTCTTTGGGGGAGGCCTATGTCCAGCAGTGGACGTTCTTCGGCTGATATAATGATGATGATATACATACTTGTGTTTGAAATTTATAATAGAGCTTCGTGTAAAAGTTGCTGGAAAAATTTTTCAAACGTAGGTATGTATAGATTAGATATTGTATGTAAATTATTTACTGTATAGTCGCGGAATGAAAAGGTTCATCACACTTCGATCTTGACGGCATTAAAATACTATATATAAAATATAACACAACAACAATACAAGAATTCCAAGAACAGATGAGCTGTCTAAAAAACCAGCCAAAACAATCAATAAATCAACCCACTAAAGCACAAAACAGCACTTTCTATGCCCATCCCTGGCAATGTTATTCAGCCTTCCACACTCTCATTATAAGCTACGTATTTGAATTGGAAATGTCTTGATTATCATATTAGGTGGTGACCTGGCGGCGGAATTAACATGGATTCCTAAGCAGGTAGTCTCTTAGGAAAATAATCTGAGGGCCCAGGCGTAATGGTATACGCCGTGGTGAGAAATTACGCTAATCTAGTATACAGATTATACGCAGTAAGTAGTAGATTTTCACGTGACAGCGTCTGTGTTAAGACTTGCGATTAAGCACGCTATACCTTAACCACCGGTGGAATACATTAGTAAGTTCCCTAGGGTCGGGGCGTGTCGGCACGCTAATCGCTCTAACGATCACGAAGGCCGGCAGGACGTCATTCAACGCTGTTTAGCGCACTGATGCTCCCGTTTATACACGCGAACGCTTAGCGCGTGAACGCCCGCCCACGGGATTGTGCTAGTATGAGTAGCTTGTCAAAACTTTCACCCTTGTAAAAAAGTATCTTTTGTTCCTTTCCGAAACTCAATCAGCAAAAATGCCTCATTACATTTCTGGGAATGGTTTTGACAGTTTGAGCGGTATAAAATAATAGATTGTGTGTCAACGGAGCAAAATGATATTCACGACGAGGGCGGTATATTGAATTATAGTAGTGAAGCGAAAGATTTTACAACAGAATCTTGAGCGTAGCGATGGATGGATGCACAGGATGTGCATAGCGAAGGATTCAAGTGTTTAAGTCCAAGATGGAAATAATTTTGTTACCGAGTGGCACATATTGCTCTTCACAGCTTCTATAAGGAAAAGTGTCATTTTTGTTGGTTTATATTCATTTTATTATGCAAAAATCAATCTAAAATAATCATGTATAAATTGATACTACGTCACATCAAATTGAAACATGATCTGGCAACACTATTATATTTTGTAAATGGCAATTCTCTCGTTACCCTCTTTGATTCAGTACGGACGTATACTTGCTTCCAAGTGGTGTTCAATAAACGTTCATTATTTAATTCTGCTCAAATAATCTTTTCTTTGCTTTCCATTGCGTCAAACCTCTAATAATTTTGATCCCTTATTTGAGGGCAACAATGATTATTCTAGCAGGTGTGAACAATATTTTCTTCGTATGAATACCATTAGTGTTGATGGATATCAATAAAATAATAAAATTACACATACAACGATCCTTATAACTCTTATTAGTTTAATAGCAATTAATGTATTATTATGGAACTTAACATTTTCTGTTGCGTCGGGTGCGTGACAGTCCCAACAATATCCTGCAAATTTATTGATAGGGGATAGGATTGACTCCCCTTATTTATTGCGCTGTAGTAGGTTGCACGGTCCCAGTTTTAACTTGACTACATATATACTATACATATAGCCCTAAATAGGGTAATTTTACTATCATTCGAGCAGCGAGCAAACCTGCGGGCAATCATATTTGCTCTTATCGACAAGGCCCTACGTTCGCGTTCAATGTCAGCATTGTCCTTGAGGTCGGCGGTGAGTATATGCCCTAGATATTTATATTTGAACACTCTTTCGAGGTCCACTGAGTTCAGACAAATGGGTGGTACTTCAGATGGTAAAATAGCACCGACCCCAAAAACCATGTACTGACTTTTGCTGACATTATATTTCAGCCCGTGTGCTTGCGCATAGTCCTCACAAACCTGCAGCAGTCTTCTCATACCGCAGACTGACGCGCTCAGCAGCACCATATCGTCGGCATAGCTCAGGTTGTTTACGTTAACGCCATCTACGCGACAGCCTATATGCATACTGCTGAGCCCGACAATCAGCTCATTTATGTACAGGTTGAACAGCGCTGGCGAGCTCAATCCCCCCTGCCTCACGCCGCATTCCATACCATATGACTCAGACAGCGTGCCTGCCCACCGAACATAGTTGATCTGGTTTCCATACCAATATCTGAATAAAAATATGAGTTCCTGAGGTAAGTTTATGGACTCGAGTTTTCTCCATAGTAGATCGTAGGAAACCAGATCAAATGCCTTCGACAGGTCCAGGTAACATGCATAGACCGGCGTGTTTCTAGTCACATAGTACGCAACAGTGTGCTTAAGACTCAGAATGGCACTTTCAGTCGAAAGTCCGGGTCTAAACCCAAACTGGTTATCGTGCAGCACGAGTACTTTGTTTAACTGAGCGTTAAGCACACCATCGAGCACTTTTGCAATAATAGTTGCAAGTGATATTGGTCTATAGTTGCACTTATCTGATAAGTCTCCGGTTTTATTTTTAACAACTGGTACAACTATCGTTTTAATTAAGTCTGGGGGCAGATAAGCATGAGCAACACAGAGAGAAAAGAACATCGCCAGCACTCTCGTTATGTGCTGACCAGCATAGCGCAGATGCTCGACACTGAGGCCATCATGACCTGGTGATTTGCCTCCTGACATTGACTTAATGGCATTAGCCACTTCACTGGCCGATATTGTCATCACCTTTCTGTCATTCACAGCCTCAGTGTCAGCGACCCCCCCACAAGAGGTTAAGTTAGGCTTCACAATAAAGTGCTCCCTAAAAACATTGGCAATATCTCTAGGGTCACTTACACCATCGACACTCACGGGAGGGCCAGGCCGAACATTTAATTTATTGGTCGACTTCCAAAAGGCTGAAAAGTCTTTATTTGAGTGATGTGTAGCCAATATATCCATTTTAATTTGGTGTTGATGGTCTTGACACCACTTCAATTTGGATTTAAATATACGTCTGCTTTCACACATTCTGTCAAACTGAATACCAACTGTCGGTTTTCCAGCATAAACCCAGTCCAGAAATGACTGCCTTGCCCTCCCATGAGCATCCCTGACGTGTTTGTTCCAGCCAATGATACGCTGTTTATTATTTTTAGAAGGTTTATTATGTTCGATAGACGAATTACTAATTGTTGCGGACTCACTAAGGGCAGATATAATATCACAATAAAGGTTATTTAAAATTAGCTGATGACACAGTTTGTTACAGTATCTGTCGCCACATTCTATAAATTGGGAAGGGAACAGAATAGCTTTTAGCCTATTGTTACATTCCTCTGTATAAAGCGCAATCTGTTCCTTTGACCTTTCTCCCCAGATAGCATAATTACGTTTTATAGGGCTAGACACAGCTAACCTCGGTTTAAGAGAATTAATGTTGCATTCAACGATGAGGGGGAAGTGATCTGACCAGAGTACACCATAATCTACATAGATATTACAAATAGAATACAAAGCAGATTGCGAAACAATGCAATGGTCCAGCCACCGCTTAGTTTAGTGCGCTTCACTTATAAAAGTGAAAGTATCGGAAGAAAGTCCAAGCCTATTTATATCAACACAAACCCAAGTTTGTTCATCACAGTAGTTCATTAACTCACTGAAAAATAATTCACCTGGGTGTGAATTGAGGTCACCTAAAATGTACACAGATTCTATACCGTATTCGTCAATAATCGCACTTACCTGACTGAGACAGTCCGTAAACTCAGACAGGTTTTCTGCGCAATCCGTAGGCATGTAAACGGATATCACCACAAACGGCCGATCATTTGTCGATATTTTAACCGCGCACAAACGGGGATTATTGCACTTTATTACTGATACACACGGAAACAAATCACTCCTCCACAGCAGCGCAACCCCGCCAAAGGGCCGCCCCCGTAGCATACCCGCCGACGTGTCCACAGCCGACGTACCAGTGTATAAAAAATCCCGGCTTATTGTACCTAAGTATGGAATGTCATGAGGCAGCAGCCAGGTTTCCTGTAAGGCAATTATATCGGATTTTTTGCATAATTCTCTGACATTATCAGCACAACGCTTGATACTTTTACAATTTAAAGTGGTGAAGATAACTTTTCGATACTTATCCACAATATCCATAGTTAAGTATTATTATTGTTTTCCATTTCAGAGCACTCTCTGTTTACAGCCCTGTTTTTGTATCTCTCAAAACGTTTAAATATAATACCATGAGGCCATAGTTTTTGATCTAAGTACAAATCCAGGTTTTCTTTAGATACGAACACCTTAAATGCATTATGGTCAGTTTCGTATTTCATTTTTATTTCATGCAGTGATACTCTTTCCTTGGTCAAGGAATGAATGTAAGCAGTAATATCTTCTTTAGTGGTTGTCTTATGGACATTCGTTATAAAAATAGGTATTTTTTTTTCCGCCGCTTTAAAATTGCCTTGCAAATGTGTAGCTATGCCGGTTTGCCCCCTGTAACGATATTTTAACCGCTTTTTAGACTTTTTACTAGTTTTAGTCTTCCATTCGCCAACGTTGTCATTATTATACTCTCCAACGTCGACGTTATTGCGATGTAATGCACTATTATCATTGTTTACATGCGAAGTCAGCTGTTGCGCTCGCATGTCAAGTGATAACGTTCTGTTCGAACCGGTCTCGGCCGGGCTAGAGGTGGCCGCATGAGTCATCAAGCTGTCGCTAGCGACGGTTGCCGGCTGATGCTGTGCGCTCGATTCAAACGCCGATAATTGTTCATCTACCTGCGTAATGTTTCTATATTCATTTTGGTGAATAATTGATTCTTGCGTTAGGCCCATAGGCCCACTATCCATCGTATTTACGGTCCATGCACCTCGTTTGGAGTTAACTTTACAGACGGAAGGCGGGGGCAGGGAGTCATTCCTAATTTTTAGTAACTCAGCCTTTATTTCTTGTAAATCATCCAGTGTGGCGTAGGTCGTTTTCAGTGTTTGTATTTCTGTTTGCGTACGTTGTAGATCCTTAAGTAACTTGGTACAGTCGAGGTGGTCAAAAGTAATAGGCGGTAATTTATCTAGCCTTCGCGCCACAAACACAGGAATGTTGTCAGGATCCACTGTTCTAAATAGTTTGACTATGTCATCGAGGTCTCTTTCCTCCTTTCCTTTGTTTTTCCTGGTGATTTTTCGCAGCTCCGTCGGCACCGCATCAAAAAGTAACGCCTTTGAAGTTTTGATCTCGTCACTGTTAAACGCAGACTTGCATATACGCTTCAAAGTTATATCATCAATCGATGAAATTTTGTTTTGTATGTACGCCAATAACTCATCTATGACGATGTTACACACATTACACTTAATGACTTTCGTCATTTTTACTTATTAACAGACACACGTAAAAGCACCGTTATATATACGCATCCACACACAACGGCTGCGCGCGCGCGACTGCTTTTAAGCTCTCATTTTTTTTATTTTACAATTTCTAGCAACACGTACTAATTTCCGACCTAGGTATGCCGGATCTCATTGTGTATACGAGGTTCCATGGTATTCTAGCATGGCGTTTTAAAATGAGAGCATAAATACGTTTGAATGGAGAACCGAACGTACTGCGCACTCTTAATGTACAGGGTGTCGACTACTGCATTACCTTATAAAGGTAGGTATATATACCTTCTGACATCTATTTGCAACTAAGTGAACTAATTACAATACTTCATATTTGATATAGGTAGTAAACTATAGCTAATTAAATAGAAATGGTTCGCAATAGGAAATGTCTGAAATTTTTAAAAGTCTTTGATTATTTTTCTAATGGTAGGAATAACCGTCGCCATTAAAAGAAAAAGTTTCAGATTTTTCGGTTGCGCCATATATTTTATAAAAATACAAACATTTTATATCACCTCGCGTCTGCCCCGTATCAGACTACTAAGACATTTCTAAGTACGTCAAAAATTAAAAAAAAACACCTGCTTGAATCTGTGGTACGCAATGACACTGACAGTTCAAGTCATACGACCAACCTATGATGAACTGTCAATGTCATTGCGTACCACAGATTCAAGTAGGTGTTTTTTTTAAATACTTAACGAACTTTGAAATGTCTTAGTAGTCCGATACGGGGCAGACGCGACCTGATATAAAATGTTTGTATTTTTACAAAATATATGGCGCAACCGAAAATTCTGAAACTTTTTTCTGTTAATGGCGACGGTTATTCCTACCATTAGAAAAATAATCAAGGACTTTTAAAATTTTCAGGCATTCCCCATTATCAAATAAATGTCGCTACTGTATTTTATACATTAGTAACGCCTTCTAATGACTAGATCGATACATATAGGAGCACAGATGGCGTTACATAATAAGATACGTGCGTCGTAAAATGCAATTATTTCCAATGAAGAACAAAAATTCACGAATTTCTTAAAAAAATATGTTGACCACAACATGTTGCCGACTTGCAAAATCTAATAAAGCGGTTTTTAACTCTCGTAAATGATTTGTATTGCTTACAATGATTTAGGCACAAAATTAAAGAGGATAGTTAAAACGTAAGTAATCCACTTATAATTTACAGTTGTATTTCCGATACAACACAACGTTTATTACTTATCTAAAAAACTAAAACTTAATCAGCTAAAAGGTTAAATACTGTTAAAAAGCATATCCCATAAAAAGCCACTTAGTGATGATGCGTGTCGGCCATTCATCATGGGCTGACTGCAATGATAAATTACTCACATCATAAAGATACGGGTAAATAATGACTAAGTTATTTTGCTGTATTGATACAATACAGGGTGATTTCGGGGTCGTGAATCGAGAACCAGTTTTTAGAATTTGTATGTGTTAGCCATTTAAAAAATATTGTAGTGACACGAAACAAACGCATTTCATTTTTAATTTATTATGATGAAAAAATACAAAATCACCAAAAAACATGATTACCCTACTCTCTTTGACGGATGGTATGGAGAGTTGACAGTGGGGTAGGGTGACCAAGTTGTATGAAAAAGTATTATTTCCTATTAAAATTTGTAAAAAAGAAAACTATTTGAGTTATTAACCTTCATACCGACTGTGATGTTGTCTACTTTGAATTTTTGACCATTTACAATCATTTCGGATCACGACCCCAAAATCACACTTCCTTAGTTGGTGGCGTTGGATAGATATGTGGCATTTTGTTCTGTGAAGTGAGATTACTGACGACGCAAATGTTATCTCACTTTAAAAAAAATAAAAAATAAAAATTTAAATATTAGGAGACAATTTTTTACACAAATCGTACTAGTCCCATAGTAAGCTCAATAAGGCTTATGTTATGGGTACTAGACGACGATATATTTAACAGATAAATACTTAAATACATAGAAAACATCCGAGTCTCAGGAACAACCCCCCTTGGGCTGGTATGGTGGTGGTGGAGGTGATATTGTATACTTACATACTTGCAGCAACCGATTGCCATCGAGGCGGAACTGTTCTCTATTGATGACTGCGTACCGGAAGGCGCAGCGTGGGTAGGCTCTCCCACAAGGTGGACTGATGACCTGCTGAAGGAGTCCGCTCGATGCTAGTGGTGCAGGATCGGTCATTGTGGCACTCTTTGGGGGAGGCCTATGTCCAGCAGTGGACGTTCTTCGGCTGATATAATGATGATGATATACATACTTGTGTTTGAAATTTATAATAGAGCTTCGTGTAAAAGTTGCTGGAAAAATTTTTCAAACGTAGGTATGTATAGATTAGATATTGTATGTAAATTATTTACTGTATAGTCGCGGAATGAAAAGGTTCATCACACTTCGATCTTGACGGCATTAAAATACTATATATAAAATATAACACAACAACAATACAAGAATTCCAAGAACAGATGAGCTGTCTAAAAAACCAGCCAAAACAATCAATAAATCAACCCACTAAAGCACAAAACAGCACTTTCTATGCCCATCCCTGGCAATGTTATTCAGCCTTCCACACTCTCATTATAAGCTACGTATTTGAATTGGAAATGTCTTGATTATCATATTAGGTGGTGACCTGGCGGCGGAATTAACATGGATTCCTAAGCAGGTAGTCTCTTAGGAAAATAATCTGAGGGCCCAGGCGTAATGGTATACGCCGTGGTGAGAAATTACGCTAATCTAGTATACAGATTATACGCAGTAAGTAGTAGATTTTCACGTGACAGCGTCTGTGTTAAGACTTGCGATTAAGCACGCTATACCTTAACCACCGGTGGAATACATTAGTAAGTTCCCTAGGGTCGGGGCGTGTCGGCACGCTAATCGCTCTAACGATCACGAAGGCCGGCAGGACGTCATTCAACGCTGTTTAGCGCACTGATGCTCCCGTTTATACACGCGAACGCTTAGCGCGTGAACGCCCGCCCACGGGATTGTGCTAGTATGAGTAGCTTGTCAAAACTTTCACCCTTGTAAAAAAGTATCTTTTGTTCCTTTCCGAAACTCAATCAGCAAAAATGCCTCATTACATTTCTGGGAATGGTTTTGACAGTTTGAGCGGTATAAAATAATAGATTGTGTGTCAACGGAGCAAAATGATATTCACGACGAGGGCGGTATATTGAATTATAGTAGTGAAGCGAAAGATTTTACAACAGAATCTTGAGCGTAGCGATGGATGGATGCACAGGATGTGCATAGCGAAGGATTCAAGTGTTTAAGTCCAAGATGGAAATAATTTTGTTACCGAGTGGCACATATTGCTCTTCACAGCTTCTATAAGGAAAAGTGTCATTTTTGTTGGTTTATATTCATTTTATTATGCAAAAATCAATCTAAAATAATCATGTATAAATTGATACTACGTCACATCAAATTGAAACATGATCTGGCAACACTATTATATTTTGTAAATGGCAATTCTCTCGTTACCCTCTTTGATTCAGTACGGACGTATACTTGCTTCCAAGTGGTGTTCAATAAACGTTCATTATTTAATTCTGCTCAAATAATCTTTTCTTTGCTTTCCATTGCGTCAAACCTCTAATAATTTTGATCCCTTATTTGAGGGCAACAATGATTATTCTAGCAGGTGTGAACAATATTTTCTTCGTATGAATACCATTAGTGTTGATGGATATCAATAAAATAATAAAATTACACATACAACGATCCTTATAACTCTTATTAGTTTAATAGCAATTAATGTATTATTATGGAACTTAACATTTTCTGTTGCGTCGGGTGCGTGACAGTCCCAACAATATCCTGCAAATTTATTGATAGGGGATAGGATTGACTCCCCTTATTTATTGCGCTGTAGTAGGTTGCACGGTCCCAGTTTTAACTTGACTACATATATACTATACATATAGAATTATAGATTATACTAACACCTAAACTTAAGTCATACTAAAAACATATGAGTGTAATTTACTCGAAATAAATGCTTCTTATTATATCTGACCATATTTTATTAATGCGTCAGATTAGATTTATTTAGCTCCAAAAGCAGCAGTTTTGCTCTAACCAGGGCAACTTAATATCATGTCAAATTGCACCTAGTTGTCCTTAATTTATTACACTACGATGCCCGAATCACTTTGAGCAGCCGATCGCGAAGCGTAAAATGCTCTGCTTTGATCGAGTTATGTGACGTCACGTCTACGTGCAGATATATGTATACAAGGCACGTTATCCGTTGATCCCGGCTGCTGTCTATGACAGCAGTCGTAAAGCCAAGTTATAGGCCTTCGGGCGGCTTGAGAACTTCTAACAGTCAAGTTGCCCACTCACTTGACAAGGGGGGCCGAAGTTGCACCACGACCTTAGGGAGTACCCACAGTTACCCTACACCTGACCGCTGGGTGGTGCTGAACGTGCAACAAAACTGACAACCGTAGGTACTTGTCTTCTCGAAGATCTTAAGTTTCTAAAATAAATGTCATACGATTATTATTATTACCCATTGCATTGTCTCGATGAACTTTATGTCGATTGCTACGTAGTCACCTAGTTTCATGATACTGTACCTATAGAATATCTGCCACATAAAACCTAACCTCGTGTCCCAAGTATTCAGAAGTTTATCTTACAAACTCATATTTATGTTCAAAAGGTAATCTCCGTTCTGTGTTCATAAAATTTAAATTCCATATATTATAAGGGCGTGTGCACGCGAACAACAACGGAACAAGTATTAGGGCGTTATACACGTGCGAGTTATTGGGATGTTCATGGCTTTTAAAGTTGTAAGCTGGCAAAGTCCTTATGTGACGTGTGGTAAGCCCCAATAAGAGGTTTATTCATGTCGAATAATGTATGTGTGAGTGATAGATGTTTTTGGGGCTACTTAAGTTCTTTTGTTGTGTCATAGAAGTGTTGATAATAATTGTTTTCTAAATATAAATTATCAAAGGCCCTTTAAGTGCGAGTCATTTTCACACGCCGTGGGTTCCATAAACATTTGTTCATAGAGGGTTTTTGAAGGCACCACACGAGCTTGGCTCATGACCTGGTTAAGATCGCGAGAGTCCAGTGGATACGGGCGCTCATGGCTGATCATTATTACATTCTGTGGGGCAGGCCTATGCCAACAATGACTTTTCGGTTGATGACAATGATGATAAGAAATGTGCCCTTCAATGATATTGACAGTTGAAAGGAAGGAAAGAAAGGCCTACCACGAATCGATAACGGAATTCGTTCGTGTATATTCTCTATCGCTCGGATTTACAAGTAATGATCATCAATTGTTATCATTACGGGTCGGATTTTTGCTGTCCGTGTTTGACAGGTTCTAGGGAGAGAGCACCGCGTTTTGTCGACGTTGCCGATATTACAAATGCAACGGCAACGCAAAGGATTTGCAATGTTAGGGTGCGGTCACACAGGTGCTCAAAATATGGTGACGGTAAGGTATTGCAGTGAACGAGAGGGAGAAACGTTAGCCATGAGGCACGTCACTGTGTTTACGGTGTATCAGTATCAGTGTACAAGATGGTACTAAGGTCTATAAAGTAAAGTCAGATTTAAAATCACAAATCAATACTTTATTCGAACGAACACACCTAAACAGAAAAACGACCGCTTGTATCCACAAACTACGGAAACATTTCGTTCGCGCGTTTCAGGATTTGCATCGACCGGAACAGCGCCATCTAGCGACAAATTTTGTTACTAATATTGCTTAAACAATCAGTGCGTGCTATGCAGCAGTGTAGCCGGTACCTTTATACACTATAGAACTTACATGCGATTTTCATTATTATAAATAATAAAAAAAAATGAAGGTAAAATCTTACACAAATCGACCTAGTCCCAAACTAAGCAAAGCTTGTACTATGGGTACTAGACGATGATATACATACTTATATAGATAAATACTTGTTAAATACATAGAAAACATCCAAGACTTAGGTAAAAATATCCGTGCTAAATGCACAAATAATGCCCTGGCCGGGATTCGAACCCGACACCTCTAGCTTCGGAGGCAGTGTCACTAACAACTAGGCTAAACATGCCGTCAACGTTAAATTGCAGGATTCAATCGTATTTCGTCTTACCTGGGTAGCCTGAAACTCTCCAATGTATTGAAAATTAGAAGCAAATACTTGCAAGTACTTATCAGCCTTAAGATTGCAAATTCGATGACTACCGAAGATGGGATACTTACCTGGATACAACATTTTTTTTATAAAGATTTATTGTCACCATAGAAAAGATAGCACTAAAATCAAAATCAAGTAAAAAAACTAGGTATATATGCTCTGATATGTCTACCACGCACCTAGTTGAAAACTCGTAACAGTATTGAAACACGATCACATAAATACAAATCCAAGCACTATGCTGTCCATGCAATGTTAGACAATGGGAGCCGTCAAGTTTACAAATCCTAATGCATTCGAATAAAGACTCTAACAGCTAATAATATGGATCATTTTGCAGCGACGTGTGCGCATAATGTATTCATGAACACGCCAGGGGGCGCTAAAAGCACTATAAATGAGCTGAAGCTATTTGATTTGAGTCATCAACTGAAGCGGGAGCGGTTAGCGATTGAATCTACGTTTAATATTTGTTGGATGCTAACACTTTACTCTTGTTTCGATACTTTTAAAAGTAGTTTAGTGGCATATACTCGAAATACGACATAACATTTGAGATAAAGATAGGAAGAGACGTGCGTTTATGGATCAAGCCAAAGAGAAAGGCAATAAATATCTGTATAAAGCATTGTGCAGCTGTAAATGCATAAAACATTCGTTTTCTCCATTTCAAACATTAGGTTCTAAGGAAAATATACCGTAATATATTCCTAAAATAATACAAGGTTGTACATTTTTATTTAATCCTGTCAGAATCTTTATTTAATTTTATATTTAAACAGCAAAAATAACGTAACCAGGTTTCAATCGGGCTCGTGAAAATCCATAAAAAAAACAACGTTAACAGAGCGAGACATTGATGAAATACGTCATTTTTGGCAGTGATAGTGTCCTGCACGGCTAATCTATCTCCAAAATAAGTTTTCTACTGTAGCATTGTTATTTTGCAGTAGCTGACACTGTAATTTTATATTTAACGATACATGTATATTGTTTTGAAATAATGACACCTCGCCGAGTTTCTTACGCCGGTTCTTCTCGTGGTAGGATTTATCTTTCCGAACCGGTGGTAGTTTATTCACGTTCATAGGTGCATGTAATATGTCTAATTTAAAGAATAAACTACTTTTACTTTTTATTGATATTTTTATGATAAGATCCCGGAAATTACTTATGTAGTTGGGTATAGTTGGGTTGGGTGGTGGTTGGTAATAGTATATTATGTAACTACCTATATACAACAAAAATACCTTATTGCGGTTATTTAATTGTTGACCTCGAGTGTATTTTGGTGAGCAGTAATATTTTAGGGTGGTTCTCATTTCATTAAAGTTATATTTTTCTATGGGGCACCCGCTTAATGTAATTTCTGCGACAAAAAAACCAACGTAATATTTTTTCCAGAATTTTAAAATACGTTTTATGGGTCGCTACCGAATTTTGAAAATTTGGACCCTCCATACAAGATGTATTTTTTCTATTTTTTTATTCGATTTTTCATTTGGGAACGACGACTCAAAGTGCCCAATTTAATTTATAATAACATTACTAATTTTTTAAATATTTTTTATTTGTGTTTATAGGAACGGAAAGTATGGACGCTCATCTAAATCAATACTTACTGTACTTAGAACACTTAAAATATTAATAAAATAATTTTTATAAATCAGCGGCGCTATTTTAAGTTAAGTTGCACATTAAAACACCCTGACTTGTTGTATGGTCCAAATTTTCAAAATTCGGTAGCGACCCCTAAAAGATATAAAAAAAATCTGAAAAAAAAAGTACGTTGGTGTTTTAGTGGTAGATAAATATTACATTAAGCGGGTGTCCCGTAGAAAAATATAAATTAACGAAATAAGGACCACCCTACAGTATATACTCGTTATAAGAAAAATAGCATGCCTTCGTACCGTGAAATGTACAGATTATTTTCAGGAATAACTGACGCAGTTGTTGTATTTGTCACCGGTTTTTGCAGCAATTTTAGTATCAAAAACACATTTGTACGTATACAGTTGCCATCAAATCGTTCCAATTACACTTTAGGGTGCTTCAGGGCAGCATGCGTGAAATAATTGCCTTTTAGTTAGGCGCGTTTTACACCCGAGTGTTGCTAGTGTCAATACATGACAAAAAATAATGCCGAAAATCGCTACAGTTTTTAACATGGACCAGTTTAAACCGCTGGTTCTGTCGAATATGATTACTAAATCCCATTGTTTTCAGAATAGCGTTAGTTTTGGCTCCATTCAGCCCATAATAACCTTTGCATCTGCGGTTATAGGACTGAATTATTGTCAAAGGATGCCATTCAGAGTCATATTAATTCCAGTCTTTGGAATAATTAGCTGCAGGTCGTAAGGTTTTAAAGGGTTTACAAATGTTCGGCTTTCTCGCGAATTATTAATTTCGCCCAAGTTTGTTTGTGGGTAGTTTTTCAATAGATTTCTAGAACAACATTCCTTTGCTATGCTGTTAAAGCACTGTAACTCTTTTAGTGATGAAATCCATTTGCGTAATTTTGCATGCAATTAATTTTTTTTTAAATCTTTCTGGAAAGTGTACGGAGTTTGACGTTGGGGCACTGAAACTTATTCGAAATAAAAATGCGAATAATACACTCAGCAGCAATTGAAACGTGTCGATTTGTAAGGAAATGCGATACAACCTAGGAATTGTAGTACTCTGAGTAGGATTTTTTTCAAATTTTCTCTTTAACTTGATTTTTTTCCTGTGACTGCTTGTGCTTGTAGTGTCAGGGTAGAATAGCTTCACCTCCTTTCATCCTATGGGTGTCGTAGGTGACTACATTTAAGAACCACAGTACAGTCAGTTCAGTGGGTTGTACAGTCAGCAGCAGATAAAAGTGACCCTCCTCTCCATAAAAGTTTGTATGCAGGGGGGCCAGGTTTCTCTACAGCCGACTGTGCCTTTAGACAGAGCGATTATAGTAACTTACCAGGTATTAAGAAAAGAGTCATTGTTGCCCTCGAATGAGGGATTAAAGTCGTACTTTCCCTAATAGATGGTGTGAAAAGCAGTATACGCCAGTCAGTAGCAAAATTATTTGTAAGACGTTTCATGTTTTTAGAAGCGGGCCTCATAGGCGGTGTGAAAAGCAGTGTTTGTCACACGGTAGCAAAATTATTTCGGTCTGAGGCGTAAAAACTTGAATCCCTCGCTACGCTCAATATTCTACTTTAGAATCTCGAGCGCAGCGAGTTCGCTTCACTGAGTATTCAATAACTATAATCATTTGGCTCCCTTGAGAGGTTGAGACATTATATACTACGAGTATGTAGTAACTAAACTTATCTTGTATAATTTTTTTAAATTATATATTTATCTAACAGTGTTCTTTCCATTGCATCATCATCATCATCATCATTTCAGCGGAATGACGTCCACTGCTGGACATAGGCCTCCCCCAAAGACTTCCACAATTACCGGTCCTGCATACCTTATAAATATTTGGCAGAACGTATGTTATATATACTTACTAGGAGATCCCAACCTATGTGATCTGAAAACCTATTGTTAACCAAAATATTTGTATATTTTTTTCATTTTCATTTAACCTTGTACAGTTGAACTCATATGTAGCTGGATACTTTGGTAGTTTATCTACAAATTGAACATGACTAACAATAAACTGCCAGCAATTTCGTAGCGCTACGCTCGCAGCCGATAACATGCGAAAAACCGTATGAAGCGGAAAGCGGCTTCGAGACGAGCGCCCACTTAGCGGGCTCCTGGCCCTTAAGGTGAAAGCGACAAGGCACAAAGGCCCTCGTGATGTTCGATAGTACCGTACAGTCAAGCAAGGGCACAAACATGTATATGTACATGTAAGGTACACATATTAATGCACTCAACTGTACATTTACTACTATCAAGAAAAACAAAAGAACCTTTCACTTATTTTTTGTCGCAGCGACATATTTCCCATAAAACAAAATCTGCAACATCAACAACGTCTTATTAACCTTTACCGTCCAATCGAAATGCGACTTTTGCTCGATTCCGCAGAACCGTTTTTCGAGTGTGCTGCTTTCGGCGTGCCTTTATGGCGAAATGATGAAAACGCCGAAAAATATTTGATCGATTTAAAAACCTTTTAGTAAATTACTGACGCGGCACGGATAACGAAGGGCTAATAAATGGTTGAAAATTCCTCTAAAGCCGAAACTTTCCTCGGGCAACAAATTATAACAAAACTGTTTGTTGGCAGAATTTAAGTAACAGCGGATTTCGGATCTCACGCCAAATTAATTTTATAAACGGCCGATTTGTACTTCTAATATTAATACCAGAATTGTTTGCAATTTCGTTTTTATTAAAATCCTTGGAATATTATTGTTGATACTCGTCAATACATAGAACTTTTGGTTTTGAATAAATTGTAAACTATAGATTATAATATATTACATCTGTTCCTGAGACTTGGATGTTTTCTATATATTGAAGTATATATACATATATATCTATTAAATATATCGTCGTCTAGTACCCATAACACAAGCCCCATTGAGCTTACTGTGGGACTAATTCGATTTGTGTAAAAAAGTCCCCTTATATTTATTTATTTATTTATATATCAGCATGGAACAAAACGAATCATTTCTTTTAAAAGTCTATGCAAAAACTCTGAAAATATGTTTTTGTTATTTTTTACTACAAGTAAAGTAATCTGAAAATATGTAGGTTGCGTTACGCAGGGAACCCGATTTTTTATTTGTTAGCCACCAACCTGAATGGAAATATTACCGTCCCACTGCTGGGCACAGGACTCCTCTCGTAAATGACAGGGAAAGGGCAATAATCCTCATGCTTGCCCAGTGTGGGTTGGGGATTACAGACCGGTGCAATCACCGTCTAAAGCTCAAAACGCACAGAGCGGGCGCGGCGCGGGGCGGGAAAGAGGCGGTTTTGCGTTTTTGATCTTTCCGAAACTGTCGACCGTCGATTACTGCTTCAAATGTCACACACGCCGCCTCCGCTCTACCGCGCTACCGAATACCACGTGCGTTTCACCGCAAAACTACCTCCTTAATTCTCCTTAAGAGGGCGCAGTACGCTCGGTTCTCCATACAAACGTATTTACGCTCTCATTTTGTATACACAATGAAATCCGGCATATATAGGTCGAAAATTAGTTTCTGTTGCTAGAAATTGTAAAAGAAAAAAAAATACAGCGGTTTTTTAGTTTTTTACGGCTTGTATGAAAACCTTAATAATCGCTGTATTTTTTCTCCATTATTATTTCAAGCAACAGAAACTAATTTCCGACCTAGATATGCCGAATCCCATTGTGTATACAAAGTTTCAAGTTATTCTAGCATAGCGTTTTAAAATGAGAGCGTAAATACGTTTGTATGGAGAACCGAACGTACTGCGCACTCTTAACAAGTGCTGTTCGTTATTCCTTATTTCAAATTGGTACGATAAATGCTATGTTGATGGGCTGGCTATATCCACAAAAGAAAGTATCAGTGGTTTATTTCACCTAACCGTGTTTCCTTTGTTCACAGGCAACTGCTAGCACCCAACTTGAAACAAACCCACTTCCTTTCAAACGGGGTCGAGACTGAAATAAGACAGGTAAGTCAAAGAATAATCAAAAGAATAACTCTTTTTTTTTACTTACGCTTCTGATTTCGCGGGGTCGTCTCAAATGCGTGTGAAATCTATAGTTTAGCATTTATTACGTTCATGTACTCATGACGGCATGACGTCTAACGGCTGCCTCGGTTAAATGATTTCTGCGATAAAGGAACAACGCGCCTAACATACAATATCTCGAAATTAAGAGATTCAAAATAGAATACCAGAAAGTTCATACGTTACACGTTTGACCTACTAATAACTTAATTAACCAAACTGTTGTACATTGGCATTGGCAATAGGCTCGGAGGGCCTACCGTGAACTGAAAACGAAGTATTTCCCTCTCTGTCGTTCGAATATGCAAGTGCAACAGATATGTAGATATTTCGTTTTCAATTCGCGGCAGCACTCCAGAGGGCCTACTCCGAACTGCGAAAATTGAACTTCGTGTCGTTCCGTCCCTTTCACTCTCTAGTTATACACGATATAATGGAAAGGGACGACATGATACGAAGTTCGATTTTCAAAGTTCGGAGTAGGCTCTCAGGACTCAGCCTGCACCTATCTCTGTGGATATTCTGGCAAGTTTCAAGGGGAGATTGCTTTGAGTGATAGGTAAAAATTAAGTTTAAATCCCGGTAACACAAAATCGTTTAAAAACCAGATATAGTTAATAGTGTTATCAATGTATATCTCGCTTATTATATGTACATGAAAATTTGTAACTTATAACTTAACTAATTTATAAATTTAGAAAGAGTTTTAGGAATATTATACTCATAGAACTGATTACATCTTGTACATATGCAACAGACTGAAACAAAATTGTTGCGGGATACATCATGATATTCGTATTGGTGCACCTTTCCGACCTGCCTATACTTAAGTAAATTTTCATGTATTTTCTCGAGCTTTCCTCCATATTATTTAATTAAATTTTCAACCGTATTCATAAATTTTAATGAAATCAAAATTCTATTATGTCGGTTCTTTCTATGATTAATCGAATTCATTTCATTTGGTCTAGGAATCTTTATCTTAATATATGTAACGTCTTTTGCTTTTCATTATTATCTTCCAATTACTTTAATTCTCCAAATATGCATGCTTGCCCATATCTATATTTATAAACAACATTTTCAGCAGTTCAAACTTAACTCTTTATTCTTATATTTTTTATAAAAGAACAATCGTTAGCTTCTAGATTTTGTAGTCAATTTTCCGAAAAATTTCTTCGAAACAATCTCACCTCTTGCACGGGATACTTAGGAGAGTGAATTTCTAGCATATAGGAAGTCGTTTGGCGTAAAGCACCATCTACCGGATTTATGCAGAAACTTTTAATCGCCGGCAACAAAACTTGCACTGAGATTAAGTACTGTAAATAGATTGCTTCCCGCAAAGTGGAAAGAAAACTGCAGTTTAGATAAAATACTCGGAGTGGTTGCCGTATAAGCCTTTAGCCGTTAGTGTATTTCTCCTTGTATATCCTGACAAGCTATACAAGAACACATTTATGCAGTAAACTTTGACTCCACTACTATTTTTTATTTATTTATTGATTTATTTACACAGTCTTATAACTAATGTACATAGTTTCATACTGTGATACTACATACATACTTCAATTAAATATGAACAAGTTAAAACAAAATACTGTCTGTTGTCCACCGCCTCGCAAAATCTCAAGCATTCCTGACACAGCCCACCGCCACGCTAGCAAGTCACACTCCGGTACTGATACCAGGAGCGCATTCAGAAGAGCCCGGGCCCGTACGGTCGGTGAGTTTCTATGTGCCACCGTATGCACCGTTGGCAGTGCTAACAGAGGCCGCACCCGCAGCGAGAAGGCCATTTTGTTTAGATCAGGCACAGACAGCCTCATAAGCCTTTCTACCAGTTCTGGGCAGTCTGAGCCACCTCGCAGAACCCGACACGGAAAGATTCGGTGAGTGTGCTCAGGAGCTCCATGAGCTCATACCGCCTTCCCCCTTCTTCCATCGGACATCCAGACTGGCTACCATCCTTACCTGGTTGAAATTCCTCTAGTTCGAACCAAGCGCTTTGCTTCTTCTTTTATAATGCGTACTTCTAAGGTTTGGAATTCTCTGCCGGCGTCTGTATTTCCGAGTTCATATAACCTGGACCTTTTTAAGGCACGAGTGAATAGGCATCTTCTGCGTGAGCTCGCTTCATCGTCGGCCTCATCTTTGCCCCCTGGCTAGATGCTGGCCAAGAGCAATCCCATTTTTAATAAAAATAAAAAAAAAGATGAGCAAACTGGAGTTGTTACGACGTTGGCAAACACCGAAGCCTATGGAAGCTTGTGACTGAATAACAGTCACAAGCGCACCGCCGACCTTTTTTGGCATGGGAATTCGTTGTATAGACAAATGCAGGACTCCCTCTCTCAACACACGTACCCTCGGGAGCTATAGCGATCTTACTTCCCACCAGGAGCACAACACCAAATACCGACTCGTACAAGCAAGTAGTGGTGTTGTATACGTATTGGCTGAGGTTTTCTGTAAGGTGGAGGTACTTTTCCAGTTCGGCTGCTTCTAATATAAGCAACATTTCACTCGCTTGCGAATGTTTACATTCCGGTGTACAGTGTACACTACCTCTCATAACCAGTAATTGAAAACATTTCATTTTTTTTAAGGTGAAATCAAAATAGAGGATATAAAATTAAGTATAACCACATTTTTAAATTATATAAAAAAACGGAGTCATGAGTTCCTCATTCTAAAAGAGGGTAAGTGACAAGTAAGGCATCACAGCGCAAAAAAAAACATACAGAAGTATAATAAGAAGTATAACAGAAATATACTATTAGTAAGGCGGATTAACTAAAGAAAGTGTACTGCTGTTCTTTTTGTGCATTGTAACTTTCACAATTCAGCCTTGTGACGTCATATAGATGGTGGCTGGCCTCCTTCACATTTAAATGAATATCTTAAAAACTTATATCTATAAAAATATTAAATATTTTTGGGTTTCTTGTTAACCAATTACCGAAATGAGTTAACATTTCATGCAAAAGCAACAAAATGCTCAGCTCTGAAAAAAAAATCAGTGGAATAATGCGAACAGCACAGATACGTGTTTAAAAGTCGAAACGCGTTTAAAATTCATACAAAATGTAAATACCCAGGACTGCAAGGTAGAGAAAATTGCACAAAGAACTGGAGAAGCAAACATAACATGCATATTTACCCGAGCATGCAACTAGCTGTCTGCAATAAAATACAAGTTGCTTTGCCTAACTTGCAATATCAAAGTGATCGGGGAATATAAAGCTTTGCAAACAAAGAGTTCAGGTGATAATCTGACATTTTGTTCTTTGTTAAAGGGACAACGAACAATAAAATATTAATAAAGCTTACTGGAAATTCGAGTAATAAGTAACTTTATGAGTTTGTTATGACTTCACTTTAATGAAAATATAGCAAAGGATCGTGACAGAAGATACAATCGTAAATTTATGAGCAGTTCTTACGAGCTTTCTTCACCTCTTCTACTAATTAAAAAAAAAACTGTTTATTTCATAATGCTTACAATTTTTGTGCAAAGATAATTTGAAAAACACGCCTCCCTTAAGGCGTTGTAAGAGGGAACTAGTGAAGGATTTCGTGCACAAGCTTGGTTGTTCCGATAGCTCAGAGGCTAGAGCGATTGGCCGCGTATGCCAGATGTCGCAGGTTCAAATCCTGCTCGGAGCTTTAAATTTTTAAATTTTTCTTTAATTTTAAATTTAGTTTGAAAAGTCTTTTATATTTCTAAGATTGTATAAAACTATGGAGTGTTGGGATAACTGTTTATGCCATTCACTATAAATTATTTAAAATAGAAGTAATTAGATATCAAATATTGGATTTGGCTCATATGATGTGATTCTATAAAATGTTTAAAACATAGTTTTCGCACCTTTGAGGATTTTAACAATGTCAATTTTGCTATTGAAGTCGCGGTTTTTGTCCCAATACAATAGCAAACAATGGCACCGTTTGAAACTTTATTAAATTCCGATGTCATAAGTCTTAGGCGCCTTCCTGAATTGTCGATGCGGGGGCGGTACGATATGAGAAAACTAACAGCTGTCAGTGTCAACTGATACTAATGCAGTACTGCCCCACTTCTGCGCATGGTATTACTACTGCGCAAACGTATTACTGTCAGTATTTCGTCAAGTGAGGAAATCTCACATCGGTAAATTCACCTCAAATAGCAAAATACCTATGACATATCGCACCCGCCCCGCCAAGTCAGGAAGTCACCTTAGCAACACTTTTCATGAAATGACTCGTAAAAAATAAAGAACAAATAAAAACAGTTGAAACAACAAATGTTGTATCTTGTTGACAATAGTTAACGGCTCGGCCTACGAATATGTGCATGTACACCCGTACATTTTTACGTTGTGCATTTTTACCCGACTGCACCAGAAGTAGGGTTATGTTTTTCGAGAGTATGTATGTAAGTTTGGAGCGCTCGTGGCCCAGTGGCGCCCGCGTACCGCGTGCGGTATGCGAGGTTAAGCAATGTCGGGCGAGGTCAGTCCTTGGATGGGTGACCGCTTTGAGTGGTTACTAACTGAGCGCTCCCGTGCTTTGGGAGGCACGTTAAGCCGTTGATCCCGGTTGCTGTCTATGATAGCAGTCGTTAAGCCAAGTTAGAGGCCTCCGGGCGGCTTGAGAACTTCTAACAGTCAAGTTGCCCACTCATTTGAGAAGCCTAATCCCAATAAGGTCTGGAAACCCCTCGGGTTGGAAGGTCAGATGGCAGTCGCTTCCGTAAAAACTAGTGCCTACGCCAATTCTTGGGATTAGGTAGTGGACCCCAGGCATCCTTCAGGATGCAACTGTACTGGGAATAACGCTAGGAGTATGGTGATATGAACATATTGTATGTATGTATGTATAATTGTTCGGCACGCTCTGCAGCCTAAATGGCTCAATGGATTTTAGCTTGAGAGGTGTCGTTAGATTCGTATTTACTGTGAGAGTGACGCTGGGTATATCAAAATAAAAATAAAAATAAAAAGAATGGCGGATTTTTGGCGCTAAATTCCAAATTACACCGAAACGCAGTCAGGTTTATTAATTTTTTTAATTAATTTAATTAGTCTTGTTTTCGAATTTTTTGTTTGCCGAATTTCATTTGCCACTAGCCCCGGTAGCTTAAAGTAATGTATGTTTGAAGAAATGTATTCACCAGAAAGAACGGAACCCTGTTTTACGAATGTGACATTCGGAAGGCAAGATTAGCCGGTCCTGATCCACACACGGACTGTATCGATAAAACTTCAAAGATAGAGACGGCAAAGGAGGCAATCTCTTTAGATTCCTTCAGAGGGTCGATGGGTTTCGTGGTTATTGCTTTGAGATTTAAATTCGATATATAAACAAGATTGCTCGTTTGATATGATTGAAGAGTTAAAGCATATGTTTGTGTTGTCGACCGGTTTTGCTTAGTGGATGACTCAGATTACGAAGCTGCCTCAAGGTTCAAATCTCGGAAAGGGAAAATATTTTTGTGTGATGAACATAAATATGTGTTTCTGAGTCTTGGATGTTTTCAGTATGTTTTATAACATTCTTATTTAATTTATTTAATAATTGTACTAGCTTTTGCTCGCGTCTTCATAATCAGTTATCAATAATCAGTCAAGTTGCCCACTCACTTGACAAAGGGGGGTCAAAGTTGCACCACGTCCGTAAGGAGTACCCACCGTTACCCTACACGTGACCCCTGGGTGGTGCTAAAAGTGCAACAAAAACTGGCAACCGTACTTATCTTCTCGAAGATCTCACGGTTCGTAAATAAATGCCATACGATTGAATAAAATAATCACTCATTTATTTGCTAAAACTTTATGGTACAAATAATATTGGGGGACAATCTTACACAAATCGACCTAGTCCCAAACATAGCAAAGCTTGTACTATGGGTACTAGACGACGATATACATACTTATATAGATAAATACATACTTAAATACATAGAAAACATCCAAGACCCAAGAACAAATAACCGTGAAAAATGCACAAATAAATGCCCTGGCCGGGATTCGAACTCGGGACCTCTAGTTTCGGAGGCAGAGTCACTACCAACTAGGCTAAACAGGTCGTCAACTAGGTGAAAAAAAACTAAATAGGTGAAAACTCGCTGTATATTTTTTCTGTTACAATTTCTAGCGACAGAAAGTAATTTCCGGCGTTAATATGGCGGATCCCATTGTGTATACATACTTAAGTAGTTTCATGTTATTTCCGCACAGAGTTTTAAAATGTTTGTATGGAGAATCGAGTTCAGTCAAGCGTGCGGGGAACCTTAAATACTCTAAATGACGTATAAACTAAATATTTTATATAAATTAAACATCTCAATGTTTTACATCTAACTACATAATAAATGCTAAATTTTTTCACCTCTTTTATTATATATGACATAAGATTAAAGTGTCGTGCATTAAGAATAACAACCCGCATGCCAATCGTGGCGATTATGATAAATACCCCCCCCCCCCCCTCCCGTCAGCCTCTTGAAATTGGGGGAGGCCTATGTCTAGCAGTGGACGTCCTTTTTTTTATTAAAAATGGGATTGCTCTTGGGCAGCATCTAGCCAGGGGGCAAAGATATGGTGGTGGTAGCCTTAAATGAGACGATTACCTCATGTCGACTAAATAATACTAATCTTGATTGTTATTTGATGTAGTAATATTGTTCACACAAGCAACAAAAGATGATTCAACCGTACAACAGACACTCGAAAAACATTCCAACGACTCTCAAAAGCCACGAGTAAAGAAATGTTCACGAGAAAGAAATAGTCCATGTTCCGCAAGCGAAACTGGTAAATACAAATACATCTGCCACACTAGAAACTTAACAACACAGTATTGCGAGAAATAACTGTTTTGAAAACTGCAGAGCTGAGGACACTTAATTCTGCGAACGTTTTAACTGAAGCACACTTAAAAGGACTGTTAATGTGGAATGGTTGAGAACTTTATTTGAAATGATTACCAAGTTACGTTTGAGTGGATTTTTTTCATAAGAGATCTTCCTATAAACTTTTCATTTGACTATTTAAATGCAACTTTTTTTGTTTCGTTTACTAGATTAAAGTACGCTTTGAACATTTTTAATTTAGTATTTGTTCAACTCCGTCCTTTCACGTTTTACATCATCACTAAATAGTATAAAACAAAGTCGCTTCCCGCTGTCCGTCCCTGTGTATGCTTAAATCTGTAAAACTACGCAACGGATTTTGATGCGGTTTTTTTAATAGATAGAGTGATTCAAGAGTAAGGTTTATATGTATAATACATGCATAATATAGTAGAGAAACACTGATAATTATAGAGGTTTCAAACGTAATGTCGTAAATAAACACATTATTTTGCGCTTACATTGCAAACGCTGGCTGAACCCAGATCAAAATAATGTACTACAGTATTGTACACTTTAAAAAGGTCTACAAAAAATTCGCGATGGTATATGTCTTTCCCTTAGGGATAACCGACAAAAAACATTTTTTAACCTTTACTTTTTACGAGAAATAATGGCTTATTACGAAGCTATTTTAAGCAATACAGCATTAATCCTTATCCAATTAAGTACCTTAAACAGATTGTGCATTTAATATAGATCAATAAGGCCCTGTACAACAAACAAACAGTGTTAAATGGATATTTTCGAAGGTATTACAGATTTAAAATGCAGAGACCTAGCGGTTACGGCGGTACCGGCCGGGTTGTATATAAAGACATTCTGTAGTATATCTAGTATCATTTTACGAAAATCCACTGCTATTAAATGGTATTAATTACATTTCTTTTTTCTTATTAAGAGATTTAACGATACATATTTAAAAAAGGGGACTACTATGTACTGTATTTTGTATTTAAGTACCTTTTGAATACATCAAAGTCATCAAACTAGTTATTACGTTGCGTGATTTGTCGATCTTTAGAGATCAAAAATAAAACGGCCATTTTTCTTTCGACGCATAGATTGACGAATCTAGCAATGTTATAACTGTTTCAATGTATTTAAAAGGTAGTAAAATACAAAATATAGTACATAGCAGTCCCTTTTTTAAAATATCTGTCGTTAAATTTAAATAATCACAATTTTTACGAGTGGCGCTAGTGGACCCGTTGATCTTTAGGATACCCTCTTAAGGAACGCTTTTTATATCTTGGTGTTACCTTTACAAGCCGCTTCTACTGGGATAATAATTTTAATTGTCGTCTTACATGCTCGCGTACAAAATGATTTCGTCATTTTAAAGTTCAATATAATCAGTAATAATAAGGAGACCCTATTTAATTTCAATTACTTACGCTTCCGAACGGACGGTATTTATATTACCTTATAAATATTAATTACGAGGTAATTAAAATTAATAAACGCACGATTTGCTTGGAGGATAGGATGGAAGATTGCTAAGTGTGAAATAAAGGTCGCAATACTTATTCTATTGACATTATAAGTATACTCATTATTATTTAGCGTTAATAAATAACGTACCTAATTAAAAAAGTTGGTCAATCGCGAGGCTGAATTTATACAAGTAAACACATCCCAAAATTAACTAAATATGGTGTTATGCAAATCTATCTATCTGTTATTGGATTTTTAAACAAGCAAATCTTTCATATTTATTTATTTCGGGTATCTCGGAAACGGCTCTAACGAAATCGATGAAATTTACGATGCAGGGATTTACAGGAGTAAAAATTCGATCTAGGTAGGTGTCATGTTCTGGAAAACTCACATCTATTCTCCGGAAAATAAGCTGAGCAAAAGTAAAAAAGTAAAATTAGAAGTAGTTTATTCTTCAAATTAGGCATATTACATGCACCTATGAACGTCAATAAACTACCACAGGTTCGGAAAAATAAACCTCTGCCACGAGAAGAACCGGCGGAAGAAACTCGGCGAGGTGTAAGAAACGTGTGAGGCATTTTCTCAAAACAATATACACTGTATAGTTAAATATAAAATTACAGTGTCAGCTACTACAAAATAACAATGCTACAGCAGAAAACCTATTTTCGCGATAGATTAGCCGTGCAGGACGCTATCACTGCCAAACATCCCTATCCATGATGTAATCGTTTATCTTATAATATGTTCTTGAAATAAGTGTTTGTTTTACTTCAGATTTGAATTTAGAATTGCTAAGTTCAGTGATGTGTTTAGGAATTTTATTGTAGCAAAGCGCGGTCACACAAGCACTAACGTATTATTGAAATTACCAACCAAGAGTTTCTAAAGAGATATGGCTAACCACGTGGTCGGCTCCACTGATGACCGAAGAGCTGAAGGCTTTCTTGCACAACTACTTCTTCAGTTTAGGTATTTTTAATATGCACCTATGAATGACAATGAACTACCACCGTTTCGGAAAATAATTCTCTAAAAGGCGTTAATAAAATGAAATGCTTTTATTCCAGACAACGTCCATAAATTACTCTAAAACAACTCGGCGTTGTATCATAGATGGATGTTTGTATGGGAGAGCGATAATAAAGACTGCGGCTGAAATAACTTAACAGATGTTACCTTATTGAAGTTATTGATATGAATGCTTACATCAGTAACACTCATAAGAGCTAATTTTGGTGTTTTTTTCTCGGCAGCTGGCTTCTTTTTCAGAAACGCTAGTAGATTACGACTTGTAAAAGTGCCATTCCGCCCTTCTTGCCGAATAAAGTTCATTTATTGCATTTATAAGCTCTTAGCAGAGAAAGTGTTGGTTAAAAGCCAGTTTTAAATTAAATTTCACTTAAAATTAAGCACTTGGTACTTTAATAATTTTTCATAAACCGCTTTAACCTAAGACCAATAATTAAAAGTTTACCCATCATTCATTGCAAACCTGTCGCCCTGTCCTCTGGCCAATCATTCCGACGTCGATAGAACTTGGCCAATTCATCAGCAACACAATTAAAGTGTTGAGAAGGTCCTAATTGAGTTTCGTGGAAATTTTCGTATCAGAACTTGGCTTAAGAACTCCAGATTAAGACGGCCGATGCGCCTCTGATTGTTTTTCAATAACTCCGCGATTATAGGCTTTGACTGGGATTATTATAGCCAAGTTTGGGACAAAATGCGAGTTTCATTAGGTAGATTGTCTTTTCGATTTGCCATGGGGTTAGGCCTTTGGGGATGTTTGTTTGGAGAAGGCTTTGCTTTTATTATCCGCACTGTTCTTCGAACAAAGGGATTCGCACTGGTTGGACTTTCCTATTTATATATTGTTACGGAGTCTTGTAGTGAAATGTGAAAAAACAACGTGACATGCAGACAGACAAAGCGGCGCCATAAGGGTTTCTGTTTACCATTATGGTATGGAACCCTAAACATACAACAACGGTGGCAAACAAACTTACGACCTACCTAATGGTAAGCAGACATCGTAGCCTATGAACGCTTGCGACTTCAAAAGTACTTGATGAGATTATATAAATAAATAACCTAGTGGGTCTCTGAACCGTAGGCATCGCAGAAGATTTTTTTTTTCAAATTTCAAAAAGTCCAAAAACCGACACGACAAAAAAAACTATATATTATTAAAACGGAGATGCTTCGCTCGCTGTGTCAATAAACACAATGTAGTTTATTAATTTATTTAATCGTTATTGCATAAAAATAAATCTTCACTTACAAAAGGCGGTCTTAGTGCCACGAGGCATTATCTACCAGTCAACCATCAGGAAAACAGAAATACTGTAGGCGGTGCAACTATATAATAACGGAAAACAAATTTGGTAGGCTTGCATACAAAATATTGACTCAAATATCTATTACTCAAATATAGTGCAAAATAGTTAATAGTTTGACGACCACTTTGGCTTAGTTGGTAGCCCTGCCTATGAAGCCGGAGATACCGGGTTCGAATCCCGTTCAGGTATTATTGGTATAATATTAGCACCCATATTATGTTCCTGAGCCTTGGATGTTTTCTATGTATGTACTCGCATTTATCGATATAAGTATGTATTGTATATCGTCGTCTAGTACCCATACTTCAAGCTTTCTTTGTTCGGGACTAGGTCGATTTATGTAAGGTTGTCCCCCAATATTTATTTAATGTAATGTTAGTGTGTTGACAGCGAAAGACATCTAGCGGTTGCAATTTCATAAAGGGTCTTCTAAGCATCAGTTAGCCTGTAAGCCGACGTTGTATAAAGAAGGGTTCCCTACCGACACCTCCTAATCTACATTGAAAACCACTATACAATACATTTAATCAAAAAAGGTCATATCTTCACAGGAAACTTACGGCACTTAAGCCCTTTTGTTTTGGCAAGACAGTTCTTCAGCAATAAGTCAAAAACCGTTAACCCTATCTTGTTCAAACCAAATATAGTTGAAAGGATTTATTAGACACAGTATTTACGACTTTGACAGCTAATATTTCACTAACGGTTGACTTAAATGGAAAACTTTTTTAAAAACCTCTATGAAATTTTTAAAGGCTTATTTATAGATACCCCACACGCCTATGTACATTAAAAAAAAATTGACCCCCTGTTACATGTATGGGGTGCCCCAGTTTAATATTTTTTTCGTAATTTCACAAAATATTTCTGTAGCGGTTCATAACATACACCTTTTTATATAGAAAACTCCCGTGAGTTTGAAACATATTAAATATAATGAAACGGGTCACTCACGTCTTAAAGGTCGAATATCGCTCGACATGTTTCAGACCGGTTCACGGTCCTTAATCATGAGCACCTATCGCGGCGGCGGTTTTCTTAGCACTGCGCGCCCGTGCCCTGTCCGCTCGGTTGCTCGGCGCGGGTGGAGGCGGCGGCGGCGAGAATCTACCCTCGTTTTCTTCACAATTGTTCAATGCCGAACTACACACAACACTCACAACGTCACATGCTAAAGTCTCGTCCACACTCTTCACAGACGTAATATTCAACACTGTTTTCCAGCTGGGTGGTACAACCCATCCACAATCACGATTAAAATTTGGAAAACGACCAATTTCGATAGCCTCCCGCACTTTGCGTGGTACAAAAAACCTTTCCCTCGCTAATACGGTTACCTTATCGAACCGAATATAATGTGATGGGCCCGAATCCAGTGAATGCTCCGCAACTGCAGATCCCCGAGCATCACGTTTCTTTATACTGCGTATGTGTTCAGACAATCTAGTGGAAATGTTCCGGCCTGTCTCTCCTATGTAATTCTTGCCACAGGAGCAGGGAATCATGTAAACACCAGGGGTGCTAAGAAAACCGCCGCCGCGATAGGTGCTCATGATTAAGGACCGCGAACCGGTCTGAAACATGTCGAGCGATATTCGACCTTTAAGACGTGAGTGACCCGTTTCATTATATTTAACATACACCTTCACACCAAATTTCGTAATTGGTCATAGTCTCCGAGTAAATCGGCTCTGACATACGGACGGACAGACCGACAGACATGAGGAATCCATAAGGGTTCCGTTTTTTGCCATTAGGCTTCTGTACCCTAAAAACTGAACTTGTCCTGAACGATAGCCACAATAGCTCTGGGCCACCTTACCGTCAATAGGGCACCTGCCCCATCAAAAGTGGAATCGATTGCGACAACTTTAATTAAACCAGCTAAGTCCGAGCACTTTAATTGCAAGCCCGTGGTCTTTTTGCAAACAAAATGATGGTCTAGATTAAAAGTTTTATTCTCAAAGTAACTGCAGTGCGGCAGAGGCTGTTCGTTTTTTCCGTTTGGTGTTTTTTAAGGTTTCCGAGCTGAGATTGAAACTTCATGCTATAGTCTCACTGTATTGAAAACTAAAATGTCACCTTTAATCCAATTAAGGTGAACGTACCGGTGACTGACTTTGGCGCAATTTTATACACTTTCAATCTTAAATTATAACGATAGAGATGTATTTTAATACCAATGTGGCAACTATTAGTGCGAGTTGGATTTCGCACATTTAGGTTTCGTACCAAACTATCAATATATTGATATGTGTTAGTAGAACATATTCTGTACCTAATAATAAAATTGTCATCCAATTTAAAGCACAATTTTCAAAAAAGTCGAGTTGCAGGCAAGTTCCATTGATTTAAAAAAATAAAATAAACAAAAAGTAGTTTTTTTGTTCTCAAAAAGTGCTAAATAACAATAACGAGTACGGTGGGATAGGTCAATAAATTTTAGCTGTATGAGAGCCCCCCTTATAACATATAATAGTACATTACTACAGAGGCCGGGACGAAAGCCATATTTCCCGCCAAGGTATGTATAGTGCTTTTCTCAAACATGCAATGAAATAAACAAAAAAAAATCAAAGTTTTATTTTTGATACGCATAATGGCAGAATGTCATGATGCCTGTGCCACAAATTTATGTGGAATAGAAATTAAAAAAGAGAACTTTGCCGGCCTAGGCCTGCAACATTTGTATGAAGTTGCATTAACCACCTCTTGTCCTAGCCGCACCTGAAACGTCATACTTCGCATATTATAAGGAACATAACATCAATACTTCATTGCATGTTTGAGAAAAAATATTATTTTGATAATTTGTATGGCTTTGGGTCAATTAGATGCCTAATTATACTGTAAATGTTGAAAGACTGTAAGGCTATAATATCAGTTTCACAGACTGATATGTAAGTGATAGGGTAGATAATGGTATGGGATGGATAGCAATAGGGCTCAGTTTAAACACTTCAGGTACGGAACCCTAAAAAACTTTTTTTTTTAATATTTATATATGAGTAATCAGTCATTTATTTGCTATACATGGTACAAATAGGTGATTTTCTAACAATATAATAGAACTACATGTTCACAGTGAACGCTTTTTGACATGCAAATATTTATTAATGTAATGTGTGTGTAGTGTATTGCATGCATAATTTTCTTATACTATAGAATCCTAATAATTAATATCCTTGAAATATTCTTGAATGGAATGTTGACCTTAGATGCTAAATAATTATATAATGCAGTTTTAATTCTTTAGCGCTTTCTAGTTTTAAAATCTGCGCTGGTAGCTTATTCAAAATATACACTTTTGGATAGAAAAGCGGTTTTTGAAGACTTATAATTAATTTACCTCTGATGCCACAAGCTGTTAAATGTAGTAAATTGGATCATGTTAAACAAATGCATCATTCATAGTCAACCTCTCATGATTGAGAATTCGACCGTACGCAGTTTGCCCTCAAAGCAGTAATTACTTTATACTTTTTACCGAGTCCCAAGTCGACTGGCGTTTCATTTCACGATGTGGAAACGTGAGAACTTTTTTGATGTACCAACTTCTTGAAAAGCGGGCCTTATATGGATGAGGGACAATGGATACTTGTAGCAAAGTTGTGTGGTTCTGGAGTTTAGTCAAGTTTTCTGCTCGAACTAGTGCGGAAACAATTTCTGGCGAAGTTTTAAGTTGGTAATAAATGAGTACGGTAATATTTTCGAGTACACGAACATAGCTATTAAAAAAACGTATACGTATTTGAAATAGGATTACTATAGACTACAAGTATAGCTATAGTATACGGACTAAAACACACGAGCAAAACTACTGTTCCTATACATTACAGGCAAAAATAGAACTTCCTTAGTTAGGTATTCATGAATAATCTGTTTAAAAATGCAATCACATGACAAATGCCTTGACAGTGTAAACGTACATTTTTCATCAAAAAAATACTTCGCAAAAATTAAGACATTAACCGTTACCCTTGCAATTTTTCATCATCAGAAGCATTTCCGCGACAACGATCCCTCGTCGCGTTTGCACCTTGAGTCATACGACATAGGTGTGTTTTTACCTTGTGTGGGTCTGTCGAATATGCCGATTTGGCTCGGTGCCTTGTTAAATTGAGGTTCCCGTACTCCGATAGGGAAATGGGATCTGTGCAATCGCGTAAGCCAATCGCCATTTAATCCTGGACGATGAAATGAGAAATGTTTTCAATTTAGAAAGCATACAAAATAAAAACGTTCGGAAAAACAATGTGCTTTTGTACAGAATGAAGGCGTTCCGGCTGTTGTTATAATTTTAATTATGAATCTTTTGTTACGTTCACCGCGATTTTCTGTAAGCATTTGTAACCGTTATCGCTTAGGTTTTCATTCGAAAATTGAAATGGTACTGCATTACAAACGACTTATTTTCTATAGCATTGTATCGATTTTTCATGTCAATTATATTTATTTTGCTTTAAAACTGCAATTTCAACGATGCTTACGACTGTTTTAGCAGATTTAAGAGAATTTCTTTCCTACAGTCAAAGTAACATGACAGAAATGCTGCTTAATTCAAGTACGTAATCCTTGCTAAAATTTCATGTCATCCTTATGTGTTTTTATTTGGGCATAAGATTGATTGAGATCATATTATTTATTCATTCACACGCAAACACACACTCAATCACACGCCACACATAGGTACCTACTGAAGCATATGTACAAACATAAATAAATTAGATAATTGTGTAACGACGCTAAGTAGGTACCTAAATAAAAGTTCCTCGTGGTTGCTAAATACTACTATAAAATAAAACTATACAAGTATTATACGTACCTTATACTTTCATTGTTTTTTGTAATTTGATACATCATCATTGGCCTTTTCATCTTTTCAGATGTTTGTTACAGCTGCTGTTTCAGGAGCCACATCTTTTCTTGTGTACATTGCTTGCCACAACGGTCGCAAATAAATAAGGCGTTGGGTGGGGGTGCGGCTTGCTTCCTCTCTAGGCGCTTCCTTCTAAGTTTTTCCAACCACTGGACGTCGTGATTAGCCTTACCCTTTCGTAGTAGTTGCCTCCATACCGGTCTGTCCAGTCCCAGGAGCTCCCTGTTTCTTGGATGGATTTTGAAGTCCTCCATGTCACGCTTGCACGAGTCCTTAATCCTGAATTTGATACAAGTAGGCCGATTATTGTGAGAATCCGCTAGAGCAAATGCCATATAAAGTTTTTGGTAACTTAGTACTTTTTTTATTTATTTATTTGCTTACTGTTTCTGTTGACAACTTACCGACATAAGCAAGGCCTAACGGATCTTTATTAAACCGGAATGTCTGTCTTAATTTATTTTTGTATCAAGTATTTCGTTTTTAGGGTTCCGTAGTCAACTAGGAACCCTTATAGTTTCGCCATGTCTGTCCATCCGTCTGTCCGTCCGTCTGTCCGTCCGTCCGCGGATAATCTCAGTGACCGTTAGCACTAGAAAGCTGAAATTTGGTACTAATATGTATATCAATTACGCCGACAAAGTGGTAAAATAAAAAGTGGAAAAAAATATTTTATTAGGGTACCTCCCCTATACGTAAAATGGGGAGTGATTTTTTTTTTTCATTTTAACCCTAACGTGTGATATATTGTTAGATAGGTATTTAAAAATAAATAGGGGTTTACTAAAATCATTTTTTGATAATGTTAATATTTTCGGAAATAATCGCTCCAGAAGTAAAAAAAAATGTGTCCCCCCCCCTCTAACTTTTGAACCATAAGTTTTAAAAATATGAAAAAAATCTCAAAAGTAGAACTTTATAAAAACTTTGTAGGAAAATTATTTTGAACTTGATAGGTTGAATAGTTTTTGTAATTTTTTCAAAAAAAAAAAATGTGACGGACGGAAAACTACGGAACCCTACACTGAGCGTGGCCCGACACGCTCTTGGCCGGTTTTATTGTATCAAGACGGTAACAATGAAGCATTTATCGATCTCAAAATGAGCATCGGAATACCCCTGTTCCCTATAAGACAGGTTTTTCTAGTTTAGGGCACAGGACACCACTCTTAGGCTTATTTAAAGACCTATAAGTGCACTCTTTGTACTTTATATGTAATTAAGCTGGTATATTGATACGTAATAAATATATATATTATTTTCATTCAATATATGTTTTTTTATGTCCATCTACATATATTATATTAATTTAATTACATATATTATCGTCGGGTTCTAATTATTTACCACAAAATGAACAAATGTGCACAAATCTTTCATAAGCATCACGGAATGAATACATTTTACCAAATCTATGAATTCAGCTGCTTTATTTATTACAACCACGAGTTATTAATTTTATTTCATGATATCCACAAAAAATATTATATATTCGGTGAAATGGAACCTTTATTTATGTTCATGATAATTTATTTCATTGAAATAAAAGCTTTTCATCAATGAATCTTTTATAAAAGGTATTCACTGTCGGTGTGGTACAATCAAATACCAAAATATGTATCGAAACAATCGTCTTATAAATATGTACTGAAACCTTAATTCGTTATCATAATAGCCACGGGGTATATACATTTTTGAGTAAGTTGTATGCACCCATTTTTCAGCACTTGACTGTTCGTATATGTATAAGGTGCTTCCAAATTAGATGTCAATACTTTCAGAGTCTTTGGAGAAAATTAGGAAAACAACTGTGCCATGTTGTATTCAAATGTTAAAACATCTTTTTATTATTGTATGAAACATCTTGACTGTCACTTAAGAGGGCGCAGTACGCTCGGTCTGGCTCGGTTCTCCATACAAACGTATTTACCCTCTCATTTTAAAACGCCATGCTAGAATAACATGAAAATTTGTATACACAATGGGATCCGGCATATCTAGGTCGGAAATTAGTTTCTGTTGCTAGAAATTGTAAAAGAAATAAAATACAGCGGTTTTTTGAGTTTTTTACAAGATACAAGCGTATGAAAACCTTAATAATCGCTGTATTTTTTCTCCATTATAATTTCAAGCAACAGAAACTATGTTCCGACCTAGATATGCCGGATCCCACTTTGTATACAAAGTTTCATGTTATTCTAGCATAGCGTTATAAAATGAGAGCATAAATACGTTTGTATGGAGAACCGAGCGTACTGCGCTCTCTTAACTGGCCACTTCAACTAGCATCCATTGTGTACCTCTCTTGACAAAAAGTGATAACCACCGTGTCAGTTAAATTCACAGGAAGGTTATGTTTGGACAGAATTTGAATGTAATTTTTTGTTCGAAAAATGAAATCAAAAAATAATATAAAAAGGTTTATTAATTTCTATTTAAAGTAAATGACTTATGACTTTACCTAGTAAATGTACAGCGTATTTTAAGGATATGCAAATTATTGTTAGGAATGATATAAAAAGGTTTATTAATTTCTATTTAAAGTTAATTATTTTGTCTAGTATTGGAATCTAATTTGGAAGCACCTTGTATAGCTTATGGCAGTATCTCAACTAAAGTCTCTTAAGACCTTTTTGGATCTGCACTCCGTTGGAGCAATATCATTATGAGTTTGCGCGGCACACGTGACCTAGAAACTTCGAGATGCCCTTAAGTTTACTGTAATGACGTGTATCTGTGTGGGTGCCTTAAATCGGAAGTTCAAATGGACTTGTTTTGGTGCTATAAGCTATATTTCTACGGTCACGATATGTTGGCTTTTGGTGATTCGATAACTAACTGCTATGCTATTCACAGTATCGCAACCAAATCAGCTCACCGTCCTCATCTAGTATAGTATCTTGATATCAGGACTCGTAATAACAACACGTTATCGACGGTCTGACGCATCGGTCGGCCCGAGACATAACCTAACGTCAATTCCTTTGACCTGATTCGCAATACAGGACCGCTGATGAAAAACCAGTTGCCAGGTTTACGTGATATATATTTTGTTTAAAATTCAAGCGTATTCATTTATAAGCATTACCGTGTGTTATTTAACGTGAAACTTTTTTTTGACACCTCGTTGAGTTTCTTATGCCGCTCCGTCTCGTGGCAGAGGTTTATTTTTCCGAACCGGTAATAGCTTTTTGACATTCATAGGTGCATTTAATATGCCTAAATTGAATAGAAAAAAGTTTAAACTGACGACAATTATCTAATGGCCAATTTTTACGGCTCATGCGCATATCAAACGCTCACTGGCAGTTTAGAGTTGTACTCGTATACATCTAGACACGCGGTAGCGTATCCAGCCAAGTTCACCCCAGGAACTGACGGACAGCAGCCGTGTGTATTTTACACGAACCGTTTGGAGCCACTTTTGACCCCTCAATAATTATAATTCATGGCATCGCGAAAAGGGCGTTGACGTTTTTACCTTAAAATGAGCGATCGTGTAACCGGTCCAGAACTAAGATCAAATGCGAAAATACAATGAATTGCCGTTGGCGTTAGACTGTGACGGATATATCCGCCGCATAGGCAAACAGTCTTATCGTATGAAGCCTCAACCTTTGCAAGGGCCGAAAAACAACTGCCAACACTGATATCGAAAGCGAGTATACAAATTGACGTATTCGCCTCCAAGGGTGGGGCTGAAATAAATTGCTGCGATGCGAACCACCGACGGGGGCGAGGTAAGGAAATTCAAATTGGATTGGAGGAAGTTTAGATTGGATTGAATTTTCTCGCCACCTTGTTTAATTTAGTAAGGGCGAGGCTGATGCACGATCTCTTGTGTGAAGGTTTCTTTCGAGTTCCCGTGAGCCAATTAAACTATCTGTGGCCCGATTCGCAGGTTGAAACATTTTTATAGGAGTTTTTTTCTTTTTCAAATATTAAGTGGGTACTTTTTCCCGCGACTTGGTTCGCATACAATCGTTAATCACTCCGAGGACGTAAGTAATATGAGCTATCGCACTTACATAAGTTAGGATAGAAAGTAACCTTTATCGTTTCAGATCTTAAACTATATGTTAGCCAAAGTTGATTAAAATGGGATCTGCGTGTCGCGCGTCAAAAGGCAATATGAAGATAGGCAGCATATATTTAGTTTTGTAATAGTATTATAAATAAAAGTCGTGTATTCGTTTTGATACTACTAGCTTGGTCTTTAGTTTTACTTCTGTTCTCCACCAACGAGTCGGCAAGTGTGCAAACTTTTTTTTAGTGAATAACGTACTGGCCGTTAAGAGGGCGCTGTACGATCGGTGTGGATACACCTATGGATGCACCTATAGTGATTATTTACAGTATAAGTTATTCGTAATAATGTAAATGCATTGACAAAAGGCTGTGACATTATTACAATCTTAACAATAATAATTTTGAAACTCAAGATTGAATGTCATAATTTTGATATTCAATTGATCAATTCCATCTGGTGATTATAAATTCTAGTTAAACACAAGACACCAGGTAAATGCAACAAAATCATATCTTTTTGTGTGCTTTATCTTTCTTATTACTGAAAGAGTAACATCTGAACGCCGTTTGTAAAACTTCCATTATAAACTCTCATATAAATAAGACTCCTCATTGCTATTGATAAGTACTCACATCTTACAAGATATTTCTCGTAACTTATAAGATATTTCATAGACTTTAAGACGGCGCAGTACGATCGGTGTGGATCGGTTCTCCATACAAACGTATTTAGGCTCTCATTTTAAAACGCCATGCCATAATAACATGAAACTTTGTATACACAATGGGATCCGGCATACCTAGGTCGGAAATTAGTTTCTGTTGCTAGAAATTGAAAAAGAAAAAAAATACAGCGGTTTTTTACGGCTTGTATGAAAACCTTAATAATCGCTGTATTTTTTCGCCATTATAATTTCAAGCAACAGAAACTAATTTCCGCCCTAGACAAGCTGGATCCCATTGTGTATACAAAGTTTCATGTTATTCTAGCATGGCGTTTTAAAATGAGAGCATAAATACGTTTGTATGGAGAACCAAACGTACTGCGCCCTCTTAACCAGATTTTAAAACGTCGGGAGTCGTTCGTGAAGTTTTCTTTATCTATCACTCTTTAGAGTAAGGTTTCGTTCACAAGAAACAAAAGAAGAAGAAGAGAGAGAAGATTGTTATTTTTTTTTTGTTCCAGAAATTAAGTAAGTTAACGAGGCAGTTTTGGACCCGTGTTGATATAACCATTATTTACTCGTAATACCATCAGGAATCTATGGTTAAAGTTGTCGGTATGCTCATTCCCACCCTGTATTAGGATTTTAAAGGAGGAGCCCATCAGAAAATCAGAAACAAAACGCGCAGCCTGTACGGGCAGGGAATGAAAATCATATGGTTATGGACTCCTTTTTCCACACTTAGTCCGTGAAAGTCGGACCATTGTGCGTGAGAATGAAAGTCATAAGACAATTAGGCTGGGTTGCACCGATTTACGATCACAGACCGATCAATGTTGAATATGGCGCCGGCAGCTGTCATCCCATAGAAACTTGTCAAACTTTCCATACATTTAGTTTTTTACGAATACAGCTTACGATTACAGACGGTTTGGTGCAACCCAACCTTAGAGTATTAGATATGAATTTCGATGGATATTCGACTGATATACAAGACGAGGTACACCATGAAAATATTGTTGGACCGTGTGAGATGATACGAGGGAGGTGAAAGTTGGTACAGTTTGAATTTTACCGAATAGTTATTACTGCTACTGTAAAATGATGCCGTAGACAAAAATGTATGTGACGAGGTTAGCCTGCAGTTTTCGGACAGTTCATATTTCAAAATTGTGTACAACATATTCTACTAGCATTTAAAAAATTGCTGAATATGATTTTCCGTTTAAATTGGATCACATAACAAAAGAGAACGTAGAAGACACACAACTTGAAGTAAATTTAATTGTGTACATCGCTCCGCATTTTTGTTCATCGCCTCGCATTTGTTTCTCATTTAAATTGGTGTCTCAATCTCACGCACGCAGAGTCCAAGTGGACTAGTAATCAAACCATATTGGAAATGGAAAATAATGCGACAGCGTTGAAAGATGTTTTCTAGGATACATATTCTGTTCAATCTATAGCTTTAACTATAATACTGTCAATAGACAACTAAAAAACCTGAAAAAAAAAATATCTCAGCATCATTTAAGTACAGTCAACAGCAAAAGCAGATGATCATTTAAGTAATTTGTCACTTTCACTACTTTGACGCATCCCAACTGTAGCAGTATTGTTATTTTAGTGTGATAAAGTACTTAAATGATAATCTACCTAATTAGAAAGGCAGTTGCTAAGATTAATGCCAGGTTTTATAATTAATTTACATTTTGAGAGTGAGGGACATGCATGTGTTTTTTTTTCAGGAATATTATATTTTTATTACAAATAATAATAATATATGACAAATAAAAGTAATAATAAATCACGTCTCTGCAATGCACAGTCTGGTGAAGTTTAGTTAGGTGGTGATTGGAATGGCTGCTCCGTCGTCAAACTCCAACAGTTTCGCTGCAGGTTTGAATTTGTGGCGTGTGCCTTGTATGCACATACTGGTGGCTCGAATTATGGCAGTGCATATCCTTGTTCTAAGCCAACTCAGTATCGTACTCAGAGATTTATTCCAACGGTCTGAGAGGACATGCATGTGTACTCTATAGGTGTCAAATGCCCAAGTAAAATAAAGGTTGGCAACGCACTCGTATTATTTCTGGAGTCGCAAGCGAATATATGCTACGGTGTCTGCTTACCATCATGTAGGCTATAAGCGTGTTTTTCCGGCATTGTATAAAAAAAAAGTAATAATATCACACGAGCCAACACAACTTTAACACGATTTCTAAAACTCAAGTCAGATTGAGAGTCATTATACAGCCACTACATGACATAATTATACAGCTGGAAAGCCGGTTAAGTACTGCCTACAATACGGTTTAATTATAACATCAAAGGGCAGTGAGTCCACAGCCTTTTTGGTGTCAGTATGAAAGGCCGACGAAATACGTCCCTTTTATTGTATGGTAAAATATATGAAGGCGGGAATATATTGACAGTTTCAAGGAATTTCGCTATTTGAACATTTATAGTTGTGCCTAGGGATTTTCTTAATGAAAACTCTTTGTCCGTCTCGCGATCTCAAGTAATATCTCAATGTCAATGCCAAAAGTTATCATTTTTCGGAAATTTAAGTATAAAAAAGTGTGAAAATGTAATTAAAATCCAAAGTGGAAATCCGTGATCTCTGCCTACCCCTCTGGGAAACAAACATGATTATATGTATGTAAAAGTAATTAAAAGGCAGGTATACAGCGCCACTATGTTATCTATACTAATATTATAAAGCTCAAGAGTTTGTTTGTTTGTTTGAACGCGCTAACCTCAGGAACTACTGGTTCGAATTGAAAAATTATTTTTGTGTTGGATAGTCCATTTATCGAGAAGGGCTTTAGACTAGGTATATAACATCACGCTGCGACCAATAGAAGCGAAGACGCGGACGAAGTCGCGGACAACAGCAAGTTTATAATATTTGTGTTATTACCCTTATCTTTGTGTAGATGGTCTTTTCTTGTTTTATGGGGCTGCTTAGCGTTTTAAGCAGTATCCTTTATTTTGTCCCGCATCCTGCTTTAAGCATGGCCGGACAAATGATGTACGGAGCTTAATTACGAGCGTAGCATCCGTCTCCCTCGCTCTTCTGGGAACCTTTGTCCAAATTAGTCCACAGAGAACACATGTTTTAAAGTTTTTTTTTAATTAGAGTGTGAAATGGGTCTAGCCGTTTCTTTACTTAATTAAAAAAACCGGCCATGTGCGAGCCGGACTCGCGCACCGAGGGTTCCATAAAAATGTTTTTATTAAATGAAGTAACTAACGGTTTTCGCAATTTTTCCTTTATCTGTGCTATAAGACATTGCTTCATACCAAATTTCAAGATTCTGAGTTCATGGGAAGTACCTTGTAGGTTCATTTTCCCTTGCGAGTGTCAAAAATTTGCGGAAATTTGCGGCAAAAAGGCTGAATCTTTTGATTGCGTTGGCGTAGAAGTAATGTAGTTTGTATGTAGTAGTTTATAATTAAGATTAGTAGTTAAGTTTGTACAAAAAATACCTAATGGACGATTCACATCAAACGGCCGCAGTCGGCACGCACCCCACTATAGTCAAAGAAATTCGAACCCTCCATACAGAAGTTAGATTCCATATTTGAATGGGTTGCGAGCAGCCGGTCGGCTGCCGACGGCTGCCGTTTAGATACGAAGTCTACGATTATTCAACTACTGAGAAAATGTCGAGGTATAAAAATGTCGAAATGATGTTTGTTGACAAGAAATAAAAAAGTCGAAATTTAAATTTGACGGAGTATAAAAATGTCGAGAAGCAGAAAAGACGAACTGACAATGGTCCGAAAGTAAAAATGTCCAGATGTGTAATTCTAAAAAAAGTCCTATAAGTGATCTACAACGGCCCCAGGTCTAGGTAGGTTAGGTTCATTAGGTATCTTCAGATGCCCGAAGGGCAAACTGCGCAGAAATAGGAGCCCTGCCGTCAATTTTAAGGCAGAGTGAAATTAGTCATTTCAATAATTCGACTAAATTCTATTTCGACATTTTTATTCCTCGACCCTATAATTACTTTGTCGTTTTTCCATATCAAAGCGTATTTATACATTTTTATACCTAGTAATTTTTCCTGATAGACCTGTTGCCAAAAGAGAAGTCTAGCCTCTATTTTTTTACGGAACCCTCGGTGCGCGAGTCCAACTTGCACTTGGCCGGTTTTTATCCCATCTGCGAACAGAGGTGTTATACACAAAACGGCTTGTGGTCACCTCTCACCTCACACCTTACCAGTTTTTATGTGGAAACATTCAAATTTTTACAAATGATCGAGACACCGTAGCCTATAGAAATTTGGCAAGTGTCCATAGGCTAAGAGGTACCTGACATAATAAACATAATGAAACGGGTCACTCACGTCTTTAAGGTCAAATATCGCTCAACATGTTTCAAACCGGTTCGCGGTCCTTAATCATGAGTACCTATCGCGGCGGCGGTTTTTTTAAACGTGAGTGACTCGTTTCATTATATTTAATATGTCTCAAACTCACGGGAGTTTTCTATATAAAACTAAGGTATCTCCTTACCCTCAGGTATGCAGTAAGCCTGTTTGTCACGGTCGTCGTATGAAGAAAAGTCTCATTTTTCATTTATTTAAAGAATACTTACATTTATAACAATGTAAGCCGTGTTCATTTTTCATCTGAAGCGTCGTAATTACACCCTCACTGTCTTACCCGAGATGAGGTCTCATGCATCGCCGCTTCATTTTTCACCGACACGGGTAATGAAAAGTATTTTTCCGGGACGTTTATTAAATTCGTGCCCTTAGATTTTCAATTGGTAAGTGTGGTGTTGTCTTAGTAAAATTTTAAACATATTTATTAGTACAAATTATCGTAATAAAAAAACATTAAATTTAATTTAATTTTTAGCTAATCAAGAGAACTATTTTGGTTCTTCCGCGCGTACCTAGGTGACGTCTCAGATTGAGCACGCAAAGTACATTCATTGCATATCAAAGCGATGAACTAAATTGACCTCCGAGACTTCGCATACGTCATGACTTTTTGCTGATTCTAAATTTGTATAAGAATATTAAAGTGGTGCAAAAAATAATCACCACCACCATATCAGACCACAAAGATGTCCACTACTAGACATAGGCTTCCCCCAATTTCATGGAGGGCAAGTGGCATAATCGCCACGCTTGGCATGCGGGTTGGCGATCGCAATATCTCCACCGGACTCACGGTTCGATAAAAAATGCCCTACGATTGTTATTATTACCGGACTCCAGGGATGCTGCTACCCATTCCACGGCGGTCTTGGTCGCAGTTTTAGGACATGTCCGGGTTCACAAAAAATAACAGTTACATTCAAATCAAAATCAAAATCAAATATTTATTCTGCAAATAGGCCACAAGGGCACTTTTAAAATGTCAAAGCGTAAATTTATACAATAAAAAAAACTGTCAAACTTACTTATTAATACTGATTAAAAAATATACTGATTAACAATTCAATGAAAATAAATTTCCAAATATTAAGGACGTATTTCTTTCTTTTTCTTTTATATAAAATTAATTTAATATCTCAGAGATGTATATGGTCTCTGAGCGTCCATATACGATTATTAACAATTATTTCAAAGTCCTTAGAGATGTAAATGATAATCCAGAACAGGATTATGTCTCTCCTCAATCTAAAATGGTTACATAGTTTTTGAAAATATCACGAAGATAATATTATTTTTACATCATAAAGCTAGCAACTTTAATATTAGTCCGTTCTGATCAAGATATCAGCAATTCAGAGAGTTAAAAATTAGCAAAATCACACGTTCCTGGCTGCAGGTATTCATTAGGAAGTTCTCTGCTGACCACAAAGCTAAAAATACCCAAACTATACGACACACACAATAACAAAGCAACTATTCCTGTACCGAACCCAATACGTACGAGTAATATTAACGAAATTCACTGGAGCGACATTCTCGCACCGGTGCACAACCCCTCAATATTTAGATGAAAAACCTTTCAAAGGAGTACAAACACTATCATACTGAATGCACTAGAAAATCCGACCTAATTCTGTTTATCTCTAGGGTATATTTTAGGAAATTATTATACGAGATAATGACAAAAGCATTAGGATACATTAATTTTAGTTCTGCAGTATGAGACATTAATTCTAATGTGAATGTAGTTCCAACATGACTCTAATCCTCTTATGAAATTGAACGTGGGTTCTTTTTTCAAATCATGAATATTACTCTATTCCAAATTTTAAATCGATATCATAAGTAGTTCTTAAGATATTTAGCGATGTGACAGACACGACAGACAGACAAAGCGGCACCGTAAGGGTTCATTTTTACCTTTTTGTTTTGGCACCCTAATAGGGTCGGCAGCACGCTTGTGATTGTATAGTCAACAGCAAAAGTATATGATCATTTTAGTACCTTTCACTTTCACTACTTTGACACATCCCAACAGTCGCAGTATTGTTACGTTAATGCGATAGAGTACTAAAAGTATCATCTACATTTGCTGTTGACTGCACTGCAGTCACAAGCGTCCATACGCTGCAGTGTCTGCTTGCCATCGGGTAGGCCGTATACTGGTTTGCTTCCATCTTTGTATAAAAAGTGGAATTAAGCAATATCCCACTCAAGCTTGAAAAACAAGAGGCCTATCCCCCGCGACAGCCTAATCAACGTCGTCGGCAATAATGTTATCCCTCTAAAAATTCTCAGTAATAAATTTACGTCGAAACAATTTAGCAGTCATTAATCAAGCGAGTGTGTTGTATGAAGTCATTATATTCCTGTCGCTTTTTAATGTGTTAGTTGAAGCTGTTTTTATAAGCAGCATTCGTGGCCCTTAAGCGATATCGGGCCGGGTCAGTTCTTGGATGGGTGACCGCTTTGAGTGTTTAATAACTGAACGCTCCCGTGCTTTGGAAGGCACGTTAAACCGTTATCCCAGCTGCTGTCTATAATAGCAGTCGTTAAACTAAGTTAGAGGCCTTCGGGCGGCTTGAGAACTTCTGAAGAGTCAAGTTGCCCACTCACTTGCAAGCTAATCCCAATAAAGTCTAGTTCCCCCTTGGGATCAAAAAGTCCAGCTAGTCCATATCAAAGTCATTAGATTATTTCCACAGTGAAATTATTAATTAATTATCGGGAAAGCCACGCTGCGGGTAGACCCGCCACAAGGTGGACAGGAGATACGGTAAAGGCCGCGGGAGTCGGTTGAATGCGGCTGACGCAGGACCGATCATTCTCACAGAATAGATAATAGTGCAAGTGTCATTGTGGCATTCTTTAGGGGAGGCCTGATGTCCAGCAGGAGACCAGGAACACAACACCACACAAAGACAACGAATCCTCAAGTTAAATATATGACAACACGCGGCCTCGCCAGGATGGTGTCTGGGCGTCTTCAGATGACGACACACGAGGGGGACTGGCCTCGCTAGGATGGTGTCTGGGCGTCTTCTGGTATGGGCTTCATCGCGCAGGTCTCAGTCAAATAAAACGCAGTAGGTACAATGAACTGGTCGATATAATCAAGAAGATATCTAAATCTAATAACAACTATCTAACTCGGTGTTGAGGGAACCAACGGTCTCGTGTCGGACTTATGACAAGAGTGCTACTCAATATCAGAATGACCAGTCGTGTTCGACTTGTGGCTCGAATGCTAGTCAGAATCAGAATGCTCCCTTCCCAAGGCCAGCACCTCAATTTATAGGTTGTCGTAAACAACCTCGCCAGTGCACGTGCACGATCAGTGACGTCATTGACTTCAGCTGCGACTGCAGGTGCCACGCAGGTGCACTGACAAACTACATCGGATGATCGCTATTCATTATTAAGCAGTGAGGTGAATCTCCGACATATAAGTCATAGGCTAAGGTACGTATGGTGCTTACCATCAGGTAGACTCTTATTTGGCAGTGTCCTTGTATATGGCTGAAATACGCGTCATACTCGTGATCGGGTGCTCTTGTGGAGTCCGGTCTGTTCATGCTTGCAAGGGCATAGTAAATACCTTTACAGTACATAGGGTGCTATATTACCGCACGAGTGCGGTAATCAGCAGATTACGTTCATATGTCGAAACTTTAAAGAGCCATATGTACTGTAAAACGTTGTACGATACACGTGCGAACAGGTAATTCGCAACTCGTGTCGATTTAAAACACTCCCTTCGGTCGTATTTCAATTTATCACCACTCGTTGCGAATTTCCTGTTCTCTGCACTTGTATCGTAATGTACTATAATACTAGTGTTATTTTATTGTAGATTGACGAGAGACATAATCCTGTTCTGGATTAGTTTTATTGTTATTGATGCTTAGAGACCTTATACATCTCTAACAATATTACTTAAAAGCACTAATTTATTTATTTTAATTTTGAGGTTTATAATAATTGTTATTTATCGCATTTGGACGCTCAGAGACATTATACGTCTCTGATATATTAAATTAATTTTATATACTTTTTGTTTATTCGGACACAGATCGTATTCAATATACGTCCTTAATATTCGTAAATTTATTTCCGTTGAATTGTTAGTCAGTATATTTTTTAATCATTATTATTAAGAACATGTAAAAGTGCCCTTGTGGCCTATTTGCAGAATAAATATTTGATTTTGATTTTGATAAAAGAAACGCTCGATATTTATATGTATACCTAATAACAGTAGCTATCTTCTGGATATTTCACACGTGATCGCATTCAGTCCCATGTGTACAGCGAGTTTTATCTCATACCCGCTTTCTGGAAGAACGGGCTGGGAAACACGGAACGATATTCTTTTGAGAAATATAAGCGATATTTCTTGAATACGTTTGATTGTACATTCCTATTGCTATAGACCACGTGAGATAAGATAGCCGTGATATTAATGGAAGAGAATAACATTGATCGTGTATTGTCAACACATTCAAATATAATAAATTAGCACCTTACATCTGAATTAAAACTATAGAAATATCAGTTTTATAACCACCACCCGAAGGACGCCCACTGCTGGACATAGGCCTCCCCTGATTTCATGGGGGGTAAATGCCATAATCGCTACACTTGGTATGCGGATTGGGGATCGCAGTATCTCCACCGCACTCCAAGGATGCTGCTGTCCATCCTTGACTACATATGTATGACTATGACTACATATATGCGTTAGATGGAAAAGTAGGAGTACAAATCAAAAGCAAGGATACGCTGTGTTGCTAGTGAGTTGCAGATCTCTATCTGGCGACACAACGACTCCTCAAATAGGTAAAGGATCGGTATCACGTTTTGACTTCTTTGAAATAACCCAAATGGTCGCGTACGGTACGGTTTCAGAGGAACTTCCTCCCTCGGACGCTCCGGCTGTGGAATGAGCTCCCTGCCAAAGTTTTCCCGAGGATTGGGATTGGGATTCTTCAAGATAGGAGTGTATACATTTTTAAAGGGTCAGCAACGAGCATGTGACACCCCTGGAGTTGCAGGCGTCCGTAGGCTGTGGTAACCGCTTACCATCAGGCGGGCCGTACGCTTGTTTGCCACCGACGTGGTATAAAAAAAACATATATTCCTCAAGTCAGTGATGCGACTTTTGTATTTTATTTGTGGAATATGCTTTGAGACATATGCAGTATTTTTAAACAAAGTTTGGAATTGAGAAATATATATGGGATATGTGAGAGGATGGATGAAAGAAGATTGACAAAACGAGTGTATGAAGGAAGAGTGGATGGAAAAGTTGGAAGGAGAAGACCTCTGGGAACTTACTCCGACCAAATCGGTGATATTCTGCAGAAAAGCCAGGTCAAGAGTACCGTAAATCGGCGCGCATGCATGAAGAAAATTATGAGAGTTCATGAAGCGAAGTTGTGTTTTAGGATCGTAGTAAATGGAAATCCGTGATCTCTGCCTACGCCTCTGGGAAACAGGCGTGATTATATGTGTGTATGTAATTATAGAAGCATGTAGGTGTAAGCAACATGCGAATGTTATTATGCACCTAAGTTAAGGTTGGTACTGTAGAGGTTGATACATTATGAGACTGGCCATGTGGAACTAGTACCATAATGTATACAATTCTACATATTTTGAATATGTTCTGGAATGCCTGTCATGCAGCATTCCTTGGAAAACAGTTGGTTTTCTGATAGTTTCTTCATCTGGACTCGATTGGAGTCACACGTGCTATTTAACTGTATCATTGTAATTGTATTTTGAAATACAACAGTGAGTTATAAAGTCGTAAAGTATTTCATTACAGCTGCAACCCCTAGAATCCCCTAACAGTACCTCAGCAGTACAAGCGAGGCTTTACAGTACTCTGAGCGGCAGAAATGGCTCCGAATTCGACCGGGAAACAGGTGATTATTATTTAGATCATGTAATATTTGTAAAGTAAAACAAATCCGTAATATAATGTAGACTCAGTAATGAGGAACGTGATTCAAATACGAAAAGGTACTCCAGCTAATGATTTGGCCACAAACGATAAAACACGCATAATTCCAAAGAAACCCGAAATATAACCCAAATATTGGACTACTTCCCGGTATCCTTTTCATCTTTACAACGGAACGAATGGAAAAACCTTTACAATTTCTTGCGAGCCCGATGGCTGGTCTTTCATTCGTTCATTCGTGCCATTCGTTCACTCCCCATAATTGGCGGTGCCGCAGAACGAAAAAAAGAACACAACCTAATTGCGAGCCGGGCTTTTAGGCTAAGGCTAGAAAACGGGCGGTTTACGTATGTTGTGCGAGCAGGACAGAAGATTAACAAAAAATTAACGGATGCATCCATTTTGAGTAAAAAAAGAGTTAATGTCTGCCTACTCAACATCCTAAAACCAATCAATCCAACAGTCGATGCCCTCTATTACTTATGTGTGATCCAATTTTCACTTTCACGCATTTTTTCGCGTTTTGCGATTTCGCAACACCATGTAGGTACCGGGTGGTGTAAGTATGTTCCGCGATTAATTTTAATAGTACATTACTACAGAGGTCGGGACGAAAGGCGTTGCCGGCCGAAGACATATAGATATAGGATAGGTCTGAGGCGGGCAACCCCATATTTTCCGCCGAGGGTATGTATAGTGTTTTTCTCAAACATGCAATGAAATAAACACAAAAAAAATCAAAGTTTTATTTTTAATACGAATAGTGGCAGAATGTCATGATGCCTGTGCCACAAATTATGTGGAATGGAAATTAAAAAAGAGGACTGCCGGCCTAGACCTGTAAGATTTCTATGAAATTCCATTAACGACCTCTTGTCCTAGCCGCACCTGAAACGTCATACTTCGCAGCCTATTTATTATAAGGAACATAACATCAATATTTCATTGCATGTTTGAGAAAAGATTATTTTATGTTAAACGACAGTCGTTTTAATCATTTATAGTCAATAATAGAGTTAATTTTTTTTTTATTCACTTTTTTGTAGTTGAGTTTGAGTTGAATTTCCTTTGTTTCATAATACGACCGAAACAAACAAAATATGCAACTGAATTGAAAACTTAAGAAAGTAAGTTAATTTAATAGGGTCCAATCATAGGTCTTAGGTAGTCATACTTTGCCAATATAATAAATAATAATACATTTAGATTATTTTCTTTAGTAACCGGAAACATAATTATTTGTTGAATAGTGGCAATTTGAAGGAAAACATTTACGTTAGGAAACCGGTCTATCTATTCTCAACAAGGCGTAGTGTTTCCCCTTTGGGTTGGAAAGTCAGATGACAATGACTTTCGTAAAACCAGTGCCTAAGTCAAATATTGGGATTGAGTGGAGCAGTGCTAGGAGTTTGATGAGTGACTATTGTCTGTTTTTAAACCCCGACGCAAAAAGAGGGGTGTTATAAGTTTAACGTGTCTGTCGGTGTATCTGTCTGTGTTATCGTAGCTCCCAAATAGATGAACCGATTTTCGTTTAGTTTTTTTGTGATATCAATATCTCAAAAACGGCTGAACAGACTTTTGAACAGAATTTCGGGGGTTTTTCAACTTTTCTAAGTTGTAGTTATTGACTAAGATTTTCCAAGAAAATAGTAAGCATGTAAATTGCCTTTTACTTACTGGCCACCCCTCAATAACTGGCTTCTTCGCAAAAATATGCACAAAGCAGAGGATTTGTTGCTTTTTCTTCAATTTAATTGATAGTAGATGGTTATTTTCGAGAAAGAAATGAGGAAAAATAGTTCGAGGGGTAATATGGTTTTTAGACCAGAGTTATACATTCTACTCTTAACTTCGATAGCAACAAAATAATTAAACAAATGTTATCCTCCCATAAAGAACAATAAATTCTACAGTGAACATAATGATAGGATTAAACGAACTTACCTGAAGTGAAGTTCTATCCTGATTATATGAAGTACTTAGTCCGAGATAACTGTGTAGTAACGTCCTTTCTTGCTCATCATACGCGAAGTTTATAGACACTATTTAGGAAAGAAAAAACCTGTTCCTGGCAACATTATAGCTGTCAATCAATTCGTTTAGAGTCCTAATTTAACAGGTGATATACAAAGGGAGTAACCATGGTTACTTGAGGAGGGTGGGACCTTCCTTATCTCGGACTAAGTACTTCATATAATCAGGATAGAACTTCACTTCAGGTAAGTTCGTTTAATCCTATCATTATATTCGTACTTAGTCCGAGATAACTGTGTAGATGTTTAGAGGTTTAAAATATAATGCATGTAAGAGAACTGAACATTATATTTCTCAGATATCAACCAAAACGTTAACACTTCTAAAACAAAAAGTTTACATAAAAATAACATAATGTACTCCTGCTATAAACATTATAGGCTGACATATTAATAGGTATTTATACCCTATCTTTTATAAAATTGTCTTATTTTAATCAGACTTTGCAATAACATTCTAATCAGACTTCAAAAAATATCGTATATTCTAATAAGACATTTTCAATAATATTCTAATCAGACTTATAGTATTAATTTATGCATTTTCAGAATTACAGACCGCCCGGGCAAATTGAGTTTGCTCATTGATTGAGAGAGGCCTGTTATAATATCTGGCAAAAGTGAGAGACCTATTAGACCATCCCACAGCCTTTAAAATGTTATCTACGGTGAGACCCGCTCTAAAGGCCCTTGAGGAAGAGGCATGGCGGGTCGAATGTGAAGAGAAAATTGACACATTGATACCACTCTCTTTCATTACTACCTTCAACCATCGGCTTATAGACTGCGTGGTAGCCGGCTTATATGGCTTTTTAAAAGTGAGAAACAAGTGTAAATCAGAATTATTTTTCCTATGATCTTTGGTCACTTCTAGGTAGTATAAGAGAGAGTTTACGGGGCAAACCTCGGGGTCGTTCTTTAAACTAGGCAGTGTTAATTTAGACATAAAGCTACTAGGAGTGGATGTCTTCTGTATATCTGTTAAGGCAATCTCAACACCCTCTTCATTTGTTCTTATATTGTGTGTCTTAATCGAGTGCAAAGTCTGTATCCTTTGACCGGTGGACAAGGCTAACAGCATGGCCGTCCTAAGAGTCATCCTTCTCAAGTCTAATGTATCTAATGGATACCAGTGTCTAATATAGGATAGAACTGTGGCAGGATCCCACGTACTAGTGTATTTAGGCACATTTGGTCGCAACTTAAAAACGCCCTTGAACCAACGCTTTATCCTATCGTCCGCACCTACGCTATTTCCTATCACTAGAGACAAGGCTGACCTGTGACAATTTAAAGTTTGATAAGAAGCCCCTTTATCAAAAATAGTCATTAAATACGAGTATGTTAATATCTTTGGTACCGAGGCGGATAAAAAGTCCTCCTTTGATGATGTACAAAATTGCCACCACTGGCGTAGACAAGTGTCATATTGCTTAATACTATTCTTAGACAAAGAAGCTATCATAACCTCAATGGCATTATTCGGTAACATTCTTCTCTTCATCGCCTCCCTGACAATATGCAAGCCCCCAGGGTAAGATGCTGGTGCAAGGGGTGCGCCGATCTGGAAGGAGATATTAATAAATCCCTGTCTGGGCCAAACGTAATAATCTCTGTCACTATCAGTGATCTTAATAAAGGGTACCAATTTTGGGTAGGCCAAACCGGAAACACCACTATACCGGTTGCCTTATCCGTTATGATTTTCCGTAACACTTTAAGTATTAATGCAAAAGGGGGGAAGGCATAGAAGAACTCTGACCATCTTATAGTAAAGGCATCAATATTCCACGCAAAGGGATCTCGGTGCCATGAGACATATTTAGCACATTTGTAATTGAGCCGTGAGGCAAATAAATCAATCATTGGGACACCTAAAGAATCTTGAATACTACAAAACATTGATGGAGATAATTCCCATTCCGTGTCATCATTTGAACTACGGGACTGATAGTCAGCCTCTACATTATCCTTAGATCTTATATATGAAGCAAATATCCAGAGTTCTCTTGCTTCACACCATTGCCAGATCTGTTTAGCAAGGCTATTTAATTTTGGAAATTGTATAGACCCCATTCTGTTTATATATGAAATAGCTGTTGTATTGTCAATTCTTAATAATATTTCACACTTACTTAAATGAGAAGCAAAACATTTTAATGCAAAAAAAGCAGCTAACAGTTCGAGATAATTGATATGACTCTCTCTTTCCTCCGCTGACCAACTACCTTTAGCGAACTCTCCATTGCACACACTTCCCCAACCCGAAAGTGAAGCATCACTATATATTTCTAAAGAAAAATTATATTGTTTAATATGGCAGTGACCTTTACTTATGTTGTTTTGCCACCATTTGAGATCCATTCTAGCATCTTCACTAATAGTCATCTCACCGTCGTAGTCACCCCCCAATCGTTCCAAAGCTCTAAATTTATTCCTTTCCAGGTTCTTGGTATAGACAAAACCATAGGATATTGCCATACATATTGAAACTAAAGTGCCTAACATCTTAGCAAATTCCCTGATTGTACACACTTGCAACTTTAAAAATTTATTGACTAATAACAATAACTTCTCACGTTTCAAATCTGTAGGACTGAGAGTCATATTATTCGAATTTATTTTGAAACCTAAAAACTCTGTGATTTTAGTTGGAATAAGACTGCTCTTCTCATAATTTATAACAAAGCCGAGGCATGTCAAGAGGTTCTTTACTATTTTAGCATTATTACTGCACTCATTATATGAAGATCCGAAACAGATCAAATCATCCAAATATATTACTAATCTAATACCTCTTTCCCTCAGAGATCCTACTACTGGCTTTAGAAGTTTGGTAAATATATAAGGAGCCGAACTTAGCCCGAAGGCTAAACAGTTATATTCATATAGAATGTCATTAAATTTGAATCTTAAATACTTCTTGTATTCTGCATCAATGGGACACATATAGTATGCATGTTTGAGATCTATTGTACACATGAAATCATCCTTGGATAACAATTTACACACTGTCCTGATATCCTCCAATTTGAAATGGTGACTGACTACAAATTTATTCAAATTTTTTAAATTCAAAATGAATCTGTATGTGCCATCTCTTTTCAAAATAGTAAACACACTAGATAGAAATTGGTTTGAATCATCTTTAGATTTAGATATTACTCCAAGATCTAATAAGTCCTGAATCTCCTTTGAGATAATTTGTTTATCTCTTTGACTAAGATTCATATTCAAGGGAATATTCTTTTGAAAGGGAAGGCTCCTAAAAGTAATTTGATACCCTGCTATCCACGAAAGTATAGTAGGATATTGGGTTATATTTAACCAACATGACATAAAGTCTACCTGCAAAAGGTACCTTTAGGGATATCTGGCACGTCCTCTCTGTCCCATCATGTGTGGCTTGTTTTCCTGCTGGGGCCGGTAGGGTAGGCGAGGAGAATTGAACCGGTGAGCCCCTCGATAGGATCCTCTGGCTGGAAGAACTGGGTTGGGTGGGAATGGGCGCCGGAGGGGCTGCTGAAAGTTTTTTGCATTCGGTAGATGCTGCTTTGCTGCCTGTGGTCTGGTCTTAATGGTATTTGCAGCCCTCTTTATTGCTGAATAAGACTTGACAGAGCTGTCCAAATTAGAGTATAAAAACTCTTCCCGTTTGTTCTCCTTGAGAGATTCCACTAAATTTCTGTCTAAGAACGGGTTCACCAGCTTCCTCCGTATCTCAGTGTACTGGAAGTGCAGATGGCAAAGGATTCTTGAAACATTTGTTAGTTGTTTTATTATATTAAATTTATCTATTTCTTTCTTTGAAAGGGAATTGAGGATGTTTGAAATCCCCCCAATAGCCAGGCCAATCTCCTGCTGCCTGTCCTCCAGCAGCTTGTCTCTGTTTCTTGATGGGGCATTTAATAATGCTGTCAATTCTGAATTGAGCTTAGGTGCATCTAGCAATTTGCAATTACTGGGAATCAGTATGGTCTCTAGCAAGTCTTGTTTATTCTGCTTGGCTAGACCCTCCAGAAGGATCTTGGATTGGGTATTATAGATCTCATTGTGGACCTCCGGACCATACAGTCTGGCCCCGCTGGTGGACTCACCTAAAGCAGATAGAAAATCTCCATCCAGAGCCTCGGGGTCTTGGCCCTCTGTATGCTCCTCAGCCTCCATTAGCTCTTGGGCCACGCCCATTACGGATTGCTCCGTTGTGAGAGCCCGCGGCTCGACATCCTCACTTTCCTCGCATTCCTCCTCTAAAGAGTGATCCACGACCACATCGTCCACTTCAGGGTCTAGCTCCTCTTGAGCTAAAAGCATACAAAGATAGTTTAAATAACAATTTAAACTCCTCTCATCTCTATCCCACGGATAAAGTGCAATACGCGTCACACGAGTATGCGTAAATTGAGGTTATCTTGAGACTGACCCTTACAACAGGTGACATCTTTCCCACGGAAATGATGCACTTATATCCTCATCTTAGCAATTAGTACGCTTAATTTGAGGCAAAATATCAACGATCTCTGAATGCCTCACTTACCTTCGGTCTTCCGGTACTTGGCTATACGCCTTTCGTACTTCTCGATTTTCTTGCGAATATCCCATTCTCGCTTGCGTTTAGGCATCTGTTTGCCTTATCTTCACCACTTTATTGAGTTTAATCAACAAAATTATATATTTTTACTAAATTCGCAGAAAGTTAGTGTCTGGGCGCGTTGAACGCCAAAAAACGATTGATTGACAGCTATAATGTTGCCAGGAACAGGTTTTTTCTTTCCTAAATAGTGTCTATAAACTTCGCGTATGATGAGCAAGAAAGGACGTTACTACACAGTTATCTCGGACTAAGTACGAATATAATGTTTAATTTGATGACAATGGTGGCATTTTTTTAGAAACTTCTTTGACACGTACAAAATTTCGACACCGCTTTGAGTAGATAATGTCATCGTCATTAACGTCACTGACCTGCCAGTGAGCGCTGCATAGCGCACTGAAAATATTGAACACTTTTTCAAATATTGTTAAATATGGACAAAAATAACATGAATTCTGTTTCCTGATTGGCGGATTTTAGTGTAGTTGTTTTCTGGTTGGTTGATATCAAACACATTTTTTTAAATAGGCTGTTTAGTGTATTGTGATTCGTGGCTTTAACATTGTAGAGTGTTTTGATTGGTCAAATTAAAATGTTTTGTAAAATATAAATATGTATACATATTTGCCCTAGGGATTAAATGTACTACTTTAGCCCCGACTCAATAAGTCTAATATGACACAGTTTTCGAGCATAAGAAGTGAAACATACATGCCATGCAAAGCTGGCTACTTTTTAGAGTGATTTCATGTATTAAAGGCGTCTGCGCACATAATTGTATTGTAACACCCTCGACCTCATCATCACTTACCATCAGGTGAGATAGTGGTTAGATGCTTACCTATATTACATAAAAAAAAAAGATTTTCTTAAGTGGCCGGTTATTGGCCTACTTTTTAGAATCCCCGCTGTCTGTCTGGCCCAACATTATGTCTCCGCAAAAGGACGATACTTGTGAATGACAAATTAGACCTTGCCGAGCGCAAAATTGCACCCTCAGAATATTTTATTGAATTTCGTAATTTTTTAACGTAGATCCTGTCCCGTTTATTATTAGCATTGAATAGATCTAGAGTCCCATTATAAGGATCGAGGTTTTGTCTCCGGCCTCAGGACCGTAATATAAATTATATTCTACAGGGATAAGAATTTCTGAGGTAACGTCGGTTTTATTCGTGAGTTATTTAGGGCCTGTTTTAGGTGTTCGTGCCTACTGTACCTACTGTACTCGTGTCTATGAATACTGATTGAAACTAAATGTAAAAGGAAAACTTAATTTATAGGTTAAATAGGTAAGTTATAATCGGGCAACCAATTTTATGTCATAGGTCTTTCCTGCTTCGGCTCTCTCGATTGATCGTCGTGATATCAGATTTTTTTGCAATTATGGCGCTTATCTTTACCTGGTTTCATATTCCGCAACGGTGCTGCGGGTTGATTTTAAAAGGTATTTGAAGGCAAAATCCCTTTTGAAATCAGAGTCGTCAGAGTTGGCGGGGTGGTAGTCGTGGTGGTTGTATACAACCAAGGCGAAGATAGGCATCATAGGCGAAGTAATTTGAAGAAACGGGATTCGAACCCTAAACGTCTCTTTTCAGTTTGTATAAAATTGCTTTCGTATGTCTGGCCGGATTTCCGGTGAATTTTTGCATGTTGTCGTCTTTGTCTTCTGCAGATCGCATGTCTCAACCTTATCTGATGAGCTGGTTCGACGATCAGTTTTTTGTCGATTATGTTTTCAAAATGATGCGATTTTTTTTTTTATATGTATCCATGGGTTGAAAACGAAAAAAACCATCACTCGCGAGATCATCTCACAGGGCCACAAGTTTAATATTATGTATTTGTCCACAGGAAATCGAACACTGCTACTACCACGGCACGGTGAAAGACTACCCGGGCGCGTCAGCCGCGTTCCACACGTGCAACGGAGTGTCCGGGGTGATACACATCGGCAACGAGACCTTCGTGATTCACCCCTTCTACGGCGGGGATCTATCGGTCAGTAGTAGTGATAAGCCTTATTACTAGAATATCAGACATCATAATAAAATTACTAGGAGATTTCGCGTTGGGAGGCAAATCTCCGAAATTTTTAAAACACTCGGTTCTAAAATCTTTGTCGGCTCATAATCATTTGACAAAGGTATGACCAACCGAGTGAACTTTTATCAAATGGGATTCATACCGAATATTGGTTTACGTTATTAGCAAAATTCATTTATTTTCATCTCTTATAAGAGGCCTTACAAATTTTAAAATGTTTTCAACTCACATGACAAATCTGTTGCTAATTCCTATTTCATTAAAGATTATGATAGACTCGAAGCCATTTTCTGCTTTTAGTACGTTTATGTGTAGAATGTTAGCGGGAAAAAACCGTGTTTAGCTTGAAGTCAGTCGATTTTGAGTGATATTAAAAACGATATTTCTGAAAAATCCAACCAATACATGTGAAATCTATGTTCTTAGACCGCAATATGTCCGAACAAGATACCAACGAAGAAAATTCATATCAATTCACATAAAAGATAATAGGTATATATCAGCGTTTTTTGTTACGGCAAAACGAAAGACGGCGTGAGGGGCATATTCTATTACTTAGGCGATATTAGGCGCTTATGCAGCAAATGCAACTTGCAGCTTGCAGGCGTACTTTGGTCTTACAGCTGTATTACGGCGAAGATTATCGTTCACTAACGTAGTAAAGTCTTAATATACAGTGGATAAGGATCACTTCATCACACAATTTTGCGAACTTGAGACGTTTTCGTAAAGTACCTGTATGACATTCGTACCTTGTTAATAATCATAGCGGCCTTCTACGGTTCCGTTCTATTGGTTGATGCCGTTAGAAATAGGCCTTAATGATGTAGACTGAAAAACAACTATTTTGTTCTAAAAATTTGCTACATGTGGTGCCCCTTGTTACAGTTTATGTAACATGTGACGAGTATTACCGATCAGTGCAGAAAAAACCTTATCATCTAGGACGAAGGTGTACTTTCGTGTAGCCTTTCGGTGAATATGTATATTTTTAATTCTTTTTTTTGGAAAAAATGAAACATTTCAAACTACGCATTTCTACCGTTAGTAATAATTCAATTTAATAATTCAAGAGATACATGAAACTTACATAACTTAATTTAAAAGATATCCTCAGCTTTTAACCGCTAAATTATCGTTTAAATTATATGTGAATTCAGCTTTCTTGAATATTGAAGACGTGATAACGACACTTGTTTTGACGATTCACAATTAATTCAACTCTTTGTTTCCCTGAATAACAAAGTCATGTTTAAAACAAAGGCATATCCATAACTGTCGTTCACAATCGAAACGCCCATTGGTTAATTACAAACTGGAAGTGTATTTCGCTCGACATTTTACTTCTATTTTATACAGCTTCGCGTTCGTTTCAGAAACGAGCTAACAATAACAATACAATAACATACATCATCATCATCCTCCTAGCGTTATTCCCAGTACAGTTGCATCCTGAAGGATGCCTGGGGTCCGCTACAACGTAGATCGCAAAAGATCGAACCTCTCCTGAGAACTCTTGGGTCTTGAAAAAAAAACTGCTAAACAACTCAGAAAAGCGTCAAACAATGATACTATATTTGAACGTGAACTGTTGAGTCTAATTGACTTCCTGTTACCTAAAATCCCGAAATAAGCCGATATCAACTAATTAACGTATCCGGTTATAAATCAAAGGGTTATAAATGTATTTTTCCGTCCGAAACCGGGGTTATATATCACGGGCCTTTGGGTTAATTAAGTTAGCCAGTAAAATACGCACCGTGTTTGCGCTGTATTACATTTGAATATTTAGGGAATTTGGATAGTTAGTTGGGAATGAACAGTGGCTCCTTTCACGAAGCTGACGTTTCAATTTCACGAGTCTACAATGGGCACACCGTTCTAATAGGCCCATTTTTGTTCAAACGCACGTCGAACTTGTCACTGTATCATCTGGGATTATTATGTGGGGAAATTCTGTAAACGTTCAATGTGTGGGGTAGGATGCAGATAATCGTGTAAGCCTTTATTTCTCGAGTTAAAGTTATTAAAGTTACCGTACATTTATACAGAGAGGAATATTATCACTGACTTTCCTGAAAGTATGTTATCATTTAAATGATATACAATCGACTTGTAATCATTAGAAACTTGTGTTAGAAAGAAAAAAATAATCATCAAAGTAATGCATGTTATTTATGTATTTAAATTGTATTGCACAAATAAATCGGTATAAATGGCGGATTTAATGCCTCAAGGCATTCTCTACTAGTCAACCATGGGGCCAAACAGAAAATAGCGAAGGTAGGTGCAAGAGACAAACTAGGTGAGAAAAACAAAAAATATCCTAAGCTAGAGCTATTTTTTTGGGTTTTTATTTTAATATTAATAACAACCCTATTGTTTTAACATTACCATTAAGGTATTTATATTTTGAAGTGTCGCATGTCACTAGCTTTCTTATAAGATAGGGTTGAAACATACTGTTGTTTTAATTGATGTTTAAAAAATCTATAACTCGGAAACAGTTACGAATATTAATATAGTTTATTTGGCTAAATTATAGTACCAAGGCTAACCTATTCCCTGTTTGCATGGAAAGTCCATCGTTATGTTCCACCCAGTATATTCAAGATGTACTTGTTTGTGAAGCAGCGCCCGGGGCTAAATCGATATATATTATGTACCTGCTGGTTGAAGTTAACGTAGCAGTTCATGCATGAATACATCATTTTGTTGTGAACCGATAATCTTCATTCCCAAAGGGGCTAGGCAGAGCACAAGAAAATGAATTTCAGTGCCACTTTTAGCAATTGTAGGTCTACAGATGGAGAAAATGTGATAATGCAGTGATAGGTTGCTAGCCTAACGCCCACAACACACTTTAACCTGGTTCCCATAGTCGACTCTTACGACACCCAAGAGAAAAAGGGTGTGGTGCTATTCTTACCCGGCCCCACATGAGGGAGGCAATACATTTTTTTCTAAATTGGGTACAGAAATAATCATGTCATAAGATACATAATACCTCTATATGAGCCACCAACACCATATCAGCCAAAGCACGTCCACTGCTGGACATAGGCCTCCCCCAAAATTCACGGGGGGTATATGCTATAATCGCCACGCTTGGCATGCGGGTTGGCGATCGCAGTATCTCCACCGCACTGCAGGGATGCTGCTGCCCATCCCCCGGTGGTCTTGGTCGTAGTTTTAGGACATACCCGGGTCCTAATGAGCAGGGCAGCAGGGTAGTAAGTATATGAGCAATATTGTTTAATTATTGCAAGCTGCATAATTACAACATTAACTAAATTGAGTTTAGGTACATGATGACAATTTAGCTGTTGTACTAAAATTACAATTTGTGGAGTACGAGTCGTACGAGTAGTTTCCATATTGAGACTAACAATTTAATATCAACTAAACACACACACGCACACACACACACACACACACACACACACACACACACACACGCACACACACACACACACACACACACACACACACACACACACACATACACACACACGCACACACACACATACAGGTTGTGGCCTGTAATAGGAGCAAATATTTGAAAGGATGCTTCTTTAGAGCGTCTGTCTGCAGGAATCGCTTGTATCCAAATATTTAATTTATAGAAAGTCGTAATAGTTTGTACATTTTTTGGAAATCAAAATATGCTTTTGTATGTCTATTCAAATAATAGTGTTTTAAAAATAAAAAGTAATTAATATCACTACAGAATAGTAAAAAAAAAAACACGTAAGCTATCTTTGATTTAAAAAATAAAGTAAAACTTTTATTCAATCGAAACCACTTGGAAATATTTGTTGGTTAACTCAATAGTGTAAAAATATAGTTTTCCCCTCACTAGCTCGGAAAGCCGTCTTTTATCCTTTGAAACAAGCGGGTAAAAACGCATTTTATCCACAAATGGGGAACTAATTTGACCTTGGAGCGTGTTTGAGTAGCTTTTGACATATAACAAAACGTAAAACGCTCATATTAATGGTTTGTTTGATATCAATTATCATTAAATAAGTGGTTTGAGAATTTAATTAAAAATACCAAATTAAGCTTTAATTTAATGATTGAAGTTGTAAACCTTAAAATTCTATAAGTAAAATTTTTATTATCATGACTTTGAGTATAATTGTAAACGCACAAGTTGAGTCGATGCAATTTCAAAACGCATCGTCAGAAATGTCATCTTGTCAATGTCAACTAAAATATACACAACTTGTCACCGACTCCGACTCGCGTGAATATTATACACAACTTTCAGAGTTTTCTGTTATAATATCGTAAAAAAATCAGTGATTTCAGTGATGAAAATCATGCCTGTGGAACTGTGTTTTTTTGCATGTTGCACTTTCCTCGCTATAGTGAGGAGAAAAGTTTTGTGTTACACACGGGTGCAAAGTTGTATTTTACTTCTCGTGTATTGAAACACTCGCTACGCTCAGGATTCTATAGTTGAACCACTCGCTTCGCTCGTAAATCTCGCGGGTAAAATACAACTTTGCACCCTTGTATAACAAATAACTATTTTCTACTCCAGCATTATAATCTGTCAATTAAATAACTGACAAAAGTATTAAAACAATAAACTTTTTATACGAATAGAAGTTTAAAACATAGACAAGTCATTATATGACTGGTAAAAGTAATAAAATGGATTTCAATTAATAAGCGTTTATTTTTTTTGCTCGTGTTACAGGCCACAACCTGTATATTATTACGTTCTAGCTTGCAGCTGTAAAGCAGGTCGTGGGTTCGAATCCCGGCTCGTACCAATGGGGTTTTCGGAACTTATTGTATAGAATATAATTTGATATATATCATTAGCATTTCGGTAAAGGAAAATATCGTTAAGAAATTTGCATACATCTGCGAAAAAAAATTAAGGTGTATGTGTGGTCCCTAAACCGCTTACTTCGGCTTACTTAATTTACAATTTGTATGAGTATTAATAAACTTATCAATAAGCTTAAAAGTAAATTGAACAAATGCATAGAAAAAGGAATATAAATATGTGATAAAAGTGTAGAACATGAATGGGGTATGAGATGAGAATCGGTATTTTCTGTAACCCCTTTTCCAGGCCGCGCCAGTCTAGAAGGCTTTACAAAAAACAAAATATATACTCAAAATAGTTACGTTATGGTGATTCGTTTCAAAACGAGTCACTTTTTACGAAATCCAATGTAATGTGAGCCTTCAATCAGAGAACTAGGTTTGAACGTGTGTGTGTTCTATTGACACGTATGTGGTCGATGAAACGTACTACGAATGGAAAAAGGTTAAATTTAAAAGTAAATGACAAATTGTGGTGTAAAATAATAATAGACTAGTTATTATGGGTAGCAAGACAAAGACGGGTTCAATGAATAATTTAAGGAAATCAAATTAATATAGTCCATTTCTCTATATTATGTGAATTCTAATCAATTTTCTTCGATCTTAAACCAATTTCATTAAGGCACACAATCGCATGAATCGACGTTAAAATTAAGTACACATTTAGACAACCTAATTTTCATCCTCGGAGGCCCTAAATCTAGGGGTTAAGGTTTAAAATCGCTTGGATCTTTGGTAGAATGGAGTAGACAATGGCGACAATTGACTATTAATCTTGGCCGACATTCTGTCCTTTTGTTTGTGGGGTCCATGGGATAGATAAGGGGCATTGTTTGTGGGCCCCATGTCCATATAACGCTTAAGACGGGATTAAAAATGTGAAATGCTATGTATAGAAATAGTAATTCTGTTTTAGTTTGAATAGGACCTGTAGTTGATTTCGATGATAGTAAATTAAAACTGTTTTAAAAAAAATCTAATTTTCATAAAGGAAAAAATTAAACATGTTATTCTCTGAGCAGGATTTAAATCTGTGACACCCCTGGAATTGCAGACGTACATAGGCTGCGGTGATCGCTTACCATCAGGCGGACCGTACGCTTGTTTGCCACCGACATGGTATAAAAAAAAAAACAAATTTTATGTATAAGAGGGGTTCTAATTAAAAGAAAATCCAGATTGAAAGTCGCTTGGAGAATGTAATTGTTCTCCATATACGAATAACTATACCACAAAAACTCACTAATAAATCACTATTGGCGACATTGCAAACTCTGGTTGTTCTTCCTCAAGATGAAGTACATTCGCGCGGGTGGTGCGGGGTGAAGGTGGAGGGGCTGTGAAGTGTGTTCGGTGCACCTTCGCCGCGAATGCACTCATCCTGAAGAAGAACTCCCGGAAAGTTCGAAACATATCGCTTCGAGTGACAATTTATACTCGTACATGAGCTTTAACCGTTGTAGGGCGCCAACTAACGATCACAGACCAATCAATGCAAGTGTCCATAGGCTACGGTGTCTCCGTACCATCAGGCAGGCCGTAACGTTGTTTGCCACCATCGTACTATAAAAAAAAATGTTAATAAGTTTCTGTCATAAACCGACTGTACTGTACTACTACTTTTAGAGATGGGTCAAATGAGCTCAAGCACAATAGGTTTGTCTTATGTAGCTTAGGAGTTGCTATGGCCACCTTCTGTCTCCATCATCAGATCTGCTCTGTGGTACCATAATGTTGTATTGTCACAGAACTTACAGAAGTATGCCAAATTTCAGCACAATCGGATACCGGCAAGTGGCTTAAAAAAGGACTGCAATTCGCCATTAGCGTAGCGGTATAGTTAAAAAAAAATTGTTTATTTCTCTCTATACATCCCATCCACCATCCCACCATCACCACCACCATCCACCATTAGATCTCTAAATCTTAATTTAGAAGGATTTTTATCAGTTTTAAGCATGACTCACGAAAGTCTAAATTCAAGAACAACGAGTAACCTTAACACATAGGAAAGCTCTATATATTTAAGAGGGCGCAGTACGCTCGGTTCTCCATACAAACGTATTTACGCTCTCATTTTAAAACGCCATGCTATAAAAACATGAAACTTTGTATACTCAATGGTATCCGGCATATCTAGGTCGAAAATTAGTTTCTGTTACTAGAAATTATAAAAGAAAAAAAATACAGCGGTTTTTTGAGTTTTTTACGGCTTGTATGAAAACTTTAATAATCGCTGTATTTTTTCTCCATTACAATTTCAAGCAACAGAAACTAATTTCCGACCTAGATATCCCATTGTGTGTACAAAGTTTCATGTTATTGTAGCACGGCGTTTTGAAATGAGAGCGTTAATACGTTTGTATGGAGAACCAAACGTACTGCGCACTCTTAACACATAGCAAAGCTCTATATATTTAAAGGCATGTACCCAAATCATGCCCCTGGCACGTGTACACCCAGCAAACACGACGTCTGTCCGTCCGTGTCTAAGGCTACAGACATTTGTCACGACGAGATAATCCCTAGCTCACCCTTAGGCTCTATTCACACAGGGGAAATTAAATGTAAACAATGAAAACACGTATATATGTGTATAATGTAGATGTTTACGCTTACGGATTTATAAGACGATTTAAACAAAACAATTTTCAATACAAAATACACCCGCGGACTAATAATACGGGTCGGTAAAATACCGTCATATTATATTCCTAAACTAGTACAACGTTGTACAGTTTTTTTAAACCTGTTATAATCTTAATTTAACTTTACATTTAAACTGCAAAAATAACAGTAAAAATAACGTTACCAGGTTTAAATCGGGCTCGACCCATGACAAAAACAACGTTCACGGAGCGAGTTATCGCATAAACGTCATTTTTGGATGTTGATATTTTATTATAGGATCCCAGAAATTACGTACTTATATAGGGGTATGGTTGGGTTGGGTGGAGGTAGGTAATAGTATATTATGTAACTATAAAATAGTTATTTGTTATACAAGGGTGCAAAGTTGTATTTTACCCGCGAGTGTGGAATTGAAACACGAGCAAGCGAAAGGATTCTATAGTTGAACCACGAGCGAAGCGACTGGTTCTCATATAGAATCCTGAGCGTAGCGAGTGTTTCAACACACGAGAGGTAAAATACAACTTTGCACCCGTGTGTAACACAAAACTTTTCACCTCACTATAGCGAGGAAAGTGCAACATGCAAAAAACACAGTTCCACAGGCATGATCTTCATCGCTGGAATCACTGATTTTTTTACGATATTGTAACAAAAAACTCTGGAAGTTGTGTATATTTACGTGAAACGGAGTCGATTAGAAAAGTTTTAAATTAAAATTTTAGTTGACAATGTTGACGTTTCTGACAATGCGTTTTGAAATTGCATTGACTCAACTTGTGCGTTCACAATTATATTAAATATCATTATAAAAAGAATGTTACTTATGGAATTTTAAAATTTATGACTTATAAACATTAGAATAAAGCTAAATTTGGTATTTTTTATTAAATTCTCAAACCATTTATTTAATGACAATTGATTATTATGAGCCTTTTACGTTTTGTTGTCTATCAAAAGCTACTCAAACACGCTCCAAGTTCAAATTACTTTCCCCACTAGTGGATAAAATGCGTTTTTACCCGCTGGTTTCAAAGGATAAAAGACGGCCCTCCGAGCTAGTGAGGGGAAAAAAACCTTAGAGCGGTTATTATAATTCAGTGTGTAGCTGATTGCCATATAAAATAGTTCGAGGGGTAATATGACTTTTAGACCTGAGTTATACATTCTATTTTTCACTATGATTGCGAGAAAATGAAACAAGAAAAAATATCCTTCCAAAAAGAACTATAAATTACACAGCGAACATATGAATAAATTGGCGGCAATAGCGGCATCTTTTTCGAAATCGTATGGATTTTCGCTCACCTCGCGTACCGCTTGCGGTATGCGAGGTTAAGCAACAACGGCTGAGGTCAACTCTTAGATGGGTGACCGCTTTGAGTGGTTACTGAGTGCTCCTTAAGCCAGAAGGCAAGTTAAGCCGTTGATCATTGCTGTCATAGACAGCAGCTTTTAACCCAAGTTACAGGCCTTCGGGCGGCTTGAGAACTTCTAACAGTCAAGTCCCACTCACTTGACAAGCCTAATCCCAATAAGGTCTAGTTTCCCCCACGGGTTGGAAGGTCAGATGGCAGTCGTTTTTGTAAAAACTAATGCCTACGCCAATTCTTCAATGTTGAAGAGGTTATAATATGTTAAATATATGGTTTTTCTAAACACCACTAGATAGCGCTGGACGCGTCCACGAGTAAATCGCGAATTCACATTTCAACCAAGTCAACGAGCAGTGTAACCTAATCCTAACCTACAACTGCGCGAATTCAAATTATGTCAGATGCCACACGATTTTTAACATGGGTTACGTTTAAAGACCTCGCGAGGTTCAGTCTCAGTGGACTAATTCAAAAGGCTTCAGCTAACATTCTATTTTACTAATAACAATGCGTCTATACAGGCTGACTTCTAATTGATAATACAATTATAAAAATGTTAATCTGACCATGATTTTGAACAACTTTTACCATGGGACCAACTTTGTAAATGTAACTAAATAATTTTTAAGAAAAAAAGCCGACTTCAATGGGGGAGTCCGGTGAAAGATTATTAATCTTAGCTGGTGCACTCTTAGATTCCATACAATAAAATACAAAAATGGCTATAAGTATGTTTATAATGGTAGAAGACTAAGTACCCTCAATTCCTCATGAAATCAAGGAAAAACCTTGCTTGCTTGACAAACAAAACGAAGAGAACAAATCGCCAAACGTGAACTACGCGTCGTTGAAGAGTTCCGTTCTGATCATCATCAGCAGTTCCACTTCATCAAATGTCACTTTTATGAATGAAAATGCTTGATTAGTTCATGAAAATACTAAAATCACTATTTGTGTGCCTTTCACATTTGAGGAGTTTCCTCGATTCCTAATGGATCCCATCATCAGAACTCGAGCATGACAAAAATCAATCGTGAAAATAGAACTTGCTTAACAAACACCGCTAGAAGGACAAATCACCAAACGTGAACTTTTCGTCGTTGAAGAGTTCTGTTCTGATCATCATCAGCAGTTCCACTTCATCAAATGTCACATTTTTGTATGATAATGCTCGATTTGTTGATAAAAACACAAAAATCACTATATGTTTGCCTTTAAGATTTGAGGAGTTCCCTCAACTCCTCATGGATCCCATCATCAGAACTCGAGCATGACAAAAAATAATCGTGAAAATAGAACTTGCTTAACAAACACAGCTAGGAGGACAAATCGCCAAACGTGAACTTTTCGTCGTTGAAGAGTTCTGTTCTGATCATCATCAGCAGTTCCACTTCATCCAATGTCACAGTTTTTGGATGCAAATGCTTGACTTGTTGATAAAAACACAAAAATCACTATATGTTTGCCTTAAAGATTTGAGGAGTTCCCTCAATTCCTCATGGATCCCATCATCAGAACTGCCTTTTGACAAAAACGGGACCAACTTGGATATATACAGGGTGATTTCGGGGTCGTGGATCAAGAATAAGTTTTACGACTTGGTATCTGTTAGCCATTTCATAAAAATTGTAGTGACACGAAACAAACGTATTTCTTTTTTAATTTATTTTGATGACAAAAATACAAAATCTCAAAAAATCATGGTTACCCTTCTCTCTTTGATGGATAGTATGGAGAGTTGACAGTGGGATAGGGTGACCAAGTTGTATGAAAAAGTATTATTTTCCATTAGAATTTGAAGACAAAGAGTGTTATTTGAATTATTAACCGTCATACCAACTGTGATGTTGTCTACTTTGAATTCTTGACCATGTACAATCATTCCGGATCACGACCCCAAAATCACCCTGTATACATACAACCAAAAAAAAATTTTTCAAATCGGTTAAGAAATGACGGAGTTATGGAGTAACAAACATTAAAAAAAAAAAAAAAAAAAAAAAAAAAACAAAAAAAAAACATACAACCGAATTGATAACCTCCTCTTTTGAAATTTGGAAGTCGGTTAAAAATCAGCTGTTTCATACAGTTTGGTTTGTCGATTGAAGACCTATGCTAGAAGTAGTAGTCGTCCTTAGAAGTAGACTTAAGTATAAAACTAATTTAAAGTTTATGTTAGTTTTTGGAGAAACTGTACTAGGAATAACGCAAGGAGGCTGTTAGTTTTTGTAGAAAATTGGGAAAAGTAACTGTGCCACGTAATAACACCCTGTTAATGAGATAATCAGTATTCAATGGTTAAGACTTCTTTGATTATCGTATGAAATCTGTTGACTGTCACTTGTTCAGAAAATGAAAACAAAAATTTTCAATAATAAGTTTTGTTAATTCCTATTTAAAGTAAATTGTTTTGATGTAATTTAACATATCTTTAAGTATTGGTATCTAATTTGAAACCACCTTATATATTTTGATTTCCATACAAACTTGCGTGTGAATGACATAAATAAACCACTGACACACATTCCAATGAAATCCTGATCGACTCGCATCTATCTATCTATCTATATTTATAAACAGGGGTCATACATTATGATGTTATTAAGATAAACTTATATCCGTGTTGTACATGTTTAATTCTCGGTTTGCCTATAAATCGTATCTCCACTCAATTGCTCAAAGGTTAGCTGGAAGAAATCCCTTATAGGGATAAGCTCGCCTTTGTACATGTGTCAACTGTTCTTGTAATTACTGTTTATTGTTATGTTTCACTCATGTACAATAAAGAATTTTACATACATACATACATACAAACTTTTCTTTCCGGTGACGTCACACTCCATATAGGATGATTTTAATTAGTCTTATTGTAATCAATCAATCATCATTCATTAATCAATAATCATGTATACATACATACAATTTTTACAATTATGTCCCTATTACAAACGCAATTTGCCTGTCACATCACAACTTATAAAGTACAACATTAGGCAATACTGCAAGTTTTTGTGACTGGTTCATGTGTAATACCAGTTATTACCAATAATGAAACAAACCTCGTCGTCATAGAGAGTTTACGTTCATATTTAGATTCAACATTTCTGTAACCTGTTATAAAACTTAAAAGACTACGAGATCCTCACCTGCTTATAAATTAAAATTCTAAATATGAAAAGAAATCCTTAATAATCTTCGGATGCAATAGGTCGTATAAGAAAAAATACCATTATAAACGCATGATTAAATGATTAATATTAATAATTATCATAACACCAATTGGAATCATCGTATATGCAGTGTGACGTCAATTTTACGTCACCGTCACGAAAAGTACGACCCCTGTTTATAAATAACTAGTTATCAAAATTCAAGATTTCCAAAAAAGTGAATCGACAATAAAAAAGCCTGCTCACAAATTTCATTAGAATCGGTTGATAAATGGTGTCCGTAGAGAACATCCGTATGGACATTCAAAAGCATTTTTGCCCAAGCTGTAACGGAGACGCTTCACTGGTTTCGCTCGCTCGGTCAAAAATCAGTTCTCGAAATGTATGTTATGTCTACACGTATTACTTCAGAAAGCCTGCATTTTTTTCACTAATTCTTTTTTGGTTGCGTGTGTAATAGTCAGGACAGGGTTCGATGGGAATAAAATATTTGAATTTATTAACGGAAAAGTGAATAAATAGGAAATTTCCCAGTACAGTTGCATCCTGAAGAATGCCTGGGGTCCGCTACCTAATCCCAAAAATTGGCGTTGGCACTAGTTTTTACAGAAGCGCCTGCCATCTGACCTTGCAACCCAAGGGGGAAACTAGACCTTATTGGGATTAGGTTTGTCAAGTGAGTGGGCAACTTGACTGTCAGAAGTTTTCAAGCCGCCCGAAGACCTCTAACTTGGCTTAACGACTGCTATCATAGACAGCAGCCGGGATCAACGGCTTAGCGTGCCTTCCAAAGCACGGGAGCGTTCATTTAGTAACCACTCAAAGCGGTCACCCATCCAAGGACAGACCTGACTTCATTTACCCGTTATAGTAACCAATAAATTATTATTCCAATTACACTAATTATTCCATATTATAAAACGAACGGAAATTATAAGGTGGTAATTTAACTAGAAATGAATACGTCATCAACGGCTTTAATGAAGAATATGACATCGAATTACCATAACGACTTTCCATGGTCCCGTACAGTGGAGGCAACGTAACGAAATTACCATTCGAGCCACGCTGTAATTAACTGTAATTCACTGTAATTCACTGTAATCGCTGTAATTCGCTGGCTTAATGCCAATTTATGACACGTAAATGTAAACAAATGTATGTTGAATTTTGAGTGTAAGGAGTTAATGTGAGATTTATAGAGATGTGAGGGTTTATGAGATAATAAATATGGGAATAGCATTTGCACTGTATCGCGTATGTCTTTGTGCTTGCTTATTGCCTTACGTATTATTGAGTATGATCAATATTTTTTTTTATCAGTCCATTCAATTAACGACATTGTTAGTGTTAAAAAAAATATGGAATTAGCATTTGCACTGTATCGCGTATGTCTTTGTGCTTGCTTATTCCCTTACGTATTATTGAGTATGATCAATATTTTTTTTATCAGTCCATTCAATTAACGGACATTGTTAGTGTTGTGTGTCGGGCGAGTGACAACCCTAGCGTAAATCTGAATAATAAAAATCAAGTGGAGGTAGTTCTGAAAACCCATGCGGTTAGAATCTGTTGATACCTGCTTAAACCAGTCAGCTCGTGACCACTGATGTTGCGATACATGCGAAACGTCGGGCACACCTCAGGTGAAAAAAATTCTGTTGTACGCGATTAAGTCCCGTTTACCAATAATAGTGATTGAAGATTATTTGTCAGTAAATAATCCTAATTCCTAGCCTTAAAAATAAGTAGATCATTCTAGAAATTCATTTATTTATAAATATATTATGTAATTGATTATAATTGTTTATTATCGTCACATAATAGTACATTACGATACAAGTGCAGATAACAGGAAATTCGCAACGAGTGATGATAAATTAAAACACGACCGAAGGGAGTGTTTTAAATCGACACGAGTTGCGAATTACCTATTCGCACGTGTATCCTACTACGTTTTACAGTACATATCGCTCTTTAAAGTTTCGACATATGCACTTAATCGGCTGATTATTAAAGTAGCACCATACCTATGTACTGTAAAATTATTTTTACATTTTAATAACCTAATATGTAATTATTATTTTTAACGGCCTACACGATGATAAGTAGACCAAGTCCATTTTTATATATTTTTTCCTTGTCAGTTGCCACTCTTAAGAGTCCGTAGGTACCTCGGTTCTCCATACAAACGTAGTTTCGCTGTTATTTTAAAACGGCATGCTGGATTAATATGAAACTTTGTATACACAATGGGATCTGGCATATCTAGGCCGGAAATTAGTTTTTGTAGCTTGAAATTATAATGGAGAAATAATACAGCGATTATTGAGGTTTTCATACAGGACCTAACAAATTCTGAATTTGCAGTATTTTTTTAATCTATTATAATTTCTAGCAACAGCAATAGTTTAAGTTTTAATAATTCAAATCTAATTTCCGGCCTAGATATGCCGAATCCCATTGTCGATACAAAGTTTCATGTTATTTCAGAACAGTGTTTTAAAATGAGAACGAAACAACGTTTGTATAGAGAATCGAGGTCAGTCAAGCGTGCCTGCGTGGGCCCTTAACTCTATATTCCCGAAATTGTGTTCCCAACCTTGGGCATAACATACCTAATTCATGAATGAACATATAAAAAGTATGAACAAGCGTCGTCCGAGATTTATAGCGGCTTGTCGCATGCTTATGATATATTAATTGTTTGTCGTGTGTAGCATTTCGGTGCGCAAGATAGATGGCGCTTTGTTCAATCCGAAAGTAGTTAGTAAGTTTGGCGATTTTAGGAAAGATTGATGTGTTTTGTATAGTCAGCATCATATAGTTAGTGAAAGCCAGGATTGCCAAATATACCGTCACGTTATATTTGACTATTATGCCGGCACCAAACTTCGCTATGCGCTTTTCTTTAGGTGACTACCGTATTTGCAAATTCAATGTTTTTGAATTAAACAATCCTTTCAACGATTTTTGGTTTAAACAAGATAGATTCGATGGTTTTTGAGCTATTGCTGAAAAACTTTCTTGCCAAAACAAAGGGGCGTAAGTGCCGTAAGTTTCCAATGAAGATACAAACTTTTTTGATTAAATGTATTGGATAGTGGTTTTAAATGTAGATTAGGAGGTGTCTGTACGGAACCCTTCTTTGTGCGTGGTCCGACGCGCATTTGGCCGGCTTTTCCATTTACTTGGGGTCGACATAGCATGTGTGTTTTTTATTCCTCTCTTTCGCCTGTCATCTCGTCACTCACATCCTTCTGTCATCCACATTAGGTAGTGACGAAAGAAAATAAATCATATTCGAAAAAGATTCATATAATAAAAACAGACGGCTTCGTTATTTCGCTAATTGCTAATTTATAATTATGTTTACGCCCCATAAGACAGTCACAAAACATTTCAAATAAAGAATTCTATTAAATCCAAACTCTTTCTCAAAGTAGCAAAAAACGGCCAGTCCCTAAATTGAAAAAGTCGCAACAAAAAAAAGTTCCAGATTCAATTTTCGCTTAACCCAATCAGAGTACATTTGAAGACGAGATTAAACATTTTAGGCTTCCAATGCCGAGTTGAAGATAACGCCCGAGTTGAACGAAGTTTCACAGTATATGGGTGCTTACAAGTTCTGCTTGTCATGGACACTACTAAGGGTTCCAGATTGTCTTAAATTGTTTGAGGGAATTATGAACTTTGTCAAACTACCAGAATATTCTGAGCTTATTTTAAGGTTGGAGCTACTTTTATATGAGCAATAATTGTGTATATAAGATTACTAAGCGCCAGTTTTCTTTTTTACTATGTATCGGATTCAATTTACTCCTTCAATACAAATCTAACTGTGTCGACTAAAAATAAGTGTCAAATGTATCCAAACTTGCTGTAAATTGTATAAAAAATCTTATAAGGTGATGATAATGTTAATTTTAATTTGAATATTGTTAATTTAATTTCTAATAACCTATAACTTTCATGTTTGGCAATATGTTGTCAATGTAAGTTGGTTGAAAAGAAATAAATAAATAAATTTATCACGTTCTCTATATTTGTGGAATTAATTGCTCTTGTCGTAAAGACAATGTCTATTTCATCTTTCAAAATTAATTTGACGAATTTATGGCTTTATAATTACTTATGTATTGGTTGAGTAAAGTATTTATTTATATGTATATAAGTATATGGTATATTTGCAATATTTATTGTAAATTTTGGGAAAAACGATTCTAAAAGTGGTTATAGTTTGAAATTGTTATTTTGAAAACAACCTTTTTGGCGAAATTTATGTCTTTTCTTTAATGTTATTCACTAATTTTTAAACGTCCACCTACATAATACAAAACAAATATTGGTTTTACGGTACAATGTTTATTGTCCGTTAATATAAATAAATATTAAAAAAATAAAAAATAAATACTTCAACTAAGTTAGTTTTTCTTAAGTGTAAAAGCAAACATTACAACATGTTTATTAACTGTAGTGTGTTTCAGTTTAGCACTACTAACACTTTTGTCCACCTTATAGTGACGTTTCCGGCATGATTATTAAGTGTAGTATGTTTCAGTTTAGAACACAGACATTTTTCTCCACCTTATAGTGACCTTTCCGACATGTTTATTAACTGTAGTGTGTTTCAGTTTAGAACTACTATTTTTTCCACCTTATAGTGACGTTTCCGACATGTTTATTGACTGTATAGTGTTTCGATTCAGCTACTAACATTTTTCTCCACCTTATAGTGATTGCCACGTGAGTTCTCTCCCTAATCGAGTTACCGCAGTACCGTTTCATCCAACGTGGCTAAAAGCAGTTGAAACTGCCAGTCACTCGCGCGCTGATTAATATTGAAACCATAATGACTAGTGTTTTTGTCCGTCCGTCTGCCTCGTGTAACGCTTCTGGTTAATGACGTTCCAATATTGTTAGTGTCTTAAACGTATACGTATATCTAAGGCAACTTCCTGATTTGTCGGTGTGGAGGCGGTACGATATGAAAAAAACTGACAGCTGTCAGTGTCAACTTTCATTCGAGTCAGTACCGCTTTTGACTAAGCCCCTAACTGTAAGGCGTAGGGTAGGCAAGCTCTTTCCATACAAACTTTCGTTTGGGTTTGCGCTACAGTTATTATTTTTGGTCAATATGCAAATTTTTTCTGTAAGCTATGACATGATGTTTGTAATTTTTTTTTTTGTTTTTTTTTAGATAAAACTAAATTTCAACATCAGGTTCTGCGCATATCCAATATTTACAAGCAGAAAATTAAATTAAACGCTGTAGTGCCAAAACTAACAAATAAAACTTGCACTACGTTTATATGGAGAATGCCTTGCCCTACCCGTTCGCCTTATATGAGTGCTTCCTGACTGGCGTGGACGCGCACCAGAAGCGGAGCGATACCAGTGCAGTACTGTCCCGCTTCGCGCATGATATTACTACTGCGCAAACGTAACACAGTCAAGTGTAGAAAGCTCGGCCACATCAGTAAGCTCACGACAAAGGACAAACGTAGAAAAGTTAAAAAATCCCCGACATTCTCGTTTCAAAGTTCAATATCTCAAAAACGGCTGAACTGATTTTGATAAAACATCTCTATGAATCATCACTAGAAAACCTACGTTCAAATGAAAAGGAACTACACTCAAATTGGTTTACCCATTAAAGAGATCGATCGATCCAAAGTTACAAAAAAAATATCCGTCTTCATTGATTTAACATTAAGGTCGTGGATACATATTTTTGTAAGTTTGGTTCGATCGATCTATTTGCAGTCGACTGTACTTGGGGTGTCGGTTACTCACTTCTGATTGTGGCGATCAATCAGAACAATGCATACGGCTCCAGAACACTACATACGACGGTCTGTATGCCGCCAAGCAGGATGTATGCCGCCATTCTAGTATAAAAATAAAAAAGTAAACATCGCCAAAAAACACTCAAGAATCAGTCCTTCGTTCATTTGCAATTCTAGTATTTAGAATACGATCCATTTTAACGATGTTTTCCTTCTACTGCACACTTGTTTTTTTCTCTTTACAATTTACCGCTTTAAAGCTAAAAGGCAGATCTTGGAAGTCGACAGAAAAGTCCCTTTTTTGTCGAATGACGGCCATTAGCGCGCGCCGCTGAAATCGTGGCTCGAATTGAACAATTACCACGGGAACATGTCTGCAAACATTAATCACGGCGTTGTTAGGACAGTCTTATATAAGAATATTATATTTATTTGCCTTACTGCTCTTTGGGTAAATATTGTTCACCTATATAGGGATCTACGTATTTTATTGCTTTGCACCGTTAGCACCTAGAAATTCTTCCCAAATAAAAAAAACCAACCTAGTTTGATTAAGAGGATGCAATGAAAAATATTTCGTTCTTTATTAGGCCGCTCTTAGTAGATATGGAAAAAGCAAAGACTGATTTTTAGACATATGATTCTTGAATACGAGTATATAGTTGTTTCTCTAATTGTAACTCTCCACTGCCCCGCGCCCTGCAATAGCTCATGCGCTCTTGGCGTCAACACCTGAGTGCGACTTGTTTGCGTGGCGATGGGCGGCAGTGCGTAGTGAATGCTTGAGATTCTGTGAGGCGATGGATGCTAGATGCTCAACTGTTCCAATATAATTTATCTGTTACAGGTTATTGTGTAAACAAATTGTTAGCTTAAGTTTCGTGACGTATTGGTTACACTGTAATGTCATTAAACGTTTTTATCAATAAATAAATAATATAGCCTGCCAATGTATGAACCAACAAAGTAATATGCACTGAAATTAGCACAGAAATAATTAGACAATCTTACACAAATCGACCTTGTCTCAAACTAAGCAGAGCTTTTAGTACCTATTTAATACCAATAACACAATTTTTCCTCGTACTACTAATTTCGTAGGCACTATGAACCAGGCTAAAACGGTCGCCCCGAAAACAAATTTCAAAGATTGTCTAGAACAGAATACTCGCATACCTTCAAATTGCTTACGCAGTCCTACAGCGAAAACCGCGATGATTTGCATATCGAGAACAATCGAAATCAGACTGAGTGTTTCTCGGATTTTGAGTAATTCTCGAACGCCATTCGACTCGACATTGATTGGATTAAGTGCCGCGGATGACGTAAGAGGTGTCATATCGAATTGTACGCGAGATTTCAACTATTTGGAATTTTCGGGGTTTCAACGTGGAATTCGAGTGAAACTGGAATCGGTATTTAGGCGGAATAGTTTGAGAGAAAAACACAAAGAGAGAAAAGCGGAATAATTCGTTGATGTAATGGATTCCTACTCGGAGGTTTTACATCCCGATAATGAATGGCAAGTTATGGCGTAAAATGGGCCGCAGATTGATATGTTGTTTCTAAACGATACAACGAAATGTATAATGGTTCATTACACATTTCTTTAGTATGGGGAGTGAAAAAAGGTGGAATTTTGTAGAAAACACGACGACCTGCTTAGCCTAGTTGGTAGTGATACTGCCTCCGAAGCTAGTGGTCCCGGGTTCAAATCCCGGCCAGGGCATTATTTGTGCATTTAGCACGGATATTTGTTCTTGGGTCTTGGATGTTTTCTATGAATTGGACGATTTTATTCCCACACAACGCTTTTCTTCCACCTTTAAATGTGGTTTTATTATAATTATTATATATTATTCTTATTTTTAGACTGGCAGCTGTCGCTGATACGCCTAAATCAGAGTTCACTTACTATATCACGTTGGAGTTTTTCCATACTTTTATAAATCAAATATTGTCTAATGCTGCATTCGAAATAATTTTCCTCCAGATTAAATCATAGCAAATATTTCCAGGAGTATAAAATTGGATTTAATGCACTCACAATATACACCGAAAATTGCCTTTCCCAAACTGAAATTTTAAAATCCGCATAATCCTTCAAAGACGCGCCCGACACTAAAGCAACTCTAGAACTTGCAGAACTAATTTCGGAAATATTTTATTCCCTGACAGAGGACTGATCCTCTTACAACTTAATCTGCTTGTGGACAAAACACTACACACACATACAACCGGTACACGGATAAAGATGTGTCTGTCTAGCACACATTATGTGGATCTATACGCACATACATACGAGTACAATGTGTTTATATGTGTAAGGATTTGGAATAGCGCGTTCATTTTGTTGTCATTGTTATGTGAAGAACGCTTGCAAGCTCGTACCGCGATTGCATTTGTATAATTTAAACCGTAATGTTTTTGAGACAAAGTTGCAATTTACATGCAAGTATCACATAATATGAGTTCATTGAATTCATATTACATGAAAGATGAAAATTTACGATTTCTCTGTAAATGTTTTGTTTTTAACACGTTTTATATTTCATATTACGCAAAAAAACGTGTTTTTAATTAATTTTATTCAGAAACCACCACATCAGCCCTAGGACGTCCACTGCTGGACACAGGCCTCCCCCAATTTAATGGGGGGTAAATGCCATAATCGCCACGCTTGGCATGCGGGTTGGCGATCGCAGTATCTCCACCGCACTCTAGGAATGCTGCTGCCCATTCCCCGGTGGTCTCGGTCGTAGTTTAAGGACATACCCGGGTCCACACCCGGGTAACATCGGTTTCTAAAATATGGTATAGTTGACGCCAGTAAAAATAAAATATTCTTGCCTCACCAATAAGTGTAACATGCGAAAATACTCGGAATACATCACGCTTCAACTTATTTATACCAGTAGCTTAAATTGCAACGGTTTGACAATCAGAAATGTATATAAATAAATAACGTTACGTTTTTTTTGGTATTTCCTTAAAATTATATACCAACAGTCCAGTTACAGGTCTTTAATCATTAAGCCGCACTATATTTGTTGAATGCCACGTCATTCGTTTATATCTGTAAACGGATAATGTGGTACATGTTATTGCTTTAATTTAAAAAAATGAAAGTTTATGACCCCTTTTATTTACATATTGATTTAAACTTGCACGATTTTTACACATTATTATTCACTGGATTGAGCTTCATAAACCGGAAGTCCTTTCTACAGAACGTCATTTTTACAGTAGAAAGGTACGTGAAGCCGTTGAAATCAAAAAACATCGTAATTTCAACCGGGATGAGGGTTTTAAGATTTCATCTTCGTGGAATCCAGTTATTAGTAAATAAGTGCAAGCGTCAAAATACTTCTTCCATTACATTAACGGATGTTGTTAGTGTTGTGTGTCGGGTGAGTGACAACATCATCCTCCTAGCGTTATTCCCAGTACAGTTGCATCCTGAAGGATGCCTGGGGTCCGCTACCTAATCCCAAAAATTGAGTGGGTGAGTGACAACCCTTGTGTAAAGGTGAATAATAAAAACCAAGTGCGGATAGTGCGGAGAACCCGTGCGGCTAGAAGATGTTGATACCCGCTGAAGCCAGTCAGCTCGTGACCACGGATGTTGCGATACATTTGAAACGTCGGGCACACCTCAGGTGATTAATTTTTGTACGCGATTAAGTCCCTTTTATTTAAATCAAATATTTTTGTAAATAAATATTTAAGTAATTAAGCTAAGAAACGTTTAAGAAAATTTTAGGCATTAATATTGCAGTTTTCTGAACTTGCTTTTGGTACAAAATAAGAACACAAATACCAAAATCCCGCCATTGTTACATGAGATGTTGTTATGTCCATGAACTCAACTCTATTGCCGATAACTATACACGATGATTTATAATCGGTCACCACGAACCAAAACAACTAATACAGTAATCGACCGCAATCACATTTAAATCGTAGTTACCAAATAACAAAAAAAAAATCTGGTACAATTTTCTAATGGGAATTATCTTTTAAGTAAAAATCTTTGCCACCCTACCCGTAGTTTATAAATTATAAAAAAAGAGCTCCTTCAATAGTTCTTTGTATATACCTACCTATAAACTCATGTGACTAATAATTAATTTATGATGAATAAATTGTCAATTATCGCATGTACATATGACAAATCATTGGATGGAATTGTTGACGTATGACCTATCTTATTTCTTGCTACGTACTGAAATTTGACGTATGTACCCACATACTTGAAAAAATGTAGGATGACCATACATTCAGTGGATATTACTGTAAAAGGACTTAATATATATATATATATATATATATATATATTAGGGGACATTTTTACACAAATCGAACTAGTCCCACAGTAAGCTCAACAAGGCTTGTGTTATGGGTACTAGACGACGATATATTTAATAGATATATACTTAAATACATAGAAAACATCCAAGTCTCAGGAACAAATGTCTCTGCTCACCACAGAAACAAATGCCCTTACCGGGAATCGAACCCGGGACCTCTAGCTTCGGAGGCAATGGCACTACAAACTAGGCTAAACAGGCCGACTTAAGAACGTATAAATATGATATGTATTAATGGCTCTTTTATTTGGTAGTGTATGAGTGACCATAGAAAGTGCGTGACTATGTAATTATAACGAAAATATCGCGCAGCTTCAGCTAACACAGCAAAATTTGGCTTCCGTTTTAGATTTGAAAAATGATTTCATTTTTAAGGTCAAAAGGAGCTCCCGAGGATATACTTTATTGAAAATGAGGGACCTGTTTGTGTTTCTAATTGTAAACACAAGGTATCCTCAAATCAATAAAAGGTCGGCAATGCGCCAGTGAGACACAAGCGTCCATAGGTATCTGCTTAACATCAGACAGGTTAAAAAAACACTTTTATAATAATATTCAGTCTTATGCTATTTAACTTTAAGTTAAAGTTTGCTTGTCTCCGCTTTTGCTAACAACCGGCAATCATGAAAAGGCATTGTGTGACGTCACGTGACGTCACGGCTAGTTTACACTCGTTTCCTGCCCTAATACTAATCGGGTCTGACATGCGACGTTGAATATTAGTAGGAATGAGCATTGAAATATTTCAACAAGTCAGTAGCAAAAAGCTACTGATTTTTTTTCTTTAAGTCTACGAGTATGCGATTATTATTACTATATTTTACTTTTTTTCCTATAAATCCCTCTGTGCTCCTATGTCCTCCGCATTAGAGAGTATGGAGACCTCTATGAAATTATAAATAGACGAATAAAATATGAAAAACATTTTAAACAGAGGGCGCGGCGGGTAGCGAGGAGGACTCAAAGCTATCGGTTATATTGACGTAATTTTGTTGTAATAGAAATTAGCTACCTATTTTCATTTGATTTTCCTTATTTTGTTTTTGTTTATTGTGTAAGAACCGTCGTTTTCCTGGAAAACGTGATGTAATCTTTTTCGTTGACGTAATGATAGCATTTACATTTCTACTCCATGTTTTATCTTTATGATGTAAATATTGTAACACTGAAAAAATTTTATGTTTCTTATCATGTCTAAAATAATACATGAACCTGTATCTTTATCTTAATGACAACTAGCTTAAAGTACTTAGTGAAGTTATACTCGTACTTGGTGGAACAGAACGATGGACTTACTTGTAAACAGGGTATTCCCTAGTTGGTTAGCCTTGGTACAATACTTTTGCCAAATAAACTATTTTAATATTTGTAACCGTTTTCAAGTTATAGCTTTTTTAACAACAATTAATTAATTTTCTAATCAAAAGTATCTCTGAACACTTAAAACGAGACATCTACCACCCTGTAAAAAGTTTGTATGCTAAAGAATAAAAAAAAATTGAATTTTTGAATTAATAAAATAGCATTTTTCAACCCTATCTTATAAGAAAGCTAGTGACATGTGGCACTTCAAAATATAAGTACTTAATTGGTTATGTTAAAACAATAGGGTTGTTACTAATAATAAAAATCATTATTTTAATAATTATATTTTTATATAGAAAACTCCCGTGAGTTTGAGTCATATTAAATATAATGAAACGGGTCACTCACGTCTTTAAGGTCGAATATCGCTCGACATGTTTCAGACCGGTTACCGGCCGCGCGGGGTGCCGCAAACTGGTCTGAAACATATCGAGCGATATTCGACCTTGAAGACGTGAGTGACCAGTTTCATTATATTTGATTATATTTTTCTTTCTAACACAAGTTTCTAATGATTACAAGTGGATTGTGCATCATTTAAATGACAACATACTTTCAGGAAAGTTCGTGTTATTGTACCTCCATGTATGAAATAGAAACCTAAACAGGCTAACATTTCAATCAGACTTTGGAGTTTCGTAGCTCTACGGAGCTACGAAGTTTCGTAGCTCGTAGCACGCGCTACGGAGCTCGGAGCCGTGGAGTAATGAATAGTGTGTCTGTGTCAGACTGAATCGATAGTTGCGAATGGCAACTCATCCTGCTTGCGAACGCAGTGTTGTATGTTACTAGCAGAATTAGCTATTATTTTTTCTAAAAATAATAGCTAATTCTGCTATTATTTTATGCTAATATTATACGCTAATATTTTAAATTAAAGGGGTTTTTTGTGCTCTGAGCAGGATACGCAGCCAATCGCTCTAGCCAACTAAGTTATCGGAACAATCAAGCTCGGGCACGAAATTGGCTTTTTCTTCTTTGCCTTAGGGAGGCGTGGGGGCTGGTTTCTTTTTTAAATCTAGCGCTATATGTTAGATCCCATAATAGGCTTTGCTGTAACATATTCATGTTTTACTATTGTTTGTTCTCTTATAATTTAATAAACTGAATTTTTTGAAGCATGATTTCAGTGACAAGTGATTTACATTTGCTTTGACTTAAAGTTGACTGATAGAGAATGCTCTATGACATTATGATCGCCTTTTGTATTATAATATTTCTTATGCCTTAACCTGTAATCTTCTACTGTCTACGTCAAAGTGTTTGAATACTGGTTTGCGTCTACCAAAAACACGGTAAAGCTTCAACCACTTCTCATGTAAGTAAACCTTCATCCAAGATACCCACATAAATACTCGTATATAGGTATCTAATATGTAGGTGTTGAAATCAATACACATGTCAATCTTGCATTATTCAAGCGAAAAGAAGCGAGAGCATCATTTTTAATCAAACATAATTATTTGAGTCAGTTTAATCTAAGCGATACGAGAATACCCCTGGTCCCTGACGTAATCAACAAATTTAAATAGATTCACAAACTGCTTTCCCAATTTTTTTAAATAAATGATTTTGATAACAAGCTTTCGGATTGATATTGTTGTAATCCAACACCGTTCAATCAAGCTTCGATAAACATTAATGGACAAAACAATTTAAACTTCCAAATCGGTATCAGTTTCCAGCTTTCTGTTATTTGTTTCGTTGAAAAAAATCAGTAATGAGGTGTTGTATTCGTTATTTATAACGTTAGTAAAAACAAAAAAAAAGTCTTGTGAAATGTACGGAGACAATTCAGTTTGAGCAGAATGTTTTTTTTTGGTGATTTTTAGGATTTTTATTGGTTAAAATCATAAAATCAATCGTATTCGTGATTATGTGAAAGACACTACTCTCCGGCCGACTATACTGCATTCAAAAATATATTAGTTTTTTTCAGAATGTTCACTCACAAGCTCAATACAATTGTTTTTCTTCAAATCGAATACAAATGCCAACAAGCTGCAAAACATGAGTATCGCCATATAACACTTAAAATTCTCGCGCTTTATACAGATTCTTTAAGAGAGCGCAGTACGCTCGGTGTGGCTCGGTTCTCCATACAAACGTATTTACGCTCTCATTTTAAAACGCCATGCTAGAATAACATGAAACTTTGTATACACAATGGAATCTGGCATATCTACGTCGAAAATTAGTTTTTCTTGCTAGAAATTGTAAAAGAAAAAAAATACAGCGGTTTTTGATTTTTTTACGGCTTGTATGAAAACCTTCATAATCGCTGTATTTTTTCTCCATTATAATTTCAAGCAACAGAGACTAATTTTCGACCTAGATATGCCGGATCCCATTGTGTATACAAAGTTTCATGTTATTCTAGCATGGTGTTTTAAAATGAGAGCGTAAATACGTTATGGAGAACCGAGCGTACTGCGCCCTCTTAAACCTTTTTCAGTTCTACTCTTCACATTTTTATAAACGTTTGTGGGGCACTTAAATGTCGTGTATCCATATCTCCGTTACAAATTGCTGGGACGTCAGTTTCTCCCACGACCATGATCGGTGCAACTTGTTTCTAAACGTCGGTAATTAAAGTAAATTAATTAATTTCGAGTTAGACCCGTATACGAATAAGTAAAGTTAAGTAAAGTCGTCTATTTCATTCAAGTAGACTTAGAAATAAACACTTTCAAATATACATGTAACATATTTAGCAATAACAATAACAAAGACACACAACAGACAGACATCTAATACTTATAACTAAAACAACTAATAATATAAACAAAAATGCATTAAGCATTGGTACCTACTTAGAGGTAGAGCAATTCAGTCCCAAACCGTTCTGTCGTTGAGATAATCTTTAATTTTCTAATTCGCTTAACATACTAGCCAACGTTTAAGGTAGTTCTTAAATTTACTAGTTGAGAGATGAGTCACACTACTTGGAAGTTTATTGTAGAATCGTATACAATTATCTATAAAACATTTTTATTATTTTTTGCAGTTGCGAATGGGGCACTTCGAGTTTGTCTTTATTTGTGACATTAAAAAGATGTTCACAGTTCTTCTTAAAACGACTAATGTTTTTACGAACATACATAATATTCTCATATATGTATGGAGAATGCACCGTTAACATATTAATTTATTTAAAATTTTCCCTTAATATTTTAAAGGATGAGTATTGCCAGTTATATACCACACCGCCGCCAACCCGTTCACTGTCCGCCTTTAGATCTTTATCAATCAATTATCTAGATTCAACGATAGCGCGTCCAGAGCTACAGGACTTTTCCCCTCCTCCCTCTCCATATAACTTAAGCGACAGAGGGGGTGAACCTGGCTGTTAAAGGGACCAAAGTATAGTGGTTTGCGCTAGTGATGTGATGTTTTGTCGACTCAATATTGGGTTTAACTGTATACAATGTACGAGGATTGATATTCAGTAATTCAGTATCTTTATTGCGAATAAGGTAATAAAATTATCCGAGCAGTAAATTAAAAGAGTAAGAAGTAGGTGCAGTGACATTCACATTTCTTTAAAGAAATATAATGCAAAGGTAGCTAAATCTGAAATTTGACTTATTAACATTTAACAAAATACTCAAAACAAAAATTTTATATAAAAATAGTTATGCATGTTTCGAAGGTCAGATTTTGGGTAATTTAGGTAAAAAATTTAAAAGATCGTACCTCCTTGGCCGTAACTTTTAGGACCCAGGGTCCAAGGGTGGACAGGTAGGAAGTCACCCTACCAGCACGCCAAAAATATTTGACGGTTCATGTGCCGAACAGCCTGTATATAAGTTTGAGTTGTTAAATAATTTGTTTTATGGTAATTATAAATATGAACATACATACCTAACTAAAATGTAGATATAGTGGGTACATTTTCCACACTGCTCAAAGTATTTGATTCGAATTGATTCCAAAATATTATGTCAGTACTAATTCGACATTTAACATTAAATCCAAGTCTATTAATAGTGTGGTGCCTTTTTTGTATAAGTATGTCAATTGTGCCGGTTAATTTCATTTTGACACCTAAATACATATATATTTTTAAATTATATTATTTCACCTCATTATTGATATGTCGCGCATGCAAACACTTAACTACACGCTATTATAAACAAGTACTCATTAACCAAGACGATTCACTTTGTCGATTTTCTTACGCCGGTTCTTCTCGTGGTAGAGATATATTTTTCCGAACCGGTGATAGTTTATTGACGTTCATAGGTGCATGTAATATGCCTAATTTGAAGAGTTTATTCTTTTTTTTTACTTTTTACTTATAATTTTGATACGACAAAACAGCCTTCTAAAATTAGGCCACGGTTCATTTTAAATTTCACATGTTCCTTTTGGCATCTCAATTGCAAAATGGTTGACCGCTGAACGTAAGAGATTGCTCCTCAGTGAAGTTTGCACATGTAGTCTGGTGAACCACCAGGTTTAATATGTGAAGTAGCTAGCTAAAGACTTAGATCTTACTGAGTGCTTAAGAAATGTTTTGAAATACGTTTCATTTCAAAGACAATCACTTTAATCTAAAACGGATACATAAAAATGTAAACCCTATAAGTATTTTTTACGTTTTGTATTAAATTGAGAGCACCGTATATAAAGAATGGGAAAGCATTGTGTAAGTAGCTTTTCTCGCTCATCGTGCTTGTACTAACCATGATGGAAAATAAACAAGTTCAAAATATAATACCTACTATTTCCAGTTCTATTCATTCTGGTAAAGATCCAGCCAACTCTTTCAAGACGCGGCTTCGCAGCAGGCTGCAGTGAAATAAAATCTCAAATATAATAGATACCGTAGACGCGATCACACCATAAGCATACAAGAAATAATAGAATTTATTTACAACACCAAATTTTATTGACAATTCATCGTGTCCCATCACTAGCGGCGACTTCTTTGCGATAAGCTCGGCATTGTCTCCGTGATTTGTGGCTGATAACGCCGGCCGCTCCTTTTGTGCGATAACACTTCGATATTTGATCCAAGCCTTATTTATACGGGGCTTATTAACGGACTCGTTTGTGAGCAGTGTTTCAATCCATAGCAAATTTATATCGGAACTGACCTTAAATTATTTAATAAAACTAATGTCGTCTTTCAAATAATCATTTTTAAGATCGCTTGAGATACAAATAAAAATGCAAGTTGTAATAAGGAATTGGCTAAAACAGCGAAAATGATAGGGAATATTTATTTTATTATTTTTATTTTTTCTATTAGGGTTAACAAACAGTGTCACAATAAGGGCTTAAAGTATATATTAGTAAGTACCTTTTATTTATTGTGCCACCAAAAACATTTACCACAGATTAGTTTTAAAGATTTTTTAGATAGATAGTTGTGGTGCAGCTTACTACTATTATTATATAATACTATTAAAGGAGTTTTAGTTTAAGTCTTATTAAAGTTGAAATTGAGGTAGGAAAGCTAGAGAGTGCATCTAATTAATTGCGATATTTTCTACAATTGAGCTTGCAAGGCACGGTCACGTCCACAAATATGCGTATACATTTGGACTTATAAGGTTTCATCTGGTAATGAGGTTTAAAATCTTTACGAAATATACACATACTTATACACGCGAAGGTACTTGAAAGTCAGATCACTAATACCATTAAACACAACTTTTCGAATATGGCTGATCTAATTTTAAGTAAAACTCTAAGCTCCGAAACAAACATAATAAAAACTAATGGAATTCTGTTTTGGAATCATTTTATGCTGCAAAATCGGATAGAATCATGGGCAAAAAATAAATATAATAAGTTCCGCGTTAGCGCGTGACGTCACGAGCTCCCATTCCCGAATTTTGACGCGCTTTATCTTTGTTATGTTTTGTTCAAAGTGCAAAAGAAAAATACGTATCAAATATTTTTTGAAAATCGAACTGACGGAGTATTTATATTTTTAGAACATAATCATATTATCAGGACGACGAGGCCTGGTATTAAATTGACTACGACTAACTATGTAATGCCCCTGATTTTCCCGATAGGTATTTAAATGTTCGCGGTTTTTAAACGGACAGAATCGACCTCACATTTAATTTCACCTTTCAAAAATCAACTTTACAAAAAGTTTTCAAACAATGACCGACAGTTAACAAGTGGCAACCATCCCAATAAGCCACTGACAACGGAATTGCCACAAAAGGATAATCCCGAAATCTACCCTTTGCTGCCCGTGATTTCCATTGTGAGGAAAGAGCACGCTTTGAGGCCTTCGTTAACGGGGGGAAAAATGCCTAATTTGTGGACTCGTTATATTTTTAACGACGCCAGTCTGTCAACGGTTAATTGCCGTTGTTATATGTTTGCTTGCTCAATATTGGTAGAACGTCGTGATGGTAATATCATGTTAATCCATTCCTGATTCCTGCGTTAAAAAATAAGGCAAAAATCTAATTCCTATTGTGCAACGGAGCACAATCACGACTTTTCTGCAGCGCACTCACAAATCCAGGACGATAGATTAAACGAGAATAAAACAATAAGCACCTGACAAGAAAAACCACAGATTAAAAAAATGTACAGTCGAGTTCATAAATATATGAGCTCGCATACCGCTGGGCCACGAACGCTAGCTAGATAGCTTCACATTGTTTTATTTATTTATTTATTACGGTTCGCCAACAGGTACAATACTATTGAACATAAACTTAAAATAATTGTATGTCTAGATATAGTATCAACCCATTTATAGGCAAACACGACCTGTTTTGAATTAACATGAACACGCTTACACTTTGCTAATCTATGTATATCAATGAAAGAAAAAGTAAATTAACAATATCAGTAAAATATATAATAAATAGCACAATGGTGCACTTGAATAGCATTGGCACGCTTAAGTCTAAAAATACTTATACTATTTTGAATCCCGCTCCCCAGACAAAAGTTCCTGACCTTATACATATTTTTAGACGCACATCTCTCATCACGTGTAAATCCCACGATCCCCCAGCAATTTTCACAAATTTGTTCGGTTGAGTTTTCGTTTTCGATGTTCCGGGAGTACATACGTTTGTTTTTAATCTAGGAAAAGAAATTTGTTTTTTTTTCCGTAAAAGACACCTTACTAAACCTTTATTGCGCCCACGTAAAAGATTATTATTGTAGATCCAATCGAAATCCTTGAAGTAATTTTTTTGATCAATCGATCAATCAATCAAATATTTTTGTAAAAAAAATACAATGGTAGGTTGTTACAGGAGCGCTCGTGGCCCAGCGGCGCCCGCGTACCGCGTGCGGTATGCTAGGTTAAGCAATGTCTGGCGAGGTCAGTCCTTGGATGGGTGACCGCTTTGAGTGGTTACTAACTGAGCACTCCCGCGCTTTGGAAGGCACGCTAAGCCGTTGATCCCGGTTGCTGTCTATGACAGCAGTCGTTAAGCCAAGTTAGAGGCCTCCGGGCGGCTTGAGAACTTCTAACAGTCAAGTTGCCCACTCACTTGACAAGCCTAATCCCAATAAGATCTGGTTTCCCCCTTGGGTTGGAAGGTCAGATGGCAGTCGCTTCCGTAAAAACTAGTGCCTACGCCAATTCTTGGGATTAGGTAGCGGACCCCAGGCATTGTTCAGGATGCAACTGTACTGGGAATAACGCTAGGAGGATGATGATGACTATGGTAGGTTGTTACAAGTATATAAAGTTCTGTGTATTTTGCTTGCAAGCAAGCGTGCAAATATTATTAGTAATATAAATCTAATTCACATGTCAATCAAAATCAATCATCAATATAAATAGGTAAAAATAATCTTAAAAAATAAAATTAAAACAAATAACTACAGGAAATTAACATATTTTTCATAACAAATTGTGATTCAATAAATACATTTTTTTTATTTCTACCTAAATATTGATTTATGCTATAAAAACACTTCTCAAGAAGCCAGTCTACTAATTTTCGTTTTAACTCGTGCCCCTGTAGTAACTTGAAGTTTTCTGACAGGTTACCAATTATAAATTTTTATGCACATATTAAACACATTTCTGTCATACATCACCTTGTTACAAACTGGTTTATATGTTATTGTTTTTTGTCTGGTTTGCCTTTGTGTAATTTCATTTCTTTGTACGAAATAATCCCATAATGGATCCGGGTATGTCCTAAAACTACGACCAAGACCGCCGGGGGATGGGCAGCAGCATCCCTGGAGTGCGGTGGAGATACTGCGATCGCCAACCCGCATGCCAAGCTTGGCGATTATGGCATATACCCCCCGTGAATATGGGGGAGGCCTATGTCCAGCAGTGGACGTTCTTTGGCTGATATGGTGGTGGTGGTACGAAATAATACTGACGGGTTTCACTTTCTTACAACGTCAGTAGCAAATTAGCTTACGGCCTGCCTGAAGGTAAACAGATACGGTAGCCTATGGACATTTGCTACTCCAGAAGATTTATTATTTCGATGGTTTTTTTATAATGTTAGTCATTTTATCATTATTTCGTGATATCTCTCCTACAATTTATTTTTGTTTTTAAATACCTTTGCCATAGGTAACCAATTTGAGACATCTGGAAAATGAGACTGAAGTCGTAAAAAGTCAACCATTTGGCATATCACACAAATTTCCGATATTAGCTAGTGTTAAGTCGTGATTCTCTCCGAGCTTTTCAGCTCCGCTAAAGTGAAAATGTGGAAGACACCTAAAGGTGTATCTTTTTTTCTCTGCCACATTTTCCACTTATTGACATAATATATTAATACATGAGCAACTACTTCTTTACAATCCTTCCTCAGCCTCTATGCCCTGGTTTACCCTAATTATGTCACTATCTTCTATCTATCACCTACAGGCACAAATTAGGAGTACAAGCAGGTGGAAATTCAAAATCGCTAATAATTAAATATACAATAATTATTTTGCCAGTATCTATCACTTTAGTTATCAAACAGCTTTCAACCGTCACCTGGCAACACGAAGCAATTATAAGTTAACGCTAACGACTCTGCCTTTCAGGCCTTTGATTCGACTACGAATAAACTCAGCAGTCAGTAATATTGATATGTACATAGATATCAGACGGTAATCAGAGGCTTGTTATGTATATGTATAGCAGTTGTGATTTTTAGGACGGTATTAAAACACTGGAAGTTTATCTGATCTTCATTTTGACACTAGATGAAAATTATTTCGTTGTTCTTGACAGCAATTATTGTGATGGAAGAGTTAGCTCGGGTAAGTAAAGTGCCATAGTTGAAGGCATATTCCATGTAAGTTCTTATTTCTTGATGTCTGAGGACTATTTTTAGCTAAAAATAGCCCTCGGCTAAACATGGTGGAGCGTTATAACAAAACTATAATGGCTGTCATTATTGGTTTAATAACAATGAGCGCTGCACAAGAACAAATTCAAATCATATTTTGAATTTCACTAAAATATACACGCAGTTTAATATCAGAAATTTAAAAATAGTATAATATGACAGTTGAACAGGCACGGCAAACATCGTAAAAGCATCACGACATTGTAACATAATTGTTATTGAAACAAATGAAAATCTGACTCAGCTTTGAAGTCATCATTCAGAGTGCAGGCTTAATTGTGGCTTTTTCGCACCAATTTATATAATGTACCCAACAAAGGGTCGTTTAAAACTCCCGAAGGGATCATCCTGATTATGATATAATAATCTGGGCGTATTAATTCAATATTTGGTTTAAAAAGTGTAGCTTACGAATAAGCACTAACGTATTAGAAAAAGCACATACAACAAATTGAATTGCTCATCATTTTAAAGCCCTTACCCAGATTGGTACGCAAGGCAACCAATTTTTTAAGACGACTAACAAGCTGGTCATTTTTTTCATTGCTTCATACGAGTTGCTACTTCATTAGTATTTCCAGTGGGCACCAACAATGTTAATTGTTATAACAAAAAGGCACACGTACATCCAATCCACAAATAGTATCTGTGTCCGTTAACTCAATCCACATTTTTCACCATCCCATCAGATCTGTCAGCCTGTCGGCGCTGCAGGCGAGGCGTCATTACGCCGAGTGCAGGCTTAGCGGCCTACTGGAACCAATTTATTTAATGTCGGCAGATAGGCGTACATTGGTTAAAATGGCGTCAGTTTGAATCAAAATGGATGTATTGAATACGAGCGAGAAGAACACAGTGACTGGCTGATGTCACGGGAGTTCAATTTTAGTTGTTTAAATACTGCAATTTTTTGTAACGTTTGTGGAATCAAGTTAGTTTTGCAGCAGTAGCACCACCCGCATTCGTGTGGATTCTAAGAGATGACTACGGGAATTTGATGAAATTATTTTTTGGGCGATGGATAAAAAATCTATCACTGCAATCTCACAATTTCTCCATTTCTAACAATATCTAAAAGCAGTACTAAACATTAAATTTCATTTGCACACACCACATTTGTTACACCCCTTTTATTGATACAGGCATGAATTTATGCATGAATGCATCTAAGTACATGAAGGTACAGTAAGTTCTGTAAAGTGACATGTTTTGGGCTATTCAGAAACAGAGTAACGCTATCAAACTGTGACACGTGAAATTAAATGCCATTAGTAATAGACTTCCAATCCGAACAAAAACAATTTCCTAAAGAATGATAAAGTGATGAATCAATGAACTTTCTTATGTAGCAGTATATTTAAGTATAACCTAAAATAACATTTTAGGTCATCGATTTTGCAACCTAATCATCAAAACTCTTATCATTAGTGTGTTGTAGATTCCAATACCACTCTCAATTTATGAGTAATAGGATCCGATAATATATTATGGGTTCCAACACACTTAAAATGATGTATTTCAGAATACGTAACCACTTTGGTAAACAAATTTTAACTCCACACTCCGTACGCAGCAACAGTACCGTTAGCAAACAAATAGCTTGGCACCAGTTTATTTATTATATATTTATAGTTTCTTGACTTGATTTTGATCTTTGTCATTTCCTCAAGATTGAGGGTCGTTTCCACCTGGAAGGCAGTTCTTCATCATCTTACTCCAAACCCCTCTATTTTGGAATTTTGTATTTCCCGCTGGCTGTTTACCTCCTCTTTCATTCAACGCTAGCTGGCAACCATTATCATCTTCTCAAAGATGGATAGGGACTTCCTATGTTCTTTCGTTATGCAACTTTCAATCAAAAAACTTGTCTACTAAATGTCATTTAATATTTAAGGAAAACATCGTGGGTAAACCGTAACCTAACCTTTACCCACAACCTAACCTATAACCTTTGATTTAGAAGCCAAAACGGCCCTTTTTACGTTGGGCAAAATACAATGAAACGATTACCGGCTACGCCTTCAAAGGGGCGCCGCAGGATCACAAATTGCATTCTACTGCGACGCACCGGCGTGCCAAAGCGGAACCTGTGCTCCTTTAAGGTACGCGCATCGCACGCATCGGACGTTCTTTGTATAAAAGGTCATACAAGTGCCTCCACTGACCGCACCGTACCTAAGTGGACGCACTAGTGTAACTTTCTATAAAAAGAATACTTGAATCCGTTGCGTAGGATGCGTCCAATGCGTGCGATGCGGGCCTGTGGACCTTTTGGATACAATGATTAACTCCAGGAAGATGGATGATCAGGTCAAAATCAAGCTTGTTTCTTGATTCCTGTTCTGCTGACGGTACGCGAGGTAAACCGAGTGTTTACCGTTACGTTAATCGAATCTCGGATCTCGGAATCGAGAAACTATTTAATTCGAGTAGGAAATTAGATCGTGCCGATGTTAGAATATTTGATTTGAATTAACTTCGCCAAGTGTGAGTTGTTGATTTGATTTCGCGTCACAATTACGCGATGAGGGTAATTAATGTCATGACGAGTTTAATTATTAACTTGATAAGGTGCGAGTTCTAAGAAATAGAGTTGGGTGTCGATAGAAATCAACGGGATTTGCGAACGACCATGCTATGACGCTTTGTGAATACAACGGTTAATATATAAAAAAAAAAATTATGATAAAAGATTAAAAGCATATCTAATACATATGTAAGAACCTGATTTCTAGTGAACCCTTCGACTCTATTAGTTTAAATAAAATTTATCGATAATTTATACAACTTTTAGGAAGGAACTCAATTCAATCAAATCAATATTAATACTTGAGCAAAGTACCTATTCAAATCGCTACACGTGTCCAAGTCGAAGAATTTAGTTAACGTATCATTATTTTTAGATAACGTATGATATCATTCAATTTTCATCAAATCATTTACCAGTTCTAATAAAAACATTTCTCTATTTCCAAGCCAACCAAACCAAACTGCCTGTTGCTGCAAGCCGGCGGCCATTTTCTTAATAATACATACAAACAAAACAAAGTTGGTTCATTGTTTGATTTTCGTATCAATAACCTTTTTCTTAGTATCACGGCAAAGTTGACACGACACACGGTATACATATTTACCTAACCCGATTAGCAGCAACGCCATTTTATAACAAAACATCGTATGTCACTGAAGTTTCCTTATATAGATACGACCGTTTGGTTCACCAAACAGCGCTTAGGGAAATCTTCTGAACAGCCCGAAAGGCCCCGAAAGTTTCCGAAAATCCCCGAAAACAACCGAAAGTTGGCGGTTAACGAGGCGTTTAAATTTTTACCCCGGACCGATTGTTTCCGAGCTCGGCCTAAGGGTAATTTACAACTTCATTTGGGTAATTCTCGTTTGGGTTTTTATTGGTGGAGTTTGTGTTGCTGTTAATGTGTCGGTTGCGGCCGTATATTTAGGGCGTATAAAGACACGAAGGTCCGTAAAAAAGTTCAAGTTACCAAAAATCACACAAAAATCATTGAATGCTATATGCTCTCCGATATGTGCAATATTTTTTTTGAAATTATTTTTTTACATTTGTTTTCGATTCTACACATGTTCTTTATATATCGTTTTTTTTTATTTGCGATGAGGAACTCTGTAGCAATTACTATCTGTGAGGTCATGTTTTGTATTTTTGTGTCAAGCATCATATTTATTGTCATCTTTGGAATGGCAATTTTGCTAAACTTCAAAAAGTACTGACATTTTGTCATTCTCATTAGCATTGTAATGCATTAAATGTAACAGTTCATGTTTATTTTCTGCAACTACCCGTGTGAAAAGCTTAATTCAAACCACAATAGAAACGTGATATAAATTCAGCGTCATATCTCATGCAATGCATCCATTATATTCGTCGCTCGCAGCATAATCCGGACTGGATCGTATTATATCGCTCGGCATAGCATGCTCTTTCCTACCCACTTAGCAATACAAACAACGGTTCTCAAATATCGTACCGTGTCTCGCAGTGGGTAGATAAATAGCAGTAGGAATTGTACAGTCGACGACAAATAAATCAATCCACCCAAAGTACAAAAAAAAGGAACCACGACGTTCATGCTAAATCATTAAATCACAGTTGTTGTCCACTATACATACAGTAAGTATCACCATATAATTGACTGAGTATAACAAAGGTGATTCCTCTGGAGTCGCAAGCGTCCGTAAGCTACGGTATCTGCCTACCATCAGGCAGGCCGTAAGCTTGTTTGCCATCGTCGTAGTATAAAAAAAGTTCTCAGTTTCAGCCAAAAATTTTCGTTTTTCCAGCCAGTGGATTTTCGGATTTCCCGCTGTTCTCCAAAAAATGTAGACGTCCGTCGTCCAATTTCGATATTCAAGTACAATGTTTTAGAAAAAATGGTTCATCAGAATTGCGACTGGTTGATTTTGTGAACTTACTGTGTGCTATCTGACTACTGAATCATACTTCCCACTTCGAATATAGCTAATGCAAATTAGTTTCACAACTAGCTGCGGCCAGTGTTGGGATTAAGCGTAAACTCGTAGTCGCTTGTTTCGACTTATGCGGAATTATCATACTGTTGGTGTAATAGATGCTAGGCGCTTGGGAACAGATGCTAACACTAGTAGATATAGTACGAGAAACATGTCAAATATAATAGTGAGTCGGTAGTAGATGATGTTTCGCTATTCAGTAATAAGTAGGTCACCTGCCTTGGTCCTATTTAATATGTGATAAAGATAATATGAAACTATTGTCTCTTTCTGAGATAATTCATCTTATTAATTCGGTTGTATCTCCAAGGACCACTAGGCTAACTAAGGACAAGAATTGGCATAAGCGTTAGTGTGTTGTAAGTTGTAGAGTGTTTTCTTGAGAACAATCGTAGGACTTCGTTTCCTTCTGAATTGAAAACGGTTACCAATAATTTTGTTCTTTTGCACAGTTTCATAAATGAATGCCGATATATACTTGCACGCTCTGTGTCATTAGTAGAAAATGTTACACAGAATAACGTCATCATATCATCTGATCAAAATGATCATTATAAACCCTATTTTATTGAATAGAGAAATTGAATAGAGTCGCCTACAGATAAGTACCTTTTGTCTGCGCATGCTTCTGATGACTATAGATTAACAAGAAACTGATGTTTTTATATTCAACTTATTGCATTGTAATAAGTTGAAAAATTGTGTATATGATTTTGTAAAAATTGTGTACAAGCACACAATATACATACATTACAAATGCTGCAACCGATCCGTAACTCCTAAACATAGCTCCTCTAACCCTCCAAAACCTTAACTACATGTTTACTCGCCATCCATTTAATTCCGTGCCACCGCACTATCCTTCCCACGGTATCTCTGGCCGTAAATCTTTTAAAAAAGAAAAACAAGTTAGATAGCGGGCTATTACTTGGGCCTGCAATGGCCCAAAATGGCCGGGTAGGCCTTAATGGTCCGTCAATACGTATGGCCTATCTTTGCTGGACATATTTTGTTGGCGAAAGTTTAGGATCATTGAATGCGTGATGAAAACATGAAGGGAAATACAATGTATCTCTAGTACTCTCTGTAGTACAATCAGCATCAAAAGTAGCTATGCATAGAAGTCTTTATTACAAGGGAATGAAAGCTTTTGACCTCTTCATATTCGTAGTTACTTCTAAAGCTGCCTGTACAAGTTAAAGGTATTCTTAATTCCCCACCACCACCATATCAGCCCAAGGATGTCCACTGCTGGACATAGGCCTCCCCCAATTTAATCGGGGGTAAATGCCATAAACGCCATCCCGGACCCGGGACCCGGGTATGTCCTAAAACTACGACCAAGTCCACCGTGGGATGGGCAGCAGCATCCCTGGAGTGCGGTGGAGATACTGCGATTGCCAACCCGCATTCACGTACTTATATTTGCCAATTTTAGTTGCTTTTGTGTTCCTAAAAAAATTCAGACTACAGCATTTCATGAGATGTCGATACTGAGAAATATTTAATAATATAAACATAGTACAATAGAACAACGGTAACTAATTTGCCGCCCACTTTTTCACGAAAAACCATCCTTAAAGTTACCATACGCCTTTGCATATGCGATCTATCCAAAAACAACTCATAAATCTGAGCATATTTCATACCCTAATCAATAAAGGCCGTAAGTCCACCTATAATGACGGCGGTTCATCCCTTCCATTAGGGCCGGGGTACACCTGCGCTGCGCGGAAGCAGGGATCTCATTTCCTCAATAAATCTTGTTGGATTGAATTAATGCATACACCCTGAGACATCCGTGGGCTATGATTTACTCGGTGTTCAGATGATATTAATACGGCTATCAAGAAAGGAGTTTCTGAATTGGATCTTGGTAATAAGTATCGATTTCAGAGTTCAGCAGTAAACAATCCGACTGTATATCCACGGCTTAGCTCAGTAACCTAGAAAGCTGTAATTTAGCAGTGTACAGTAAGCATCATAAACATGTATACATTCTGGGACCTTATTGCTTGGAGATAAGGTCGAAAAGTTGATGTTTACGATGCTGACTGTACATATCAATCACCCTAGAGCATGTAGTATGTAGTGTAAGTGGGCATGCAATTATTTTTTCTTGCAAAACCCATAGTGTGGGGTATTGTTACAAGTGGATAACTCGTTTAAAAGTAATTTGCGTTTACTTTAAAAACGTTTTTTTGAATAAGGAATCCGTTTGCGTGATATTAATTATTAATTTAAGTGTTACTTTTGTTGTTGCTACTGAGTATGTAAAAAATATTTTTGGTAGTAGTATGAGTTATACGAGTTACATGTATAATGAATTTAAAACGAAAACTATAACAGTGAAGTAGACATTATTAATTAACGAGCAATAGCCAATCTTAATACATATTTGATTGATTATGTACTTAGATAAAGTAGTTAGTGGTGTCAAACACTTAGTAAATATAAGTTTGAGAACTTTAAGTCCTCGTAATGTCCCCTAACCCTACATTGCGCCCACTGATGCCTTAAACAGGGCACTGGCATCCACTGATGCCTTAACTGGGCACTGGCTCCCACTGATGCATTAACTGTGTCAAACAAACGAGTAGGATATAATACGAAAGGTTAAACAATAACAAACGGATTCAATGCTCAATCTCAGCGCTAAAGCAGCAACGTTGCACGCTGAGATCAGCGAGACCGCTAAAAGTTTAGTTGTTAAATTTTATCTCGCTTGCTCCATTGCCGCGTCGTCTCGTAAATAGCCGGATGGCTCTAAATATGGTTAATTCACTGGAAGATATGCAAGCCATTTCTGTAATAGCGAGGGTGTCGTGAGACAAGTTCAGTATCACTCTCGATAGATGGCGTTGAACGCCAATTGAATGATAGTCGTAAGGAGATTCATTACGACCACGCGATATTTGTATAATGAATTTAGTGCGGATTATACAATACAATTCAAAAACTTAGAGAAAGAAATACGAAACTCACTTGTTGTCCAATTCTAGTCCGAAACATGTCGCAAATAGTGACTTTGCTAGTGAGTTTCAACCATATTTCTTTTTTCTAAGTGTAAATAAATAATACATAAATAATAAATAAATATTAAGGGATATCTTTTTTTTACACGAATCGAACTAGTCCCATAGTAAGCTCAATAAGGCTTGTGTTATGGGTACTAGACGTCGACCGTTCCTGTTTATTTATTTATTTTCCATGTGTATTTGTATTGTTTTTGTTGACAAATGTCGACCGTGCCGTCCTTCAGGATATATTTCCGGTAGTTGTTCGTCATGACAACGTCATCCGCAATTGCACAGACAAAACCTTCGGTTTCCGCAAAGAGATCCCCGAAACATAGCCAGTTCACCGACGTGAGCACGTCTACGTCGGGCCCCGTAAGAGCCTTGTAGAACCGACCATGTAGCCCCTTACTCTTCCATACCGCCTTTGCTACTTAGGAAATAATCCCTGAGACTACACACCTCGCGGTTGTGGAGGTCTTTGGCATTTAAGGAGCCGCGGCCTCCAAATTTCGGCGGGATGTACAGTCTCATAACAGACGAGCGTGGGTGTAGCATACGTTGCGCAGTGAGCAGTACTCGCACCTTTCGATCCAGGAAATCGAGCTCAGTCTGAGTCCACCTTAATATGCCAAAGGAGTATGTAAGTAAGGGCATCACCCAGGCGTTGAAGGCGCGCACCCTATTGAAGCCCGACGAAAAACTGTTGAGTACTTTTATCAGGCGATAAAAGAACCTCACCACCCGCTTAATGTCCCTACCCTCGATACCCAAAGACTGTGACATACCAAGATATTTATAGGTTTCTGCTTCGGAGAGAGATCTGAGAGCAATTGTCTCAGAAATCTGTAAATTTGTGGAATTTACAACTTTCCCCTGCTGTACATGCATGATCGCACACTTATCGATACCACATTCCATTTTGATGGCACTACTAAAAACCTGTGTGGTTTTCAGTAGCTCCAACAGGTCATGTTTATTTGGTGCAAATAGCTTAAGGTCGTCCATATAGAGCAGATGAGAAATGACCTCACCCGCTCTTCGTAGCTGGCAACCTAGCCCTGAATCGAAACCCTTATTATTATTATTATTATAAATGAAATATGGATACCGAAGTAATTGACGATTTAAATAAATGGAAGGAATTTTAAATGTAGTAGCGAGTGGCTCTATGTTTTGCCCTATGGATGACTGGTAGAGAATGCCTTGAGGAGTTAAATCCGCTATTTGTACTTATTTATCTGGTGCAATAAAGATTAAATATATACATACCTATAAATTTACTTCCAAATTGAAGGTACTTACACTGTTATGTAAAATTGTTTTAATCATACGGATGTATCCTCTTAGAACTTTTCCCAGATACGACATATATTGTATAATTATTTAGGTAAATATTACACGAAAATATAATTATGTCTATAATTTCATATCTATAACTAGATTATATTTTAATCTTATTTCTGTGCACTCTAATAAACTTAAAATAGTTAGTTGAAATAAAGTTATTTTGGTTATTTTACTCTCTAGATTTCGAGTAGTGAGTGAGCTGAACAGATTCATCACACTCATGACGAGTTTTCCTTATTTCTCAGAACAGTTTAGGAAATAGGTACCGTAGAAAGAATTATTGATAGAGCCAATAACTCCGTTGATTGGACTACTAGTGTCGCCGTAAAAAACCTGCCTCGTAATGATTGGAACCCACATAAACCAGGAGGTCTGTTTTTGTCTGCAACATTCTGTTCCAATCACATTTCTATGATTCGCGGTCACGATTTCACGGTGCGCGCAACGGTGATATTAAAGTTTATTTGGGATGTGAAAGACTTGAACCGAATTTTGGGCGAGCCCTGCAATCGGCGAGATAAAATGTCGTAAAATCTGAACCAAATTCCTCCCAGCCAACTTATGGACACATATGTTTTTATTCCACCTTTCTGAACTTAGTGTAAATTGCCCCGGTTTACGGGGCAACTTGTAACCGAACGACTGAAATATTTACGAGTATGTTTCTGTATTATGTGGGTTGGATATAAAATCAGAATTGTGCTTTTTGCCTTGCCGCGATTGGAATGGTATGAGAGACGACAGTGTTTCCATATACTTACGTCAAAGTGTATATGAATAGACAGCTATGCCATTCCTTAAAGGTTAACTTTTTGCCATAGATTTTAAGTTCTAGATACATTTTCGTGAAGTCTTCGGGTCATGCACAGTTGAAAAAAACGGGTCAAGTGCGAGTCCGACTCACGCACCGAGGGTTCCGTATAACGATCGTGTACCCGTCCCGACCCCATTAATTCAAAAGAAATTATACGCCGTAGGTATAGAGCCATCTATCGGAGCATTATACAAACTTAATTTAGAAATGCTTTTTTGCTGATAAAAAAATAAACTATATATGAACATTCGTTACACAAATTGAACTAGTCCCATAGTAATTTAGATATAGTAAAACTATAATTTTCCTGTAATACTGATATTAACGTTGTGTAGGTAATAATTTAATATTTTTTTTATTTGTAAAGTTCGGAGATAAGGTGGAGAACGGTATTTTTCGTACATTTTCCTTCAAAAATTCCAAATTTTTCGCCGAGAATAAAGGAAAACAGTTTAAGAATATGTTATTCAAGCCCTTGACATAGTCACTGGACTTTAAACATTCACAGAAAATTAAAAAAATATATAAAAACATATTATAATTATTAAATGATATGGGTTATTCTTCTTTATAACTATTTCAAATTTCTAATCGATAGCACAAGGAGTTCTCGAGATATTTAGCAATGTGGCAGACCGACAGAGCGGCGCCACAAGGGTTCCCTTTTTACCATTTTGGTACGGAACCCAAAAAAGTCGTGTTAGTTATCAGCTAATGTACAGTCAACCATTTTAATTTCTGGGCCACTTCTTACCTTGCCACAGTGAGATCTCTAGCAGCTTTCATATTGATCTTCACGCTGACAAATGCCGAAGTGGCCAAAAAAACAAATGGTTTGACCGTACATGTAAGTTGAGTTTCTATTTTTTGATGGGTAAATTTTTTAGACCTTTAAGTATATTAACCCTTTTCCAGGCCGCGCCAATCTTGAAGGCTTTACAAAAAACAAAATATATACTCAAAATAGTTTAATTTCAAGACAAGTCACTTATTACGAAAATGCAATGTAATTTGAGCCTTAAATCAGATAACTAGGATTGAAATTCTATTGACACGCATGTGGTCGATGAAACGTACTACGCTTGGAAAAGGGTTAATGAAAATAGGATGATTTATTGTATTATTTTGATATTATTGTGACGTACAATGTATAAGAAACATACTAAATAAATGAGTATGAGTATTATTACATAGGTTTATGGAAGCGGAGACACTATTTATGTGGATTATCCAACAAAAAAATGTCTTTTTAGCCCTTAACTCTTGATAGGCGCGAACTTTAAGTTTTGTATGACCCGTTACCGGATTTTTAAAGTATTTACCCCATATTTTACATCAAATAGAGGTAGGGCGTTTCAAGAATGCCACTATATTTTGGTAATGATTTAGACCCGCGCGGGGTATAATTTCAAAAGCCAACCCGTGAGGCAAGTTTGCAAATAAATTAAGGTGTAATAATATACTTGGATCTAATTTTGATACGCTGTGGAATAGGCAATTTAATTTTATTTTACCTGTAAGTTGGCACAAGTTAGCGATAGTTTAGAGGGTTGGTTCATGTTTATTTTTATGTATCCATATAATACGATTATATCTACATAATTTATTCTTTAATTAATCCTGATTGACTTTTGTATTGAATTCTATCTTGTTAAATATTACGCCTAACTTTATGACATCAAATATTATAATTATGAATTTATCATGACATGGATAGATATGAATTTTTACTTAACTAATGTAATTTTTAGTTAAATTAAGAACCTATTTTAATTTTCACATGCCTGAAATGGCTGAATGTACCGGACTGGAACTGCAATATTATTATGTACCTAACACCTATTGTACACTGTATGTTCTTGTGAATAAACATTTCATTTCATAAAAAAACAATAGTAGCAAAATTCATTATTATTGTTTGAATTGAAGTATATATCTATTAAATATATCGTCGCCTAGTACTCATAACAAAAGCCTTATTGAGCTTACTATGGGACTAGGTAGTTCGATTTGTGTATAAATTGTCTCCTAATATTTACATACACATACATAATATTTATTATTTCTGCGGAATTATGAAAATACGTTGAAAATTACAATTACAATTTCTTTCACCGACCTTTGGAAGTTTCTGTTTGGCTTATGGTGGGCTGGAAGAAGATGCCTTGAGGCAATAAGTCCGCCATTTGTACTAATTTGTATGTATGTAAGCACTTTATTGTACACAATTACAGGTTGAAAAATAAAGAGGTCACAAAGCGTTAAAGTACAAAGGCGAGCTTATCCCTATAAGGGATCTCTTCCAGCTAACCTTTGAGCAATTGAGTGGAAGGTAGGTAGAATAAGATAGACAAACTTAAACCATGCATGCATGTGTCTTGTGCAAACAAATTTAAATTAACGACGCTTAATGTACTGTTTAAATGTTACTGTAATTATTATTTAAAATACATTTCATAAAAAGGCAAAATAGAGTTGACGATGTGTAAAATATGAATACATTTATAAGTAATTGTGTGTAGTGTTAAAATAGTAGATTGTATTACAAGGAAGCAACATGCAGTATGTTATCAAGGATTAGCGCGTTGAATCCCGAACGAAACGAAAGATATCATAATATATTCATACATATGTTTTTTTTTAAACACAGTTATACGAACCAAGGCTGGGGGGGCTCACAACTTTCATGTTGAAAATTTTACCTTTCAGCTGCGGTGACATTTTATGCTGTGGATTTTTGTACGTATATAAATAAATATACATAACACACAATATTACTATTTAGATTACCGACGAGTCCTACTTTTACCAAAACCAATTTCAACAAAACAAAACAATACATAATAACCAAAGTTGTTTTTACACGTGAGAACAATAGCCATTAATCCTGAACTAGGGACCTCTAGAACAATGTTATCCAATCATAAAGCTATAAATAAGAGTGACCACGTACCGAGCTGTTGGCGTTTTCATATCCACAAACATGATTCAAATTGTAATGGAATATATTAGTCAAAGTTCGTCCCTGTCAGACCACAGAATAAATAAAGATGAAGTGATGAGAGTATTCATACCGACATTGACATAATATTGAAACTTAGCCTGACCGGTGAAACTTTTTTTTGCTTTTTTGTACACAAATTGACAGTAACAACACCAATTTTATTATTGTGCTAAATACATACCAATAATGCTAGTGCTTATTCTATTATGCCACGAACATATTTTTATCAAAAATATAATCAAACAAAATAAAATCACTATACAAGTAACAGTACTAAAAGAGACACTAATCTAAAATAAAATCAAGTAAAATAAAAGCACAATACAAGTTACAGTACTAAAATTACAGGAGGATCACAGCCTGGACGATGATATTCGTAGAATTCCTTATCTTACTAATTTTGTTATATCTGCAGTGTGTAATGTGTAATCAAACACAGATATACCAGCAATAAATCTAAGCAGATAACCAATATTATTTTTGAAAATGATATTACCATTTTCTGAAGATCTTTTATTAATCCTGGTCACGGCACCAATTTTGTAACGCACCAGTATATTTTTAGTATGTTTCAGCCATATAGCACAAAGTACCCTGACGTAGTCACTATCACTACATAGGTAGATATAAGTCTCGCATTTAATACGCACACAAACCACTGATACAAAACACTTATCTGTAACAAATTTTATTGTTTTTCTTCAACTAATGTTGAGTAAGCAATCGTTCTTTCATTTTATTTGTGTCCGGCTTATAAATATACGATTTGTGGTCAACGTAGCAGTAGCGAACTAACAATATACGTTATTTTCGGCCGTTTGTCAAAACTGTTCAGAAAGTACGTAGCTGTCGATACGAAAATATTTAGCAGAAGAAAGACGTATTATTTTGTTAGTTTCAAATTCAAATTGTTTCACCCTATAAATATCTACTTTTTTATTTTACCTATTGTTCACATGTCTATCTAGGTTCATTTGGTATCTGAGTAACGTTTTTACTACGCCGCTAAGTGTGTTTAATTCTACACACTTAACACTCATAATCATCATAGCTAAGGGGTGCGGTAAATTAATTAAGGCATATGTTAACTTGTGCCCTAATTCTCCTAAATTAAAAGTTGATAATTGTAAACGAGTACAAAACAAAATATGTCTTCATAAATCGAGTGTCATTTGTCTGCAAACCGGGAAGTCTTATAAATGCTTTGAAAATACAACCCTAGTCCCTTGAGAGTAAAAAATAAACAATTCAAACAGTTTCACCGAACGCGCCCACCATGCCTTCATGCCTTAAAAGGTATTATGTTTTAGGTGGCTCATAGGTTCATACGTCGTTTGCTACCACCAAAGAACCCCATTTACTTGAAGTATGCCCCTATAAATAGTGGATGTACCCGCTTCATTTCTCAAATACCTACCGAACCTTTATATCCATTGGTAGAATAATGGCAAATTTGTCTCTAGCCTGCAGTTAGATACCACCTTTTTTCCATTAAAGCAGTTCTTTTAGAAAGACTTGGGAGTCCGGGAAGGATTATAATTCTTGTTAGGATATCTTTATGGAAGATTTAGGGTTATTTATAGAGTGATTTTGGCCTTTAATGTCGTTTTTTAAGAGTGTACCCAGCTGCGTTTGTGTCAGTGGAAAAATATAGGGTTAATTAATCGTACAACGCTTTCAGTTAAAAGTTAATTTTATCCTGAAGCGTATTCTAACATTTCTATGTCGATATATGGTAAAGCTTACCTTGGTATAGCCATGAAGTTAGACTAAATATCATTTAAACTATCATTAGATGTACCAAAGTGTCAGCATAATATCCTTATAGTTAATCGCAATTCTAAGGTTTTCTTTAAGGATGGCAAGCACCATACTTGCACATGACTGTTATACAGTGTAAATAATCCAATTGATTCATTTCATTTCCTATTTAAAAAACCAGTCAGTGACGTAAATTTCGCTCGGAAAGAAAAAAAAACCAGTGCTGAATAAAATATATTTCCTGACACAACCTAGAACGTCTTTTTCTTTTGTCATCCTTCTGTATCTTGTATTTATTTGTTACGAATACATGTTTGAGTGAACAGATGAATGAAAAATTCAAGGCAGGTGGTTGATATTGTACTGTACAATATACATACATAGTAACGCACAAAGTGCAACAAAGCTTAATGGCCAACCGTAAATGAACGCCACGACCACTCGGACCTCTGGCTTGACAAGTGACGCTCTCAAAAGCCATTAATTTCGGTTACAATATAATTTGCAACTCGCTCAAAGATGCTCAAACGGCCAAGTCAAATAAAACCACATACAGAGTGCTTGCACAGTCGTGAGAACTACGTCCATTTTATGTTATTCAGTTCCATTAAGCCTAAAAACCATATAATCGAAATAAATAGCTAGTGTTTATGTTTATCTTTCTTCATGTAATTAAGATAAATGTCCCAATGTTTGTCATCGCTTTAATAGTTGACACTCAATTGTTTGTCACTTCTGTTTGTGTTAGGGAATTAAGATTGTAGTGCCGTCTGTTGGTGCGTTAAGGGGCACTGGGACAGTAGGTATTAAATTAGGTATTAGTTCATAGCATAGTTTAATCGGTTAAATGTAAAAAAGAGCCAACAAACCGCTTAGCAGTTTGGCGAAAATATTTTATTTTTTGTTATAATTCCATTTGAATTAATCATCATCATCCTAGCGTTATTCCCAGTACAGTTGCATCCTGAAGGATTCCTGGGGTCCGCTACCTAATCCCAATTATTGGCGTAGGCACTAGTTTTTACGGAAGCGACTGCCATCTGACCTTCCAACCCGAGGGGGAAACTAGACCTTATTGGGATTAGGCTTGTCAAGTGAGTGGGCAACTTGACTGTTAGAAGTTCTCAAGCTGCCCGGAGGCCTCTAACTTGGCTTAACGATTGCTATCATAGACGGGATCAACGGCTTACCGTGCCTTCCAAAGCACGGGAGCGCTCAGTTAGTAACCACTCAAAGCGGTCACCCATCCAAGGACTGACCTCGCCCGACATTGCTTAACCTCGCATACCGCACGCGGTACGCGGGCGCCGCTGAGCCACGAACGCTCCAAGCTTCATTTGAATTAATAAATTTAAAATAATAATAATAATAAAATAAGTAAGTACACATATAGATGTAGTGAATAATCCTTCCACATCGGCTAAACTCTGATTACGATAAGACCCGAAGTGGCTATCTAATATCATATTAAATGTTTGACAAGTTCATGTGAAACTTTATTAGTCGATGTCAACCACTTAAAATATTCGTATGCGGGTCTAACGCGACATTTATTTATTTACCGTAATTACCGACGTTTCGACACGGGTCGCACCGGTCATGGTCGCGGCGGACTGACGCAATCAATGACAATTCAATCCGACACTTGAGTGTCGGATTGAATTTTTCCAATTGACATGACAGACCACGTGCTCTAAGAAAACAATAGTTTCTACAGTCCGATTCGTACTAATCGGAAAACAAAAAGTCACGTCGTCACGTCAGAAAAGAAAAGAAAAATATAGGACTCATACACATTTATCGATCTGATCTAGTCCGACTATAGTCTAGTAGTAGTATGCAATTGCAAAATAATACATTTTATGATATAAATGAATTTATAGAAAATGATCTCATTGTATAAGTACTATTAATATGAATTGACTTTCAAAAAAATATTTATTACATAATGTAAATTAAACGATTACTATTAATTAGTCGGTGGAACAGCGGGGTCTAAGAAAACGATATTTTTTTAGCCTAATTATTTAATCGAACAGGAAAAAAGTTCACGTTCGATCAGTAGGGCTAAACCAGTGGCCAGACAGATTTTTTTATACATGTTTTATATTGAAAACTCCCGTGAAGCATGTTGAGCGATAGTCGACTTTAAAGACGTGAGGTCGTTGCATTATATTTTAACTTTGCTTAGTTTAGGACTAGGTCGATTTGTGTAAGATTGTCCCCCAATTTTTATTTTTTTATTACAATCGGCTTGTGCCTTCAAGTTTCCAGTCTCTGAAACGGCCAAATCAAGCGAGCACGACACGCAGCACGAACACGTCAAGAACCATACGTCTTTTCACTCTTTCAAATTATATTTTTTTTATTAATAATGTTAGACATAATTAGAAATATACTAATAATAATTTAATTATTGATATAAAATGGCTGGCTACCACTTAGCGCGGTGGGGCCATGGTAAAAATAAATCCACCCACATAATATAAAATAGACCCACTGACGAATACTGATCAGAAAAGTGCCCGTGGACCCACCAGGGGGTTATGTTGGTGAGACCACGGGTAATAGCCGGGATGAAGGCGTCTCATTTCTATATACCTCATACTTGTATATATATTTTTTTAATTGTTTGTTCACGAAAGATAAACTAAAAACTACTACAAAACTACGCCAAACTGCGGAGCAGTTTGTTGGCGAATGGCTTTAGTACACTCATTTTTTGCTTATTCCACCGTGCTAATTTTTACATACAAAGTTAATGTTGCTAACTGCACATGGCCTAAATTCCCCGGTACTGAATAATCAGCTTCCACTCCCTTATCTACCGTCCCACGTTACTCATCACTTCACCGCCACTATAAGCTATGCGATTCAGAATCTGTCTCGACTCGTGTCTGGCACAACTTGACCCCTAGTTTCGTATAAACAATGGGTATTATGGGGTCAATATTTAAAGTGGTCCATGGGAGTTATTAATATCCTGGCCACTATATTTCAAACTGTCAAGCCCCAACCGGTATTATCCCAACAATGCGACGCTAACAATGTAACCGTATAAAAAAGCAATTGATTGATGATTTGGACAGTTTATGTCTCATAGTATGTAAAGATTGAACTCCTTTTCTTATGTTTACTTAACCCGTCATCTGAATCTGGAGAACTTGATAAAGCTAAGTAAAATAGTAACACGATACGTTTGACGTTTGACGCCCGTGCTTTCAAAAAGCATTAAAATTATACATATGAAACTTTCCATTTCTTAAACAAGTTCATGCGAAACAAGGAGCCGCTGTGAGGCACTGTGAGTGTGGGCAGTGTTGAGTGAACTCCCCTCCCTTTGCTTTTTGTGATAATTTGTCCGGCAACGCTCATTGTCAGAAGTGTCATAGACGCCATCGTTTATCCTGCGCCACAAGCTTTTCCCCCTGCAACGCGCCGACGTGAGTCAACACACGCCCACGCCCTATTGGTTCAAGCTGACATCGTCAAGGCAACCTAAGAACGAACACATGCGCACAAACGGTTTTTCAATCAATTTGAAATGAAACTGTCACCATTGATTTTTATTTATATTTACGTTTAGTTTTGATAGCTATAATATGTGATTAGGTGTTTTAATAGGATATTTTTACTGAAAAACATATTGTAATAGTAATTAAAAAGATAATTATAAGTATCAGTGAGTGCCTGTTGCCTCGGATGGAATGCTGTGTTTGCCAAAAGATTTTCTCATCAGCAAGAGGTCTACGTATCCACCAGGGACGTATCCATCAGGTCCGTATAAACTATGTTCCATCAACACCTCACATCCCGGCTCCCAGCTCCAATACTCCATTACCTCCCACCCCCGACACTCCTCTCCAGACTCTCCTCGGCCAACTCAAACAGTCAACTCCCATTATAAAACGAATACCACGGGGTGCCCGGTCGACGGTTTCAGAGGCATTAGCGGACGCAATAAATAATTGCGTTAGAAACAACAATACTAATTCTTGGCACGACCTCCTTACCTTTTCCTTTAAAATTCTCCATCTTTCAGAAGTATCCAACAATAATATTTCCCTAACGCAAAAATTAAAAAACAACATTTTAAATCCGTCTTCACCAATTTGCGCCTCTTCATCTGGAACCCACAGAAAAAAGTATGACTTGTTTGGGAAGGTCGAGGAAAAAATACACGACGGTGATCTTAAAGGAGCAACACGCCTGTTATTCTCAAACGACACCTTAGCACCGGACACTCCGGAGACCAAAGCCGCATTACAGTCCAAGCACCCCCCAGGCCCTTCCACTCCGATTTTCTTCGACCCTCCCTCTGACCCCTTAGCCTGCCTCCACGCCACGGTAAGAGACATACTAACAGCCCTCGCCTCGTTTCCAAAAGGTTCGGCGTCCGGTCTAGACGGCATATCCCCGCAGCATCTGATTGACCTCACCAGCTACGGCTCAGGTGTTGCTGGTGAACAGTTGGCCACAAGTCTCACAAAACTGGTTAATCTCATGCTTCTGGGAGATGTGTGCCCGGATGTGACACCGGTTATATACGGAGCAAATCTTATTGCCTTGGCAAAGAAGGATGGTGGCGTACGCCCCATCGCAGTAGGCTCTACGTTCCGACGTTTAGCAGCTAAGATCTGCGTCCAGCTCACTAGAACAAAATTACAGGCCCTCTTGGAACCCGCACAAGTCGGCTTTGGAACCCGTGGAGGTTGCGAGGCAGCAGTCCACGCTGTACGTACATTCATAAAAAGTGATTCTTGCGAGGTTCTTCTAAAATTAGACGTAAAAAACGCTTTTAATTCGGTCAATAGGGACACCCTGCTAAATGAAGTTAAAATACATGTCCCAGAAATTTATAACTTCCTTCTCCAGTGCTACCACTGTCCCTCAAAACTAGTTCATAAAACCAATGAGATTCTTTCGGCCGCAGGTTGTCAGCAGGGTGATCCCCTTGGTCCAGCGATATTCAGTTTGGCTATAAATCCGATAATCAACCACCTAAATTCGAAATTAAATATTTGGTACCTCGACGATGGGACCTTAGCCGGAGACGCGCAGACAGTCTTAGCAGACTTGATGCATGTTAAACAGCACTTCAATCGCATTGGTTTAGAATTAAATTGTGACAAATCTGAATTATATATTTCGGACAAACTGAATCCACTGACCGCTTCCGAAATCGCTCAAAATTTTAACAACATTGCCTTTAACATAAAAATAGTATCGAAGGACAGTCTGCACCTCCTCGGCTCCCCCATCTTCGAGGAGGCCATTCCTCTTCTCTTAAATAATTCTACAACAAAATTCAGTAAGTATTCGGACCGCCTTGTCAAAATTAGTAGCCACTCAGCTTTATTTATTTTAAAATTCTGTCTGTTTGTTCCTAAATTTACCTACCTACTTCGCTGTTGCCCGATTTGGAAATTCCCTCATTTAATCACACCTATTGACAACCTAATGAAATCCCAAATTGAAAACATCCTAAACATTCACTTCAGCGAACAGGCATGGACCCAAGCCGCTTTACCAATAAGGAACGGCGGCTTAGGAACCCGCAAAATTTCAAGTGTAGCCTTGCCGGCATTCCTGTCTTCAATCCACAGCACGCTAGATCTCGCAGGTAGAATACTAAAAGCTCCACCGGGCATTGACTGCGAGATTGCATGCTTGAACGAGGCCACGAATGCCTGGCTAGCTGGACCAAGTGCAAATCTCCCGTCCAAACCACATAGGCAAAGGGCCTGGGATACCATAGCCTCCGTCACCACCTTACAAAATTTAATAGAGCGCTCAACAGGCCGGGACCGTGCCAGGCTGCTAGCTGTGTCCAAGCCAGAATCTGGATACTGGCTTCATGCATATCCCTCACCCAATACTGGAACTTTCATCGACCCAGACACTTTACGAATAGCTGTCGGTCTCCGGCTGGGAGCTGGGATCTGCACAGGTCACACCTGTGTTTCTTGTGGGGCTCCAGTGGACCGACTCGGCCACCATGGCCTCTCCTGCTCCTCGGGCGCCGGCCGTCTATCCCGCCACGCCGCTCTCAACGACATTGTCAGAAGGGCGCTCGTCAGTGCCAACGTTTCCGCTGCTCTGGAGCCTCAGATTGTGCGGAGCGATGGCAAGCGCCCTGACGGTATGTCGTTGATACCCTGGAAGACGGGCCGTGCGTTGGTGTGGGACGCCACCTGTACAGACACCCTGGCGGCGTCCTACCTGCCAGCAACTACCAAACGTGCGGGGGCGGCGGCAGACGCCCGGGAACGCCTGAAGGTCTCGAAATACAGCTGTCTCGGCGCCCAATATCATTTCTTTGCTTTCGGCGTCGAGACACTGGGTCCTTGGGGTAAGGGTGCGCTGGAGCTCCACAGGGAAATCAGCAGAAGGTTGAGGGAGACGACAGGCGACCCTCGCGCCAGTGGCTTTCTCGCGCAAAGAATCGCGATAGCAGTTCAGCGCGGGAATGCTGCCTGCGTGATGGGCACACTGCCAAGAGGCCCAGGTCTCATATTTAATTAATTATTTTATTTATATTTTTTAAGTTTAAGGTTTAGTTTTAGTTAAGTATTTTAATTTAATAGTAGTTTTATTATAAGTATATGTTTTTTTATGAAAATATTATTTTTAAATTTAGTAACACAAATAGAAAATTAAGTAGGTATTTAACTGATCCAACAGATATTGCTAATTACAAGGAGAACTATTACAGTGCCAAGCGAATCCAAACCGCTCAATTAGTAAACACTTAAAGAGGTTAAACGTAAAGCTGCTTAACTCACACGATCGGTGCCAATCTAATCTGCTAAGCTATAAGCTCTTAAATATACTTATTCGGAATCTCTAAAGCACTTGTTACATTATTTAGCGTTATATAAACTGTAATGTTGAAAGAAATTCGTTATTTCAAATAATCAACCATTAGGTACGTTGACGTCTTATAACTCATATATCTTGTAAATAACACCGCGACATTTCACCTAAGTACTCCATTTTGTTCACAAACACATTCAACGTATCCATACCATAACGGTTTGTTTATTGTTTATAGAAAACACATCTTTGAAATAAACCACACAATTCCCTCGAATTGACAATGCAATCCCAACACAGAAATTCCATTTTCATTGACAGCGTAGAACCCCTTTACACTGAACGTACTCATAACAATTTGAACTCTGGTAATATCAAAATAAAGCTTAATATCGCATGGAATAAATGATGAATAGGATCTTCCGTTTAATGCTGTGCTCGAAATGAGACTTTACATTTAAGCGGGCAAAGTGCATTTTGATTTGGATGCAGCACCAGGTGTGAAAGGACCGCTAAACGTGCCCCAATCTTAGAGGCAATATAAAATATGTAGAGTTTTAAAATAAAATTTGTGCTCGGGCTTCTTTAAAAGTGGAAAAATAAACTCTAAGCAACCGGTATTACTTCGTAGACAGCACGGTATTATATTTTGCAAAAGGAAGCTTTAGAAGGTTTTTCCTTTTTTTATAATAATTATAAAACTCAGACAGAAAAGTTAAGAAAAGGTTAAATAGTTATGCGCATGTTCATTATTTTGAAATATTAAGCCCTCAAATGCTAGTCAAGGTTTGATGTATAAGTAATACTTGAGTATACATATTATATACTTATTAAGAATACTAATGTATCATGGCAATCAACTTTGTTTAAAAAAAATTATCAATCAATCAATACGTTTATTGTTAAATTATAGGTATACATATGATGGTTACATGTTAAATATTAGAGTCGCTAGAATTTGCCTTCAAGGCGTACAATATTTAAATTTCTTAAATCCTAAAATAATTAATATTAATCGTTTAATTTACATTATGCAATAAATATTTTTTTGAAAATCAATTCATATTAATAGAACTTATACAATGAGATCATTTTCTATAAATACATTTATATCATAAAATGTATCATTCTTCAATATGCATACTACTAGTCGACTATAGTCGGACTAGATCAGATCGATAAATGTGTATGAGTCCTATATTTTTCTTTTCTTTTCTTACAATTCATAATCATTCCTCATATAAAAGATAATCAATTTAGTATTTCGGCTCAAATACACATGATCTGCGGCCTCTTCTTCTTATTACGCCCATACATCTGGATGGCGTAACGCTCCCGGTCTGCTTCGACTTTAGATACCTTGGTTCGCTAGTGCAGTGTGATGACAATATCGACCGTGACGTGAAAAACTGAATTAGTACTGGATGGATAAAATGGCGACAGGTCTGGGGGACAATTTGTGACGCCCGCATGCCCCTTCAATTGAGGGGTAAAATCTATAAGACGGTAATAAAACCCGTCTTCATGTATGGATCGGAATATTGGGCTTCAAAGGTGACGAATGTAAAGATAATGCATATTATAGAGATGCGAATGTGGAGATGGATGTTTGGTATGACGAGAATTAACCAGATTCAGAATAAGTACGAAAAACTAAGAGCCAATCACCTGACGTGGTACGGGAATATAATGAGGAGACATGAAAACCATGTAACAAGAAGAATATTATATATGAATGTGCATGGATGCAAGAAACGAGGCAGGCCAAAGAAAAGGTGGATGAATTGTGTGAGAGACGATGTGAATAGAAAGGAAGCGAATGATGAGAAGATGCGTGACACAGAGATGTATGGAAAAAAGGCATGCCGATCTCAAATACAAGAAAAATGAGCAAGCGAATGATGATGATTTCAGCTCAAATTTCGATAATAACCAGTCAAAAACTCCAACGGAACCAGGTATTCCGTATAATTAAGGCCGTTTGACGTCTAAATAATGGGATGCAGCCGCGCTGTGTCCCTCTAATTTATTTGACGTTCGGATTAGTGGCTGTATTTTCACGTGCATTTTCGATTAGCCACGCGCCGTGATAAGCTCGGATTCATTTGGAAAATACGTGTAAAAATACGGCTGTTTCGGTGCGCAATTGTTATCTGATTTTGTTACATGGTTTTGTGTGTGAGTAAAACAATGCTTAATATGATCAATAGATCAGCATCACAATCTTCATTTTATTACCAAAGCCGATAATTATTGAATATACTCGTCATTAAGAACATAATATAATTTGTATACGTATTAAGATTATATAAGCACTTAACACAATAAGTATACAAATACACTCTCAACAACGGAATTTGGTATAAAAATGTCAACATTCCTTTTTTTTATTCTTGACTTGTCCTACACTCAAGGTCAATAGAAACCGGCCAATACGTAAGTAAATTGAATAATAAACTGTTTCCACTGTTCTTGACTATACTTTTGACTTATTAACAATACAAATAATATTCACCAATGAAACTAGAAAAAGTCGTTATGGTATTGTCTACTCGAAATATTATGACAGTTTGCGCACATCACTAAAACGGACTTTAAAAAAAAACAGTGAGCAGTATGCATTTTATAAGGAAGTTATTTAAAATAATCAAACAAAAAAAAAAACAAAATATCATTTCAGTGCAACAAATATCATTATTCATTACAGTCATCCAAGTGGTCGAAAACGACACACTAAATTTGCTGAGGCAATGTTGGGGTCATTTAAAATGTCTATACACTTAATATAGTGGACAAGAAATCTCAGTGATTAAGTTAACTCTATTAAACCCCATCGGTCTATTCAGCATTGGAAGGGTTGGGCACAAAGACCGTATTCACTTGCGTGAGTCTAGTAATAAATCAGCGGGCGAAGGGTTAATATTTGATCCTTGCTCTTGGGTTAGGGGTTATGTTTACAATAGAGTTCAAATTTCTTATTGACTATTGATATCGTTCAATGTTTATTTTGTCATAATACGTTTTTAAAAATAATATTTCTATAACATATCAAACACAACTTCTGTCATATTTAGGATAATTTATAATAAAATTTATGATAGCGTAAAGGAAGAAAACGGTGAGAAAAAAATGACCAATTGAATAAACAAAAAACTAACAGATAAATTTTTACTATACTTTAGATGTTTTTTTGTTACATAAACTTGACTACTTATAATTATATTTTGTGTTGTTATAAATTGATGTATATTTTTAAGATTTAGTGTAAGACTCTGCTCCGCCCCATCGGGATATCATGTAACTTTTATATGTACTTTATGGCATGATTAAATGAATATGAAATAATAAAATATAACTCTAAAATCAAAATCAAATATTTATTCTGCAAATAGGCCACAAGGGCACTTTTACATGTCAAAGCGTGAATTTATACAATTTAAAAAAAAACTGACATGCTTACTTAATAAAAATGATTAAAAAATATACTGAATAAAAGACTTAACATCGGTAACTGGCAACTTTCACAGGTTCCAAGATATAGGCTCAGTCTAGTCTGAAACTCACCTGATACCTCGCATCTTCCTTTTACTTTGTAATAGCGACTTTGTGCAAAAATAAATTATACTTTTCTTATTTTATTCTATATATTTGTAACAATAACTGAGTTATCGTACCAAACACATTATAATAGAACGCATTAACAAAAACCTAACCTTTGAACAGAAAATTACTCGTAAAACGAAGCCCGAACTTTCCAAATTAATATGGACTACAATACATTACAATACAATACGAGTGAAACTATTCTTTATTGCACATAATGTATTCTTTATTGGACTACATATTGATTATTCATGATGATGATGACTTTTACACGTCTATGTAAGAAATACGACGCACTGAATGATATGGAGTTGAAATTTCAGGTGCATAATCTAAAAATACTGATTTATTGTCGCCAAATGCGAAATAACTGAATTTTCAGTCGCAAAATGGAGGCCCTGTTGCTTGAATTAATTCCGATCCCATCGCGATCGCTCAGCTTACACGGCAGGCTCAAATTATTACGAAGCCTTCTGAAGCCCTAGCTAACTCGTTGTAATGAGATATTTTGCTCTCAGTTCTATAATATTACCCGTGGAATGCTGATGTTGAGTACAATCTTACTTATTTTGATGGGATTTGTATTCAAATGTTATGGGTGGATATTGGTGATAATAGTAAATACATGCATGAGGACCAAGTAACACAAACCGATGAACAAGCCAGCAATTATTTCCGACCAGTTGAAAAAAAATTGATACAGTTTTTTTTTTGTTTTGTTTTGTTATACCTTTGTTTTTTACTCTTCTGGAGTTATATTAATAACTATTTATTAAAAAAAACTATTTTTAAACAAAAAATCTAAAACTATTATGTCATCAATTGATACTACTTCAAAAATTGTATTGACTGGCGCGCTATTATCTCGTGGTATCGAGATACATTGAAAGTCATAACTTTAGATCAAAAATTCTCCGAGGAGCAAAAATAATCGGGACACAGAGTTACTGCGGATGCTCTAAGGAAGCGTTTTAAATATTTGCTCCTTTTACAGGGCCACCTTGTATATAAGCTTTCTTTCTCTACTCATTATTAGAGCCATTTACAGTTTTGCGTTTAGGACACCCGCGCGTGTACGCTGCTTAAATAAGAGTGTCATGGCCCGCTGGATGCGGGTGGCGCAGGACCGGTCATTGTGGAACTCTTTGGGGGAGGCCTATGTCCAGCAGTGGACGTCCTTCGGCTGACATATTTTATTATATTTATTTATTTAGGATCACCAACAGACAATACATCATACAAAATCCAGAAGTATCTTAATTAACATTTTAGTTATGTTCATCTAATTATAGGTAACCACAGCTTAAATTAGTATCTTGGAACATTCTACAACAAAGTTAAAAACTATAAGTTATAAGTACATGACGACGATGATTGTATGGTGATGATGACGGTTTCGTTTTTGCTGTATATGAATATAATTATATATTTGGGTACTTGGGTTTTCGTCAGTCTACCGTGCGATGAATAAAACCATTCTCGAAACAAGCACGTGTTTTAATCGCCGTCCTCTCGATCGCATTACCTAGCATATACCAGTTTTCTTGATAACTCGAGATAAATGTTAGTCTGTTGTTTATTGACATTCAAAGGTGCATGTAGTATGCCTAATTTGAAGAATAAACTACTTTTACTTTTTTATACTTTTACTTTAGTCTCTCACTCTCAACACTGCGCATCGAGGGAGGTCTACGTACCCACCACCACAAATACTATGCCACATACCTAACGGAGCAAGTAAATTGAACAGTGCAATACTCGACCATAGATGAAATGAAATGAAATTAAATGAAATATTTATTAACATATACAGACATTCAGAAATAGAGGAGCAATGGTTCCACACTAGTCTAGGCCTGTCCCGTGGAAACCAAAACAAATACAGAGTAATAACAGTCCATGCGGCTTAGAATGAAACTAATAACAATAAACTATTAATGATTATCTGACGGTGCTTGCAATAGGTGAGTGTGCAAGAAATAGTGGCCATGATGTTTACATACTTTAAATATACTACTCGACACTAAACCTACACAGGGGTGTTGTTCACAAGCCGACTGGTCCTCACCTGTCACCCCACACCTCACTCGTTTTTTTATGGATACTGTTAAATGTCATTTTTTCAAATTTTGACAGTTTCCAAAGAAAGCGCCCAGCCCTCTTATTCACAAACCGATTTGTCCTCACCTGTCATCTGACACTTCCCCCGTTTTTTATATGGAAACTGTCAAATGTCATTTGTTATATTTTGACAGTTTTCATATAAAACAATAATGACAAGTTAGGTCCAGTCGGTTTGTGAATAAGAGGGCTGGGCGTCAGTCTTACACCTATGAGGAATTGTGGTTTAAAACGTCCCAACGTTTACCTTAGTAGTTTTTTCTGTAAGGTATACCTAACATCCATCACAATATTCACAATACAGACAATCAAAAGTATCAACTTTAATAGACCACGATTGCGAATATCCACGTATCATTAAGAGCCTCTACATCACGACTCGCGATAAATCATAATAATTGATTGTGATTTCGGTCACGTGGCGCGCACGGCAACCCTATTTCCATAGTGGATTTATTTCCATGGAACAGGTGCTAAGCCCCCTGGCATAATCCATAGGTAAACCGTGTTGATACATTTATCTGTGATAATTAAGTTTTATGGTTTTGGGACAAAACTTGTCAAATTGAGAATTTGTATAGTCGAATATTACAACAAATTAAACTTGTATACTACCACCACATCAGCCGAAAGACGTCCACAGCTGGACATAGGGCTCCCCCAATTTTATGGAAGTAAATGCCACAATCGCCACGCTCGGCATGTCGGGTTGGCGATCGCAGTATCTCCACCGCACTCCAGGGATGCTGCTGCCCATCACCCGGTGGTCTAACTTATCTAACTACCGGTTTTGAACCGTACTGCACAAATAATAGAGTTGAAAACTTGTACATAACTTTTTTGGTTTAAGTACTGTACACAAAAAAACTTGTAATATCCGTGTACAAATCAACTAACATTTTATTCCGACTACGGGGGTCTATCTGAAGCTTAAAATTCGCCTTCAAATATGATTATCATAGTTTTAGCGCACTCGTTCTGGAATTATATCTCTTCGCGCTTCTTTAATATATATATTATTTTTATACCACAAAAACTATGAGCTATGACCAATAGTGAGTAATTAGGCGAAGTAACAAGATAGTTGGAGTTGCAGGCGTCCATTGGCTGCGGTGACCGCTTACCATCAGGCGGGCCGTGAGCTTGTTTGCCACCGACGTAGTATAAAAAAAAAGATATAATTCAAAGATCGTGATTGGAACGCTAAAACCTACTACAGGACCACTGTGCGCGCGAAACGTGCAAATCGGAATGCGAAACGCAACACTCAAAGTAACTCCAAGGTTATAGATTGCCTGCAATCATGATAACTCCACAGTCCCGTGGCCATGTTAATTACTTGACGTCCCTGGGGCCCCAATTCCCGGCACTAGTTACACTAGACCATGCCAATCGACACTCGGGAGTTCTTACTCGACGTATCGGTTTGATATCCGATTTACATTTGTTGAGCTCTTGCGGCCCATTGCGATACGTTATGGCCTATACGAACAGCAATTTATTGCACCAACCGATAAAGATATAAGTATAACAGTTCTATAACTGGCACAATTTTTTGGTACTGGATTTGAAATAATGTCGATGATTGAACAGTTATAGATCTCATCATAAAGTGGTTGACTCATAAGCTGGTTAATAAACCAAATGACAGTCACGTCATAACATGGGTCGCAAAGTATGTTATAAATTGCATAAGTTGTTGCGATAAATTGCTACGTTTGTCTAAACACTTAAGCGCGCCAAACTCGGAATAAATGTAAATTTGATATCGAAACAAAAGGTCCATTCTGATAGATCCCCAGTTCTATAGATCAGGGATTTATGACTCAATTTGTTGCGTTCAAATAATTAAGTTAAGACTGAAGTTGAGTTCAGAATTTTGATTAAAAAAAACATATTTCAGAATTTTATTTTTTTGTTTCCGGAACCACGAATTAATTAAAATTACATTACTTTAATGTACAACGAAAAAGTGTCCATAGGCTACGGCACCTGATTGCCGTTAGGCAGGCTGTATGTTTGTTTCAGAACAAAACACGTGCCAAGCTTCCATAATTTCACTACATGTAGATAATTGAATCCGTGCCATGTAGAAACTGTTCCACTAACATAATAATCCCAGTTTGCTCACTAGTTAAAAGGATAATTAGATATATTAAAGGATTTAAAATGTCAACTGACTGGCGCGGGCTCTAGGGAAGTAAGCAGTATGTTGCTTTAATTGAATTGATGTGAAGCTGGACGGTTTGAATAATTTGCTTGATTACGAGATGTAAAGGGATGTTTTAATATGTAGTTTTAATAATTAATATAACTAGCTAATGAAATGCAACTCACGGGAATACTGTCTATGAACTTAGGTAAATAAAATGGAGCGTGATTGTTAAACCCTCTGAGTTACACAGTTTAAAAAAAATGTCGAACCTGTGAGTTATAGTTATAAGTGAAAAACTTAAAAAAATAACCTGTTGTATATAGTTGTGCACCACGAAGATGGACAGATGCGGTCCAAGAAGTTGCCGGTTTCACATTACAGGCGACTGGGGCAAAAGGCTGAAGACCGCGCGGCCTGGAGAGCAGTGGTTGAAAGCGTCATCACCCATAGCAGTCACGTCCCTCAGGCATAAGGTTACGACCACGAAGAAGAATATAGTTGTAACGTGTTGCACATTTTAAATATGTAATGTCTATTCGAATACGCTACCACTACATACAAGAGGTCCTTTTCTTAAGTGTTTTTACCTAACAGCTTATGTAAGTTATTTTTTTAATTCCTATCCCCTTGTCTTGCAGACAAATGTTTCATAGAATGTACTCATATTGATTCCCGCGGAAACTTTTTTTTCCGGGCTGGGGGGCGGGCTTAAAGCATTTTCAAACCGTCAAAATTAGGTACAGCTAATACTTATTATATAGAACCCATTTCCCCAGCCCAGAAAAGAACATAGGTTAGGTGAGAACGACGACCCTTTGTGAAAAGAAATGCTTTCTGTGAAATGAAAATTCTAGGAAACATTCATTCTATGAAACATTTTTCTAAGAAACAACCGTTTTCATTACATAGATTTAAAGAAAAGGAAGACGCCGTTTGACATATTATGAATCCAACCAAAGTTAAGCTTTTTAGCCGTATTTTTTAGATATTATGTCCTCAGAAATAACGCGAACATAAATCAGTGTATTTTATGTCATGCGCAATGAAATGAGTTCGACTGTATCTTCTTTTTCATATTGTAACAGTTCCCATTAGATACTGTGAGTTGTTTGAAAATATCTCAAATGCACTCTAATGCCCTCAGAATAGAGTCGATTTCAGAATACCTTGTTTGCTTCGTTGTCCGATGCACTCCTACTATACAGCTACATGGTTTTCACAGTATGCTTTATTTTCCTTAAAATATAAACAGAAATATGGACAAGGTCCGTTTATTAACTACATAAATCATACAATCAAATAGCAACTATCAATCAATATGCAACTCTATTCACTTTTAATACAGTTCAAATTAACAACGTCCGTTGAATTTGTTATATCCCGCTCACAACATCATAGGGCCCTGAAGGGTTGTTCTAGAAATATTTCAACGGACGGACATGCATGCAAATTATGTTGGACCGAGTTATGTTGGGTCGTAAAATGTTATTGTGGAGAGCTAAAGTGTGTGTTAGGTTAGTTAATAATAAATTCAAAGTTTGAGTTATCAACATAAAAATTCAACGAAATTATAGCTTAATAAATAATAGTATAATAACACTGAAGAACACATTTACCATGAGCTCTGTAACTGACAGATACAACTTTTTCGTGTTCATTTAATTGTCGACTGCTAAATTATTAACGAGTCTTACCCCCACACTGACACTGTACAATCAAGTCCGACCCGCCGTTAACTAAGACCGGCGGAACTATCCGTTTAACTGCACAAATAGTTCTTGCTTGCATTCCAGATTAGCGAGTTGCCAACGTAGGACCACCTATGATAATGATGTGGTCGGAACCGAGCGGACTTTGACCTGTAAGCCAAGGAACTTGTGTATCAATTTTTGACTGTATTTTTTTTCTTTTTATTAAAAATGGGATTGCTCTTGGCCAGCATCTAGCCAGGGGGCAAAGATGAGGCCGACGATGAAGCGAGCTCACCCAGAAGATGCCTATTCACTCGTCCAGGTTATATATTATTTGGTTATTTAGGTTCAGAAATGGTAGACTAGTTGGTTAGTTTTACATGGATGTGCCAAGTAATCCATAGCTTTGATTTTCGCGATGTTTAAAATACAGTAAAATAGAATAGAAATGTATTTATTGCAAACTCAAATAACACCACATTACAATTAAATTCTCAGTAAAACTAGCTTAAGGTTACCTACTTACATGCTACATTTATTTTTAATAAATAAACATTCAAAATCACAAGATTTTCATTTAAAAATTGTGTTATCACTGCAAACTATTCGATCTATCTGAAGTGCATCTGTCTTAGATAGTTCAAAATGGCATATGGCAACTTGAGCCCAAAATAAGTAATATAATATTTTACTTATTTATGTGATGTACTTTCACAATTTGTACAGATTCTTTTTTTGCGTTTTCTTGGGCCAGAACTGGATCGGATCACTTGTTGTACATTTCATCTTTTGGGTGCAAGGACTCTTGTTTTTGTGTGAAATTTGGGTGTTTACTGCTTCTGCAGCCAAATGTAATAATGGCCCCAAGTTGGGCGCCAAGTAACGTATAACGGCAGCTCCTATTTTACGAGAGTTCTAAAGCTTGGCGTGGCCTTACTCGAGTCCGGCCTAGGCGAAGTTTGACCTAACATTCATTATTAGCGGCTGACCCGGGAACTAAACTAATTAGCACTAAACGAACGCTCAAATAACTTTAGCTCGCCACGCTACTTGTTTAAAGTACCTTTCGGTGTAAGTTGAGCATTTGTATTTAAATTAATGCGGTAAAGTTTTTTCTTTTTTAATTAAATGTAACGAAAATGTATAATGAGATGGTGGTGTGTGTATTTTGTTAATGCAGACAAAGCTCCTATAAGCCATCATTGGTGGCAGAAGTCGTCCAGCAGGTCATAATAATTATTCGCCACCGCGTTAGCGATTCCAGGAAACACATATTTAATATTTACGAGTATACCAAGAACTAATGAAATTGAGTTCCTTTTCAATTATTTCCATAACTGTATCATTAAATAAAATACAATATAAAAGATTCACTGAAAAGAAAAATAATGTTTTAAGCGAACGAGTTATGAATTTAGCTCCGTTTAATCTTACCACAAAATAAGAAGGAATCTCGCATTTCCACAGTTAACTCACTAGATTACTGAATAACCTTAAAAGTTTAAGAGAAATACTTTCTTAAAACTTAATATTCTGTGTTCTTCTATTTAAGAAAGGAAGCTTCGTAAGGCAAAGATTCATATTACTTTAAATAATATAAAGACATACGCTCTTCTTCCAACAACGGCACGTTCTATTGAAAATTTACTTTCATGTTCTAGATTTATGGCTTCTTTAGTGCAAGTTTGCTTGGCAAGTTAACACTTTACTTCCTATAACATTTATCTTATTTATTTGTTTGTTGTAAAAGCTACCCTGTTCGGTGGGTTATTAAGTTTATATTGCAACTCAGTGAACATTCCTTTGATGTTATAAGTGTGCAGCAGTGGAGTCATATACAACGTTCTTATGTGTTCGGTTTTGATACTTTACATTTATTTATAATATTTATTTATTTATAATTTTGGCATAGACTAACCCCCTTATTCATAAAACTTAACAAACCTCTGTTAACTAAAAGTTGTTTTGTCCCTTTTTCACAAACATCAATTTCAAAGTGACAGATAAGGACAAACCATCTTTAGCGGCTTGTTAACTAATAGAGGCTTGATGGACGTTTATGAAATAGGGGGACAAAGGTATAAACAAAATCCAATTTCACTATAATAATTCTGCAAAAGAAAAATAAAATGCAAACCTGGGTTAAAAAAATACCGCGGTTGATTGCATAAAGTAAAACCAGCAATATCAATAGAGGCAAGCGTTGTTGCGCGCTATTGCGCTGATATTTTATAGTGAAACCGCACTGCATTTTTTTATCTTTCCGATCTACATTCAAAGCAAAATTATGTTTCATTGGCCCCACGGTGGGCGCCAAATAACGAGCATACGTAGCTGCACAATAAAAATCTCTACGTTCAGCTAAGAGTAACATTAATCTTACATAAGGACTACTGCTGCTATAGCTGTAATATTTATGCACCAGGCTACACTTAAGAGTAAATAAAACGGGTATACTTTGTATGGATATTAGATACAACGCGTATCTTATGATATGCTACATTACCTTTAATACGTTTTAATGCCTGCTATTTTTGATTTTGTAAATATTTCAATGGTAATTAGAACACTTTTATGATGCATATTTTTCGAAAACGAATCTGCTGCTGCTGCTGGCGTCTGGTCACTTGTTTTACTACGACTTCATCATCATCATCCTAGCGTTATTCCCAGTACAGTTGCATCCTGAAGGATGCCAGGGGTTCGTTACCTAATCCCAAGAATTGGCGTAGGCACTAGTTTTTACGAAAGCGACTGCCATCGGACCTTCCAACCCAAGGGGGAAACTAGACCTTATTGGGATTAGGCTTGTCAAGTGAGTGGGCAACTTGACTGTTAGAAGTTCTCAAGCCGCCCGAAGGCCTCTAACTTGGCTTAACGAATACTATCATAGACAGCAGCCGGGATCAACGGCTTAACTTGCCTTCCAAAGCACGGGAGCGCTCAGTTAGTAACCACTCAAAGCGGTCACCCATCCAAGGACTGACCACTCCCGACATTGCTTAACCTCGCACGCGGTACGCGGGCACCGCTGGGCCACGAACGCTCTTTTATTTTGTCTACGACTTAACGAAGTTAAATAGCAAATGTTGATATCATGACTATGCCACGAATATTAGTTACGGCTTATACCACAAAAACGTTCTGAATACGATACGGTTATTTTTGGTAAATTATCTTGTTTTTTTTTTTATCACGCTAATGTAGTCAATTCGTAGTAGTAATAATCGCACTCCCATATACATTTCCACCCCTCCTTCCCTCTTTCCTCTCTCTAGTCTCAAGTTTCTTCTCAAGTCTCAAACTATCGTCGTACAACATTTCATTCAAATCGATTCAAAGATTAAAGCGTGTAAAGTTAATTGACACAGACAGGTAGTGTTACTTTCTCATTTCTAATATTAAATACATCGTTATTTTTTCGACAAGCTATCAGATTTTGGTATTTTAATATAATGTGGTTCGGATACATAGTTGTGACACAGTAAGTGCTCAGCGAGTTATTTTTAATGAATACGGAATGACTTAACTTTTAGTCGCTTCTATTTCAATCCTAATTAACATAACTCGCTTATTAAATATAATATTTTAGCAAACAAAACAAAAGGAGACGTAGTCTTAAAAGCGAGCCAGGAACGTTAAATTAATTGGAACGAGTTAGTTTTTATTTTCCATTAATCTGTTTGGATTTTCGCTGTGCCGGTCATTTTTCACAGAAAAGGTAAATGCATCTGGGTTAGCCTTGTTTAACTCTCTCTCTCCAATCGAATCAAAATCATAAGTATGTATGTATGTAAGAACTTTATTGTACACAGAAACAGAACAGTTTAAAACATATACATGTCACACAAGATCAGAGTACAAAGGCGAACTTATCCCTATAAAATATATATATTATTATTAAGTAGTTCTAAAGAGGTTTTGGGCTGTGACAGACAGAACTTTTTATTACGGAACCCTAAAAAAATCAACATGCCATAGGGGTTGAAAACGTGAAAATAACGCTTGCAAGGTGAACAGCTCACAGAGCCACTGGCCACTGATATGTATGTAGTCGTAATATCCATACATTGTTTCTAATAGTTCAGATATAACTCGAGTTTTTACAGAAAGTCATAAATTGTTGAACTACTTAAATTATGCGGTAAACAACAAAGTCATTTACAATTTCTCCCTCTAATTTACAGGCCTTTATCATCACTTTTAAGGCCACATTTCTCACAATATTTATGACTTAGCCACGCTTCTTTAAACGTTAAGGGACTCCCGTAATAGACTGTTTTTTAAATTATTAATCTTTTTAAAAAGATAACCGCAAAGATATATGAGGTGAGGTTTTAAGTGGGGAAATATTGTTGCTTAAACACGCCGCAGAGTCTCGCAGTTTTCAAACGAGTTTCTTGGTTTTTTTCTTTTATATAATATACTTTGTTGGTTGGTACTTAACCTAACTAAATCAAACTGTGGAAACGGTTTTGTGGGACTCTGTACGTGTGTATGCATGCATATGTTATATTATTATTTGCTAATATTTGATTCATAATTCGTGTATTTAATTATAAACGAAAGTCCTCGCCGTGTCTGACTGTACGCGATAAATTCAAAAACTATATTTTTATAAGGTTCTTACTAACGGACAGATTGTTTCATGAGAAAGGTATGTATAATTTGTAGAGGATTTCTGTAAATCAGGCTAAAATATAACGATATAAATGTCACCTTTCTAGACGCTATTCCGTCGGAAACTTAATCCAACGCATATGAAGTCAGAGGAAAAGGCTTAGTAAGCTTATAATATTAGCTTGACAAACAAAAACATTAGTACCGCTTCAGACTGCAGAAAAGGTAAAATCAAATAGGTGTTCTCAACTTATCAGCAACAAATTTGTTTTGTCGACATCAAAACGTTTGATTATCCAAGTTACCCTTGCAATAATCTGCATGCAACGTGCAACAAACGACAAGCACAGAATCAGGCAGTGTTTGCGAACTCGGGTCAAACGCATTTGCATCGTCGAACGTCCACAGTATTACACCGACTACAGGGGGGCAATTCTCGGGTTCGATCGAGATGATCTCTATTAGAGATTCCATACAAGTGACTCTACCATGGGACCCGGGTATGTCGTTAAACTACGACCAAGACCACCGGGGAATGGGCAGCAGCATTCCTAGAGTGCGGCGGAGATACTGCGATCGCCAACCCGCATGCCAAGCGTGGCGGTTATGGCATTTACCCGCCATGAAATTGGGGGAGGCCTATGTCCAGCAGTGGACGTCCTAGGGCTGATACGGTGGACTCTACCATTCTATACAATGTTACGGTAGATATGCATCTCGCTCAGACTGAGAATTGGCCCCCTGACTGAAGAATACTGGGGTTTAAATATCTGAGATATAGCTGATATGTCTAGTTTCACACCGATCACTTATATTATAGCAAGACGTATACACTGCTGTACGTAAAATGTAACCAATTATACGTTATGTCAAAAAAATAACGTCATTTGCTAACAAAGCAATTGACCGCTCATTACTATCATCATCATCCTAATAGGGTACCTAGTCTAATATTAACGGGGATATTATTGAGCATACTGAGATGGATGTGTGGAGTGACGAACAAAGATCGGATTAGAAATGAGTATATAAGGGGAAGTTTGAAAGTGGCACCCGTGACGGATAAAATGAGGAGTAGTAGGTTAGCATGGTATGGGCATGTAATGAGGTGGGATGAATGTCATATTGACAAAATTATGTTAGGGTTGAATGCTGATGGACGACGAGCGATTGGAAGGCCCAGAAAGCGATGGATGGATTGTGTGAGAGAGGATATGAGATAGAAAGGTGTAAGGGCTGAAGTGACGAATGATAGAGAGGAATGGAAGAAGAAAACATGTTGCGCTCACCCTGTATAAGCGGGATAAGGGCAGGGAGATGATGACTCGTGAGATATGATAAGGGCAGGGAGATGAACACTGCGAGGCTATCATTACTATGCGTATATCAACATCCTTCACCAAAACTACAAATGAATGATTGTTAACCAAGTGTTGAAAGACAAAATATGGCCCACACACAAACTCTATTGATGTCAGTTTACAGTTCCCGCCAAAACGAGTATTTGACTGATTTAGAAAATGTAGGTGCGTATTTGGCATTTTTTTAGTTTACTTGTATTCGAAATGAAAAGCAGAGTGATTAACTCAGGTGAAACTACACATTTCAGCCTCGAAGTATTGCCGCTCTCACTTCGTTCTAGTGCCAAAATATCTCGTCTGAGAACATGCCGTACGTACGTAGTAACCACTCATGGCGGTCACACATCCAAAATTGACCACGGCCGTCGTTGCTTAACCTCGCATACCGTACGCGGTACGTGGATACCGCTGGGACAACTCCTATAATAGAATCAGCCATTTACCATGTCTCGTTTCAGAATCAGAATCAGCCATTTACTCTGTCTAGTTTGGAATCTTTGTAACGCTTTGGGTTAAACTGTAATGTTCCATTACTTTAGATTCAATAAATAAATAAATAAATAAATAAATGTCAGCCGAAGGACGACCTCTGCTGGACATATACCTCCCTCAATTTCATGAAGGGTAAATGCCATAATCGGCACTGTCTGTACTGTCATGTGGGTTGGTGATCGCAGTATGACTCTAGGAATGCTGCTGCCCATCCCCCGTAGGTCTTGGTCGTAGTTTAAGGACATACCCGGATCCAGATTAATCTGTCTAAATGATCTAGAATGCATTTGTCTGTCATCATTATTTAGAACAGTTTAGAACACTACGACAATCTTATGAGGAGTTTTACAAAAACCCTATAAATTACTTGGCACGTCATATCATTATTAAAAACTGCAAATGTTTTTTTGATGATGTCTTTTGTTGATACTGTGTGAGCGCCGGCCTTAGGCGACTTCCTGATTTGGCGGGGCGGGAGCGATATGTCATAGGTATTTTGCTCTTTGACGTGAATTTACCGATGTGAGATTTGCTCAGTTGACGAAATACTGTCAGTAATACGTTTGCGCAGTAGTAATACCATGCGCAGAAGTGGGGCAGTACTGCATTAGTATCGGTTGACACTGACAGCTGACAGTTTTCTCATATCTTACCGACCCCGCATCGACAAGTCAGGAAGGCGCCTTACGCTCACGGGCGATGTCACCGTGTACATATCAGATGCACTATGTATTCCCTTCCCTGTGAAGCGTAAGCTAAACAGTAATATAGCCTGCCTTTTCATTTCTACAATAGAGGTAATATGATCCTCCAATAAATAAGCTGGGTGAGGTCACAATAATCTCACATACAAGACGTTGATTATATGATATTCGGGTTTCATTGCTTAGTACAGCCATTTATAAATATTGTTAAAGCGCATTTACCATATGTGCACCTCAGCTGGCGGCGACCTTTGATACGGCCCGCGCATAGCGACAGCGCGTGCGCACCAGACAGTGCATCTTCGTGACTCACATATCGCGACGCATCCCCAGCGACCATTCAGAGGCATGTATGACGTGATCGACAGCCAATGAGACGATGGATCGTCATTCTATCAAGCGCCAATCGACATATGGAACGCGGAAGATGACACGCACTTGAACTTTTCTCCTCATAGCTGCACTACGCAGCTTTTACATATTTTTCTAATAACCATTTATATAACGTTAAATTCACAATATAAATAATGTACTAAAAGCCCGAATTATACATATTTAATTCGATGAACCGCTGCCTTCGTAATTTCCGCAATCTGCCATCCACTTCAGCAAGCCAGTCTGGGCAATCCGCCACCAAATTTGTCTACACGCGCCGACAAATATAAATAAATAAATATTAGGGGACAATTTTTACACAAATTGAACTAACCCCATAGTCAGCTCAATAAAGCTTGTGTTATGGGTACTAGACGACGATATATTTAATAAATACGTATATATACTTAAATGTATAGAAACCATTTAAGCCTCAGGAAGAAATATTTTTACTTACCACAGAAACATATTCCCTTACCTAGATTCGAATCTAGGACCTCTAGCGTCGTTGGCAGTGACACTAGGTCCTGGGGTCCTTGGTTGGACCAACTAGGCTAAACAGGCCGACAAATACGTTAATACGGAATGTGGACCGATGCTTTCAAGGTTTCAGCTTAGCTAACATGATCGAATAAGTATGTCTGGCATAAAACATTTGTCCCTTTCTTTTTTTTTATTAAAAATGGGATTGCTCTTGGCCAGCATCTAGCCAGGGGGCAAAGATGAGGCCGACTCAGACATTTTTAAAAGATAAAAAAACTAATCCGAAGCGTTGTACTCGTACATATTACCAACAGTAGAAGAAAAAAAATACAGCGTTTTTTTGAGTTTTTTACGGCTTTTATGAAAACCTTAATAATCGTTGTATTTTTTCTCCATAATTTCAAGCAACAGAAACTAATTTCCGACCTAGATATGCCGGATCCCATTGTGTATACAAAGTTTCATGTTATTCTAGCATGGCGTTTTAAAATGAGGGCATAAATACGTTTGTATGGAGAACCGAGCGTACTGCGCCCTCTTAAGGTATGCCGTTTTGTGTTCCTGGCGTTGAGTAAGATCACCCTACATATGTCCCCAGCTGTCAACACAACGAATCCTCAAGTCGAAAAAGGGATGGCAATGCGCTTGTGATTCTACTGGAGTCGCAAGCGTCGATAGGCTACGGTGTCTGCTTACCATCCGGCAGCAGGCTGTAAGCTTGTTTGAGACCGTTGTATAAAAAAAAACTTAAAATGAGGGCATAAATACGTTTGTATGGAGAACCGAACGTACTGCGCACTCTTAAGAGCAAGTAATGGTGTTATTTATTTAAAACTGCGGTATTCTGTAAGGAGGAGTTACCTTCCCAGTTGGTCTACTCCAAATATAAGTAAGATGAACATATTATAACTAGAAAATAATCGAACCTGATCACAAATTTTCACAAGAATCGGTTAAGAAATGCGACATGTAACTAGAGGAGAACAGCGGAAAACACTGAAATCTGCCGGCCGGATGAAAAAAATAAAAGCGGAAAAGCATCGTTGCACTCGGTCAATAACTCCTCAAACCACGTTTAAATACTACATTTGCCATCTATGCTAAACGCTATAAAAGTCCCAAACCAACTTTATCGTAATACGACTTCCAATTCGACTGTTTGTGCCATCTAGATACGACCGATCACGCTCGATCCCTCGGCCCAACTTGCCATACCATTCACAACAGATCCCAACTTCTCTCACAGCAAGTATCTAGTATATCTTGGTCTAGAGATCTTTTATAACTGCATAATCACAGATCAGCGTTATACTGGTGGCTCTGACGATAAACGTGAATACGAGCCTTGGTCCCGCCTTGCTTTGTCATTGTCACTATGACGGATTGGCCTCATTCCGCCCCGGACGAAGGTTCGCACCTAGATTTTAAGGTGATTTAGTCTACATTCGAACGTAATCCTTGCCTGAGATATATAGCCTTCAATGGCAGGCAAGTGATTCCGAATAGTCAAAGATATTCGGGCGACGGTGGCTGATTTATGAACGGGAAAGGTGTTTTGAGAAGCGTGTTTAAGGAGTTTGAGTTTTGGATAAAGGTTGGTGGGGTGTTTTATGGTGTGTGGTTTTGAAGTTTTATCCATTACTTCAATACATCTTCAGCTACGTTATATTATACTTGGTCAAATATTTACCCTTGTCCTACTATGGATACAACACAATCTAATGAAGACGAACGGCTAGAAGGTGCTGCTTTGAATTAAATGTATTCTCACACGCCTTTAGACTGTTTTTTCGATAATATACTGCAAGTTTTAATTGTACAGCAAAACGTTCAACACATAAACATGTTTACTTGCAGATCTGTTAGATTTCAACCGAAATCAGTAAAATTCTTGACGTAAGTGACTAATCAGCATCATCATCATTCTCTCCTTCATTGTCCCCCAATATTTATTTATTATTATTTATTTTGGAGTCTGCGTGCACCTTACTCGGTCAAAGGAATTGGAACCTTCCCTACAAAAGTTAAATTTCATATAATGCCATTGAAGGCAGTCTAATAAGGTGCGCGTCCACTCCCTTTTGGTGTGAATCATACAGTCAGCACCAAAAGTTGCTACGCATATAAAGGGGCCAAAAGCTGTTATCCCCTTGTAATAAAGTTTTTATTTTTTTTTTAAATTCTATTGTTTGTGCTGTAATATATTTATTTATTTATTGAATATATCGACACACCAGCAGTAACATAAACAATACAGTCAAAAACTCAATTTCACAAAGACAGAAGTCATGTTTCTGCACCAATGACAGGCATGCAACAGCATTCACACGGTTCGAGGCTTTCAGACTAAAAACTTAGTTATACAATACAAAAAAGAAAAGAAAAAACCTTTTTATGACATTATTTTAATAAATCAAAATCTTACATTATTATTTAGAAGGTATCATATAATATTAGGTTTCAGCATTCTACGCCTCAATATAGGTAACGAATCACTAAAAATATCACTTTCAATATAAAATTATTAATATAGTGATAGTAATAAAAGAAGAAAAACAAAATAAGAACGAAAAAAATACACGTTAGCTATCTTTGAAAAAAAATTAAAGCAAAGCTTATTTTTCTACTGCGACTGCTTGGAAATAATTGGTAGTAAATTTTTATGGCCCTTTTACAGGGCCCATCCATATGTAAGTTCCCAATGTGACAAAAATTTATACGCTCTTATTGAACCGTGCTCATATCTTGTCATTAAGATATTTTCAATGTTCATTGAATGATTGCACATCTGTAGAACGTTTTCGCAATCGTCAGTAGAGCTCGTTTATTCCGCCGACTCCTACATATATAGTTAACATTAGGTGAAAATGCATGCAGCGGCACTCCACTCGTAAATAAGCCGCAGGTGCTCACCTTAGACCAGAGCTACCTAAATTACATCTGCTATCTCCCAGCTAGAGATAAATCAAGAGAGTGAGAAATTCGAAATTTTAAAGTCGAAAATATTTGGGAAAATCTGGAGCCACAAAGCTGGTCAGTAAATCTTTACCTAGATATTGTGTCAATAGATCTTTTACTTTACTATCTTTGGTCTCTTAAATTGGCGTCTTGAATATTCGTAAATCCGTAAATTCACGACTTTCGGAGATTTTAGTAAACGTCTCTTCGAAAAGAATACAAAACTTAGCTATCAAATACTAATTTATCATTACTTTAGTAACACATGTCATGATCAAATGAAGTAAAAATATATTTTTCATCACACTTGCTCGTAAAGGGTCCTATTGCACGCAGGCGTATAGAGCAGTTATAACCGATTTATATCCCACGGGAGTTATGGATTTTCATTACTCCCGAGGGAGTTATACGTTTGTGTGTAATCTGATTGGTTTAAAGAAATGTAGCACCACCGGAATACTGCTCTGTGATTAGTTTAAGTATAAAAGTTACAAAATCTAGTTGCCCGCGCATCACAAGAATACTGCTCTGCCCCGGCGATTATGCACTGATGCTAGAGGTGAAGTAGTCAATTTTTGGTTGTATGAAACAAAGAGTTTTCTGCCTTTTGTAGTTATTTATTTCCTCTCAAATGTGTTAAAAACATTGTGTATAATACGGGCGTCAGAATATTGCAATCTCTAGCCATCAAAAACCCTCTGCCTTCGGCGTCGGGCTTCTAATAGGCTCTCGTTCGCAATTTTTCGCTTAATTGGTGTACTATTATTATACCATGCATAAGGATTACAGCAACAAACACTAAGTCGCTTAAAAACATAAGTATTATAACTTTAGATAGGTATAAATACAAAAGGTAAGTAGTATAAGTTTTGGGATTTCACCAAGATGCTTCTACATATCTGATTCGTCGAGCAACATGCTTATCGGTGCAGTAAACCGAAAAAAGATTGTACTCGAGCTTCGGTTCACATAATTTTTGAGGAGCTGTAACAGAAGGGTGGCATAATGTGCCATTTTGTCTTTACACATATTAAACAAAGGCTTGCGAACTTTACGGCTGTGTTCTTGCCAAGTTCCGCCCAATGTGTTTATGTTGATAATGCATGGTAATGGATTTTGTTGTGCAGTTCAAAACTTGTGGATACTACTCGGCAGTTCATGCTATTTCTTATGACGCTTCAAACAATTAAACAATTCAATGAAACATTATACTTACATATATTCATACTTGAGCTAGCTACAAACCTGCAGACTGCATCTTTGGAATAAATTAAGCATTTAGCTATAATCAATACAGGATAAGCTGAGAATATATGCATATAGTATATAATAAAACTATGTAGTTCTGTCCACTATCAAATATAATAAGGTTTTTTGTAATTCTGTTAATGTTAGTTGGTAGTGTTGGTACTCTTACGATTATTAACAAAATCAGATCTAACACTTACAAGTAGAAACTGTTAAACTCAAGTACATATTAAATGTCGCTACAAGCGGCATGAGTCTTCGGGAGTGTTTTTGCGGCGGTATCGCAGTGTGCATTTGAGTTTTATTGTTTTCAGTAGTCTGTATAAGTCATCATAAACATACCTCAAGAAAGCTTAATTTCAGGCATATCTCTTTCGATTCAATAAAATCGAAAGAGGTCTGCCTGGTTGACATACTGCTCATTCTGCTTCTTAGATAATATGTTTACATTTTTGGCGATTACTTCAGCCACTTGCTTGCTTGGTTCTTTAGTAGTGGATATTACTTACACACTCTCGGTTGCTCGCTGTTGCGCGACTGCAATATTGTCTTCCACAGTTTTTGCCATTCTATTGGAAGTACATAAATTGCCGTACTTTAAAGAGACTGCAGTCGATTTGTTGGGACCGTTCCGAGAACCGGCCATTATGTATGGCTGGTTTGAATTTTTATTGAATTCGCTTATATTAACTCTGCTTTCGTACGCTACTTAGATGAATAATGTATTAACTAGCGGGTTTACGTATATTGTTATGAACACATAGGTCGATTTAAATGAATACCATACTTTGAAGAGTATTTTCAAGAAACATTGATTTAAATAGGACTAATGTTTTATGAAATGCGCACGTTTAATAATATACCCCAGGATCTTTATTATATACATTAGATGAAAATTAAAAAAAAACCACAAAAATATAATTATCAGCTAACTAAACTAAACTAACCAACTAAACCTAACTTAAATTATCTGAACCTAACCTATATGTACATATTTCGCCTAAATCGATGCCACTGGGCAGGGTGCCCATAAGGCTGGCCGCGTTGCCTCGCTGAATGGCAATGCCAATTCGCTGTGCGAGGAACGAGCCAGCCCTACGGTCACCTGAGGACCGGATAAGCATGAAACTTAATTTTTTTTAAAGTTTTATTGCATCCGGTCCCCACGGACCCAGGGTCTCCACGGCAAAAGCCGCAAATATGTAACTATCGCCGAGAGTTGCATATTTGCGGCGCTTTGCAGCCTCGGCTACGGCGGCCGCTCCGCCAGCCCTCAACGACGTCGTGCCCAGGTGGGACGGAGCTAGGGTGTCCACACATGTGGCATCCCAAACTAAGGGCCGACCCTGTTGCCAGGGCACGAGAGTCATCCCGTCGGGTCTCTTGCCATCATCACGTGCTAGGCCACTAGGCTCTAGTGTGGCCGGCACGTTGACGCTGACAAGAGCCCGACGAATGATGTCGTTGAGGCAGGAGTGGCGGGACATGCGGCCGGCGCTTTTTGGGCAAGCGAGGCCGTGGTGACCCGTCTTATCAACCATTGTGCCGCAGTGGCAGCGATGTTGTTCCACAATATTGGCCCCGAGTCGAAGACCAACGGCCAGTCGAAAACTGTTGGAGTCTAAAAGGTTCCCGTAGTTGGCAGAGGGGTAAGCGTGAAGCCAGTGGCTAGACTCTCTCTCTGAAATGGCCAACATACGAGCCCTTTCTGACGCCAATGTGGAGGTTTCCACAAGGTGATCATGCACCCGCCGGCAGATGGGCAGGTCCCAGAGCTTCTGAAGTTCCGGGCGGACGGGAAGGTCTTTGCCTGGGCAGGCCATCTTCCATGCGTCTCTGGCCTCGGACAAGTACGCTATCTCACAGTCACGGTGTGACGGATTTAGAATTTTACCTGTTAGAGGTAGCGTACTGTGTACCAAGGACAGAAACGCCGGAAGGGCGACGCTAGAAATTTGTCTAATACCAAGACCACCGAACTTAACCGGCAGGGACGCAAGTAGAAACATTCTGTTATTAATTTTAATGTTAATAATTTTTTCTAAATGTGTCCAAATAATATTGTCAAGTTTTTCACAGAAATTTTGAAGTTTCCAAAAGGGGCTGCATCGCATGACGTATGTGAATTTTGGGACAAAATGACAGTACCGGAGGATAAAAATAGCCATGTGAGAATTTATATGGAGAAGCCGGTCCGAAAATGAATTAAAGTGGTCAATATTTTTATTAACAAATCCTGGGATGGCCTCATCAAAAATCGGAGCCCCAAGGAGGTGAAGAGATTCTTTTGAGATAATTTTTATTCCTGGACAAAGGTTTTCGAAGGATCTGATAGTTTCCGTTTTTTTGTCATCGTCTTGGTCGACGTACAGTTCGCATTTACTGGAATTTAGTTGTAGGCCAATGCTTTCGAATTTTGATCTAATAGCGACAAAGTCATTCTTTACATTATTCGCTTCACCTCCCAGGGTGCCGTCGTCCAGGTACCATACGTTAAATTTTGAAGTAAGTTTGGTGATACTTGGTTGAATGGCGAGACTGAAGATGGCCGGGCCCAGGGGGTCACCTTGCTGACAGCCGGTGGATGATAATATAGTGTTGTTTTTGTATTTGAGATGGGAGGGGGAGCTGTAACATTGCCAGATGTAAGGATAAATGTCTGGAATGTTTTTTTGAACTTCACTTAGAAGGACATCCCGGTTGACTGAGTTGAAGGCGTTTTTAACATCTAACTTTAGAAGCACGATGTCATTGGTATTTTTAAGAAAGATACGGCAGGCGTGCACGGCTGCTTCGCAGCCACCTTTGCTGCCAAAACCAAGTTGTGTTGGTTGGAATTATACTATAATATATACCCCTAGAATTGTAATGACAGTGACTACATTAAATGTAACAATTTCGTATAAACCCGACAACGACTTATGTTTAATCCAAATAGTCCAAAGATTTTACTTTTTGAATGATTTAATGATGATTATGCGCATTCTCTGCCAGCCAAACATTGGACTAAACGGAAGTAGAGACCTACTAAAGAAATCTCTACTAAATATTGTAAACACACTCACAGTATTGCGTGAGCAAAAAAGCAAAAATGGTATAAAGAGTTAGGTTATGATCAACGGCGTTCCTAATAAGGCTGCCTTATCTTATGGAACAAATTAGTTTGATGACTACACAACACTTATTACCAACGCTTATCACAAATAACTAATTTAACTGTTATGTTTAATGTCTTGTCCTTATTTCAATGACTTTTTCCTAACACGTACCTAATCCATATTTTCCCACAACAATAATTTTAAGCTCAAATTCACATGTCGATACCGCCCAATCAAATATGTAACCTGAAGTTTTTCGAAAAAGATTGATATTCGACTGCATCCCCATAGACCAGCATCCCACGCTGAATGCTGTAATTCGCGAGTCTGTAATTTAGAAAGGCAGGCACGGCCGAGTGAGTATGCTAATATGTATGGCCAAGTTTGAAATCTAATGCTTTTCTATTTGGTTACATCGTTGAATAGCTTAACTACAGTTTCGTGCACTAAAGTGATAAACCACGTATATATGAGCATGAGCATCTTACAAAGTAACAGACTCGACACGAAAAAAATCATGTCCTAGGCAGACTCAGAGGAACTTATGAATTCTAAAACTAATTTGAGAGAAAGTTTTTTCGACAGAAATCCAGTATAAATAGACTGAGATTTTGATATAAACGATTAGGTTAGAAGTGGCAACGTAGACGGCAAAAGAACATAGAAGATAGTCTACTTGTATGAGATGTAACGGGTTAAGAAAATAGAACACCGAGTTTTATAAGGTGATATGGATAGTCACTAATAAATGAATAAGGCGGTGTGCTAACTTCGCTCATACAAATCCATTATACTCGTATCTGCTTACCCCGAAGGAAAACTTGTGTGATTATACTTTAGTAGGTATGTAGTATACCTAAACCTAGACGATTATAGCTTAGTAGAATGTGAAGTGGTTATGGTAATCACACCGTGTCCACTGCACTTGAGCTTATATACAGAGAGTCCGAACTTGCGCCCGGGCTACTGTTAACAACTTATCAACAACTCACTTGAAAACCAGCGTAAGTCTGGCCCCTGATTACGCGCAGTCGTTACGAATCTCAGCGTCAAGATATGCTATACATTAACGAGGTCGAGACAGGTTGCGAACAGCATACTTGGACGGTCCAACCACGGGTCGCGGAGTGGTTAAACGGTGTCTGGACTTCGAATTCAAAGTCTGTAATCAAAACTTTATTAGGCAATGGTATTGTTAAGCCGTTACCCTATTCTCAACGTAACTTGGTAAAGTGTCATTAGGAGCTCTAAAGTGTATGGAGACAAAATGTGACAATGGGGGAATGTACCTAATGATTTTTGAATGAATGAGGCTCAACAGTTTAGTATGTAGCGCAATTTCATCGTGAGTCACCTTCGTCCCAAGGGTCGATACAAAAGTGCAAGGATATGCACTGGTTAGTAAACTAGAGGCGCCTAAGATGAATTCGTGTTTTTTTCATGCTTTGATTTTTGTATCGAGCGCAAACCTTATATTATCGTCAGAGGTCCAAGACAGTGGCAGAAGTCTTTACCCTGGGGGCCTGAAGACTTACCTCACTTCAACTCCAAAATGAGACTCCGAACTCGCGTAACAACGTAACTTTCTGTGATTCCAGTAAACACGTACCGTGAAACAATACCTCCAGTCTGTGCAAGTTCGAGTGCTCTTGGAGCATGAATTCAGTGGGTACACGTCTAATTACCATACTAGTTCGCGACCTGTGATAGCTCAGTCACGTAGCTGGCTTAAGTATAGAAGGATAACTGTCTAACAGCACAACACGCACACACAACACAGCTTACCGCTGTATCGCATAATAACAAGTGCACTTTCGTGTAGTTAGGGTCATCACCTCGTCTACGCCTTAATGAATCATGATATACTATGAACCTAATAATTTTAAGTTTCATAGAATAATATAGATATAGTCGAGGAATGAAAAGTTTCGTCGTTTTTCGACCTTAACCGCTGTAAAATAAAGTCGAAAAGTGACGAACCTTTTCATTCCTTGACTGTACATATATGAGAACATATACGATACATCTGAGTATTTATATATTTTATAAAACAACTCCTGTTTTTAACAATCTCATCATCGAAGTTAAATCATATTTACGACAAAATAAAACGCCCTAAACATCGGACCGGAAAACTCTCAATAAAATTCGTGCCTGCTCTCAAACGTATTCAAATATAACGAGAAAAACGCTGCAATGTCCACTCAACACACTTTATATAACTCTTCAATCAGAGCAGCAATAAGCATCGAAATAAATCTTAAACGTTCCGGGCGACGGGGAAACTCACAAATTTCAAATGCCTCAGAAAATACGTCATTCACACGCTACAAACGCACCCGAACCAAACTAAATCCAACCTTCACTCGCTAGCAATACGGGTTGCGTAATCGGCAAATATATCGTTGTTGCCATCCACCAGAGACGTTTTATACGAAATACAATATTAAGGGAATAATATTTCTTCATAAATCGTCGTAGGTGCACCGCATTCACCCGGGGGTTAGCGGGTATAAAAATAAATTCATATACGTTTACGGTCCACGGATGGCTAGCCGCGGTGCCGTTAGGAAGCCAATGAAACTAAACCAGCATTGTATTAAAAATATGAATCATTCCCGTGGGTTGAATGGGTCATATAAATAATAGTGTTGCAGTGTTGCAGGGTATTTTCATGTAATAAAACTAGCGAAACGAGATCAAAGTTGAGGAGAGGAGATAAAGGACTAGCTGATTTGAGTTAGTTTATGAAAAATTTCGCTAGTTGACTGCCGCAGCTTTGTCGGCCTAAAGGATAGAGTGATAGACACTGTTTAGAGGTACGAAGCTGAAATTCCCGGGTTCGAATCCCGGTAAAGGCATTTGTTTGCGTGAAGAGTACTGTTTGTTCCTGAGACTTCGATGTTTTCTAAGTTTATAAATATTAAATATATCATTTGTCGGCCTGTTTAGCCTAGTTGGTAGTGTCACTGCTTTCGAAGCTAGAGGTCCCGGTTTCGAATCCCGGTAAGGGAATTTGTTTCTGTGGTGAGCAGATACATTTGTTCCTGAGACTTGGATGTTTTCTATGTATTTAAGTATATATCTATTAAATATATCGTAGTCTAGCATATACAAGCGTTATTGAGCTTACTATGGAACTAGTTGGATTTGTGTAAAAAAATGACCCCTAATATTTTTGTATTATGTATTATTAACATCGTGCAATACCCATAACACAAGATTTATTGAGTTTCCAATGGAACTAACTTGATTTGTGTGAAATTGTCAACAAATATACTTAATAAATACAGTTATACAGTCTCAGTTGTATTGTACTTAACCCTTTGAACGCTTTCATGTTTGAATGAAGTGATCACTCACACGCCAAGCACTGTTGCGTTATCAAAAATTGATGTAACGTTTAAACCAATAAAAACAATTCATAATAGATTTTATTCATGATCAAAATACAACTTCACTTAGACCTTTTTAGTGGTTGTTGGCGTGGTGGGCATGACGACACATGACCACTTTATAGGTTCTTTGTGTACCAATCTCAAGTAAACAGTTACAAAGAAACAAATTAATATCAAATAGGAATATAACGGAGCGTTCGTGGCCCAGCAGCGCCCGCGTACCGCGTGCGGTATGCGAGGTTAAGCAATGTCGGGTGGGGTCAGTCCTTGGATGGGTGACCGCTTTGAGTGGTTACTAACTGAGCGCTCCCGTGCTTTGGAAGGCACGTTAAGCTGTTGATCCCTGCTGCTGTCTATGGTAGCAGTCGTTAAGCCAAGGTTAGAGGCCTTCGGGCGGCTTGAGAACTTCTAACAGTCAAGTTGCTCACTCACTTGACAAGCCTAATCCCAATCAGGTCTAGTTCCCCCTTGGGTTGGAAGGTCAGATGGCAGTCGCTTCTGTAAAAACTAGTGCCTACGCCAATTTTTGGGATTAGGTAGCGGACCCCAGGCATCATTCAGGATGCGGCTGTAATGGGAATAACGCTAGGATGATGATGAGGAATATAAAGTATAAGCTAATGATACACTTCCTTAATGATAGTGTTTCGAAACCACTATAAAATGTTGTATTTCACACATGAGTCCGTGACTCCGTGATTATACGATGATCTGTGATATATTGGCCTGTTTAGCCTAGTTGGTAATGACACTGCCTGCCTCGGAAGCTAGAGGTCCCGGGTTCGAATCCCGGTCAGGGCATTATTTGTGCATTTAGCACCGATCTTTGTTCCTGGGTCTTGGATGTTTTCTATGTATTTATGTATGTATTTAGTAGCCTTTAGTAGTAGTATGTATATCGTCGTCTAGTACCCATAGTGCAAGCTTTGCTTAGTTTGGGAGTAGGTCGATTTGTGTAAGATTGTCCCCCCAATATAATATATGTTCTAGAATAGAAACGCGGGAATAATATATCCAGTTGGTATAAGTTTGAGCTCTGTGTAAGCAGCAAAATCAAAATCAAATATTTATTCTGCAAATAGGCTACAAGGGCACTTTTACATGTCAAAGCGTCAATTTATACAATTTAAAAAACTGACAATCTTACTTAATAATAATGATTCAAAAATATACTGTATACAATTCAATGAAACTAAATTTACAAATATTAAGGACGTATATTGAAAACGATCTGTGTCCGAATAAACAAAAGTATATAAAAATAATTTAATATCTCAGAGATGTATTTGGTCTCTGAGCAATTCAGATGCAAGGTTTAATTACCATACTGGAAAGATCGCGATATATATCATTGCTTTAAGGTTTACTTCGACATCGCATTTTGATAATACGTTATTTTCCTTATAGTCAAATCAGCATTTTTTTACAAAACCTCAAAACGCTCGGTTTGCGTCATTAAGGCGTAGTTTAATTTTTGGGTATTTTCGTATTTTTCGTATGATTTGTTTTTGGTAACGTTAAAAAAATATGTTGTGTTGTGAAATACCCTTTTAACCTTCGACGACAAAGACGTATATATGCGCACCATCGGTTCGACGCCAACGACGCATATATCCGTCAGGGCGTCCAATACGATATCAACCTACATGCATTTCTATAGGGTTCAACTTTGCGTTTGACATTCCCATGTCCTGGCGTGTGAGTGACAGCATTTGTATTCCACAGAGCGCTGAAAAGGTTAAATCACTAATCCTATGATATTACCGTGGTTCCTCGAAGTTCGCGGTATATCTCTCGAAATTCAAAATTTGACAACTTTGACGTATCCTTTTTTCACAGGATTGGTTAAAAAGTCAATATATGGTCTTAGAGAAGACCACAGTACTCGTAAGCAACGCTACTACTTACTCTTCAGGTGTGTTTGTGTTGTGTTCTAATACTCTTGGTATTATGTATATAGGTTCACTTTGGCCGTCAATACAACAATGACTACTTCCAGCTTAGTATAAAATTCAGAAGGCTACATTATTGAACACAGGTGTAAGAGAATTGGCTTACCCGTACCTTCAGGTTACCAAAGCAAGATAAAAAGAATGTGCCTTTAAAAAACAAAACTTTTGTAACATTGCGATTTATTTATTTAATCGTATGGCATTTATTTTACGAACCGTGAGATCTTCGAGAAGACAAGTACGGTTGCCAGTTTTTGTTGCACTTTTAGCACCACCCAGGGGTCACGTGTAGGGTAACGGTAGGTACTCCCTACGGACGTGGTGCAACTTCGACCCCACTTTGTCAAGTGAGTGGGCAACTTGACTGTTAGAAGTTCTCAAGCCGCCCGAAGGCCTCTAACTTGGCTTAACGACTGCTGTCGTAGACAGCAGCCGGGATCAACGGCTTAACGTGCCTTCCAAAGCACGAGAGCGCTCAGTTAGTAACCACTCAAAGCGGTCACCCATCCAAGAACTGACCTGCGCCCACATTGCTTAACCTCGCAAACCGCACGCGGTACGCGGGCGCCGCTGGGCCACGAGCGCTCTAAATCATTGCGATTATACCCTGAAACAACAGATATTAGACTTAAAATTAAAGTGAAAAATTGAAAAATTAATGGTCCGAGCTGGATTCGAACCTGCGACATCTCTTTCTCTAGCCTCTGAGCTATCAGAAGTCAAGGACAAAGTCAAACATTTATTGCATATCACATTTTTTACATTAGATGGTATGATTACATAGGATATGTGTAAGTTACATGTGACGCCCTGCAAGGGCACAGCATTATGTCAAGAGGACTACTATTTAAACTATGACAATTTAATGTATTATACTCGTATATCAATATTCTGATTCTAGAACAACCAAGCTAGTGCACGAAATCCCTCACTAGTTCCCTCTTACAACGCCTCAAGGCGGCGTACAACGCGTCCTGCTCAGCATTACGGGTGACGTCACGAACGTTAGTATTGACACACGCGTTTTTGTTCCGCTCCGTATTTATTCGTAGAAAACAGATATAAACAGTGCTGGAATAAACAAGTAAAGTTGCAAGTTATATAACTAGTGCGTACGGTCTGCGGGATTAACAATCCTCGTGCGTTAAAACAGTGTATTTTCTAAAAAAATCGCAGTTTTAATACAACCAAAACTCTTTCAACGGGTCGCCATTGCGCTAGTCAGCTGACCGGCGATCGACAAATCAGCTGCTCGCAGCGGCGTAAGCGCAGTAGAAAAACAGACGTGTTACCTGCTGAATTTTCAACCTTATTTGCAACGACTCAAAGTGCATGTTGCAATGGCGGATACAGGTTTAAAATGCGACGGTTGCCTCAACAAAATAGAAGATATGAGATTTTTAAAATGTTTTGAATGTCAAAAAAGTTATGATATCATTTGTGCCAATGTTTCCGAGAACCAGTTCCGCGGGATGGGACCCGCTCAAAAGAACACTTACAGGTGCGTAAAATGCAAGGGGGCCGAGCCCAGGTACTACAGTGCTGACACCCCGATCAGAGGTGGAAATGAAAATGTTACCATACACCGAGGAGCCAAGATGTCCGGCCGGGCCTCTCCAGGCGAGCATGCCGAGAACAGCTCCATCATGGAAGTGTCATACACGGATCAGCGGGATATGACTACACCCCCAAATAATTACCATCTTGACAGCACACAGGACGTGTCCCACATGACAGAGATGCACATGCTGGTCACTGAGCTGCGTCTCTTTCGTGAGGAAATGCGGGCCATGACGCTTCAGCTTCACGAGTTGCGTGTGACCATGGCGGCTTTAACCGTCCGTATTGACGGCTGTGACGGCCGCATTGACCAGTTAAATACGCGTGTGCACGCGCTGGAGGCCAGAACTGAAGCATGCCATGGCCATCAACCCGAGAACACCCTGTCAGAGACCATCGCACAACTGAGAGCTGAGCTCAATGATCGGGACCAGAACGAACTGCTCAATGATATCGAAATCTCCTGTGTCCCCGAACAGCAGGGAGAAAATAGTGTACACGTTGCGCTTACCATAAGCCAAAAATTGGGAGTAAACGTCACTGAGCATGACATCGTCGATGCCACGCGTGTGGGTCGTGCGTTGCAGATTCCGGCTGAGGGCGTCCAGGTGCCACTGAGCCGGCCCCGGCTGCTTGTGGTGCGGCTGGCGCGCCGTGCGCTGCGAGACCAGCTTCTATCGGCAGCGCGGGCGCGGCGTGGGGCGACCACTGAAGGGACCGGCCTGTCTGGGCCCGTCGGCCGTTTTTATGTAAATGAGCGGCTTACTCTCCATAATCGGCGCATTTTCTACAAGGCTCGTGAGTTAAAACAACAGCTCGGCTGGCGTTTTGCTTGGACCAGGGACGGAAAGGTCTTCGTGCGACAACGACCGGGCGCGGATTCACCTCGCCATCGTATTCGCACCGAGCTGGACTTGGATCGTGTTTTTGGTCACCGTAATGTTGGATCTTCCGAATAACTATGTACTGCTTGTTATTGTCTCACTAAGTAAGCACATGATTTTGTTATTGTTTAAGCTGCCGATTTCTCATTGTCGTCCACTACATCGAAACCGAAGACAACACGCAAACACACAAGATAATATAGCTTTTTATCGTAATGTAAACATATTTTTTATATATTATTACAATACACTCCGCACTACACTAAGCACTCAAAGCACGAATACAATAAATAACCTATACTCGTACACAACATCGCAACATTCGCAACTATTCACTCTTAATTGCACCAATGCAAAACCGGTTCCTTATGTCGCTCGCTTATCTTTAGGGCTGTACTTATACAATGACTCGTAAACAACTTCGGATCGGTTTGTTTAACGCAGGATCACTGGCCACAAACCATGATAACTTCATAGCGACTTGTACTCGACTAGACATGGATGTGTTAGCTATTAACGAGACTTGGGTTAAGCAAGGCGAGGAAAATCGGGTTCCTGTACTTCCTGGGTACAGGTTTAGGCATATCCCCCGACCACAGGGTGCACGCTCGCGTGGAGGAGGCGTCGGGTTTTACGTTAGGCGAAATGTCAGCGCTCGTACCTGGCCGCACCCTATAGAACCAAAGCACAAACTAGTCGAACAAATGTGGGTCATTACGACGGTGCAAGGGAAAAAAATACTAATAGGCACAGCGTATCGCCCACCTTGGCAGGATGTTGACCTCTTTTTTGACGCCATATACGATTCCATTAGCTCAATGCCCAAATATGACAATTTAGTACTATTGGGTGATTTTAATATTAACTTGTTGACCGCCACTGACACAAAAGTAACTAAGTTGAATCATTTATTATCTAATTTTAACTTAATACAATTAGTAACAGAGCCTACACACTTCACAAATACTAGTCAGACATTGATTGATTTGGTATGTACAGACTTGAAAGCGAAAAAAATTAATACTGAGCATGTGGGTTCACTTTATGGGCACTGTTTGGTTGTATGCGAGTTCAATATTAAGCGGAGCAAACTAAAACCCTACACTATAACACACAGGCCTATCCAAAGTATTGATAAGGCGGATTTCGACAAGGATCTGCAAACTACAGGGTGGGATCTGATGTCGGAAATGTCAAATGTAAACGAAAAGGTCGAGGCCTTAACTAGGCATATACTTTACTTATTTGACTTACATGCGCCACTCAAAACATCAATTGTCAGGGGCCCTTCGTACCCGTGGATCACAGGCACAGTTCAGTTGATGATGCGTATGCGCGACAATGCTGCTGCCGAGTATCATAAAATTGGGTCAGAAAGCAAAAAAATATACTATAAAGAACTGAAGTCTATTGTAAACAAGGCAATATACCAAGAAAAATCAGCTTATTTTGAACATAATATTAATCAAAAAATAAAAGAACCTAAAGAACTATGGAAAAACCTGAAATCTACCCTATTACCGAAAAATAACACAGACTTGCCTACTTTCTTCAACGACCCCAACATAATAAATAAACATTTTTTAAATTTACCAATCACATCACTCGTAACTATTTCTCAGTTAACTTTTTTTGAATTTTTCAGATTTACTGATTCTTCTTTTCACATCGAACCGATAGGCTCAGATAAAATACTTAAAATTGTCACAAGTCTGAAGTCGAATGCTGAAGGAAATGATGGTATTAGTCTGAGTATGTTGATAATGACATTCCCATACACAGTGGACCTAATTACAAATATCATAAATACATCAATTACAAGCTCTACTTTCCCAGACCTCTGGAAGCTGGCTATTGTACGTCCACTGCCTAAAAACACAAATGTTACAGAGTTAAAAGATTTGCGACCTATCAGCATATTACCCTGTATATCTAAAATACTAGAAAAGACAGTTTGCTCACAACTGACCAACTATCTTGAGAGTAGCGGTATCTTGCCAGATGTACAGTCAGGATTTAGAAAAGGGCGAAGTACAACTACTGCTCTACTCGATGTCACTGACAACATACTGACCTCTCAGGATAAAGGCATGTGTACACTACTTGTGTTGCTTGATTTTTCTAGGGCATTTGATTGTATAGATATAAACCTGTTACTGTCAAAGTTGAGCTACTACGGATTCGATAATAGTGCACGATGCTGGTTCAATAGTTATCTCAACAATCGTTACCAATACGTAAAACTGAGTCTCAATGATGGGTCCAATGAGCTCTCAGAAAAAATGGGCCTCTCCAGAGGGGTACCACAGGGATCAATCCTCGGCCCAATCTTATTTATATTATACACTGCTGACATCAGAAACCACATTGCACACTGCAAGTATCACATATATGCTGACGACATTCAAGTATATATATCATGTAAACCGTCAGAAATAGATATTGGTATACAAAAACTTAATGCGGACCTTTCAAATATAGCATCTTGGGCAGCAAGCAATAGTTTAATGCTTAATCCTGCAAAAACCAAATATATGATCTTTGGGACTAAATATCAACTAAACAGCATCTCACCAACCACGCATGTTGAACTGTTAGGTCAACCCATTGAGCGTGTATATGAGGCACGAAATCTGGGTCTCGTGATGGATAGTGATCTTAGATTTGAGAAACATGTTGCAGGCTCTGTTAGTAATTGCTTCTACAAACTAAAAATACTGTACAACATAAGGCCATTTATAAATGAAACACTGCGGATACAGTTGGTTGAGTCACTCGTACTATCTAAACTGAATTACATGGATTCAGTATATGGACCACGTCTTCTAGCAAAAACGAGGAGGCTTGTCCAACGGGTACAGAATGCCTGTGCTCGTTTTTGTTTTAGTATTCCTCCAAGGGCCCATGTTTCTCCGTTTTTGAATGCACATAACATCCTCAAAATGCAGCACCGTCGCAAACTCCATCTGGCATGTTTGCTTTTTGGAGTAATCCAACACAAAGCTCCTTCATATCTTTTCGAAAAGTTGTTATGGGTAACAAGTCGTAGACCACAGGGAGCACGGAACTGTAGCATACAGCTAGCAACACCTGCACATGCTACGGCTGCCTTCAGAGGGAGTTTTCGATATGTGGCAACAAAGTGTTGGAATATAATCCCGCCGCCTATCAGGACCCTGAAATGTATAACAAGCTTTAAAACAACACTAAAGAAATTCATACTTGAACATCAACAACACCAAGAGAGCCTGCGTCATGACACGAGTCTAATTTAACCCAATTTTATACAATATTATACAATATATTAAATATAAGTAACGCTTTCTCAATTTTAGAAGTATGTACCTGCGTTTTGTGTCCGGTTTGGAGTTGTGGAATTGTACCCCTTCATGAGTGCACGTGTTTATGTTTCTTGCTTTTTGTGTTCTCAATGTGAAGGAGCCTACAAAATATAATATAATGTATTATTTACAAATTTAGATGTGTTCGATGTGAAGCGAGTCTGGGTCATTTTATTTCCCATTTTGTAGTTGATTTTTTCATTTACTCACCATTATTGTACGTCCCATAAACATATTGCGCAAACATCACCATAATAGCACAACAATCCTTCATTGTTCTTCCTGCATATTGTATGTTCTGTTCTTTTCTGTTAACTATACTATTTGCTCTTTCTGTGTTTTTTCTTGTACAGGCATTGTTATTGTAAATTGTAATGTCCTATTTTAAATTTTATTGTATATTTACGCCTAAATATTTGGTTTATAGTGATTATAGTATGCTCCGGCGTTTGATTGGACGCCCCTTTGACGCATGTCAGTGTCACAACAGGTCCGTCGCTTTTCTTTTTTTTTTGGTCGCGTTCAATTTTAGGCGGAGCATGCTAGAAACACCGTCACTTTCCGACCGTGTTCACATTATCCGATCGATGTCGGTGTAGAATCCGACACCGATATAATGTGAACACGCTCTTACTTAGGTCTCGCCGGAAGATCAGCGCCGGCTCCCTGAGTCGGCATTTATGCTGAGGCGAGACCCTTTCGTGACGAATTACGATTTTTATTTTGTTTTTTTTTTTTATTGTATTTTAATTATTTTTGGTCACGAATAAATATTTTTCTTCTTCTTCTTCTTCATTAAATTTTTCAATTTTTCCCTTTAATTTGAAATTCAGAATTTTCGTTAGCAGCGTAACAAATATTAGTTTTTCATAATTTCACATAAATTAACATTTGATAGATTGCGATTGACATCATCTCACAAAATTGTCCTAACGTTATGTAACACTTGTCAATAGATGTGGAATCGAGCCCGGTAATGGCGGGCATCTTGTTACGGCCCAAAGCGTCTTCTTACGTCACTTTGATTTTAATAGGCAATCTGGCAACCATTTTGACGTCAGTGGTTGAGATTGGCTGTCGAAACCAGACGAGGCCAAGCGCTGAGCCTTAATGAACTTATATAGTTGTACTTATAATTACAATAGCGACAGCGGTTAAATTGTCTTATGGTTAGGGTTCTGAAAGCGATCTTATAGATTGTCTGAACCAACCACTCATATTTCAAATTCATCCACGCTCTCATACCGTTCCGTCTTAACTACGTATTATTCCCAACCTGACTTCTAATCCGTTTATTATTTTACGAGTTGAGAATATTCGTACAATTACAATTTTGAAAAGTTGGTTTTACGAAAGACCTGGGACTTGGGAGTTTGAAAAAATGTGTTAAATCAATACGAGCATCATATTAGTTTCTCATTATCATTATTCAGAACTGAATGTTGAAAAACTGTCGTGGAATAGTTACGTGAATACATGAAATGAGAAAAGTACGCAATGATGTACGGAAATCTATTTACTAAAACTTCCACATGAAGTTAATTTGAAAGCCGACTTAACATCCATTCACTACGGCGACCACACTGTCTGAAACACAGCACACAAACCAAACTGCTGAAAGCAAGGCTAAACTTCTTCAACTTGAATACAACAGAGTAAAAGTCCCAGTTTGCTCTCCTCCCAGAGGGGTCAATTCGAGACTTTCATTTTGAATCACATTACAATTGAATCTGCCAAATCTGGGCGATTAGGTACTAAAGAAGACCTCGTGCTCCTATAGAATACAACGGGGAAAATAATAAAAGGACGTTGATAATGTTCTCCCTGATACGATAGATCCGACGCTTCCACGTGAGCGTATAAAACGCAATAAAATCAATTTAGAATGCAAAATGTATGCTTCAAAGTTATGGCCAGTAGGTTGACCATCGATCGTTGGGACTTTCCCGTTACACGCGTCAGGGATATTAATGAGATGTGGTTTTGTTTCGATTTTTACGGAGCGGAAACTTTTATGGCGTTTTTCAATTGTAGTTTGGATTTTTATGCGTTTTACAATTGTTTTTAAATTGCAACGTGCTTTAGAACAGTCGCAATATTGTGTTTCATTGTAGCTTATGGTCGCATGCAACTTAGGGATGATTACGTAACAGTTCTGAACGTGCGAAGGACGATTTAAATGTAATTAGCCATACAAAAAATTATAGATTTAGGTAAGTAGTGTAAGTTTGACCCACCACCACCACCATATCAACCCAAGGACGACCACTGCTAGACTTAGGCCTCTCCCAATTTCGTGGGGAGTAAATGCCATAATAGCCACGGTTGGCATGTGGGTTGGCGAAAGGTTTGACCCGTTACGTATAAAATGAACTTTGGCGTAATCTAACTAAAGGCTGTCGTTTAACTTTGTAGAATACAATAGCTACCAATTACAAAACTAAATTAGTAAATTCAATTATTTGAATAGAGTTAATCAAAATGGCCGCACTGCCAGTATCATCGCTGAGTACAAATAAATGTTTGAGCTTAAATTGTTTGTTATTTACGGGTATTTGTGTGAAGAGAATTGTAATATGGCCGACGTGCTCGGAGTGAGGAGTGAACGCAATAACAGATGACAATCTCGCAATATTTTACGACCTTACGTTAGCTTGCTTATATGGCTTTACCCACGTAATATTCTTTAATCGCGCTCTCCTGCAAATTTTAATTCCAAGTTCACCCCATTGGGAGATGACTCCAGGATGAAACGTTTCCTATAGTGTTATTATATACCATCCAAAAATGTTTCACAGTGAAAAACAATAAACATACAGATAATTTTTTTTTTTTATTTACATTACAGCTGGAAGTATTTTATCATTGGAAGGAAAACTATTACAACTAACTTTATCCACAGGAAAAATTCTGTGACGGAACGTACTGTTTGGATGAAAATATTAAATGAAAGGTTATCTGACAGATATCCCTTTAAATGATACGTTCGCCTTACCTGCCTAATTCATAATATATTAATATTAATATATTAGTTATTATCACCAGCCAGGTTTTTTTTTATTAATATTGGGGGACAATCTTACACAAATCGACCTAGTCCCAAACTAAGCAAAGCTTGTACTATGGGTACCAGACGACGATATACATACTTATATAGATAAATACATACTTAAATACATAGAAAACATCCAAGACCCAAGAACAAATATCCGTGAAAAATGCACAAATAAATGCCCTGGCCGGGATTCGAACCCAGGACCTCTAGCTTCGGAGGCAGAGTCACTACCAACTAGGCTAAACCAGTCGTCGGCATAATGTCATTTTTATTTTTTTGTTGTGTACAATAAACTACTTACATTAGGTACTTTAAACGAATAAAAAAAGGTCGTATAATCAATTACTATCTCAAAAAATATCTTGATTTTTCATAATATAACTATAGCTATCGATATATTGAGCTTAAAGCGAAAATTTCTTCACATCCGCCTGTTTTCAGAATACCCAAACAGAAAAACACGACCCGTGAGGTGCAGCGGTGAGAAATATCCAATTTGCCGCGTTTGCCCTCTAAATTGACGCCATTTTTTATTACGAGCCGGCATGTTGCGCAGTGCTGCCGCGGCGGGTTTTTTGGAAAAAAAGTCCTTTCCCGGACACGGAATGAGATCCAAGCGATGGTTAGGAAAAGGTTAAAAAAGAGTCCTTAATTATTTTTGAAAGCATGCTCACATTAGATTGTCGCCGACGGAATGAAAACTTGATGAAATATTGTCTTTATGGGAACAAGCTTTCACAAAACAATCTACTGATAATTCTCCTAGACAGATGTTATGGTGGACACGCGGGTTTATATTCTCAATTCGTCAAGAATAGACACGTTGGTGCTGTGCTTTGTCCAGAAGAATCTATTCAATTTGCGCCAACACCTCATTTTGAACGCGTGTACCTATATACCCTTTGTACGAGGTTTCAGGGTTCAAGTTTCCCGTGCATATGAAAATATGGAGAATACCAGAGTATGGCATGGGGCGTATTTTTAGGCTGCGTTCTATACTAACAACCATTTTTCAACAATTCACAAAAGTAGTGATGAGCACTACAAACTACAATAGAAAACTGTCAAAAGGGAATTCTTAGAAATCGCGCACTGTAGGTATTTGCGATCCTGGTACTGTAGTGCGTAAGGTCGCCAGAGCTCCTGAGGATGTTCTGTGTTGAGAATGGGGGACAGACATTTATTTGTAGATGTCAATACAACGAATGCTCATAATAAAAAACCGGCCAAGTGCGTGTCGGGTCACGCACAGAGAAGGGTTCCGTACCGACACCTCCTAATCTACATTTAAAACCACTTTACAATATAGTAAATAAAAAAAGGTCGTATCTTTATAGGGAAGTCACGGCACTTAAGCCAATTGTTTGGGCAAGACCGTTTTTCAGCAATAACTCAAAACCCGTTAAACCTATCTTGTTCAAACCAAAAGTCGCTGAAAGTATTTATAATTGCACATCATCTTGATTTTTTTCAGAATTTTAAACTACATAGTTTGGAAATTAGAGGGGGGGGGGGGTGACACACATTTTACGACTTTGACAGCTAATATGGTTGACTTAAATGGAAAAGTTTTTAAGAAACCTCTGTGTTATTTTTAAAGGCCTATCCATAGATACGCCACACGACTAAGTGCCTTGAAAAAAAATTGATCCCCTGGTACATGTACTCGTATGGGGTGGGCACCAAGTTTAATATTTTTTTCACAATTTCACATAATTTTTCTATAGCGGTTCATAGCATACATCTTCCAACCAAATTTCATAATTGTAGTGCTCATAGTCTCCGAGTAAATCGGCTGTGACATACGGACGGACAGACACGACGAATCTATAAGGGTTCCGTTTTAGCCATTTTGGCTACGTAACCCTAAAAAGGGTCGGTACAACGCTTGGGATTGTTCTGCACTTGCAAGCGTCCATAAGCCGCGGTGTCTCCTAATCATCAGACATGCTTGTTTTCCACCGTCATATACTATTTAAATTAAAAGAAAAAATGAATTTTTTTGCTCCAAGCAGGATTAAAACCTGCGACATCTGGCATACGCGGCCAATCGCTCTAGCCACTGAGCTATCGGAACAATCAAGCTCAGGCACGAAAACCTTCACTAGTTCTGTCTAATAACGCCTGAAGGAGGCATACAAATTGAGAATTTTCGTTAGCAGCGTTACTGATTCATACGAAATAGTCATAGTATTAAAAAAAACTTTTTAAATTTTATATCGTATCTAGATAGGTACTATGCCCAAATGGGCCCAAGGCCCGACACCTCACATCATGAATGGGGCTCCATTTCCACCCAGATCACGTCCAAGTCGTATTTTATTGCATCATTAAACCCGAGCATGTCCCGCTCAGTCCATCAATGTATCCAATCCAACATATTGGCTGTTTGTGTTACCCTTTCTACTTTAAAAGGATAAAAGGAGACGGGAAGACACATTTTTGGGGTGCAAGAGAATTTTCCAGGCGTGGTAATTGAGGATGCGTGAGCATTTTTAAAAGGCTGTTTCTTTACACATACATGAGAGTTCTTTGCCCAGCCACGGCTGGAACGTCCCACGGGACGTAGGGTAAAATATAATGTTTGAATTCGCTATGAACTATTTACACTAAAACGGTTTTATTTTACGAATTTTATTGACTCCGAGTCACACACCAGTAAAGGTTTGTCATACAACATTGATCTTCATCGTATTTTTTACAATGTTTTAGGACTAACATCGAAAGTATTTACTAATTTTTAGAAGTCAACAACTCTCGGCCTTTCTAGTGATACATTATTTTCATTTGTGTTCGACATATTTTATAGGAAATTCATTGATTAATAATGAAGAACGTAAACTCCAATGCGAACACTAAACATAATCGGCCATCATTTAAAAAAATATATAATTCAATTCAGATTTCATCTTATTCGTCTACTAGTCTCGCTCCAGCTCTTCGCTACCAATATATTTTATTAATGCGAATCAAATTAGCGTTGCTAAAATAGTGTCCTACAATTCAAATATAAATTTGGAATCATAAAACTTTACTGAAGAATACGTCTTTCTATTATACCACAGATAAATTAATTAATGATTGTACATAAAGGTCACCTGCGTAGTGACCTTATTATTTATACGTTTGTAAATGAGTGAGTTAATACTTATACATCAATTTGTGTCCCGCAGACTGGAAGCAATGTGCACAGATTAACAGCTTTAATATGCCTTTTATCTCACTGTCCAATAATGTTTAGTATTAATTGCTATTTTAGTGTCGAACATGAGGTCTGTCAACTAAACCTGCAAATTTAAGTGGTGTAATGTGAAGTCTAATGTTGGAATAATAACAGAATGTTGACATAAACAGAGAAAAAGATTCAGTAATTTAATTGCCGCATAGCACAGTGAACCAAATTTACAAAAAAAAAACGTACTATAAGCGCATAATAGTAGAGGTACATTGTGCATTAAGGGCGGTACGAGAGGTATTAGGAACGAGTTTGTAAAACCACGCTTGCCGCGCATAATACACACAATGTTTTTCATCACACTTGGAGGAAACAAGTAAACAGCAAAGCCAAAAATAAAAGCTAATAATGGCGCCATTCGACATCGGCAAATGCATGAATTTAACAGTATGAGAAAAGTGAATGCGTAAGAAAGGGATGTATCAGTAGTCTGTAACTATTGACGATCATAATGTGTTGATTTAAATTAGATTTAAAGCAAATTTGTGTTATATTTTACAATGGAATAAATGATCTTTATCTTATCTGTTTGCATTACGCCCTTGGGCGATTATAGGCTATTGTAGCTCAGTATGCTTGCTTATCACGGCACCATTTATGAGCAAGTGTGATGAAAAATAGGATCTAAACATCATTGTCCTCGGCTGCAATTCCGTTTTTTTAACTTCCTATGAACTTGAAATTTGGTAATGTTTATATTTTCGTATATTTTACCAATAAATACCAATGTAGTTATAAATCACATTTGTTTTTTAGTTGCACGGCCCCCTCGGTGCGCGAGTCCTTCTTGGCCGATTTTTTTGCTTTTATTGCGTGTAGTAAAGTGTAAGCGGAAAAACCTAGTTTTACGCTTGTAATTTGTCGATTTGGAGCAATGTTTGAAACAATATATCTTTATTAAAAATTCAACAAAAAAATGCAAAATTTATCATAGAACTGGCCGCAATAGTTCTATACTAGATAGTTATGAAGACAAAATGTCAAGATACTTGTAAATTCCTACAAAAATTATGCTACGAAAAGAGAATGTCAAGATTAGTGTCAATTCTCACAGAACGTAAAGAAATACATTAGTGTTTTTATCAAAAAAGAACCCTTAATTCAAATGAAAAATCCCTACGCAACCTTGAAATTGTCAAAGGTGTATATTACCTAAATAACGAACGATGGAAACTCCCGCAAACCTAATCAAAATCGCACAAGGTACAGCGGCACTTATTACCTTGACATTATATTTAGAACTCCGTCGTCAAAGACACGATTTAACCGGGTTATTTCAGAAATTCGTGAGATTTTACCATTTCATTCTCAGATCTCATATTGAGAGATATAGCGCAATATGAGATCCTACCGGAACAAGGCAGCTTTACTTAATTTACCTACAAGTCGATCTGACTTTTATATGTCACATTCCAATATCAAAGCGTTTATTACAAAATTAACTAAACCAAACTGATACAAACCTTATCCACAACATGCTTCGTCAAAATACGCATGCATTGCTCAAATTATAAATCCACAACAGGTTTCGACAACTGCACACAAAAAAAACTAATCAACTCACACCCTACTCCGATACTGACCCGGTCCAAACGTGCCAAAAACACCTGCAGCATTACCCAGTTGGTGGGGGTTGGGGGCGCTAGTCGGGTAACCTCCACGAGTGTCTGGACTCTTCCAGTTCCTCTGGACTCTCGCGGGTTTTGGAGAAGGGGAAGGGTCCTAAGCGGTGCGCTCTGGAGGCAACGTGAATCCGGGGTTTTTCACTGTCTCCTGGCGTGAAGGTCCTTTGGTCGGCAAGTGTGTGATTTCGCCCTGCACGCTTGCCGTCGGGTGGGGGGCGCAAGCCTATTCCGAGACGGGACGGCTTCGGCTGTCGCAGCAGGCGATGTTCGCGGTCGTGTGCCTTGGCGATCCCGTGTCACCGCCACTGATGCTGCGTGATGGGCATACCCACTGGTTTTAGACGGTAGTCCGGGCGGTTCCCGGGAGTCCTTCATACCTGTCCAAGTTCCCTGGCTAGGCGTGATGCGTAAATGCATTTCCCCAGGTAAAAAAAAATGCCTGCCCACGCTACGCCTAATCATATATTTATATTGATTAAGACCTATTATCCCCAGGCATCCTTCAGGATGCAACTGTACTGGGAATAACGCTAGGATGATGATGATTATGAAGACCTATTATAAACACACACCTTTACGCAAAGCAGAGCAAATAGAGACCACTTACAAATAGTTAACGAACGCACGAAACATATTAATATCAAATTGAAATCTGAAACGTGAATAAAAGTCCTACTCATGACAATTTAGCAGCCCTATCAAGGTACTAATTAGCAATCAACTTAAAACTTTCTTCCGGAACGAAGAAGGTCCAATATCGATTGGTGCTCAATAGTTTTAATATTTAATTACGATTTATCCTCGAACCGTTTAATAGTTGCGGGGCAGTTTCAAATTAATGAGCGTAAACTTTTGCAGTTTTGGCGCAACGCTAATGACTGTTTCAACTTACTCAATGTTTAAAAAAATGTTTTACGTAAATTTCGCGTTATATTTTACGAAGGATAATTTTAACATTAAGGCGATGAACTGTAAATAACTATATTAAGATGAAATCTTAAACGTAATAGCGTTATTAAGATATTTGATGTATAGTAAAGCTTAGCTGGTACACTAATTATTAAAATAAAGATTGAAATTTGAAATCCCTATAAATCTAATTAAGTGAATAAAATTCGAGTTTGAGACAACCCTAACTCTCCAGCAAAAAGAATTAAAAATCAACCTTATCATGTAAGATCTAAGGTTAATTTTCGTTCGTTAACTGTATGTTTCGCTTTGTTCCAGCAGAAACACCCACATGTGATATTTGAGGCGCGAACGAAGGCGAACAAGGGGTGTGCCAACAAGCTGGAGTACCGTCCGAAGAGCCGCCGCACGAAGCATGTGTCGTTCGTCGAGACACCGATGGGTGATGACCCTATTGCTGTTGTGTAAGTATCCATCTTATATCTTTAAACGAGCAATTCTTATAGGTATATTTATTTATTTATTTCGGAGATCTCGGAAATCTATCTTCATAATATCTTCAAACGAGTAATTCTTGTACATTAAATTTTGGGGATCTCGGGAACGGCTCTGACTATTTCGATGGAATGTAAAATTAAGGCGTATACTGGGGCGAATATTAGCTCTGGCTGGGTTTTATCTTCGGGAAAACTCTTATTCGGTCGCCCAGCTACCGTCAGAAAGTGTAAGACCAAACACAAAATATGCAAATAATCAACATTCATCTGTCCGTAGTACTCTCAACCAGTTTGCAAAAGTCCAATCCTTGTGGTAAATAGCCCATTGCAATATTTTTGCCTTATTTGGTTTGCGTAATAATTTATGAAAATTAAACTAAAAATTTTGTTTGGTCCTAAACTTTTTGACGGTAGTGTACTACTACTACAGTTCATCATCTCTTTAATATTAGTAGATGCTTACATAACTAACTAACTAACTAACTAGGCTGGCACGACGACCCAAAATGAGTCCTGGCCTCCGAGACAAGAGCACGCCACTTTTCTCGGTCCTGCGCTATTTCTCGCCAGCTTGCACCGGCTCCGAGCTCACGCAGGTCCGCGTCCACCATATCCTTCCAGCGATACTTGGGGCGACCCACAGGACGCCGTCCGGTCGGTCGGCCCAAGTATGCTCTCTTCACCTGTCGATTTTCTCCCATCCTCTTGAGGTGGCCAAGCCAGCGAAGACGATGCGCTTTGGTTTCACCAATAATATTTGGTTCGGCCACCAGCTCTATTTCTGCATTTTTACGGATCCTCCAACTCCCATCGCCTCTTTTCACTGGTCCCAGGATTTTTCGAAGCACCTTACGTTCTGCTACTAACAGGCCGCGCTCCTTCTTAAGTGTTAGCGTCCAGGCCTCACACCCGTACATTAAGATGGGGCGGATTACGGTCTTATATATCCGAAGTTTAGAACGTTTACTGAGGAGCTTGGACGCCAACACTTTGTGCAGGGCAGCACTGCAACGCAAGGTGTTCTGGATACGGGTGTTAATTTCCTCCTCTCTAGCATGCGTATCAGTGACAGTGCATCCGAGGTATTTAAATTTGGACACTCCCTTGTAAGAGGTTTCTCCTACAAGTAGGTCTTCTCGTTTCTCACGGCTGTTTCTGAAACGTTTCATATGGAGGTATTCCGTCTTTTCATAATTAATCCTGAGCCCCACTTTTGCGGCTTCTCGTTCCAATGTACATACGAAAATCATATCTACAATTATATATCGTCTAAGATTGTAAAGCATAAGAGGTGCGTTAGTTAAGTATTGTGACTAATATCACTACGGACATCATCACTCAGAAGAAATAAGCATCACAAGCACCTGAAATCACTCGAGACGTTAATGATTCGAGTGAAGATCTGATGACGAGGCACGTACTGTATAAGTTTGGTTATAATTTTTTGTTCTGAATGAATAAATAATAATAATCTAGTTTGTAGATATCGTAATCTAAACAGGATGACAATCGGGATGACTAAAAAGGTGATTTTATATCCTAATCCGAGTGAGGTCGTTAGGCGTTCGAAAATATAGCAACTTATTTATCTCTACACAGCCTGTATAACCTGCGCTTTAAAGCGTTTACAAAGAAGCATTGTAACTGAGCTGTCTCTTCGTATACATTTCTAAAATATGAAACAAGCTAAAGTCACCTGGATGGACACTTTGCCGCAGCGCCTAAAATATTCACAATAGTGCTCTGCGAAAGAATAAACATGCATCTTTACTGCACACTCATTTAAAATCCCATTAAAAAATCATGCATGAACGCGCCAGTCTTGAGTTTAAACTTTTAATGCAATTTAACAATTCCGAACTTGCATCCGAAGCGCTTCTACTCGAACAAACAAACACTATATCAGAATAGTTAGTGAAAAAATGCAAAAATAGCTCCCAAGAACCCGACTAGTTACGATATTAAATCACGGACTTGTCCAGGCAAGTTTTGAATAATGCAGTGTACCAACTTTGAGGCATAAAGTCTAGTTTTATTCTGGATGCCGTGAAAGCTGTAAGTTTACTGCAAGTGGGTTGGTTCACAGACATAATATACAGGGTGTGACCTGTTATAGGAGCAAAAAATGAAACGGTACACTATTGAGCTCTACAGCAATTGTTTCCAAATGATTTTAATTGAAAAAAAAGTTACTCTTTTACTCTACTGGAATGAAATATCACTTATAATTTTTTACTGCTTTTTGAATAAATTGTTATTAATAAATAACAATTTATCCAAAATGGTATTGTATTGGTGTATTGTTATTAATAAATAACAATTTATTCAAAAAACAATAAAAAATTATAAAAATGAAAAAAAGCTAAAATATTCTATTAAACAAGAATGCGACAACGATTATGAGACATAACTTCAAGCAACCTCAAAATCAGCATTGAGTGCCGCGCTATAATCTCTGAGGTCATTACTTTAGATCAAAATTTCTCCCAATTTTTTTGGACACAAGAGGTTACTGCGGATGCTTTAAGGAAGCGTCCTTTAAAATATTTTGCTGCTATTACAGGCCACACCCTGTATATTTAAGTAGTCATCGCGATTGGTGCTCGGTGTTCATAGTGTTCATACCGCGATTGGTATGAACACCGAACGTGTCCATTTGTAAGTGACAAATGTGCCGTCACCGTCACCAGTGCCTTTACCATTCACACACAATGACTATGAATATGCCACTTTTTTGTCGATGGAAAAAATAATGGTTTCTGACATCGTTTATCTTTTAAACTACGTTTAAACTGCATTTAAACTACGTTCTGAGACTACTATACTTTTGAACAGAAGGTATTCATTCTAAGTTGGATACTATATTATTTGATTTGGTCTTTACAAGGAAATCAAGAGGCTGGCAATAGATAGAAAAGAGTGAACATTACTCCACTAACAAGAGTCTAACTCTTAAGTAATGATGATGATGATGATAGTGTCTACTACAAATGTATTTATCAATGTATGGTGTATGCGCATTTGTGCCTACGAAAGAGTAAATAAATGCGTTTACGTATCTTACTACAAATATTTCATTTGTGAAGGTAGACGGCTAAACTGCAAGCTTGAGCGTTCTACGGACATCTGCAAGTGCCGATTAAATAAAAATCCGTTTATTATTGGCCGTTTCAACGTAGGTTTCCTGTTAAATTTCCTATTTACACGTCTTATCTTATCTAGACAAGGGCCCTTGCAGATAAATTTCGACCCAATGGGATCTTTTGTGCAGTCGCCCCGTCCTTTATACCTACTCGAGCTGCTCTCCATCCATTCCACAAACCGGAGCTCAGCGGGAGTACTCTGAATTCCTTTGGTTCTGGGTAGAAATTGCCAAAGTCATTCATTATTTGTCTGGCAAGGGCGTGACATTCACACAGCAAGTGTTCCATTATCTCGTCATCCTCGCCATATAGCCTACAATCTATGTTGTCTGATAGTCCTATCTTGGTCAAGAGTCCTTTGCCCTGAAGTGAACTGTAATCACCCCAAATATGATTCTGAGCTGCCTTGCATTGAAATTCCAAAGCTTGTTGGTCCAGTTTTAGTCTATTCCATTAATGAAAAGCTTTGAGTGTCTTAAGCCCGCCTCTTTCCTCCACTCGTGCTGGTGTTTGGCGTAGGCCTTCAAGGCTCATGTCATGGTTCCCTTCAAGAATCCCTCAAACCCTATTTACACGTGATCAACTGAGGCTTGGTACAGCAAATGGAGTTTGTATTTTCTTCCAGATGTAACTAGAAAGCGAATAGGTACAGACCGATACCAATATGGTTACATGAATATATTCAGCTCTTGAAAAAGGTATTCATTTCTTGTTTTATTCAATCAGTTTAGATGATTGCAACGTTACTCAATCGACAATGACATAAAAACAGTTGAATGAATTTTGAGTTAATAAGATGCTTATTATGAATCTTAATTATAACACAGGATAGTTTTTATACCGAAGTCCCATTTGGGGGACCGAGTACGGATGAAATTGAGGTTAAAATTCGTTACAGCGGTTCACGGAGACGAAGTTGCTGACAAATACTAGTAAGAAATATTTCAATAAGCTAGTGAAGAAAGTGGTACGAGAGCGTTTCATTTAATTATTTTCTAAAGCCACATTAACGGTCGCAGCTTCTTGAGGGACTAGGCTAGATTTTGTCCAGTCATCATCACACCGATATGGTCACAATAAGCACGATTACAGCATTTATGAAACACACAAATCATTACAGCCATACATATCAGCAATCACACACCGACCCGTCAAGGAAAAGAAATTCGCATCCACGATACAGCCGGGTCATTATGGGAGAACCGTTTGGACCGATCCGACATTTTCTACTACTTACAAAACCTCTTATTACCCAACACTCACTGTAATCAATAAACAACCTTCGCTACCCCAACTTAGAGCTCATTCTTAACAGCACGGAATACGAGATGAGAGCTCCTGGAAGGAAAGCATCGTTATTCGCCATAAATCATTCGGTCGCACCCAATTTGTCGACGCGAACTGATGAAAAGGCCTTAAGGGGCCTAAGGCCGTCAATATAGAGAATTCGTTTTATTCTATCGAAAGCTTTGCGGTGTTTAAACTGGTTTGTGGCGGATATTTCCAGGTTATACACATTAAAGAAAAAAAAACATTAAAAAAACTACGCAAACGATCGCGTTGCAATAGAAAGTCTCACATTATACTTAATTTACTACAGGTCTCTTGAAATACGTCCTTTTATTAAATCCCACGGTAACAAGCACGGAATCATATGGTCTAACTTAAGCAGACAGCTTTAGCTACTTTGGTTAAGCAGATATCATAACCTCCACTTCAGACGACTTCAGAAGTATTAAGCGCGCCGCTGACCCCTTTTTACGAATTTAAAAGGAAAACTATGAGTATAACAACTAAGTAGACCTTACTAATTAACGAGTAATTGCAGAACTTAAGAAATCTACTGGGAAAACCAACTTTCGTACAATTTTCACTCTTTACTTAGATAACGTTGTTAGACACATAGTAAATTTCAGTTTATGAACTTTCAAGTCCGCATATTGTTACGGGTAGACAACATCGGAATCCTACATTGCGTGTGTGTGGTCCGAAATGCACTTGACGGGTTTTGACATCAGCATTATTTATTTATTGACATTTCAAGACATGTCAATATCTCCCATTTAATCTTAAGTTCGCTTTTTTGCTCAACGATTTGAAAGTCCTACTAATCGGAGTGTACTCAAGTCTCTTATCAAAGCTTCAAAGCATATTCTTTCCAACAACCCTTCTTAACATCCTAACATTAGTTCAAATACTACGCCTTCGTTTGATGAGGCTACGACTTATAATTTTACAAGTTTCAACTGACAATACTGAGGTAATGGGCAATAATCACTGGTTAATTGCAAAATATCTTTAAAAAAAATACTGTCTCAAAAAAAGGAAATACACAAAACACAATCAGAAAAAAAAAACTAGAAAACAAAAGCCGAAGTACCATTTGACCAGTGTTCCCAGTTAAGGGATGTAAATAAAATCATAACTTCAATCAATATCATCCAAATCTATTCTGCTGGGATTCTCGTATCTTCTGGATTTATTCTTATCAATTTTTAAGATTTTTTCTTCATTGGAATCTAATGTTTCTTAAGTTTTAACTCAATTTCTAAGTGTTCCATAGCCAAGAACATGTTACCACGCTCTTTAGACTTGTGCCTACAGTCGATTTCATAAAATATTAACGATCCCAAAGGTTCAAAAATATCTCAGGAACCCTCCATAAAGTCGTGTTGACATATTTTAGATTACTTCGTCAGAACACATATTATTGAAATCGATCGGACACATAAACGACACTCCCTTAACTGTTTATCAAGTCAGATGTGTCGGATGACTTAATGAATATGGTTGGATATACTAGAGAGATGAACTTATCTATTTCAAAAGCGTATAATATTATCGAAGAAATTTCAAACTTGATTTTTTCTCTAAAATCCAACCCTCTTCTAACAACCCGTAACCTGCACAGCTCCAAAGTTCAGCGGCATTACGTTAAATTTCTCCTTTTTAACCAATCCACGAACCGATCGCCTCACAGGCAGATCGGATCCCCTAACTCTCATCGTATCTCATGATTGCAATTCTGAAAGCAACCTTGGTCGAAACGAGATAAAGTTCAAATTTGGCATTTGCTAAAACGATATACGATGATTGGAGAGTAAGTTGGGTAGATAAGAAAGCGCTTTATCCTTCCCATTTCACTTTGATGCCCCCCGGGGACATTACAATGACGGCTTTGACGTAGAAACTGTCGTTCTAAGCTAATGATTTGATTTCGGAACGTTAATGAGAACCCGTCTTTTAGTAGGTCTCATTAAAAAAGATAATCGAGAGGAGTGAAGGTTGGGACGGGGTGACCTTTCATAATAAAATAAATTAGTGTACAGCTAGCGAATGTATTACTGTAGGTCACTGCGTCTAATTTCTGGGGAAAAGGTTGTCATCATTTTTATACACTACGGGCCTAATACCTAGAAAGATTTTAACCACTTATTTTTCACAACACTTCGAGTAAATAATGTTATATCAACATGGGTCTAATTATTTGTCTTAACAAAAGCATTTTATTTCCTCATACATGTTATAAAATAACAAACTACTTAAATACAAATGGATAAAACAAAAACGTAACTAAGAACTAAAACTAATCAAAATAAACTAATGCTATTAATGGGTCGCCCCGAGTCATGGTTCCGAAGATCCTGGCAGCATTTCCTCGCTGAATTGTAATACTGATGCGTTGAGCGAGGAAGCTGCCAGCTCTACGGTCTCCGGTGGTGTCAGCTAGCCTTTTAGATAACTCATTCTCTCTCTTAATTAAACTACTACTTCAGTACAAAATAAATGAATTTAATTGACCGGTACTTTGTGAACAAATCTTTACGTGACTTGCAAATGTGTTCAAGAGAAGAAATGTAAAGTCAAAAACGTAGTAGGTGGCTACATCACGCCTTTAGGGTGTTAGACTTAAGATTTTTCAACTTATGATTTGTTTTAAATAATGAATATCTATTAAATTATGGGTTTTTGTACTACATGTTGTTTAGGCTCTAGAATCGTTGGTTTAAATCTTACGGATTATTAGGTTAGGGCCCAGGATGTATATAATTCATTCAGTAACAATATTCATTGTGTTTGGAATGACCCAGAACGAAAAGTTTGTAAAAGAATATGATCTACGTATTATGTTATAAATGCATAACGATGATGGGCAGCAGCATTCCTGGTGTGCGACGGAGATACTGCTATCGCCGACCCGCATGCCAAGCGTGGCGATTATGGCATTTACCCCCCATGAAATTGGGGAGGCCTACACTACCGTCAGAAAGTTTAAGATCAAACAAATAATGCAAATAATCAACATTGATTGATTATCTACTCAATTTTGATTCATGTGTCCGTAGTACTCTCAACCAGTTTGCAAAAGCCCAATCCTTGTGAGCAATAGCCCATTGCAATATTTTTGCCTTGTTTGGTTTGCGTAATAATTTATGAAAATTAAACTAAACATTGTGTTTGGTCTTAAACTTTCTGACGGTAGTGTGTGTCCAGCAGTGGACGTCCTTCGGCTGATATGGTGGCGGTGGTGGCATAATATCAAGAACATCCACGCCTAATACGTTGTCGACCAAATCAACACCATATATTTTCTGTTACCATGCCAAAGTACTCAATTTTAGACTTGAATCTACTTGTACGCCTCCCTTTGGGCTCGAACAACGTCTTGAGAAAACACTTCGTTGATAAAAACAAGTCAAAGTTCAGAGACTTAACTAAATAATTAGATCTTTGAATAATCTTTTGTTTTCTGATTGCCCTCGATAATTCGCAGAAATCGCTTAATTAGATTGTTTACCATCTAAAATTAGACTCAATTAATTCGAGGATCTCAAAATCCGTGCCCTTTCGCCCTGGAATAATCACGTCTACAAATATTTCAGAGACTGAATTGTGGTATAAATTCATAGATAGTGAGGTATAGATTTCTGTTTGCAGTCTCTAGAGACGAGTAATTTTACCCTTAAATCCACTACGTGCTTCGTCAACTTACTGCACATGTAAGTATTATCAACACTAGCATCGTAAAAACCTTAAACTGAAAAAAAACCGGCCAAGTGCGTGTCGGACCACGCACAAAGAAGGGTTCCGTACCGACACCTCCTAATTACATTTAAAACCACTATACAGTACATTAAATAAAAAAGGTCGCATTCTTCATAGGAAACTTACGGCACTTACACCCTTTTGTTTGGTAAGACAGTTTTTTAGCAATAACTCAAAAAGGCGTACCGTGGGCAGGCCCCCCACACGGTGGACCGATGACCTGGTGAAGGTCGCGGGTGTCCGCTGGATGCGGGTGGCGCAGGACTGATCATTGTGGAAATCTTTGGGGGAGGCCTATGTCCAGCAGTGGACGTCTTTCGGCTGACATTATGATGAACTCAAAAACCGTTAAAACTATCTTGCACAGACTAAAAATCGTAGAAAGGATTTATTAATGTACATCATCTCGATTTTTTTCAGAATTTAAAACTTCATAGATAGATGGATGCATTTATTTCATAATAAGATTACATTATAAATTACAATTGTATATTAGAGGGGAGGGGACACACTTTTTATGACTTTGACTGCTAATATTTCACCAACGGTTTACTTAAAGGGGAAAGTTATTTAAAAACCTCTATGTCAATTTTGAAGGCCTATCCATTGATACCCGACACGCCTATGCGCATTGAAATAAATATTGCCCCCCCCCCTGTTACATGTATGGGGTGCCCCCCAGTTTAATATATTTTCATAATTTCACATCATATTTCTATAGCGGTTTATAACATACACATTCAAACCAAATTTCATAATTGTAGTGGTCATAGTCTTCGAGTAAATCGGCTGTGACATACGGACGGACGGACGGACAGACATGACGAATCTATAAGGGTTCCGTTTTTGCCATTTTGGCTACGGAACCCTAAAAAGTAGTGGTTTCTAGCCTTGGTGGCGCTCTACGAAGCTACAGAAATCATTCTAATTAATGCAAAATGGTGGCTGAAAATTGTGTGCGCTTATATAAGCTGACAATTTTAGAGGAGTATATGGATTTTCAAACTTATTGGTTAAGCTTGAGACACAGACTGCGGTATTCGGTAGCGCGGTAGGGCGGAGGCGGCGTGTGCGGCATCAACCACCATCCACCATATCAGCCCTAGGACGTCCACTGCTGGACATAGGCCTCCCCCAATTTCATGGGGGGTAAATGGCATAATCGCCACGCTTGGCATGCGGGTTGGCGATCGCAGTATCTCCACCGCACTCAAGGAATGCTGCTGCCCATTCCCCGGTGGTCTTGGTCGTAGTTTTAGGACATACCCGGGTCCGGGTGTGTGGCATATGAAGCAGTAATCGATAGTAACAGTTTCGGAAAGATCAAAAATGCAGAACCGCCTCCGCCCCGCTCCCGCACCTTGCCGCGCCCACTCTGTGTGTTTCGAGCTTTAGAGAGGGGTCTGTGGAAGCCACTGTAGCCGAGCAGTAAGGCACCTACTTTCGATCTTGAGGTCGCGGGTTCAAACGCCAGCTCGTACCTCGTAGCATTGACTTGTCGGTGAAGGACCACAAATCTTGGGATGAGTTCATTCTAAGATTTGTGTTCCAAAAAAGTTGTGTGTGTGATTTGTGTGCGAAAAAGCCAAAGCGGACCCGTGGGCTCTTTTACGATACAACTTTGACGCTGCGACATTTTGACGTTCATACTTTTTGCCACATAGGCAGCCGGTCCGTAGACATTTTGACCCATACACATTCCACCCGTTGAACATTTTGTCACAGTAAATACCGAAATTTCTATGCAAGTGTTTTTAGGTTGAAAATTGGACAACTGTAACATTCACGATCGGGTAATTTTCAAATTTTTTGTACCTAATTAAGGACTTAATTATGACTACATTTTAATTGAGTCATGTGAGTAACGAAAATTAATAATACACTTTATATGGGTAACTTTCGTTACTTACATGACTCAATTAAAATGTAGTCATAATTAAGTCTTTAATTAGGTACAAAAAATTTGAAAATTACCCGATCAGATAATCATTAACTTCAATAACATCTACACGTTTGGTAGTACTTAATAAAAGAGCCTGTTTTATACGCAACCCCACCGAAGCCCCGAAATAAACCAGTGACTTACAAGCTAGCAATTACACCTAAATAACGTTAGAGGCGGATCCACCATGTTTCTCGCTACCGTCACTTCTGACAAATGCTCACGAATCACGCGAATCGGGCTCCTCCTCGGCTCTTGGGCAAAAATAGTCCCAAAAGGGATTAAATTTTCCGGATAAATTATCCGAGGGTTTGCTTTCGAACAAGATCGTCTAAACAAATGTGCCGTGGAATCGGTGGCAGCGCTCTCTGGTTAATCCCATCTCTGCCTTTCGGTTCTTTGAGATCCCGGATGTCAATTATCGAAAACTATCATTTTTAGGCACTTCTGCGTATGCAAATACTATTTTCTCAAAAATTGAAAAACCCCCGACATTTTCATTTCAAAGCTTAATATCTCAAAAACGGCTGAATCTCATAATCTCATAAAACATGGCTAAGAACACTCGGGATAAAATTGTCTATGACACAAAAAAACTAAACGAAAATCGATTCATCCCTTTGGGAGCTACGATACCACAGACAGATACACAGACACACGCCTTAAACTTATAACACGCAAAGAGAGGGGCTTTGCGTCGAGGGTTAAGAAAACCTAGTAATTTAACTCATAAAAAACTGGCCAAGTGCGAGTCGGACTCGCGCACGAACGGTTCCGCATTATTTATTATCTATAAAAACGACATAGAGTCCGACTCGCACTTGGCCGGTTTTTAATATTTTTTGTTATAGCGGCAACAGAAATACATCATCTGTGAAAATTTCAACTGTCTAACTATCACGGTTCTTGAGATACAGCCTGGGGGCAGACAAACGAACGGACAGACAGCGAAGTCTTAGTAATAGGGTCCCGTTTTTATCCTTTGGGTACGGAACCTTAAAAAGCTGCCGCAAATGCTACCCAATCTAATAGAGGCTTTTGAAAGTCCATCCTAATTCGGTTTATATGTTTATTTGTATACTAGCTCCACGCGAAACCGTCACGAAAAAATGGCATCGAATGGAACAAACAAAAAACCGAATAAAACGATTAAGTCAACAGCTTTATCAGAGCTTGGCAACTCGGTCCTAATCAACTTCATCCGTCCGTCAGGACCGTTATTATCAGAGGGATTGCGACTCTGCTTACTAAGAATATTGGATTGGAACTGGAGTTGAAATCTTTGAGCCGCTGGAGCGAAGCGGTTGCCTTTAGAGGTCATTCCGTAGGGCGCTAAGTCCAAAAGACTACATACGAAATTCGTCCTTAACACGATAGCGCTGATTGAAAAATTAGTCTCAGCCTCTTGTCTGATAATCCCTTTTAATTCTGCAATGTTTTTTTTATTTTGTGTATATTTATGAATTCTTATCAGTTATAGGTGTAGCAAGCTTTGTGTATCTGTTATTCGCCAAAATGCAAGCCATTGAGTTAGACCTTATTTTACTCAAGACATATCATAGAAAGTGGACCGTTCGATAGAAATCTTATCTCAAGAAAATCCACTCGTATTTTCTAATAATCCTTTCTATGATGGAAAAGGACCGAGTGTAAAGGAAATTCGTTTTTAAATAAATATAATTTGACAATTTCTTATGAAATTGATTGAGATATGGTAGAAAGCAAAAATAATCATTCACATTTGGTATGGCAACTGAGTTTGGTTTCGCTCCGTAAATAATTTCAACTTAGTGCCTGCATACTTTTGCAACAATCTTCCGTTGCAGTACTATGTCAAGGCCAATAATAATCTTGATCACAGAAGATTGTCTCAAACACCTGGACCATAAGAGTTATTCACAGAAGACTCAACCTAAACCCTCGTTGACGTACAGTCAGCTGCAGAGATACGTGACCCCCTCTGCATACAAACTTCTATGGAAGGGGTCACATTTCTCTGCAGCAGACTTTACACTTTCAATCAAAGTTGCGCGCCATATCGTCGTCAGATGCGACAAGGAGATCTACATATAAGTGAATAATAACAGTGTAGAACTTAAGCTTACGAATCTTGATCTCACTGAAGATGATCCAAATACTAACTATGAAGATGGGTAGGGTGCTTGTGTAGGCGCCGAATACAGTTTTGCGTCGAGACCCTTGGTCATTGGGGTCCCAGTGCCCAAGAACTCTTCAAAGAGTTATCTAATAGGCTGGCTGACACCACCGGAGACCGTAGAGCTACTAGAGTATAATACAGCGAGGAAATGCTGCCAGCATCTTCGGAACCATGCCTCAGGGCGACCCCTTTTTTTTAAATGGGGTTGCTCTTGGCCAGCATCTAGCCAGGGGGCAAAGATGAGGCCGACGATGAAGCGAGCTCACCCAGAAGATGCACTCTTGTCTTAAAAAGGTCCAGGTTATATGAACTCGGAAATACAGACGCCGGCAAAGAATTCCAAACCTTAGAAGTGCGCATTATAAAAGAAGATGCAAAGCGCTTGGTTCGAATTAGAGGAATTTCGACCAGGTAAGGACCCTTATTATAGCATTAATTTATTTTGATTAGTTTTAGTCCTTAGTTACGTTTTGTTATATCCATTTATAATTAGCCCTCTATTGCAATGCACATAATTTACAATATCATAAAATCATATCTATTAATATTTATTTTTGGGACATATAACACTGAACTCCTTATTTATTACAGAAAGTATGATTTCATAGTTAGTATTACGGTCATCTTCAGTGCATAATTATACTCCTGTGTAATTTCACTATAGATGAAGCATCTGTCACTTTTGCACTATAAAGTTCTTATTAGAACTTGACGGAGGTAGCAATAAACGAAGCTAAAATTGAGGTTTTCATATCTATTGCCACAATAAATTGCTTTACAAACGCTTCATACATCACAATAAAGGCACATATACCGACAGTGACACGCAACAACACAATCGATGTACAGCAGTTCGGAACGTGAAACTTTTTTAATAACTCACTGATGTTTCGTCGGTAAATAGTTCCTGGCAATCCCAACTTGCCTGCACCATCGTACATTGGAAGAACGTTGTAAGCACCCCTAACTACAACATAGTTATAGCCCTTTTTCTATGGCGACATTGCAGTCACTCTGAACTGGAACGAAAGTGGCGTTGTTCTGGAAATTAATACATAATAACGTGTGCATGGACGTTTAGGAAGTTCAAATATTGAAACTGGGATAAATACGCTTAAGCGTTTGGATATTGAGTCCAGAATACAGCTGACAACATGCCAGATGTAATATTTTATGCCATTACACCATTTGAATGTCATTAAACCCGACAAGACTAATCTGATGCATTTAAATTATTTGTGTGTCTGAGGTTTAGCTTTCAGGGAGGAATTCAATTCATGTCAACATTTCGGTTGAAATGTAAGGAAAGGATTGGTAATTTGCCAGCTTTTAGAATTTATTAGGATCTTCAACAATAAGAATACCATTACATAATTATAGTCTAGCCTACACAAAATGAATGCTATGTTTCTTATTAATTACATGAAGGACAAGGAAAGTGTGTCTGTACCTACTTCTATATTTTTTGTTAGGACTGAGGTTAAAGTACTTATTTTACGTAACTAAGTGGTCTAAGTACGTAATCTTATAGATTCTTTGTTTGTTTGTTATTCCTTCTCATCTAATTATCTATGGACATGAATTTGGATTATGCAGAGATTTAGTTTTTATTTTGTCTTCCTATCGATTATTTCTCACTAATAAGGCCATGGCAGCACTCTTTGCGAGCTATTAACACCATTACTTTATAAAACATAAGCTTTGTGTCCTAGCTCCGCACTTTCTGAAACAGTATCACCCCAATTACGTAACGTGCGTAAAGTTAATCTAAATGTCATACTAAAAGTTAGATCTCTACCCAACGTAATTCTCAGATGCTACGTTAGCAACTAGCGAAGGACTATTGTTTTCTGTATACTGGCTCCTCTACATGATGTCCCATCCTGCTGGCCCACTAGGATGGGCCAGCGTGTAGAGAGGGTAATGGTGTCGGATGGCTTATGATGCGGCGGGATGGCGATGGGATGGCCGCGGTGTCGGTTTTCGGCCGCACATCAAAGGGAGTGGGCCTGCGATGGCGGTGCGCATCTGCATGTGGCCCAGTTCGCAGTGCGCGGTCGACCGCGGTTGAGTGTGGACGTTAACAAAATGCTGGTACGTGGCGTACAGGTAAATTGCCGCAGCGGCTAACACTTCGAAATCCATCTCGCAAAACGGTTCGATCACAACTGAATGTCGCCATTGTGTAGTGGCGTTCAACCATCGCATGGCCATAGCGCTGCGCCATGGGATGGGCCATCATGTAAGGAGCCATACGACCCATGACTAACTTCAACTTTTGATGCAGGGAACGAACGTCTCGGTCCAATGAAGGCGACTGGCGGTGGTGGAAAGACGCTGGTCTAAGGGAGCTCAAGCGACGTAGACGGGACGTGCGCGAGACGACGAAGTACATCGAAACAGCTCTCGTCATTGACCGTGCTATGTTTGAACGTCGGAACGGCAGCACGCGGTCCGAGGTCGTCCACGACGCTATACAAGTCGCCAACATCGCTGATCTGGTAAGTTTAAAATCAAGAGAAAAGAAGAGCTGACAACAACACCAACAAACATAACACACACAATGGCACTTACCCTAAGAATATTGTTTCAAGATTTTTAATCTACTTCAATACCTGTAGAAGGAAGGAGGTTGTCAGTTCGTCTGCATGTTTGTTTTTTTGTTTATGTATGTATTTTCCCCGAGACTCGTGTGTGAAAAAGGCCGTGCTACGACCCCCATGACCACGACTGCTCTGCCAAGAGTACACGTCGTACACGACTAAGAAGAGAAGAAGTTCCCCGTGAACTCTTGACCACGTTGGCCGATTTTGATAATTAGTTTTTCGTTTCGAGCCAGGTTGTTCCCATTAGAATTTGGTGAATCTCTGATGATGGGATCCAGGAGGAATCGGGGGGACTCCTCAAATTTGATAGGCACGCGTATAGCGATTTCGGTTTTTTCTGTAGTTAATTGGAGTCAGTTTTATTGGGGTATAAATTATTATAGCGTTTTCTCGGCGTGATTAATATGCACACTTATGCAAAATTGAAGCTCCGTCTACTAGAAGTAGAAACGGTTACTGTGACGGACGGACATGGCGAAACTAGAACGGTTCCTTGTTTACTACGGAACCCTAAAAACAGTGCTCTAGCTTTATGGCGTTGTTATTGACTTGATCGATTGCTGGCTCGTCGCCACGACCTTGCCAGTTGAAGTGGACTTTGTTCTCTAACAATTGAGTTGTTATTGGCGCACTTGAGTGCCGTGACAGTAGGTTTTTCTAGTGCTCTTTTCGTGGCAGAATTAGGACGTGGGAAATATTCACTTTAAATGTTACCAGTGGTAATAGTTTGAAAGGGGATCCTGTCACTTGACCTACTAACTTTTGGCTTAATTGCTCATTAGACCTAAGGAGCGTTCGTGGCCCAGCGGCGCCCGCGTACCGCTTTGAGTCGTTACTAACTGAGCGCTCCCGTGCTTTGGAAGGCACGTTAAGCCGTTGATCCCGGCTGCTGTCTATGGTAGCAGTCGTTAAGCAACGTTAGAGGCCATCGGGCGGTTTGAGAACTTCTAACAGTCAAGTTTCCCACTCACTTGACAAACCTAATCCCAACAAGGTCTAGTTTCCCCCTTGGGTTGGAAGGTCAGATGGCAGTCGCTTGCGTAAAAACTAGTGCCTACGCCAAATTTCGGGATTAGGTAGCGGACCCCAAGCATTCTTCAGGATGCAACTGTACTGGGAATAACGCTAGGATGTTTCATTTTTTGATGTTTCACTAGACCTAATGCATTCTTCTTCGAAACAGTGAAGTTTTCCGGTTTCCTTTGAATATCATCAAGTAGAAGTCACTAGGTTAAAGTTAATTTTGTTTTGCAATATTTAAGAAAAAAGTGCGTTAGGTCAAATGAGGCATTTAGTGCTTACGTAATTAGGTCTAACAAGGGAGACCCATTTGAAAGTGATAATAGAAATGTTAGGGCACAGTCTTATACTAATTGATCTCGTCCCATACAAATAAGGCTAGCTACAAGCATGTTAAAAAAATATACTCGAGAAATATAAATAAAATTTAAATAAATCAATATTACACGACACTTTTCACACAAATCGAACTAGTCCCACACAGCTCAACGAAGCTTGTGTTATGGGTACTAGACAACGATATATTTAATAGATATATACTTAAATACATATAAAATATCCAAGTCTCAGAAACAAATGTCTCTGCTCACCACAGAAACAAATGCCCTTGCCGGGATTCGAACCCGGGACCTCTGGCTTCGGAGGCAGGCATTGCACAAAAAAAAAAACATAAATGAAACTGAAAGGAAAGAAGAAATGACTGAGATTAAAACTCAGATCCGCTTTACTCATACAAAGAAAGAGCGTTATGATTCAGTCAGTCGTAGTCATTCCAATAACAAAGCCGATTTTTGGCTTATGGACAAATATTTATCTTATCAATAAATTAAAAGACTTTAAACATTTAGTTTTTGTTAATGCTTAAGAGTTAAGACCCTTAACCATTTACAGAAACACATCTAAAGGCCAACTTGTCCTGGGTACCGATTGAGCCGTACCATTCCACAGCTAGAATGTAACCTAAACTATAAAGATGACTTTTTACAACCGCAAACTGTCATCGCTAACATAACGTGCAAGATTCTATGTTCAGGGCTCTATTTGAGCTGCTCAGGATCATAGTCATATCTCGAATAGCTATGCGTTTGGAAAGGTAACCTTACTTTCTTCAATATAGGGTTCATGTTTCGAAATATTGCGAAAGGGTGATGTTATGTTGATGGCGTAAGCAGTCGATTTGCAGTGAACACATAACCGTTGGGGTGAGCGTTAAGGCCGGGGTCACAATTGCTTCTGGGTATGGGATGGAAAAAGTTTAGTGCCTGCTGCCGTTGGGAAGTTACACAGCAGTCCCTTTATATAGTTAAAATTTTAATGCTGGAGACAATGATTTTAGAATAATACAAAATTCCGTTCTATGTGCCATGTAGCACGTAGACCTGCTCTGTGCCCGCTCTGTGCGTTTTGAGCTTTAATGTCTAAGGAGTATATGTATCAATCATTCTTACTGATATGACAACGGCTTTATATGTATAGGTAAAGGCCAGTTTCACTTTATCATACCAAAACCACACCCCACTATAATAGTCGGCGGTTAAGAAGTCAATCCTGACACCTGTCATTCCCATACAGTTTATAACCTCAAAGTGACTTTTAGTTTATAAACTGTATGGAAATTACAGATATAAAGTATAGTCTTTAAATCTAGATTTTAGTCGGCCTGTTTAGCCTAGTTGGTAGTGTCACTGCCTCCGAAGCTAGAGGTCCCGGGTTCGAATCCCGGTAAGGGCATTTGTTTCTGTGGTGAGCAGAGACATTTGTTCCTGAGACTTGGATGTTTTCTATTTATTTAAGTATATATACATATTTATCTATTAAATATATCGTCGTTTAGTACCCATAACACAAGCCTTATTGAGCTTACTATGGGGCTAGTTCGATTTGTGTAAAAAAATGTACAATAAATGTACAAAACAAATTCTATGAGACTTTTGTCACGTAACGATTAAATTCTTTCACTTCTTAGACCGCGTTATTTTTGTATAATCCCTTCAACTAAAACTAGGCAAGAAAAGTTCTCACTCCATTACTTTTGGCAGTTACTTTGAAGTATACAGCTCGAAGTAAGGATTAACAAGTACCTTTATCCGTAACGTAGCCAGTGACACTCAGGGACAAACAACCGTGAGTTCTAATCCGGTCCCAGCTATTCACAATCTATTTCTACAAACCTCACTTTCCTGGCATAACTTGACATCGATATGCGTAACAACTACGAGTGATTATAGGTCTGACTTATGCTGGTCTTCCACGAGCAAATTGTTGTTAATCGTGAAGCATACAGTACAGCGGACCGTTTTATTTTGACGTGTAAGGATGATATTTGCGCACCTAAAACAATAGAATATGATGAATTGTTTTACGTAAATTTACATAAAAGCACAGCGTAAATGAGGTTTTATAAGATTAGTGAATTTCATGTATGAGCGATAATGTATGATGGTATGAAATGCTTGCTTCCGAGTATGGGTCGCTGTGCGTGAGTGAGGGGTGGGGGGGGGGTTAATTTGTGTCTAGTTGTCAACACAATGAATATTCAAACCGATAAAGGATTGTCAAAATGCTTGTGACTTCTATGGTATTGCAATAGCCCTTATGCTACGGTATATATTTTCCATTACAGAAGCTGTTTGCTTGTTTGCCACTGTCGTAGAATACGATAGTTGTAGAGGCAACAATAAAAGTAAAAATATGTCAAAGACCACCAACTACGAATTATCACTTTCTCTGTCTCTCTTATATTTACATTTGTATACGACCATCTCGTTCGGTAGTTCGGTATTGGTATAACAAGTACAATTTGATATCAATGTGGGGTGGTCTGAAATCACTTATTCCAGTTCCTATTCACGCATTCCAGTTTCTAATTGAGTCTACATTTCGAGTGACTGGTCCTCAAGTAAACTAAGTAGATAGTGTAAACAGTGTAGTTATGATCATCGTATGTTATGACAGGCCAGCCTAATAATCATGTGACTGTCACAAACCGCATGTGTAATCAAACCTCGCTACGGTGCAAAGGCTAATTGCCTGTCTCGGTTCACAAAACATTTTGCTTACAACTATAATTCACCAGTATAATTAGACCTGTAGTTTGGTATTAATTCATACATAGGTATTGGTTACAGGTCATAAGCCAGACTGTACTGGGTTTTCGTGTAGCATGCATTCACAATCAGTAAGTTGAGTATAACATCCCCTGCGCTTGATACGTACGTAAAGTCCAGTGCAGAAATATGGGTGACAACAAAACAAAAAAATACATACGTCCCTGTGGCCTATGACTCTTATGTCGGCTAAGTTAAGGTATCGATATGTTTCGACGCCTTTCCAACCATCACCGTACATTTTCTGACACCTCATCCATCCATCATCACAGACTTTGCGCAGTCCAGTGCAAAAATATGTATCGAACTGACAAAGTGTAGAAATATGTGGTGTACGAAAATGTACGGTGATGCTTGAATAACGTGCTGTTATTGTCGATTGAAAAATAATATGGTTTCCGCCACACGCTATTCAGAAGAAAATACGTTAAGAGAATGAAATAGTATGGTTTTTTTTTAACGGTGGAGTCATGATTTGGTTCAAAAATGTTCAAGAATCTTAAATACTTATTTGTTGTGTCTGCAAATGATAATCCAGATTATCCTATTAAATAAAAGTATCTATACGAGTATAAGGTGCTTCCAAATTAGATGCCAATACTTTAAGAGCTGATAGTACTCGTTCGTAGAAGTAGACTTAAGTATAAAACTAATTTGAAGTTTATGTTAGTTTTTGGAGAAAATTAGGAACACAACTGCGCTACGTAATAACACCCTGTAAATGAGAATCAGTATTCACTGATTAAGACTTCTTTGATTATCGTGGGAAACCTGTTTTGACTGTCACTTAACTGGCCACTTCAACTAGCATCCAATGTGTTGTCACAGTATATTTATAGCTTAGGGCAGTAACTCAAATAGAGTCACTTAATAAATTTGACATGGAGATAAATTGAGGCGATCCCGGAAATATTCCTTTAAGGAAGAGAAAAGACGGGTAGAGCGGAGTTTGTACGTGAAGAGCGTTCATCAAGCAAACGCCTGAAATAATTAAATAGCAATTATCCTCTACATGTCGATTAAACGAGTTCCACGCGGGTTAAGTCACGGGAAAAAACTATTAATTCATAAAACGTAAACCACACAATATTATGGCTATTCTTTATTTCAAATATTTAATTGCATTTTCATCAAATCATTCGTCACGTTATGTAACGTCAAATCAAAATAGTGGCCAGCGTGTGCTAGTTTATTAAAAACTTCTTCAACTATTCTACATGATACGTGCGCGGCACACGCGGTCGAAACACCCCGAGACCTTCTTAAGTTTACTGTAATGACGTGTGTCTGTGTGGGTGCGTCAAATCTGACGTTTGTATGGATTTGTTTTACTGCTATAGGCTATATGTATACTGTGGTTTTGTCGCTCACTTGACAGAAAGTGATAACCACCCTGTCAGTTAAATCCCACAAAGTACAATATATATACTGAGATAGCGCCGTTGTGTATTTAGTAAGAACTAACCGCGCGACCGCTGCGTCTCTGTCACTTCAATATGCAAGTGCGATAGAGATAGCACCCAGTGACATATGGTACAAACAAGTTAAACTAACATTTCCATAGAAAAAATCGTACTTCGTGTTGGAAGGCCACTGTTAAATGCACAGTATGATTATGTTTGGGCAGAATTTTAATTTAATTATTTTGTTCGGAAAATGAAAATCTAGAAATCATAATTAATTACTATTTAAAGTAAATTATTTTCATGTAATTTAACATCTCTTAAAGTATTGGCATCTAATTTGGAAGCACCTTATACATATATCTTTTCCAATGCGTATGTAACAATATTAATTTTACAACTCTGTTATGTATGTAGAAAACGAGCTCTGTGCCAACGCCACGCACTTAATATCCGATCTAGAAAGCCTACGTTTTCTGATACAAAAGGTCTAGTACACAAACCACGTATTCATTCAAGCTGACTTAGACATCTGTGGGTTTTGTGTTACATTTTGGACGTGTTTTCTTGCAAAACTACGTACGCATTTTTTTCTCGTGTTTGTATTCTTACGAGTATTCGGATTTTCGTAAGTGAAGTATGTATTATCATTGTAATGAGCATATGTGGAGCCGCGGCGGAAAACGTTTGTAGGAAGTTTGTATGAGGAATCGATCTTTTCCCAAGTAAGGAATGTAAAACTCATTTTAGATTAACTTTTGGTCAGTAATAAAGAATGGTTACCGGGTTATTATTTATTTATTTAATCGTATGGCATTTATTTGGTTGCCAGTTTTTGTTGCACTTTTAGCACCACCCAAGGGTCACGTGTAGGTTAACGGTGGGTACTCCCTACGGACGTGGTGCAACTTCGACCCCCCTTTGTCAAGTGAGTGGGCAATTTGACTGTTAGAAGTTCTCAAGCCGCCCGAAGGCCTCTAACTTGGCTTAACGACTGCTGTCGTAGACAGCAGCCAGAATCAACGACTTAACGTGCCTTCCAAAGCAGGAGAGCGCTCAGTTAGTAACCACTCAAAGCGGTCACCCATCCAAGAACTGACCTGCGCCCACATTGCTTAACCTCGCATACCGCACAAATTGCCTAATGCCATTATACTCGTACCTAATTTAAAAAATAATACTTTAGAATAAATCAAAACGAATACCCTCATCTACATGAGGTACCGTTGCCACAACACGTACTGCATTCCGTATCAAATACCCACATCTCACGCTTTTATAGCCGCTTCCATAATCACAATAAAGACCATAATGCTTTGCACTGCAACTTATTTCACTAGAGATGTCCCGAACATGTGTTAAACTTTGTACCATATCTCCATATGATTATGGGTTGGCTGTCAGAATTTACCGCGTTATCTTGGAAAGTTTTGTTCCAATGCCCTCAAACTGGGGGTAATCGAGGTGTACATTATTTTGTACATCAAAGAAATGATTGTAATAAGGGTATAATAATGAATGATTAAAGGTAGCGGGATCAAAGAAATTGAGAACAAACGCGAGTGAGCTTCTTGAATAAATTGTATTACGGGTCGCTCGGCAACGTAAAACATGTCAAGTATGTTTACGGCTCAAGTTTTGTACAGGATTCCTGGATTCCTTAAAAGAAAACTGACGTAGGGACTTTGTGATAATGTGTCGCGCTCAAGAGAGATGGGAAAGCTGTTATTTTTTATTTATTTATAGCAAATAATATTTACAGTATAACCAAGTCACTGTACAATTCATAATATATACAATATAGGTAACATTAGAAAGAAACAACATGTAAGACAGTTAAATAGAAATATAAAACTATAATTACTCACAATATTCATCACTCATCACACACACAATATTCATTAAATTCTTATACAGCTAAATTGAGAATTAGTCTTAACGATCTTCGTATAATCGTTTGTTTGCCTCAAACTCAAAATAACAGAGACAACATGTAATATGTCTCTCTCTCTGTTGCTCTTATTCAATATAGTATATGCCCATATCGCTCGGTAGTGCTATTATTTATTATATGATGACTACTCTGGTTACTCTGAGCTAGATAAATATTCCCTGCAGTACAATTGTCAGGTCAGTCAGGTTCACAACCAACGCCAGATATTTTGTCAACAACATGATTCAATTCTTGAAAATAAGATTTATTTTCAGATTCGTTACTTATTCATTTTACAGCTGTATAATTTTGTACGCCCTCCATCCCCCGAAATTCAGATCTAATTAATTTCAACTAATTCTGTGAGTCGGTTTCAGATTACTCATCGATTTAAATGAGAAATATCTTTAGACCTAAGCGGCTACGGCCAAACGAAATCGAATCAAGTCTGTCGCTCGAATATACCTACTAGTGCGTCAGAGAGGGAGGCAGTGTATCGTATATCTAATAAATGTTTGGGTTTCTCATCATCCTCCTCATCCTCCTAGCGTTATTCCCAGTACAGTTGCATCCTGAAGGATGCCTGGGGTCCGCTACCTAATCCCAAGAATTGGCGTAGGCACTAGTTTTTTACGGAAGCGACTGCCATCTGACCTTCCAACCCGAGGGGGAAACTAGACCTTATTGGGATTAGGCTTGTCAATTTAGTGGACAACTTGACTGTTAGAAGTTCTCAAGCCGCCCGGAGGCCTCTAACTTGGCTTAACGACTGCTATCATAGACAGCAACTGGGATCAACGGCTTAACGTGCCTTCCCAAGCACGGGAGCGCTCAGTTAGTAACCACTCAAAGTGGTCACCCATCCAAGGACTGACCTCGCCCGACATTGCTTAACCTCGCGTACCGCACGCGGTACGCGGGCGCCGCAGGGCCACGAACGCTGCCCGTTTGTTTAGGTTTCTCTTAAATTTTATTATTTTCTCTTAACCCTATTGTTTATGAGCCGTCTTCTAAGCATGCTAGAACACCATGTCGTAAGATTTTTTCTAGCTACTTCGGTTATGCCTTCGCTAACGGGACAAAATAACAACAAAAATTGTTGTGACCCAATTAATACATGAGATAATTAGTTTTTTATGTATTTTAACACTACAAAAGAAATTTAGTAATGGAAACCACTTCTCCCACAGTATTTCCGCACGCTCAACACGCGGGTGTCCCTGGTGTACATCGAATCGTGGCAGGGCGGTGACCAGGCGGACATAGAGCGCAAGCAGGACATCACCCGTGCCATACTTAAGTTCAACGACTACACGTCGAGGAAGCTGTTCAAGATCGAGAAGGACACCACACAGCTGCTCACGTAAGTAATTAAAATGTTTATACAACGACGGTGGCAGACAAGATGGCAAGCAGCCACAGTAGCCAATGGATACTTGCACTTCCAGGAGAATCACAAGCGCTTTGCTGACTCATTATTGACTTGAGGATTCTAGCTAAAGACATTGCAGGTCCTTCACTCTCAACACAGCACATCCTTTTATCGCACGCTACGCGTACGGAAAAAGCCACCTTCTGGCTTATTGTAGTAATAAAAGGATGTATAAGCATACTGTAACTGATTTTACTCAATAAGTATGGCATCGCAGTTTAATGAAAAAGCAGCCCAATTGATGATTCAAGAGATGACTAAAATTGTAAATATGAAAGTTTATTTAGATATTGACCGAATCTAATTTAACTTTTTTAATATTCTTCACTTTGCATATTCTAAGATTATGTTACACGGAATACAAATAAATATCTACATCACATAAGCATTTACGTGTACACACTGAAAACAAAACACGAAGAGTCATGAGCTTTCTTAATTAATTTAACCCCTCTTGTTGTTAACAGAAGTACCTCAATTGTTTCTAACTGAAATTAATTACGTTTTATTCGTCTTCGAAGTTCTAGAACAAACAGTTCCTATTGGAAATTATTCAAACTCCGACAGAAGTTACAGCTTGTACGCATGTCAAAGGTTATTGAGGAAAACTTCACCTTAGGTGGAAATATTCTTGTCGGCTTTCCTTAAAATCTTTCTTACCGATTACGACGTGGCGTCGTGCTGGTAGAGTTATTCGAAAACTTCCACAACTTGTCGGTCGAGAAATACTTTCAAATACAAAGTGTCATCTGCTCCCAGCCAAGACTAAGTCCCTAACTTGATATCTTTATTCGTCAGAGGATCTTTACTTTATAGACCTTATGATACGCGACAGGTAAAAAGTGTCTCTGTCTGCACCGCCAAACAAGTTTTGACAGCTGTCGCCATGTATCTCCATGAAAGAAGAAAAGTCGGCGACGGTAATCGAGGTTGACATTTCATCGCCTCACTTTATTTAATTTGTCGACTGATCCGAGTCTTAAACGCGAGCCGATGTAGCCACTATTCGTTGGGGCGGAAAAATCTTTTGAACAAATCCCGTTATGGCCGTGAATTTATTTAACACAGACGCCGAGCACCTTATTCCCGAAATCTGCTTACGAACCCTTTTCACTTTGAGGCAGCGAAATTGCAAGATAGACAGAAGCAAGTTCGCGCTAAACAGCTCGAAATTAATCTCGAAAACGAAACGAGTAGACTTTAATTCGAGCGATAAACGAATCTGCTTGCCAGATGAAAGGAGCTTTGCCAGTCCCACAAATTATGAAGACCATGCATATGCAATCTGAGCTGTGGGTGTTCCAAATTAAGGTCGAGTTTTCGACGTTCGATCATTTGAAACTTTAGGCACGGAATTGGGGAAAATTTATCGTGTATCTGCGCTGTCAGGACGCTTATCGCACTAATTTTCACAAATTCGGAGTTAGATATGTGATGTCGATAAAAGCTTCCGACATTGGGGGAAGTGGCGTCATAATTTAGCCCGACTTAGTCGATATCGGGCTGGGGCACCTGACCTGACCCGGCTGATAGATGCGCTGTCTGAGTATTGTGAGGGTCCGGATGGGCGTGTTCCGGACGCATCCATCTCGGCCCGGAACGACTCGTTGCGTAAACTTTTTACGGATAAACTGGAAATATTTCTTTGTCACAAACCTATAGATGAATGTGACGGAGAGTTTCCTTTTTTCTGTACTTCTAAATAAACGAAATGGACGAACCAATTATTGGATCGATTGTGATATATGGGTTTTATTTACATATATCTCATGAACTCGTTACTTCAGTTAAATGGCAATGTTTTTCAAATCTAGGATTTTTTATAACCATAAGGGAAATTCCAAACAACCAATTCATATGCCTAATGGTAAATGGACTTTGTTGATATGCAATCTCAAGAATGCAAATGTGTTGCCAAATCTGATCGCTCTGTTGCATTGCACTCAACAGAACAATGCCCTTATTACTGGTCAAGGTTTAGCGGGCAAAGAGACTGCCTAGTCTAAGAATTAGGGGAAATTAGATCTTATTTGGATTAGGCTCCTCATAATGACCCAAGCACTCTCTAAACCAAAAACAACAACACTGAATCACAAGTTAGATTGGTTCCAAAGCTATCAGACTCGTTAATCGGTTAATTAGTCTTGCAAACATAACACCGCATGCAGCTGCAATATTGAGATGTATTCAAACACGTGTAACTCTAAATACAAACAAGAGCTGAGCTACGATCCGGTGTAGTCTGCAAATAAACGGCGCAATCTGATTAACCCGCGTCTGTACTCCGCGTTCACGATTCAGGACCCTTGGGAGAAAAACGACCGGTAAAAACAGAATCCTACATAGACATACAACCTTTTTCTTCCAAGCAAGTATGGTCCATCACGACACCATCGTTCACATTCCAATCTCATTTTTATGCAGACGATTTTAAGGTTCTCTTTATGCGTGGAACGTTCCGCGTGAAGAAACCGGGAGACGGGTAGACCGCATGATCCTATGTTTAAGCTTGGTCATATCTCTTCTAGCGGAGTTATTGGTTTAATAGAATAGAAATAGAAATGCTTTATTCATGGTAAACAATTACAATGTTGTTGGCGAGATGTTACACAATAACTTTTTTTTAAGTTTTCCAAGAAATGGTCCTGCCTCAGCATGGTGCTGACTCAGGAGTCAGCGCTGGTCTTCCGGTAGGTTCACGATCTGTGTGGTATCTACATTTAAGTTCACACATATGTACCTAGTACACATTTCTCAAGGTTTCTCTTTTGGAATTCGTTTTCAAACAGTACTTTTGTAAATATTCAGCATCAGTTATATGCTATGTTCTTCGTACATGCGTGGAAACTTGCAAAAATCTGCATGACAATAAGTTTTTGTCAGAACATTAATATATCTTAATACTTTCTTGAAATAGCAGTCAAAATATCACCATAATCATGTATTTTAAAAGCAGTACCTTAGTAGCCAATTGCCTCATTTCAATTTATTAATATGACATAGTATTTATTGTTGCCATTTCAAACTATGAATTTGTTAATAAAACTATGAGATGATACATATATTGATATGTCTTGTTTGGAATTTACGGTTGCTTAGTTTCAGAGCCTCGGGCCTTCAAAATCATCTATTTTACAGACCGTGCGGAGGATACGCCTTTAACGTAAATATGGGTCAGCAGTTTTTGGCTGTCTTTCTCTGGCTTATGGCAATGTTACAAAGAGCCGTATCGTCATTCTTTGAATCAGTAAAGAATAACGATACGGCTCTATTCATATCAATAAATGCTTATTAGAAAAGTTTTTGTAGCTTTATAACGGTTTCATCTATGAAGTCAGAGTACACATAGAGGACCAGTTCTATATATATATACACGTGTACCTATAGAAACAGGTACAGAAGATTTAGGTAGGTTTAGACTTAGACGTATCACAATTTGAAACTACTTCTCATTGTTTTGGGGATTGATGAGATACATCAGTATGTACTTGATTGGTTTTATTGTCTGGACGCTCAGAGACATTATACATCTATGACATGATTACATCTCTTGCATATTAAATAAATGCAAGGCTACGTATTCACGTCACTTCTGAATTTGATCTTCCAAATCAGTTTTCCTTGAATTTTTGACTTTTAATGAGTAATATTGTGTAGTTTTTTTAATGAACCTATAGCATTGATTCTTTTTTTTTATTGTGAATTAATTAATTATCGATGGTTATGTAAAAGAACCCCTGTGGGCAATTTGTCGAATAAATTTTTGATTTTGATTGCGTGTGCTAAAAAAAACATGTGTTCTTTTTCGATCTTGTTGTAAACGATTTTTCTCCGTAGCGTGCAACTTACGGGTATACAGTTGTTTCGCCTTTCATTCAGTAACATTTTTGTTTTACCATGAAAGAGCTGCAGAAAAATACTCTCTTACAATTTTAGTATCAAAACACCGTTGACGACTTGGTTTGTACCTGAATCAAGAAATTCCCGGTATCTATATCAAACGCGGAGTTGCCAACTCCGTATCTTTGTTATAATTTGCAAGCCCGTTTGTCGCTACTTGTTAGCAAGTTGTCCGTTGACTCTTTTAAATGGAGTTCTGTTGTGATTTAGTTCGTCTGAGCTGGAGTTTGTTAATATTTCATATAGAATTTAGTTGAAGCAGGGCTCATATCATTTGGACTTAAATATTTATTCTTAAACGTCTGGCGGCTTACCATAAACAACCTCTTTCATTTAGGCGATTAACCGTTCATTTGCCTCAATGTCATATCAAATAGTGACAGGCAAATAGAAAAGTGGAACCAAAGCGAGGACAACAAATGATGTCTCTCTATCTCTGTTGCTCTTATTAAATTTAGTATAGAACCATCTCGCTCGGTAAAGGTATTATTATTTGACATCTTCTCCGGGGTACTCTGAGTTTATGCTAGTGCCGCTACTCTTGCTTAATAATAATAATGTTTATTTCGGACTTTTATCCATATATTGTCAGTTCATTGTCAATTCTAAAGTCACACTAATAAAAATGAATGTTCATGTGCTAACCCTTTTGGAAACAGGGAGTTTGTGTATATAGTATTAGCAGGATAGATCACAAAGTACAATATAAATACTGAGATAGAGATACCATTGAAATACTCTATATAGATTGTAGCGCCGTTGTGTATTTAGTAAAAACTAACCGCACGACCGCTGTATCCCTGTCACTTCAATATGCAAGTGCGATAGAGATAGCACCCAGTGACATCTGGTACAAACAAGTTAAACTAACATTTCCATAGAAAAAATCGTACTTCGAGCTGAAAGGCCCCTGGGATAGATGGGTGGACTGCAAAAAAATAATAGAAAATTAAAGCGTAGATTATATTAAGGCCTTAACTATGTACGTTTTTTGCATGCCACCCAGATACTTCCGTGTACAAATTACTGTTCTCATGACGTCACAACAATGACGTGCCGCGAACTTCGGCCATTCTTCATAAGCTCATACGTCAGCAGCTATTGTTGCTTTATTTTTCGTTGTCTTTTGTCTTTGATGTAACATTGTTACATATAACAATGTCACATCGGCTAATATATTAGCCGTGGCGTTCCGGCAGATATAGGGATGTCCAAGTCATCATCATCACCATCCAAGTACAAGTTGTATCCTGAAGGATGCCTGGGTCCACTACCTAATCAAACCCAATTACATGCATCCTCTGATGTATGTTTTGCAAAATAAAAATTGGATTGAATTGAATCCCAGGAATTGGCGTGGGCACTAGTATTTACTGAAGCGATTGCCATTTGACCTTCCGACCCAAGGGGAGAACTAGACCTTATTGGGGTTAGGCTTGTCAAGGTAGTCAGTAAGACTGGTCAAAAAAGGGGTTTGCTATTGTACTTTGTATTTAAGTACCTTTTTTATACACATTGAGCATTATGGAGCATGAAAATTGAAACTGTTATTACTCTCTCTGTTTCTAGCACTAGACAAAAATTAGTGTTCATCATTTAGGAGGTAACAGAGGCGTTGAACTATAATGTAAAATACAGACACAGCACAGCCCAACTTTACTGTATGTCATGTCACCTGTAACAAGTAGTTCCTGAAATATGATTCCCGCGAACCGATTTCTTCCCAGAATCTGTATACTGCGAAGTTCAAAATTGTTCGTTCCTATATTGCACGCAGTTTGTTTAGTATTTGCCGGTAATACGGCGCTGTCTGAAGTTATCGCGTAATTTGCTTATGTAAGTATGTGTGTAATAAATCATTAACTAAACCAGGTTACGGGTTGTTTGTATTAGACAGCGTAGACACAGTAGATATATAGCTGAAGGTAGTATCTCAACTAGAATCTCTTAAGAGCTTTTTGGACCTGTGCTCCGTTGGAGCAGTAGGGGGTTTGCGCCGCACGCTTGACCGAAAAGCTCCGGGATGCCCTTAAGTTTACTGTAATGACGTATGTCTGTGTTAGTACGTCAAATCGTACCTTTGTATGGATTTGTTTTACTGCCATAAGCTATATTTCTACTGCGGCTTAGACGAGCGTAATATGGTAATGTGTTGTTGGAACCAATTGATTAAGTGTATAAAGTCAATTGTGTCTGCGAGATTGTATATCACGAGAAAACTGAAGATTTTTTTTTTTTTTTTTTTAGTCATTTTAGATATAAATACAATTTTTTTTATAAGCATGCCACTATTGAAAACCTCTAGGGTTTATGTAATAGTTGGCGAGATCGCGCTGTCCGATCCGCGTTTGCTTAATATTATTATTACACGCTTGGTTGTGATTTTAAGTAAACTTACATTAATCTATAAACATGACATCTCTATATCAATTTTATACATTAATCTAGACTTAAGCAGTATTTTTTTACTATTTTTGAAGTTTTCTAAAGCAGCAATGTAATGTAACATGTCAGTGGCATGGCAATTAAATGACAGTGATTTGAGTTGCTAAATTGTTATACATTGCGTGCTGAAAAATTTGTGCGGAATAAAATGTTTTGATAAGATACCGCATTGTGTTTATAAAAGCATTAGTTTCAGCTCTTCAAATATATATCTAAAATCTAACCTAATATCTGTGAACGAGCAATTCTTTTATAGTTATTAATTTCGTGGATTTCGAAAAGCTTTAATGATATCGATTTTATTTACAACACAGAGATTTACGGAGGCGAAAAATCGATCTATATATAGATTAGGTACGAGAAATAATATTGGTCTTTTGACAGCTGTCATCCCAGTACAAATAATATCATCATACGTCAAAAATTACATTACTTGTCAAAAGACCAGTATTATTGCTCATTAATCTATTGGCTATGTGCACGTCGGAAACGTCAAACGTTAAAGGTCCCGAGACAATGTCAAAACTCGGAGATGTCAAATAATGACACGTGAATATTTTATTTACTTTAGTAAACGAGAAAGACCCCGTATTGGAAATTTTACTGAAATAAATGAGAGAATAAATAAATACATACAAACGAAACGAATTGTAGGAAACCGTTAAGAAACCAATAGAAAACGTGAAAGTAAATTTGACAGTGGTCCCCGGTAAGTACACATTTCTGCCATGGTGTGCGCTACGATCGCCTAGCTTACCCCCACCACCTACTTCGCACATAGCCAATAGGAGTCATCTTCACGAAAGCTCGTATCACCTGGAAAACAATGAAATATTCCAAGCAAAGCCCGGTCACCCCAGGTACTAAGTTCGTATGGAACAAACACTGTTCTTCTCCGTTCCCAGAATCCAACATTCATTTGTTCCAAACTTGTATCAGTTCCAAGTTATTTTCCCACGTTCTTCCTGAACTAACTGACTTAAAGAACTTTCTCGAATTCTGGCGATACAGCTGTTACAAGCAAAACTACTAACAAAAAGACGTATAGTTATTGAATTTATTTTGTACATAGTCATTTTCATACTACGTAGTCCAGTTTTGTATGTGTTGTTAACTTCATGTGCTAATGATATGCTCAGATCTCATATCTAGCATGGAATTCGTTGCAGTTTGTTAGTTTTATATCTTAAATGTATGCTAATTGGGTTCAAATTCAGACGGCGAGTGTGCGGAACTTCCATCTCAAGTTTTGATTTCAAGAACAATGTAGTTTGGTAAAAGCATCACAGTTTCTTACATCTATCTCTGTTAGTTACTGTAGATATCATCATTTTCTTGATATATCTAATGATTTAACTTCATAAATGAAACTAATATTATTCATGGTGTATTGTTTTAATTCAATCTTAATTTTATGCTGCCTGGATGCAATAAATAAAATAGTTCCTGTTACTCGTAACCCAGTCATATGAAATAGGAATGAATATGTTGGTTGTTACGCCGGTTACGCAACAAGCGTCAGTTTGTGACGGGACTAGTTTGTTTTAATCATAGATATCAACATTTCTAGTCTGGAGGTACCAAAAAAGATTGAGTCTTAGGCATTTTACCGTACAAAACAAAACAGATATTCTATTTTGCTCCCTATACAAAAGAAGAACAAGGTTATATGAATTTATCTGTAATATGCAAGAGTTATATTGATCGCATATATTTCCTGCAAAATATACATTGAGAACAAAATATAAATAAATAAAATTTAAAACTAAACTACACCCTACATACCTACTAAAACATGACTATGTTAGGTCCCCCAAGTCTGTTCCCTGCAGAAATTTGCCCATAAGGCTGGCTGCATTCTCCCGTTGAATGGCGATGGCTATTCTTTGTCCGAGGAATGAACCAGCCCTAGACATGTGTAGTTTCTAACAGTCTCATTTTTAAATTTAACATGTGCAATTGGAAAGAGAAAATATCCATTTACCACCACCTGCAGTCTAAATTAACTGGTCTCTGACCGACATTATTATTTTATTTTATTTATTTATTTATTCGATCACAATTCACACAGTATAATACACACAACTTTTCGCCAAACTGCATGACAGTTTGTTGGCGAACGGCGACACTCAACTCACTTCCTATCTACTGTGTAACATACCCAACAGCGCCACAGTTAGCTGACCAATTGCTAGACGTTATCTCATTGCAATAAGGTCTGTAAGTGGTCAGGTAACTGTGATACCGCTGAACAAAGTAACATTACTTCTATTTTAATACTAAGGTTACAAACAATCGCTATAAACTAGGTCTTTTAGCCAGGTCATAAGGCTAGGTTATAACTCTGTACTGTTTCAAAATCATTCGTGATTTAAATTGAGATGTTAAAAAAACAAACGGAAAATCTACTAAATCTACTACTTTCGTATACACAATTAAAGCTCTAATTCGAGGAAAAAATCCGACAAATCTTTTCCGTGACTTCAAGAATTAGGGAGAACAAACGGCGTAAATACGGACTTTAAACATCCATTGAATCTACTAAACGGACCTAATGACACCCCTGGGACCCAAGGCCAAACAAAACGTGCCAGGGCTGCTTCCATCAAAAATTAAAACGCCATATTTAATTTGCCTAAGCATATTAAAAAGGACGCGGGTTAAACTGCTTAATGGTGGAGTAATGGGTATATGGAGCTGATAATGTTGCCAGGGCCTACACGTGTCCACTTTGTATTTTGTAGAATTAAATCGCTAATTTATTGAAGGTGACGGGACCGTGTGAAACGGAAAAGCCTGGAAAGTCCTTTTGGTACGACGTATTTACTTACCTGTAGTAAAATTTCAATCATCATGATTTGTAGTCTAATGCTAATAAACAAATCAATAATATGAAGAATTAAGACATTGAATATCACACGTAGGTACTGCTGCTCATTGTTAAAACCACATGTTCCTGCTCATTATTAATATAGGGTACGCAAGTACTAACACATAATCAAATCGGGTAAGGCATGTCGGAGTTCAGCAGGGTATTTTTGATGTGTTTAAAACTTGCATATGGTATCTAAATTTCATTTTTATTTCGCTACCTTATACATACGTACGTTTGAAAACATTTCGGTATCACCCATTCAGCTTATGGTAAACACATTTTTTACATTCATTTGACACATGGTCACAACAATATGGTCACAACGGAAGATCAGCGCTGGCTCTGCCAGCATCACCCTGAGTTGTGACCGTTTCGTAACAAATTAATTATGTATCGGTGTCTTTTTTGTGTTAATCCATTGTTTTGTCACCAAGAAAAAGATTTATTTCTTTCTTTCACCCTACATTCAAGCACAGACTCAATTATTATAGGGTTTCTATACATAATTTATTCTTTTCCTTTTTCATGACGATTTCCGACACAAGCTGATCGATTCCAATTTTTTACATAGCATACCTTAGTGGTTCTAACTATTTTATATTCAAGATATTCTCGTCAGGTTTACTCTTGGCATAAATTCAGTATCGGGGGCGTTCGTAAGTTCGATTGCTCGTCTTAGATTTCTCTCGGGGTTTACAATTCTCCGACGCAAATGGACATTGTTCGGTGCAGACAGTGCATTCGTCCGAGGTAAGACAGACATTTTGGTATATACCCGAGTACTGGGAGTAATTGATGTGTCACCCTGAGAAGTGTATGCTGGAGACAACACAGAGTCACGTCTGGATTACGGCCCAAAATTGGGTTTGAAATTATCAGAAATAACTTTTTTTCTAATTTGAAGTAAAGTAATACGAAGATCGACATTTTGTTGTTCTAAATATCTATAACAATTTCAAATGTATTTATCACTCGTTGCAGCACCTACTGTGATCTCATTTGATTTGATTTCTGGCTCGAAAATAAATCCGATCTCGGATGCCATGAGATTTAACTTATCCGTCAATTAATAACAAAGAGCAAGCAATTTTTAAGATAAACAAAAAGTATCTGAGTTTCCCTGTCATACCGTCCAACTGCATGCCATAAAGAAGAAATGTATTACGTCCAAGTTGTTATCAAACCTTGAGCTAGTAGCGTGAAACCGTTTCCTATTCATAACAGGTAGTTACCATAGTTTTACTGAAGGAAAAGTTATCCTTTTTGGCGGATTTCAATAGGATCAAACATCAACCCACTAACTTTACTCAGTATTCGAATAAATCTATGTAATTCTTGTTTATTGATTTATTTAATTTAACTTATATTCTCCGAGAAAACACGAAAGATGCCCAGCCAAGCTCGGTTGCCAAGATACTAGTGTACTAATAAGTACTCAATTTGTTTCGTAAATCAGAAACATGTATACTTATGCTTAGATACAGTTAACAAAGTTGTTACTTAAGAAGCCGTTCTGTTGAGCCTACAGTGTATCTATCTCTGGATGGCTTCGCCTCGCGTATTGGAATAGACTTGGGTGTTATTCACAAACAGAATCGTCACGTCACACCTCACCTGTTTGTATATGGAAACTGTCAAAATTTGACAAATAACATTTGACAGTATCCATAAAATAATTTATACCAAATAAAAACCGACTCCAATTTTGTACTTCGCTACGCCACATTTTGTGGTTTCCGTGAGCCAATGCTTGGTTACCTACAGAAAATACCGAAATCGGCATATGCGTGCCTATCAAATTCCAGGAGTTCTCTCGATTCCTCCTAGACCCCATCATCAGACCTTCACCAAATTTATATGGGACCAATGTCGGGGTACTTGCTTTGAAACAAAAAAAGATTTATCAAAATCGGCCAACGTGGTCAAGAGTTATAGGGGAACATACATACCTAAAAAAAAGAACAAGCAAACACGCAGACGAACTAAGTACCTCCTTCCTTCTATTGAAGTCGGTAAAAAACGGGTCAGGTGTGAGGTGACAGGGAGGAGTCGGTTTGTGAATAAGAGGGCCGGGGGTACTCTAAAAAAAGTACCTACATATTTCTTTAATATACAAACAAGGCTAGGGAACAATTTTTAACTGATTGATGGTATAATCTTTCCTTTTCCATTCCAGTGGCCTGTCATTCCCCGGTGGCGAGTCTGGAATCTCCGTGCCCGACACGGTGTGCACTCCCAAGTCAGTCGGCATCTCCGTCGACACCAACACTTATGAGCCGCACTTGCTCGCCGGCACTATGGCGCATATGATCGGTCATAACATCGGTAAGTGTCTTAGACTACCCTTAGAACCATTTCAGTGAACGAGACGAAGTGCATGTCGAAGTCAGTAGACCTCACCGTGGACACCAGCTCTCATGAGCCGCACTTGCTCGCCGGCACTATGGCGCATATGATCGAGCATAACATCGGTAAATGTCTCGGACTACTACACGATGTGTCTGTACAGAGCTACAGAATTAACAACAGAGATGGACGAGCACGAAGAAACTCCCATCATTTTTAGTCTTAAGGACAGCCTTAATCAGTGCTTCTACCACAGCTAACGATAAAGATTATTACGCAATTTATGAAGCTTTACAAAACTTTCTGTAGCGCATCCCATAAAACTGTTACCTTTGATCAAATATTCACGCCTTATTTCTTCAAACTAGTAACCCACTACACACCAACTAATGGGGTGTATACACCAAACAATACTATCCATCATCCTTAAAAGGTAGAAGGTAACCCATCACGTTTCCTAAGACATGGCCTTCAGAATAGAAACATATATCCTTTATAATTATTTATCACTCACATATTAAAATTATCCACTCGTCTCCCCACAGGCATGGGCCACGACGACGGGCGTGAGCAATGCTTCTGCCGCGACTGGCACGGCTGTATCATGGCCCAGACCATAGTTGGCCTTGATCACGTCCAGCCCTACAAGTTCTCCGACTGCTCCAAGAACGACTACATCAACGAGCTGAGGATAGGCCAGGGGCTGTGTCTGTTAAACAAGCCTAATGAGGTACGTGGTACATAAGATCATGGGCCAGACCATAGTCGGCCACAATCACGTCCAGCCTTACAAGTTCTCCGATTGCTCCAAGAACGACTACATCAACGAGCTGAGGATAGGCCAGGGGCTGTACTTGTTGAACAAACCTAATGAGGTACGTGGTAAATAGGACTAAGGAATACTTAATGTTAAGGTATATGTCTATCGTTCCTGCGCGGCGTGAGACGTTAGGAGAGGAGCTGTCAAAGGTAGCGGTTTGGGAAGCGGATAGGTCCGGCTCGTCTACCCGTCCCAAACCACTACTCTTTGACGGGAGGCATTTAAGTAAAGCAGAGTAGGTTTGTAAATAGAATTTTACTGTAACCACCGCTATCAAGTATCAGCATTGTTGTTCCATCTAAGGATCAAAAATAATAAGTAGTTTAATCGCGTTCTAAGCTGTTTACCGAGTAGCGAATGAAAAGCTTTGATGAACTCATCAAGGGGATTGAAGAATGACTTTTTTTTCAAAGAAATCCGGGTCTTAGCTGAAACGAGGTTTGGTATGCAAAAATGGTCGCTTTCACTGCTGCTTTTTTCAATTAATAAAGTATCGTTTCTATGACAAATGATATTCTCCTTTATAGTAGGTACCGAAAATCTTATTAATACGTGTTTTGAACCGGCGGCCGCTGCTTGACCGGTGCATACTTGAACTCCTAGGTTACCGTACTACTAGGGTACCGTAGAGACATATGAGACATCGGATCCTCAAGTTAATAAGTTAAATGTTGAGCTGAGCACGTCTACCCGGCCTCAAACTCCCTGACAGTTACTCGCTTAGCATTGAAATATACGGAAATTCAGTTTTTCGGTTATTTTTCCTCCGTGGTATGTACGATTTCATTTTTTTTTAAATCTTAACCATCGTTATGGTGTCACCTATTGACATGCAAAATGTGAACGTGATCGGTTGAAGCGTCTAGGAATTATAGAAAACAAAATCAATTCATAAATATGGTAGAAGTTAAACATAACTGTAATATAGGCAGATAACCTATTTTCATGATTGACAGTTTCATAACTTACATTTAACATAGGTATGGCTTCTTTGTTATTCTCCTCATGCCTGTTTTAGTCGTATACATGTTCCGTTATCGGAAATGGTCAGAGCAAATTCTATGATGTTTAAGCGGCTTGAGCCCATTCGGATCGCCTGACTGGTTCTTCAGGAAATCTTGAATCAAACAATATTTATTTTTTGTTTTTATTTAGTAACTAACTTTTCGGAATTATAATAGATAGTTGAAGCGTCTTGGAGAAGTACGAACGCAAACGAAATATGTAATATCGCCTAAGAACGAGCTTCGCTTCACTTAGCTCAAAAAGCTCCCTTCCCTCTCCAAACCAAGAAATGAGCCAGAGAGCAATGGGACGTGTGTCGGCTGATTATAATGAGGATCGTTATACGGCGCTTTTTACGTAACCAACGCGTCCGACTAAAATATCAGCGTTCAATTTATCACCATCAATAGAAACTTCGATCTCGTAATCGAACACTCCGCAGCAAATTCTTTCTATTTACAAGCAATCAAAGGACTTGAATTACTTTCTAAATTGACTTCTACATCGAATAAAATCGTGTCTGTTTTATTTATTCCGTTAAGGCGTTATTGAGGACCGGCGTGTCACCAACAAGCCTCAAACGGAGCTCGAACTTCGATTCAAACATTTGAACATTAACACGGCATAGTTCAAATGCAAAGCAGATTTCCAGGAGGAATTAATCAGGACGCTGGCTTTGTTTGTCGCTGAGCGTTCCTTGTGGCCCACTCCTTTAATAAAAGTTATGGTAATACAGACTGGGCGCACAGAATTATCTCTTCGTTTGCGAATATATAATAACAGGAGCGCTCGCATCCGGGTGGTTTATTGGAATAAATTTACATATCGCCCGATGATAATGCTTCGCCCCCACTCAGGCTTCGATTTGGCAGGTTTACATATTTATCGAGAGATGATTGTGTCGGTTGGCTCAGCTTTATTTTTCTCCGTTTCAATTGTAACGGGTCAAGGTCGGACCTGATTGGACCGTTATCTCAGCCTGGGGAAAGTTCGAGAGATAGCATCGACGAGACGTTGCCAAGCTATTGTTTTAGTCTAGACAAATAAAAGCAGAAATTTCTAAAAGGAATCGCAATGAATAATGATTCGAGAATTGTATATTTATCGAACACCTGGTACTGTATTGAAAGCGAAGCCATCTCGATTTTATTATAAACACATAGCGTAAGTTCCTTGCGAGCTTGGTTCCAAACTTCTTTTAATGAGTGTCTGGAAACTTTTACACACACTAATTTTATACTTAGGTACCGTATCGGAGGGGAAAACATGTTTTTATGAACTAGCCATAAAAATCAGTGATATTTATAAAGTCTCCAATCAGCATTAAAACTTCGCTTCTGGCACACAAGCCGTGTATACACCTATGTATATCTCAAGACAACCGCCTTGAAATTGAATATATTGATGACTGCTGCATCTTTCCATCTGCTGCGTGGAAATGCTTAAGCTTATTTATGCAATTTTAACATGTTTTAAATACATAAACGTGAAAATAGGAGGAGGATAGTTTGTTCATAGATAATTTTGACGTCATTAGGCACATTTCCCTGAAAGCTTCACACTTACGGAGTGTTTTAGAAGTTTCGCGAAAAGTTGCTAATTTCACTTTCACTGAAATACCGTATTCTATGGTCTGATTCTCTTCATCAGCTGATCGTCCACCGGCAATGCGGGAACGGCCGCCTGGATGAGGGTGAAGAGTGTGACTGCGGAGCAATAGACGAGTGCCAAAAAACCAATCCATGCTGCGACCCGATCACCTGTAGGCTGACCAAGGAGGCGCAGTGCGCTGCAGGCGAGTGCTGTGAACAGTGCCAGGTAAGTTTCAATCTTATTGCTCTGGTCATTAGGTTTAATATCATTTTTATCTTGTTGACCCATGGAGCTTCACGGCGTTTGTCCCACGTTTGTCCTTAGAGAGGCGCTACCGCAAACCGAAAACGAAGTATCTCCCTCTCATTCGCTCGAATTTAGCAAGTGCGCCGAGAGGCAGATAGCACAAAGTACAATATATAGACTGAGATAGAGACACCAGTGAAATACTCCACATAGATCGTAGCGCCATTGTGTATTTAGTAAGAACTAACCGCACGCACACTGCATCTCTGTCTCTTCAATATGCAAGTACGATAGAGATAGCACCCAGTGGCATCTGGTGCAAACAAGTTAAACTAACATTTCCATAGAAAAATTCGTACTTCGAGCTGAAAGGCCCCTGGCAGATAGTTCGTTTTCGGTTCGCGGTAGCGCCTCCGGCAGGGAGCGAAACTTTGGTGCCGGTGACATCATTATGACGCAAATTCACATATAGGGTGATTTTATGTAAACAATATTGCGACACTCCAATGATTATTAATAATGCAATAATGGTAATGTAAATTTACTTTTTATTAATAAAGAAACTACTATTTATATTGAAAATAATGTAAATATTAAAATAATTACAAAGACAAAAAAAATATATAAAAAATTAGAAAAAATATTTTACTAAGTAATTGTAAAAAATATATTCGGATAAATGAAAAACATAAATTATATTTCGTGGGTTGTTGAAAAATTAGCAGAACGCTTAGAATTCTAATTTAAATACATACCTACATACATATACTGTACATAATGCCTGTAATCGCAACTAGAACTAAATTATTGTTGTAAGTTAACCTTTCATCATCAAAATCGATTCCTTCAATAATCCGGATAAAAACACTCTGTATGTAGCTTGACGTCATACGTCTGTCATCGGCACCAAAGTTTCGCTCCCTGGCCTCAGGTTACTTTTACACATAGCAGCACCATAAAGCTGGAAACGCACAGTGCGGACGCGCCGCGGTGCGGGACAGAGACGGTTTTGCAGTTTTAATAAACCTGAAACTGTCGATTGTCGATTACTGCTTCAAATGTTACACACGCTGCCTCCGCTCTTCCGCGCTACCGAATACCGCGCGGTTTTTAGTGCGACATGCTGCGTTCTACGCGTTTCAAGCTTTAGTTTGGATATCATTTTTAACGTGGTGACCCAGCTACAACGTATTTGAACTTACAAGTTACTTTTGACACATAGCAACATGATATAACGTGAACTTGCACGTTTTATAGTGGGACAGGGATACATTAAGAGCGTGTTCAGATTGTATCGGTGTAGGTTCCGATAACGATATCGTAGCAAGCAAAATGTACGGAAAACGCAATCCCTGTTCACATTTCCCGATCCTATATCATTCACGTTTCCATACATTTTATCAGCATCAGAGCATATATTGTATATTACACGCTCTAAGACAAAGTGCGTCTCTTTCGAGATTATTTCTCAGCTTATATATATGATTAATTTAAAAACAGTCTTGTGATTTACAACCAAAGAATCTTGATTTTCTATTCCTCTCTCTCGTACTCCATCTTTTTGACTTCCTGATAAGCCACGACCACCACTTATAATACAAAGTTTAATTTGACTGTCCAAGTTTTGGAAGATCCCAATCAAGATATACACGGAACGTATATACATTGAATCTTTGACCAAATAACTGACTACTGCTGCGATCATACATTTTACATCTAGATTTTCTATTGCTCTCTCTCGTACTCCATCTTTTTGACTTCCTGATAAGCCACGACCACCACTTACAATACAAAGATTAATTTGAACTTGTATTACGGGGTACTTTGACCAAATAACTTCACTGATTACAGCTGCGATCCTACACACATTGTTGCACTCGGTATTTTTTAATTATGCACGCTTCACAACACCACAAGAACTTTAAAACTTAGCCGCACATACTCCAATGTTTACGGGATCGACGTGACATTCAATTAACGTTAAGCTTTCAGACAACGCCATGTAGTTGGGCGGCTTGCTTCCAGTAGCAAGTTTTAGGTACGTAAGTGCCTAACTAACATAACCCTCTCTTTACCGACGCAAGTTTTGCCTTAGTCTGGTAAAACGGCATAAACCGGGATTTGAATACGATTAATCTGTTTAACCGAAGATTAAATAAAATACGAAAGACAGCACAACATTTTTTTTCGTGTTGATATTTGTATCGGGTATTTACCATGTACATTTTGTTTTTGCGGATGCCCAATATTTCGGCACTGTTGGTACCGCCGTTTTCCAATGTAAACTGACGAGCTGCGAGTATTAGTTGTCGTGGTCTACGCACTCATCAAAGCGGTCTACCCTCATCTGGGTTCTCTTTTTGCAGAATGTCACCGTTACTACCTTCTTCTATTCTCTTCTACTACTACCTTCTTCTTCTACTATCTTGTGTAGTGACCATGTTAGTTTGAGATCTTATATTTGTATCAGAATGGATTTTAATTTTCATATTTTTAGTGCCTGGTCAAAATACCGCCATTCTTTTCTTCTCATAAGTATCATACGAGTCGACTATGGGAACCAGCTTGATGTTTTGTTCCTCCATCTTTAAACCTACAATTGCCAAAAGCTAAAAGTACTCTGCTTACCCGTTTTGGGAATACAGTCGTCAGATTACGAACGAATCTTTTCTCGACAGTTAAAACAACGTGGCGTGACCTGCCGCGACGCCGCCAACGAATGTGACCTGGAAGAGACCTGCACGGGCCTCACTGGAATTTGTCCCCCTGACGCTTATAGGAAGAATGGAGAACCATGTGAAGAAGGTACACAAATACTGCAACATGTGTTAATTTTGTATTTATAAATGAAATACGGACGTCGTCGTCTGTGTATACCATCACTGTTGACACACGCACAAATACGATCAAATCGATGGGTATTTTTTATGCGATGATTCTTTTCGATGGGATTTAGTTATATTCAATAATCGACGATAATCAATACGATGCGTAAGATACAATGATATACAAATATATATTTGAAACCCTAAATATATATTTGAAATTGGTCAATATTGTTCCGTTGCAGACTTGATTCCGAACAAACCGCGTTGTACGCCTTATCAGGACGACTGCGTCTAACGGGAAGATTAAAGTTACAGTTGTGTCTAGTTCAGCGGTCGGTAACAGGTGCGCAAGCGCAAAAGGCTGTTCTGTAGATAACGAAAATGTGGTACCTTTTGTCTAATAAGGTCATAAATTATTAATAAGTGCGGCCTGCGTCAACTTCTTTTTTTTATCAATAATGGAATTGCTCTTGGGCAGCATCTAGCCGGGGGGGCAAAGATGAGGCCGACGATGAAGCGAGCTCACCCAGAAGATGCCTATTCTTTAGCTACTATATGACCCTTGGCCGCTAAAAGGTTGACGACCGCTGGTCTAGTTATTTCACATATTAGATCCTGACAACTATTCTTATGATCTCTCTCCAGGCAAAGGTTATTGCTTCGCGGGCACCTGTCCGACCCTCTCCTCGCAATGTGCCACCATATGGGGCCCGGGCACGCAGGGTGCCGACAAAGAGTGCTTCGAACAGTTCAACTCCAAAGGAGCCGTGACGGGACACTGCGGGAAAGACGCCAGCGGCTACATCAAGTGTGAGATGGAGTGAGTACACCGAGATTACGTAAGACAGGCTTTTTTTTATTAAAAATGGGATTGCTCTTGGCCAGCATCTAGTTAGCCAGGGGGCAAAGATGAGGCCGCCGATGAAGCGCGCTCACCCAGAAGATGCCTATTCACTCGTGCCTTAAAAAGGTCTAGGTTATAGGTTTATCATCATCAGGGCTCGAACATTTCGTGCCGACGACGTAAAATTGACGTCACACCGCATATAGAATGATTCCAAATGGTGTTATAGTAATTATTAATATTTAATCATGCGTGTTTATATTGTTGAGTTTCCGATATTTAGGCGCTGTTGCAAGCACCCTTTTAAAGGATTAACTCAACGTTTTGAACCGTAATTCTAGTGTTAGTGACCATGTTAGCTTGAAATCTTATATTTCGAGTCCTGATCATCATCAGTCTACATAATATGTACCACTGCGCAAGCCTCCTCTCATGAACGAAAGGGAACGGGCAGTATTTCCTACGCTGGCCCACGACAGCCATACACACTCACAGACAGACAGGGTATACACTAGCGTCAGAAAGTTTAAGACCAAACACAAAATATGCAAATGATCAACATTGATTATTCATTCAACCTTGATTCATCTGTCTGCAGTACTCTCGACCAGTTTGCAAAAGTCCAACCCTAGTGAGAAACAGCCCATTGCAATCTTTTTCCCTTGTTTGGTTTGCGTAATAATTTATGAAAATGAAACTAATAATTGTGTTTGTTCCTAAACTTTCTGACGGTAGTGTATGAACATCTCGCTCGGTAGCGGTATACAAAATACTACATATAAATCCAGCCCTGCCAAGACAGAAAGTCGCCTAATACAGGGAATAACAGTGTTATCTGTTATTATGATGATCGCGAGGTCGACTATGATACGTCATCACATCATGTTCCTTAGTAGCTTTTACTTAGTTATGTGCAATCGCCATCAGATACATCTGTACATTTCAAGATGTTCATGCACTCTATCGTCTTAACAATAAGTTGTTCAGATGTTTGTGTATACTTTGTTCGCTTAGATGACATGGCGCCTGTGCCTCCGTCAACGTAAAATTCATTCAAGTTATTTTTTCTTTGTATAGAAATATTTTCGCGTTTTTGAATGGGATGACATTACATTTTGTCTTTGCATTTTCTTAGTAGATATTATCAAACTTTTTTCTTTGCACTTTTCCTAAATCTCTGTTTAGCCCAATGGTTGGCTGGTAGAGAATGCCATTTGGCATTAAGCCCGCCATTTATGCAATTACATTTTGTGCAATAAAGTTTAAATTAATTAATTTATTTATTTATGTTTTACTCAGGAACGTGAAATGCGGTTCCCTGCAGTGCCAACTGGGCAACCGGTACCCCGTCGTAGTTGGCATGGACGAGTATTACACAAGAACTGTTATCACCATCAAGGGAACTGAATACGAGTGCAAGTAAGTGGCAGAATTCATTGACAATGTTTATAATAATAATAACTAAACTGGCGTAGGGATGTGACGACCCCATCGCCCACTGGGTTTCCAGTGCAATCAGTTAACGCACGGCAACTTGTGGTGAGCTGTTAAGGAGTAGCGACCCTACGTATCTGAGTGCTCCTGTGGGTTGTTTCTATGGACAAGCTCCCGCCTCTGGCTTGCCTTAACTTGTTGTCCAGAGTAGAGACGCTGGAACTGTTGCTTGGGGGTGGATGTGGTCACCTAAGTGACTAGTTGGCATGTTTAAAGTCCAATGCCACCTCTGTACCCCCAGCCTTCTGCACCAGTGCTGCCATTACCATGCAGTGGGCGAGTTACTGTCTGCCGAGGATAAAAATGAGAGGCAGTTTTATTAGGCTGGCGTCCGTTGTCTCACTCAATAGCCATTCTCACAACGTCCTCTTCCAACATAATCCACAACTGTCAAAACAACAAACAAAATCTCTTACCGCTTCTATTCTAACCTGCTCTATCCATCCTCCATTAAAAAAATCTACTCCATCTTTAAAACCATCTTGGCAACATTTCTCGTATAGTCTTTTTCATTAAATTCACCCACAACTTGACTTTACAGAGCAACCACCGGTCTCCCCGAGCACCCGGAGATCAGCCCGCTAGGCCTGGTGAACGACGGCACCCCGTGTGGCGACAACCTCGTCTGCGTCAACCAGACGTGTACCTCCATCTTCCCTTACATCGACCACACCAAGTGTCCTAGTGGGCATAACAACATCGAGTGCTCCGGAAAAGGGGTAAGTTAATAACACTTTTTATGAGCAACCTGCCTTGTGACTCCTTGTGCTAAAAACCTCGTCTGAGCCAACCAAACGTGCAACTCCATCTTCCCTTTTATCGACCACTCCAAGTGCCTTAGTGAGTAGGATTTACAGTCCTGAAAAGGGTTTGTATACAAAGTCTCGAAAACTGTAAACTCTACCAGTGAGCGACAACAACGTATGTTATAGGAAAGAGGTAAGTGATTCCACTTTTCGTACATCGTTCAACCCAAGAAACCGCACTCCAAAATCAAATTGGAATAAAAAATGTATCATGCAGATTGGCTCTTAATAGTAGACCGATACAAGCTGATGCTACGAGTATACTTCACTATCCCAACCATACTTATTAATATTATTATTATTACACACAATGCTGCGAGTACTGTTCCGTTTTCGCCCGAACGTGGAGATCAATTTGACTCGACACATAACATATACTGGACCCGGGAATGTCCATTGCATACCACCAGATGGCTGAATGTATATGGCTCATGTTAAACAACTGTCACCATTTTTGTACCTGCATTCATGCAAATAAATGTATTTCAAATGTATTTCATTTCCTAAAACGACCAAGACCACCGTGGGATGGGCAGCAGCATCCCTGGAGTGCGGTGGAGACACTGCGATCGTCAACCCGCATGCCAAGCGTGGCGATTATGAAATTTATCCCCCATGAAATTGGGGGAGGCCAATGTCCAGCAGTGGACGTCGGTGGGCTGATATGGTGGTGGATAGCATATAATATCAATGTCTGCACTCGCCCGTTTCCACACACTCCAAGCTAGCGTCTTCGTCATCCTAGCGTTTCCCTGTTGTACTTTAAAGTCCGGGAACCGCCTTGGCACCTAACCCTCAGATTTAGCATAGGCACTAGTTTTACAAAAGCGACTGCCATCTGACCTTCCAACCCTGGGCAAAAACTAAACTTTCCCGGACCAGGCCGTTCTCCTCGCGATGTTTTGATAGCTAGCGTACCTACCTATCAAATCGCAAAACACCTTACCCTACTTTGCGTCGGGTAGACGGGTAAAAATTGATCATCATATCAGCCACTGTACGTCCACTGCTCGACATAGGGCTCACGGAATAAAGAAACCAGAGGAAATGTCATCCTAGCGATCACATAGGGCTCCTCTAAAGAGAGTGCCACAATGACAGGTCCTGCGACACCCGTATCTGTAAACATTGATATCATATTAAAATATCAGAAATCGAGTCATATCTACCTCCTGTTTAAGCTTGTTACCCAGACCTCATGGAATATTTAATTGTGAAGTTTTCGTTTTACGGTTTGAAATATTTTTTAATTAAAATCTCTCGATTTCTACAGCGTCGAGTGTCCAGATGATCGGGCGCGAAAGGATTTCGTTTTAATAAACTTATGGCGTAACTGACAACAATTTTAATAAATATTGTGGATCTTGTGAAAAATAGGACCAGTTTTAAATAGATCCCTGTGTTTGGAAGGGCGGGATCGATATTTGGCATTTTAGAATTACTGGAATTACTGGATGTATAGCGCGTTTCAAACAGTAATTCTATTATTAATGACCATGTCAGCTTGAAATCTTATATTTGCCTTTTTACTCTTTGACATTAGCTTACACAGTGCTTACACATGAGGGATACTGTCATTTGCGCAGTAATAATACACGTATCATGCGCAGAAGCGGAGCAGTACTGCCTCCGTATGCTGTCATTTTAAGAGAGGTTAGGGCACAGCGAATCGTCATCTTGCTCATATTTGGAGCAGCCCACCTGGGGAAGTAACGCCACCTTACAGAAGACCGCAGGTATTTGCCACTATTTGTTCATTAGGTATTGAAGTTACGTAGTATACTACTTTTCCTTACATTTATCCTCGTAAGTCCCCGCGTACTTGTACAAGTACAAAATAATGATAGTACTTCAGACCTGACATTTTAACTGCCTAGTTTAAATAACTGCCTAATGTACTTTACCAAGTACAAATTAAGGATGCGCTAAAAACCATACACATACTGAATAAAACAAAGGGCAAGAATTTAGACAAATTCGAAAAAGTCGCGTCTGGGACCGAAGCACTACACTTAGTTTGTACTTGTGGTAGTACACTGGGTAGTTACGACTACTACATTTGAAAAAACAAAGGACTTACGAGGTTATGACTATTGGTTAATCGTGTACAAACGCCAACACAGGCAAAAGTCCATTCGTGTTCCTTATTACAATGTACATAAACTGCACGAATGTCAGTTAACTGTGTTGGCGATGGTACTCTAAAGGCACTGGAGCCCGGGTTGGTAGAAAACTGTTAAAATTTGTATTTATTTTCCATATTCTCATCGCTTGCATACAACAGCTTGCTTGGTTTACAACCATGCGCAGCTATTTCTCCACCAAACAGAGATGTAGATATATTCTAAATTCAAACTTATAAACTGCCGGTCTCCATTTCGGATGATCTGTGAAGGAGCTTAGTCCATCTTTACTGTACGTGTATCTAGCATATTAGGCATAATAACTACTCACCGCAGGATTGTCGTCTGAGGATGATATAATTCTCGTGCTCATTTACTTAGGATCGGCGCAGCATGTTTTTTCCCTCCATACCTATCTATCGCGTTACTCAAATCCTTCCTCGTCATATCGTCTCCCACGCAATCCATCCACCTTTTCCTTGGCCTCCCCTTCTCTTACATCCCTCCACATTCATGCCTAACACCTTCCTTGTCACATGACTTTCATCCGTCCGCATAACATGGCCGTCTGAGGCGAATAATTCTTCAATAATTTCGTTAACAGACGCGTTCTTAAAGCAATTTCAATTTTATTGGATTCGCCTCTAAGTGCATTTCGGCTTACTCGGCCTTGCTACACAGTTTAGCTACAAAAAACGAGTTTTTAATAGTTTGAGTGCCGTCGTAGGCCGGTGTTGTTATTGAATTTTTGCCTTCAAGCGTCTCTAACGAAGTTTGGCTCGATTGATGTGCGCATTGTTTTGATGGGAAATGTTAGAACTTCCATTAAACTGATTGGCGTGAGTATAAATAGGTATAGGTAGTTGTATAGATAAAATATTTATAAATACTAAAGGATTACGAAATACCAGCTCGGGTTATTAAGAATAATAGAGTAAAACTAGTTTTTAAAATACACTAGTGTTTCACTTAAAGTGCCAAGTCAAAATATTAGGAACAATATTTTACACAAATCGAACTTGTCCCATACTAAGCTCAAGAAGGCTTGTGTTATAGGTACTAGACGACGATTATTATATACAGTATCATGTTTACATATACGATTGATTCTGATACTTATAGCATAAATCAGCCACGAGCATGTCGGGCCATGCTCAGTATAGGGTTCCGTAGTTGTTCAATGAACACAATTTTAAAAAATCAATAACACTCAAAAGGGAATACTTTCGCAGCGTATAATTCGTCTTTTATTAAGGAGGGAAGACTTTTTACGATAACTCAAAAACTGCTTAACTGATCAGTGATCATGTCCGCTATATTTTTAGTAAAAGTCTTTCTTAAGATTTAATTTCATGATTTTTTCATATGTTTTGGACTCGTAGTTCAAAAGATAGAGGGGGGCACAATTTTTTTTTTCATTTGGAGTGAATATTTCCAAAAATATTCACATTATCAAATTAATGTTTAATGAAATTTTATTCATTTTGAAATACCAATCCAACAACACCGCACACCATAGGGTCAAAGCAAAAAAAATTTTTTTTTGCTTAGGTACCCTTAAAAAGGTATTTTTTTAGGTTTTATTCTACGACTTTGACTTTTTATTGATCTATATATCTATACCAAATTGCAGCTTTCTAGCACTAACAATCACAGAGCACAAATCCTCGAACAGACAGACGGACATGGTGAAACTATAAGGGTCCCTAGTTGAATACAGAACCCTAAAAATGACGCCAATTGCCATACATTTATTCAGGTTTCTCCTGTTTGATAAACTATTACGTTAAAAAAACGTTAGTTAGATAAAAAGAAATAGGAGAGGGAAAACGTTTGGTCACCTTGTACCACACGATTCCTTTATATTTAAGCAAAATTATGGAGGGAAAAGTAGAAGGCAAGCGAGGAAGAAAAAGAAAAATAGCAAATAAAAGAGAAAATAGAAGTCGTGTCGTACAAGGAAACCAAAGAAATGGCTCTGGATATGATAAGGTGGACCCGGGTATGTCCTAAAACTACGACCAAGACCACCGGGGGTTGCATCCCTGGAGTGCGGTGGAGATACTGCGATCACCAATCCGCATGCCAAGCGTGGTGATTGTGGAATTTACCCCCCATTAAATGGGGGATGTCCAGCAGTGGACGTCCTCTGGCTGATATGGAAGATCAGGTGCAGAGAACTGCATGCTTCATCGGCTACACTAACCACATTTTAACTCTTAAATTCATGATGATATAATTAGTAAATTACGATACAAGTGCAGAGAACAGGAAATTCGGAACGAGTGATGATAAATTAAAAAAATCACCGAAGGGAGTGTTTTAAATCGACACGAGCTGCGAATTACCTATTCGCACGTGTATCGTACAACACTTTACAGTACATATGGCTCTTTAAAGTTTCGACATATGCCCGTAATCTGCTGATTACCGCACTCGTGCGGTAAAGTAGCACCATATGTACTGTTATAGTACATTACGATACAAGTACGGAGAACAGGAAATTCGCAACGATTGGTGATAAATTAAAACATCACCGAAGGGAGTGTTTTAAATCGACACGAGTTGCGAATTACCTATTCGCACGTGTATCGTACAACACTTTACACTACATATGGCTCTTTAAAGTTTCGACATATGCCCGTAATCTGCTGATTACCGCACTCGTGCAGTAAAGTAGCACCATATGTACAGTAAAATAATTTTATTTGTGTTAGTGAAGAAAAAAGTGTACGTGAAATGCACGAAGCGTAAAGTAACTGTTTTCCCGAAGATAATTGAGTAAGTTGCACAGTAACTAAGGGAAAACATGTTGCATGAAAATTCTACAAAAACCGGCCAAGTGCGTGTCGCGTCACGCACAGAGAAGGGTTTTGTACCGACACCTCACAATCTACATTTAAAACTACTATACAAAACAGTAAATCAAAAAAGTTCGTATCTTCATAGGGAAGTCACGGCACTTACGCCCTTTTGTTTGGGCAAGACAGTTTTTCAGCAATAACTCAAAAACCGTTAAACCTATCTTGTTCAAACTAAAAATCGTTGAAAGTATTTATAATTGTACATCATTTTGATTTTTCCCAGAATTTTAAACTTCATAGAGTGGAAATGAGAGAGTGGGGGACGCATTTTACGACTTGTCATTTATGAAGGCCTATCCATTCATACCCCACACGCCTATGTGCATTGAAAAAATTTTTTGACTCCCCTGTTACATGTATGCTGTGCCCCCCCAGTTTAATTTTTTTTCGTAATTTCATATCACATTCCTGTTGCGGTTTATAGCATACACCTTCCTACCAAATTTCATAATTTTAGTGCTCATAATCTCCGAGTAAATCGGCTGGGACATACGGACGGACGGACGGACAGACACGACGAATCTATAAGGGTTCCGTTTTAGCCATTTTGGCTACGGAACCCTAAAAATACTATTAATCTGCAATGAGTCGTACAAAAAGTATTGTATATGGTATATAACTGGTCTAAAAACGATCGTGGAGCTTTTACTTGCAATGCTCGCCTAGGCTCGCATCGCAACCCACGCCACTCGCGTTTTAAGACCTTTCTTATAAATACAACAGTTGCATAAAATACTATTTCTCAAACATGCAATGAAATATTGATGTTATGTTCCTTATAATAGGCTGCGAAATATGAAGTTTCAGGTGCGGCTAGGACAAGAGGTCGTTAATGGAATTTCATACAAATCTTGCAGGCCAAGGCCGGCAAAGTCCTCTTTTTTAATTTCCATTCCATATAAATTGGTGGCACAGGCATCATGACATTCTGCCAGTATGCGTATTAAAAATAAAACTTTCATTTTTATGTTGTTTATTTCATTGCATGTTTGAGAAAAGCACTACGAGTATACATACCTCGGCGGGAAATATGGGGTTGCCCGCTCGTTCTATATGTCTTCCGCCGGCAACCCCTTTTGTCCCGGCCTCTGTAGTAATGTACTATTGTAGGTCAGATTAAGTTAGACTTCCATTATTTTTAGCTGCCTGGTTAAATACATGCCGTAATCTGGTATGTGAGGTGTTGTATAGAAACCGGAATGACTCCGATTTATACACATTTGTAAACGGTCCACTTCTTCCGTTCGTTTCCCGTAATCATGGAGTAATCCTGCTTTGGACGGGCAATCCCCTCATTCTCCCGGTGTATAATTGGGACGTCTGTCTGTACGTTACTAATTATAAGTTCCGGAGCTCCCTTTTTCCTCAATGCGGTGTAGATTATGAGCGCATGCGAGTTATGAACTGTTTTCTAGTACGTTATAATTAAAATGGAAAAACTAATACTAATTTACTAGAATTAACCTGAAGGCCAGTGTAGCCATGGTAGCTCGGTCACGGTTTGTGAAAACTGGCTCGTCCTCACCTGTCACCCGTTTTTATATGAAATCTGTCAATTTGACATATGACATTTGACAATTTCCATATAAAAACGGGTGAGGACGAGGGGAGAGATTTGTGAATAAGAGGGCTGAGCTGAGCTCGGAAAGTATGTGTTTTGACAGTTAACATAATTTGGACATACCCTGTCATTTAGTGGTGTAATTCAATTAAAAATAAAATTATTTTGTTCAGTTGCGTTTTTGCTGCGCGATTTGGGCTTTACCTTTTTTCTGTATTAGTAGCCGTGGCCCTATTATATTGACAACCGGCTTAGCCTAGTGGCCCTGCCTATCAAATTGACAGACCCGGGTTCGAATCCCCGTCCAGGGCATACATTTGTGTGATGCGCATGAATATCTTCTTGTATCGTGTATCGTTGTATAACTCATTTTTGAGGTTAACTACTATTGCCATTACCCGCCTTTTCTCATCACTCGCACTGCCTTCAGCGAGTCAGCGTCCGGTCGGATATATAATTATACACGCTGATAATTAGCATTGCATACTGAATTCCTAATTAAAACTGCCACGCCCATTCAGATGACTACTCAACTCACGTAGTTAAAAACTTGATACGAGTATTAGTAAAGCTGATAGTGTTAATATTCCGATTAACATTTAATTAACATTTAAATAATGCCCACACAGTGAATTGGTTGGTGCTTTTAAATTTCGACCGAATAAAGGTCTCCGCTTCAGCTTCGACAATAATGATTTTGTATGTCCGAATGGCCAGATGTTCGGATATCCGTTGGTTTTCCTCTATAGGTCGCACTTCTTAACCGAATCGATCGTGAGCAGGTTTGACGCTCGTTCGTTCCTTTGTTGAGTAAATTTTTTCAAAGTATGAATTATGAAAAAACATATTATAGAAAAACAAAAATTCGCGAAATTCGAACCACTTAGTTTTATACTACGACGGAGTCAAAAGCATACGGACTGCCGGTAAGCCGCAGAGGTAGCCAACCATTTCCATCATCAAAGCACTGAATAAATAATAGAGTCAAACCCGAACTTTTCCGAGTCCGCAGCACGCTCGTCAACCTTTTTATAACGGACGTGAAATCGACTTGTCGAACCATGTAGGTAGCATGTGCTCACGGCAGGGGTAGCCAACTCTCGGTCGCAAACTTGATTGTCGCACGTCAAATTCGGTTACGCTACGCTGATGGAATCATAGTCGCCGGCTGAACATTGAAGTGACCCTATTTAAGCATTTGGATAAGAATCGATAACACGAAGGAATATTAATTAACGTGTCCGAAATTTAGGATGATTTCGCAGTACTTTGATTGAATTACCATATAATTCGCTTATGAATTTCGGGTGTTGGAGTTTTTGGTTGAATTTCAAAAGATGTTTTGCCCACGACTTCAAATAATAAAATTTTGACAGACGAGCACAGCGGAAGTCATCACGCTCTGAGTTAATAATTTCCATTCTTAACAACTTCTGCTCTTATAGCACCCACGGAAAGGGGAATGTCTGTGTTATGAAATTAATTTCATCATATACCTTTTGTTAATTTTGTCACTGACTTTATTACATCTCCAACTTTCTTTAATTTGTAATGAATTTTATCTTTTAATTTCGTTTTCTTTATGACATTTAATTTTGATAATCTGTAGTTTGAAACAATTGTTAAAGTCTGGCTACTAAAGTATTAAACAAAGTTTTGGCAGGAAATTCTAAAAATGTTGGGCTGATCACACAGTGTAGTTGGAATTATACTTTTGATACTAGATAATATTTAATAAGACCTACATCGATAATACAACAAAACTTATTTCCTCAGGTGCCTTGTGCATAGAAAATAAAAAAAAAATCTAGTATTAAAACTACAATTCCTACTACACAAATTGTGACGAGCCCAACCTTTTTGGAATTTCCCGCCAAAAATTTGGGTAATGTTTCACTAGCCATATTTTATTACTCTAAGCCTTTTCTATGGAAATTAATCTTTGACATGTAAAAGTGCCTTAGTAGCCTATTTGCAGATTAAATATTTGATTTTGATTCAAGCGGGCGCAATAATGGGCTAGCGTTGAATGACGTCACGCCAGCCGTGGACGACGTTAGAGAGGGATAAATATATTATCGCTGACACTTCTCGCCCCAACATCATGAAGCATCTATAATTACCTTGTGTAAAATTTATTGCACAAAACATTTGTAAGAATGGTGGGCTTAATGCCAAATATCATGTAGTGACTTGTAATTTATCTGTGATAATACTGCCCATATTCATATGCCTGTAGAAATCGTCGTGGATAAGATATTCGTCACGTTTATTTATTTATTTATTTAAACTTTATTGCACAAAATATAATCGTTCTGATAAGTATGTGAGTGCTCGAGTGACGAGTGTCATATCCACGACGATAAGTGATAAAATGGCAACCATCACACGCCCGCTAGTCATGCCAATGATTTCAAAAGTAACGATAGGATAGGACCGTCCAAAAATTTGTCGACTAACAATGCTTACACCGGAAACAAGCGCTACCGAAAACGTAAACTGTCACAATATTGTTTTGCCGCAAACCAGCCGCGGTCTCAGTCATTGGGACACGCCACTCACGGCACCCAAATAACGTGCCGTTTTTGGACAAATCTTCATCACATCATCATCATCACACCGTCCACCGTGTGGGGGGCCTGCCCACGCTACGCCTTCCGGTACGTGGTCGCCGCTCGAGAACCTTTCCGCCCCAACGGCCATCGGTTTACGTGCTATGTGACCCGCCCACTGCCACAAACAAATCTTAGTTAAATGAAATGAAATAAATGAACTTTGTTTTGCAAGTAGGCTGCAATGGCCCTTTTACAAGTAAAATCTACTACCGTTTCTGAAAAAGAAACGCCGATTTTCATATCGTAAATAAAATACACCGGCGTTCATATTTTTATTAGCCGATAAGGTACCGATGGTAGAGTTAGACACGTGTAGGGGTTTTTCTAACAGTGTACCTACTGACAACGTAAACTATCACTTACCGCCACTCACTGACGATACGTTGGTACTTGTGAACCAAATATTTTGCCCCAAATTCGCCCAGGTTCTTAGTATATAAGTAATGGTCACGGCACCAAAATGTAGGTAACCACCGCTTTTGGACAAATCTTAGTTAAAGGAAATGAAATAAATGAACTTTAGTTTGCAAGTAAGTGCAATAGCACTTTTACAAGTAAAATCTACTAGCGTTTCTCAAAAAGAAGACTACTGCCGAGAAGAAACGGTGCTTTTTTCCTTTCTTAAATAAAATATACCAAAGTTCATATTTTTATTAGATAAGGTACCGATGGTAGAGTTAGACACGTTTAGGGGCTTTGGTAACAGTGTACCTAATGACAACGGAAACTGTCACTTACCGCCACTCACTGACGATACGTTGGTACTTGCGAACCAAATATTTTGCCCCAAACTTGCCCAGGTGCTTAGTATATAAGTAATGGTCACGGCACCAAAAATTCGGCGCGTTCTAAATTTAAAATTGAATTTAAAAAATATTTATTTTATATTCAAAATCCAATTTAGCCTTCCCGTGTTTATTAAATTTATTAATTATCCTACCTATCTAATTCGACTGTTGTTTATTTTATGTTTATTTTTGTCAAAAAATTATTTTGTCAAAAATATAATTTGTCAAAAAATTATTATGTTAATGTAATTTTAGTGTTAGTGTAAATGCATTGTTTGCGCAGTTGTGTGGATCGGTCGCACAACTTATTTTTTTGTCGGGACCCACAGAAAACCAGCGTCGGGACACCTTTTGTGACCCGACACATGCTGAGTGGGCCCCATTTTCGCAACTGTAGTATTAGTTATTTTAAATTGTATATTATATTTTTTTAGCATGGTTGTCGAAATAAAGTTTTTTCTATTCTATTCTATTCTATTCTATTCAAAATGTAGGTTACCGCCGCTTTTGGACGAATCTTAATTGTTTTCCTATCTTAAATAAACGTTCATATTTATATTAGATGAGTTACCGAGGGTAGAGTTAGACACGTAGGGGCTTTTGTTACGCTGTTCAGTTGGCCCTCGTGTGCATTTATAGTAGTTTGATGAACAAGCTCTCAACACCGCTGCCCAACTCTCTGGAGCATAATTCAACTACCTACATCTTCCTATTTTGGAATGCGTTTCCAAATTTCCTGTAATGCATATTTCATATTCATCGATTTCATCGTGATCATTTTATAAATATAAATTCGAAAGTAACTTTGTCTGTATGTTACCTTTTCATGCTTAAATAAGAGCCCTTTCCTGTTTTTGGTAAGGAAAAAGCGTCAGAAACGAAATTTCATCGTTGTATTTCTAAGAAACAGAAAAGTTATTCTGAATTCTGATCACTTATTTACATAAGTCAGTTCCTTATTTTGTGACTAGCGGCCTCAAATTTGAGTAGCAATGATTATTTCAAATAATTTTACCCGACTACAAACAGGAGTTTTCTGAAGAGCGCACGCAGTCTTATTTTGCGCCCTTAAAATTAATGTCATATGAAAACCCGGTTGTCCAAATATTTTTGACACCTGTAATATATATTTTATGTTATGTATTTCCGTCCTTATTTTGTTCACGCACATTTATAAATCGTTCTTATTTTTACCGTATATGTCAACAAAACCAATTTTAAAACACAAGGGTTTTCTCAATATTATTGAATTATTAATATCACGCGTATACGTATATTACACTAAAGTTCACATATGACGGCCTGTTTAGCCTAGTTGGTAGTGACACTGCCTGCGAAGCTAGAGGTCCCGGGTTCGAATCCGGGTCAGGGCACTATATTTTGTGCATTTAGCACGGATATTTGGTCTTAGGTCTTGGATGTTATCTATGTATTTAAGTATGTATTTATTTATATAAGTATGTATATCGTCGTCTTGTACCCATATTACAAGCTTTGCTTAGTTTGGGACTAGGTCGTTTTGTGTAAGATTGTCCCCCAATATTTATTTTATTTATGTATTTAGCAGCATCCACCACCACCACCACCATATCAGCCCTAGGACGTCCACTGCTGGACATAGGCCTCCCCCAATTTCATGGGGGGTAAATGCCATAATCGCATGCGGGGTTGGCGATCGCAGTATCTCCACCGCACTCAAGGAATGCTGCTGCCCATTCCCCGGTGGTCTTGGTCGTAGTTTTAGGACATACCCGGGTCCCGGGTCTTTAGCAGCATATTTCAGTATAATAAATCAAAACTTTACAAAAATTATATACATCTTTCAATAATTTAAAAGGTGGATATTTTCTACTGCGTGCGGGACACTTTCCAAACTCTATGAAATTAGAGCGTTTTGCCAAATGAGCCTTAAGCCGTGAAATATATAAAATAGATGGGCTGAATTTTGGCATAGAGAGAGTTTGAGATCCCGGGAAGGACACAGGATAATTTTATCCTGGAAATTATCCCTTAAAGGGGTGAAAAAGGGAGTGATAGTCTTTTTGTATGGGCGATACTCGTAGGTACTTAAGCTTACGCAAAAAATACTTTAATAGCAATTACATAACTAAGACTTTACGAGTTCTACACACAAGAAGTCACGAGCATAGGCTATATAAATAAACCAATCGTTTTTTGGCTGCCTTTATAGCACTGGTGGCCACGGCAGCCGGTGTGTTAATTATACCTATATAATATTGAGCTTGTTAGATTCATAGGAGAAGTATTATACTGCCCCTTTAATATTAATATGACGTAACACAGTAGGACGCAGCTGTGAGTTACGACCTTTTGCTATCGAGTGGTATAGTTTGACGAGCTAGCTAAACTTGCGCGCCATCAATTGCCTAACTCTCTCCGGCATAATCCCATCACAGTAAATTATGTTGAAACAGTAAACAAGCTGCGGTAGCCTATTGTTATATTATTGTTTTATTTATGTATTTAAACTTTATTGCACAGTAACAAGTTACAGATACAAAAGGCGAACTTAATACCATAAGGCATTCTCTACCAGTCAACCTTCAGGGTAAACAGAGAATTAATATAGTAGGTGCAAGACATGACTAGAATAAAGAGACGAACATAGCCGACAAATTATTGGTCGTTTTACGTGAAATAGTTATAGGATAAAGTACATGCTACATACTTAATATAATATAATACAACATAAGTACAATATACCATGCATACAATATGTTCCTGCTACTAAAACTATAACTATTGTTATTACTTTTTCATACATTTTTATGATATTTTTTTAAATAATTTGGTTAGAGTTTTCTACGTCTCCATCAGCGAGTATATTAAATCCATTAGTTGCTGATGGAAAAGTATTCCATGCTTCATAAGCAGTATTTTTCCCTCTTCCACTGAACGCCAACACTGTGTCACACCCATTTAAAGCATGGATTACTGGCAATGCTCTTGCTTTGTTTGGGCCTGGAATAAAATAAGACCAAGATGTTATTCAAATTAATTAGCAAACAGCACAGAAGAATTCCAAGAGTAATTTAGAATACATAGAGAGCCCGCGATTTTGTCAGATGATCGAAACTGATGGTTTTGCCCTGTGTCTACGTTGGCCCACAATTCAATAGTGTCTTGTACCTTGGAAACGCATAACACAGTTAAAACCACATCATCGGTATTATAGATCAAAAAACCTTTATGAACAAACTTTGTACGGTGGTTTCCATCGGTGTGCCAGCCAGACCATATCGGTTTTATTTTCAGTATTTCTACTAAAGGGTATATTTCTGCAGTTTATTCTCAAACCGAGGTTTTTCTGTGCACGAACCTATTATTTATTGTATCGGTTGCTACCGAAATTAATATTTATGTACTACTGTTTGCCATCTAGCCGCTGTACCTTCGCTAGTTCAATTTGTAATAGTTTAATCTGATGCGATTCGATTCAGTCAGCGAATTAGTTCCTATGTCATAGAGTTAGATTCTATTCGCGATATTAAAAGCCAAGTTAGACGTCGAATAGACTTAGGTTTGAAATCAAGTTGCAAAATAAAGAGGGATTTATCGCTTCAGACGATGTTACATTTAGTAAGTAATAAGTAGCTTTTGCCTATTACTTTGTCAAGGGGGAACTCGTAATTGCCATAAAGAAATAATTAATCATCATCATTGTCAGCTGATAGACGTCCACTGTTAGACATGGGCCTCCCCCAGAAGCTGCCAAGACGGCCGGTCATCAGCATCAGCCTACCTTGTGAAGCCTGCTGCGTCGTGCGGTACGTGGTCGCCACTCGAGAACTCGCTGGCCCCACCGGCCATCGGTTCTCCGGGCAACTCTTAATTGCCTTAGAGAAACAATTGCTATTAAATTATTGCTACATATGTAACCGTTTCACGCTTAAACCGCTGAATGTATTTAGATAAAATTTGGCATGGATATAGTTTCCGACTCCAGGAAGGACATAAGACATTTTTATTCGGGAAATCAATTCATAAGGGTGTGAAAAAGAGGATAATATGTGTGAAGGAGAGCGATAATGAAGTCTATGCCTAAAATATATACTCCTTGAGACGGTTCGAATGATCTTAAACACGATGGGTTTATCTTGAGTTGTCATAGTCATAGTCATAGTCATTTATTTTATAAAACCACTTTACATGTCAAAATGGTTGCTATGGCCATCTTCTGTCTGGCTGAAAAAACAATTGCAAATTTTAAGTACAACTTACATAATTTACATACTGACTATGACATACGAATAGTGTAAGTTAAATAAAAGCTTGTAAAGGGTTTATTTTGGAATACAGACGGCACCCCCAAAATTATACCTAATATTGAAATAAATTATTATTGGCAATAACAGACCTAACCAAAACAAACACTGTACTTCGTAAACAGACACCTAATAATAAACGACTCCTTTTCAATTAAACTTTGCGGTCCACTAGGCTTGAACGGGCGATAATCCTAGGACGAATCGTTTGTGGCATACTTTAGTCAACCCCAGGGACTGTCGAATTGATTATTTGTTTTGAGGAATTAATTATCGCCAGGAATTGGCACGACAAAGAGAGAAATATTTTACTGAGACCATTGTCTGAATAAGTTTTATTTCATTCCTTTTTTTAGTACAAGCTTTTAAACACCTGCTTAAAGGTTGAAATGTATAGAGCGCGGCGCAGCGTCGGTGCGGGGCGAAAGCGGTTTTGCGGTAAAGCGAACGCGGTCCGAAGCACGTTGCACCAAAAACAGCGCGGTATTCGGTAGTGTGGTAGAGCGGAGGCAGCGTGTGTGACATTTGAAGCAGTAATCGATAGTCGACAGTATCGGAAAAACCAAAATGTGTCCTATCACCTTCATCTACAGGTGTAGTGAATAATGCTTTCGCTTCGGCTGAACTCGGAATACGACTAGACCCGAAGTGGCTGTCAATTATCGTATTAAACGATTGACAAGTTCATATTAACGTGAAACATTATAATTCAATGTCAGATGTCACAATGAAACTGGCAGTCTCAGAGTAAGGATTTCTATAGAGATCCTATACGAGTTTCACCAAGGGGGACAGAAAAGCTCTTATGCAGCTAAATTGAGAACTAGTCTTAAACGTCTGGCGGCCTACAATACAATAAAAAACCTCTATAATTTGGTCGGGTAATGGTTTATTTGCCTCAAACTATTTGACTTGACGTTTAGGTGACATTGAGGCAAATAAAGAAAAGCGGAACTATGACAAGGACAACAAATGATATAACTCTCGCCGTCGCTCTTATTCAATTTAGTACATGATCTTCTCGCTCTTACCGGTATTATTATTTGACGTCTACTCTGGGTACTCTGAGCTGGCAGTATTGCTATTGCATTGCTATTTGATATGACAGATGTTAAATCTATACTACTATCTACTTGTTTGTTTGTATGTTTGAACGCGCTAATCTCAGGAACTACTGGTTCGAATTGAAAAATTATTTTTGTGTTGGATAGTCCATTTATCGAGGAAGGCTTTAGGCTATATAACATCATGCTGCGACCAATAGGAGCGAAGACGCGGGCGAAGTCGCGGGCAACAGCTAGTAATACATAATACGGTAATAATAATAATTTTAACCCCCCTTATTCATAAAACTTAACAAACCGCTGTTAACTAAACTTTTTTTTTCCCTTTCTCACAAACATAAGTGTCAAAGTGACAGATAAGGACAAACCAAATTTAGCGGCTTGTTAACTAATATAAGCTTGATAGGCGTTTATGAATAAGGGGGTATATCTGTACTAAGTTCTTTACGTAGCGTCTCAAAATGTTGTCCAACTTACTTTACGTAGATCGAAATGTCATTTCAAGTATTGATGGTATTTTACATTAATATTATCACCGCTCTGGTTCAAGAATTTATGGTATCTGCAAAAACACGGCTAAACTTTAACGATATCCATAAACATACCCGTGGAATTACCTTCTTTTACACTTGAAATATTTTGTATTTCGTATATTTTCTCCCCATAGCCTTGTTTGTCCCGGAATAACGAACTCATAACAACCAGACAGCCGGAAATTGGGAATCCAACCTATGTGAAAACTTTTCATGTATTAACAATAATAATCTCTTAAAAGTCGTATGTAACTCGATGCTACGCTTGCAAAAGCGATCTAGCGACGTGATATATAAAGTATTTTTTTCGTAACGGACGGTATTGAGTAAACAGATGAAGGATACGGGGCCGTTTTAAATTAGTTAAGCGATAACTTTCGTTTTGATTCGCGAGGCGAGCGAAGCATATGATTGGATGTAATTGACAGTTAATAATGAACTTGAAAGTACACAATTAACCTTTGGAATAAATATAGGATAGGACTAAACGTTATTCTAACTTTGGAGTGTATTAATGTAGTGTTCGATTTGTGGAATACATACCTCAACATCATCAGACAGGCATCAGATGGGCATAGACAGGCCTCCTTTTATAGATGAAAGGGAAACGCTAGTCCCCGCGCAGGCGCAGTGCGGATTGGGGCCTTCACACCTATCACATTCTAATTTTAAAAGAATGCGCTCTCATCAAACACACACGCACACACCCCCACACGTGTGCGTATAAAGAAACGGGTAGGTTATCACGCGTGCGAGACATCTCGTGTGCGATCTCATGCTGAAAGTGTTCATACGCGAGGCCTGAACTCATTTAAATCTATTTACTAGTACGAGAAGTATGCCGCATCAATAAATTAATTGTAACCGATCTTGAAAATGACAGTGAAGCGTTCAATTCCATTATTTGGCTACTTTAATGTTTACTACAAACCTGATTAAATATCGAAACTAGACTAAATGAAAAATGTTATCTTATCTCTGACGGTGCTTAATAAATGAAATAAATAAACTGTGTTCTGCACATAGATCGCAATAGCACTTCAAGTCAATATCTACTGACGTTTCTGAAAAACAAGACCCCTGTCGAGAAGAAACGTTTATCGTCCAAAAACAAGCTAAAGTTTGTATATGTTAAATCCTGCTTGAATTAACGATTCTCATCTTACCCTCGTCTCCATTCCAGGTATGTTCCAATGCCAACAAATGCGTCTGCAACGCCGGATGGACGGGCCCCGACTGCTCACAAGTCGACGCGCTCCCCCCCACCCCTACCACCTGGGTCCCGGATAATTCTACCAAGGCCGCCTACAATATGACAAAGAAAGAAACGCCGTATGGTGAGTCAATGCCGGTTTTGAATAGATTTAGAGACTAGTAAGTTATAAAGACAGCCAGTATCTTCAGTGAGCGCTCAAGGGCAAAAGGATACATTTTGTACTGAACTGCCATTCAAAATCGTATTTTTTGCTCTTGCAGCAACATGCTACTCTTGCCATTTTAAGTCAATCGCATAACTGAGACGTCGTCTTGCCTGTGACTGGGCGCGGGGAGTGAAGATAAAGGAGGACGTTGGGTTAGCGGAGGGCAGGCGGGTACCCTTAGTCACAAATAAAAAATTAAAAAAAAATATTGGTGGACAATCTTACACAAATCGACCTAGTCCCAAACTAAGCCAAGCTTGTACTATGGGTACTAGACGACGATATACATACTTATATAGAAAAATACATAGAAAATATATCAGATAAAGCAGTATCTCAACTCAAGCCGCTTTTTGGGCCTGTTTTCCATTGAAAATCAGTTGTACGCACACATGCACGGCACATGTGACTGATGTACGGTCAAGCAATTTGATTTCTGTGCCACTTCGTACCTTCTCACAGTGATTATCAATATGAAAGCTGCTAGAGATTTCATATTATTTTTATTGTGACAAGGTACGAAGTGGCCCTGATATCAAATAGTTTGCTCAAGTTCATTGTAGCGACGCTTGTCTGTGTGAGTGCGTCAAATCGGACGTTTGCACGGATTTATTCAACAGATTTGAGCTATCGAATGTGCCTTTGTCGTTTCTCTCTGCGCTCCTGTCTCGGCATTGGCGCCGCGTCGGTTAAGCGGCTATCTTATTATAGACCTTATTTCACTGCAATAAGGTTCACAATTGGTCAATTGACATTGTCGTCGATCGTACGAGATAGGGCAGGAGTACAAATGTAGTGAATCTTTTTTTCCATCGGCTAAGCTCGGAATACGATTAAGCCCGAAGAAGTGTTAATCAATTACCGTATTATTTACCATCTGTGATATCAAAAGGCAAAATACTACAAGTTATCATTCTGACATTTGACATTGAATGATAAAGTTTCACATTAAAAGTGCGCAGTACGTTCGGTTCTCCATACAAACGTATTTATGCTCTCATTTTAAAACGCCATGCTAGAATAACATGACACTTTGTATACACAATGGGATCCGGCATATCTAGACCGGAAAAGAGGTTCTGTTGCTTGAAATTATAATGGAGAAAAATTACAATGATTATTAAGGTTTTCACACAAGCCGTAAAAAACTCAAAAAACCCTTGTATTTTTTTTCTTTTACAATTTCTAGCAGCACATGAAGTTGTCAATCATTTAATATGATAATTGTTAACCACTTCGGGTCTAGTTATTCCGAGTTTGGCCGGTGGAAAAACATTATTCACTACATCTTACGGGCGATATACAGAGTGTTTCCTGTAATAGGAGCAATAAATTTAAAGCACGCTTCCTTAGAGCATCTGCAAAAACCTCTTGTATCCAAAAAAAAATTTTTTTCAATTGGGTTTTTTTTTGTCTAAAGTTATGACCTCCTAGTAATGGATCTTGGCACCCAGAAATTATAGCGCGGCAGTCAATGCTGATTTTGAGGTTACTTCAAGTTACGACTCATAATCGTTGTCGCATTTTTGGTTTAAAAGTATATTTTTGGGATTTTTTATATTTTTTTAGTGTTTTTTTTTTTTAATAAATATGTATTAATGTCACTCCAGTAGTGTAAAAAAGTACATATAAGCTACATTTGCGAAAAAAAAATCCAAAAATCTTTTTTTTTTCAATTAAAACCATTTGGAAATAATTTCTGGAGAGCTCAATAGTGTACCGTTTAATTTATTGCTCCTATTACAGGCAACACCCTGTATAAGATGCGGAGCAATTCGCATTCCTGCCTTGTCCCGTGACGTGACGTGATGTTATTGTACAAATAAGGGTTCTCACATCTTGTATGTTGAGCCCTCACTTATACAACACCATGGGCCCAAATCACGAAGCTAATAGTTACAACTTTACAAGTCCAAACTGGACTAGACCCGTAAGCTCGTTCAAAAATCTAAAGATTTGGTCGTGACGTGAGCTCGAGGCAATTTTATTTAAATTCGCTAGACGCGCGATCATATATAGAGGGCTCATAATTTGTGGATGTACCCAAAGGAGTACAAGGTATCCCCTATATATTAATCTGCCGCGCTCGACTAAATCTCAAAATCCCCTCTTCGGCTCCCCTACTATAGTAGGGGAGCCAAAGCTTTGACTTGTAGATTCATGAAACGGGCGACAGGAGAAACTTGACATCGAGTTTTTATGATTTAAGTACTAGTCTCAGTCTTATCTATTTAGCTGTATAGCTGAGAGAACGCATTGTGGAGCCAGTAAGCAAAAATGACTGACAAAATCCATAATAAAGTACGTCATACACAAAAGTGTTTTCATTAAACTCGAATTGCTAATTCAAGGCTATAAATCTACGAATGTGTGGCTACTACAATAGTATTTTTCTTTAATAAGTAGTATGTTTACACATGACGAGTTAGCCGCTATGTTCCTCTCAAATATGCAGGAAAATGGACAGCAATAGGCGTTTTATAATGTGCTGAATGCAATGTGATGTTATGTTGGAGGTATATTTAATCGGTGATTAATTAATAGCCCTAAGGAATGCTTCACTTGAGATCCTTTAAATTGGAAAGCTTACTTATGTGTCTTTTTAAGTTAATATGAAATTAATCAATGAAATGCTTGTTTGCATCGAGTTAATGTGATTCCTGTTCAAACAACAATTCCTGTATAACTTACATCACATTAGCGTTCTATTGCACATAGAATTAGAAAATTCTAAATTAAAAAAACAAATTGAACCCCCATTGGCTTATAAATACAGTCAAAATTAAAAATTGTATGGTATATAAGGAACTATTAAGTAATTTTTAAGAATGACTCTAATTTGTGTTACTAATTTTTATGTTTTCAGGTGTTGTTTGTGTTAATATTCCCCCTACTAACATGATTTATTTAACAAATTGGCCACACGAATCCGAGCACTGCTTTCAAAATCCAAAATCACGTTCAAATTTAAGCCATTTCAATTGTTCAAAACCGGGTGTCGGTATTCTCGCCACCAAAGTGAAAATGCAGCGTCTCTATAACTTTCAAAATTACGTCACTATAGCGTTTAAAATTACAAAATCAGCGAAACACACTGTAGTTATGATTGAAATTAGGTATATTACAAGCGAAATAAGTTGTCGCTGTGGAGTTTGAAATTAGATAGCAAACGAAATACACTGTCGCATTAAATTTTGAAATTAGAACAATCGAAACGCTGTCGCTATAAATTTTGAAATTAGAACAACCAAAAGACGCTGTCGTTGTACATTTTGAAACTAGAACAGAACCGAAACATGCTGTCGCTTTTTCTTTTAAAAATTAGAATGCGTGAAATACGTTGTCGCTACAAATTTGAGAGCATTGCTCGGAGGGGTTCGGGCGGCGCCGGCGCACTAACGCGCGGGACCCCTTTTCCAGGTGAGCACTCGGCTAATAAGATGAGCACCATGAACATGGTGATATTGTTGCTCGCGGTCGTGCTCTCCGTGTTCGTGGGGTTCGCGTGGATGGCGTACTGCTTCAGGTAACGGCCGGTAACTCGGTGTTGTCGCACTGTCTGTCGCTCGTGCCTGTCCTGTCGTGTCGTATCTTGTGTTGTCGCCGGCGCCGCCCCGGCGAGAGGCCTGGCCTGAGGGCCCGTTCGCACGGGGAGTTGTGGGGTCGCTTTAGCGGAGCCGTTGTTACTGGGTGTGGTGTTTAGTAGGTATGTGGGCCTGATTTCAATGATAGCGGCCGTTCAATGTATCGTGACGGTCAAAGCAGCTTTAGTTTTTTATGTTTGCTTTTGAATGTTAAAGAGAATTTACGGGATCTCAAATACTGTTATTTTTATTTATATTACATAAACATCAACGAAGTAACAACAGTTCCGATATAAACGCCCCTGTAAACAGTATCTGTGTGAACGGGCACTGACTCCCTTCTCTTTGGGCGCAGAGAACTACCACGGCTCGAACACGGTGTTCCTCGTGGCGGTGCTAATGTCTGTGGTAGGGGGGGTATTCATAGTATTTGCCCTGAGCGCTCTCTGCTACAGGTCAGTCGTAGTACACAAAAACTTCTCCCTGTGCCTAAGGTTAGTGAGCAGAAAACAGACCAAAGGTAGTCTTTAAGAAGAAATTTGAATCGTCACCTTCGTATAATTGTATGTTTATTTTAGAAGTTAGCGTTGGTGTTTCTGTTGGTTTCACATCGGCCGATTTTTTTTTGTTTTGGACAGTTTTTATGTCATTTACGTTGTGGTCGTAGAGCTAGAGTTGGCGGGTGGCGCGTCGAGGCGGCGCGGCCGCTGTCGGCGCGCCACGACTGCATTTGATCTGTGGTTCTGTGTCCGCGCCGGCGGCCGGACCGCGTCACTGCGCGCGCCGCATGCGCCGACACGTGCACACACACGCGACACACACACACACGCGCCACTCGCCGCGAGGCTTCGCCGTCCGGCCGCCTCGCTGCATGCCGACAAGGCTTTCCTCGTTGTACTCGAGTGACACCTTATCGACTCAAACCCTTAAGATTCTGGGCTCTTGGATGTATGCATTGGCTTATGTGAACTGTGACTCGTTTTCGTTTCCTTTCTTGGTCGCGATCGCATCTATATCTTCCTATATCAGCGCCGTCATCCCACCGCATTAACCTTATTATACAACCGCAGTTACAGACTAGTCCCAAGCCGTCCCTGCGAAGGATGGTACATGGCAGGTAACGATCATACCGCCACGCGAGGTATGTACCATTCGGTAACCAACAAACGGGCTGTTAATAATTGGCGAAGATATAGATCGCTCGACACTAATGTCACCAATCACTACCACTATCACTAAAATCTAACTATTTGCACGAGGAGCGAATGTGCGATGCACGGATACTTCTTTCAAGCAGCTGTCTATCTAGTTAGAAACGCCTAATGTTACTATAAGGAACCAATAGGATGTTTCCGGTAAAAATGCTTCCGCGACATCTTTGATCTCATAAATTGAAAAACATTCAAATATTAAGTTTCCATGCATGAGGCATTTCATCCATTCATTCAGTATTAATTTTACTGGAAGGAACCTATACATCTAAATTAAGATCAATCTCTAGGAATCTATTTCCATGTAACATTAATTCCCATGAGGAATGAAACGAAAAATTAAGTTGAATCAAAATCAAAAATCTCAATGACTTAATGGATTGAACTATCCAAAAGCACCAGTTTTGTTCAAATCAGATATAAAAGACACAAGGCGAGGAACTGGACATGATACACAACACACCTTACAACGACAAATACAAATTGTAACCGTACTTCGACGGAGCGAGCTGATCAATTCCTGTTCCTCCCTGTATTCGATTAAAAATTTTGCCGTCAATAACGGCTCGCTCACGTATTCGCTTTTGGTCAGTAACATCGTTCTTATAAACGTAATCGATTGATCTGAGTGTGCGTTCCACGCCGCGCCCGCATCAGGAAAAAGAGCACGCTGCCGAAATACGACCCGCCCTACGTGAAGAAACCCATCGCGAAGAGCTTCGGAGCTGGCTCAACTACCAGCAATAACTCGCAAGAGGACATATCCCTCGAAGGCGGCAAGATGCATTCCTTCAACAACACCTTCAGGTAATTCATTCGTCTTATTCTTCTTCCTGTTAACATTCTGTTTAGTTTTCTTGATTATCGTGATTAATGTCTTTCATTGTCAAACTCCATTTTAATTTACCAGAGATTTTTCGGAAACTTTAATTATCAGTGTATTTGTTTTATCAGTTTTTAAATCTTGTTTCCTCTTTTTGTCGGGTCTGGCATCGAACAGAAATCTTCTAAGGTATGTCGAAAGCTTGACGCGAGGTAGTCTTGGAAGCGTCGCACCGCTCTGCAAAGTTTTTCTTGTGCACACTAACATCGCTTTTATTATATACGCTTAAGTGCCGAAATGCTTTGATACTGGAGAAATCTGCAGAGCTGATCGAAAACGCTGTATTGGGTTTTCAGTGTGACCGCACAGCACCATCACACAGTTAGGCATTCAGTGACACGTTTTGCTTTACAATCCTTACTTAGATCTATTTTTTTACAATTTCTAGATTTTGGATTCTCGTTTGGTTTAGTCCACCTAAGATTTAATTTTGCACATTATGGATAGATCTCACTATCATGTAGCGCTTGGCCTGCTTGTCGTCAAGTGCGGAAAAATAATTTGACTAGACTAGAGTGTGACCCACGCTATTAAAACTTAAAATTAGTCTTCACTGCAGCATTTAGAGAACTGTTTTGGGGTATCAGGGGAATATTTAAAATCCGATAATCTGAAGCAAAATTTTGAACCAATTTCACAAGTTCTGTAATTTTTGCTCTCTTTAGCCGAGGGGACTCTCAGCGAGTAATCTTCAGACACGGGAATCACATGTCGGGACCTGGCAATACTAGTAGATATCCGTAAGTATCTACAACTCTAAATCTATGGGACAGTTTGACAAATCGATTTAACTAGATGGGTACATAATAGTTAAGTAACATTAATGCGACAAAATATATCGGAGAAGACAGAAATTAATTAGACCAGAGTACGATCAAGTTAAGCAATGGTCTAAGTGTAAAATTGATTCTATTAATCATGCGAGTATAAACAATAATCATTACTCCATCCATACCATCATCTTTTCTGTAATTGATTAATTTATTAGTTATCAGAAATGTATATATTTTTTTTTGTTTATGAAGATCTTGATATCGTTGTTGGTGATAACGATTGTTCTTAGAAATGGGTCTTAGCCTGCGTGAATAGTCTTATGTCATGATCCTTGCTTTTATTTGCCTAGTACCTAATCAATCAGTCATCATCATCGTACATGCCCAAAACAACGGGGCATGCTTTTCATTTTGTTGATGACGGTTCATTTTATAGTTATAGCAATAGGTTTTGGAGTGAACATTTCCCATAGACCCCCATGCAACTAGCTATGCTGAAATATTTCTGCTTCTTGGCTGTCATCAGTAGGTACATTGAATTGTTTTGTCTGTTACAGAGACCATAAGCAAATGAAACGCGTACATTCCGGTAGCGAAGACGAACCTACGCATTCAGGTAAATTTTACATTGTAAAATTGTGGTTTTAATTTCTCGCCCATTTCCCTGTTGGAACCATCTCACTATAAGATAAGTCAAAAATAACTTACAGCGATAAGAGATGGCGCTTGTTATTACTGTTACAAAGAAGAGTGATCGTGATAATTATTTAATGTAGGTACTGTAGTGATTAAATTTTTCATCGCGATTTGGCGTGGCTTAGAACGCATAAGAGAAAGGTCTTATTAATTATCAGTAAGTTCTCGAGTTGTCTCGAGTTCGAGAGAAGAAACCCTATCTAGTTGTACACTCACTGACTTTAATCGATGAGCCATTTAGAGCTTACTTTATACTGAACACTTACTGGGCATCATAGTTAGCTATAAAGTGAGGTTTCGTTCTCGAACTCGAGACAACTCGAGAACTTACTGATAATGAATAAGACTCTCTTATGCGTTCTAAGCCACGCCAAATCACGATGAAAAATTTAATCACTACAGTACCTACATTAAGTAATTATCAGGATCACTCTTCTCTTCTTTGTTACAGTAGGTAATAACAAGCGGCATCTCTTACCGCTGTAAGTTATTTTTGACTTATCTTATAGTGAGATGGTTCCAACAGGGAAATGGGCGAGAGAAAAAAAAACACACTCACAGACTTTAATTGATGAGCCATTTAGAGCTCACTTCATACTGGGCATCAGTAGTTAGCTATAATGAAGTGAGCTCTAAATGGCTCATCAATTGAAGTCTGTGAGTGTACCCAACACAACTGCGACTATGTTGTGAAGGAAACGAAGTCATATCGCGCCCCGTGCAATACCGCTGCTTGATCTCCTAATAGCTTTTATGTTTGACATCATCGTCTTTCGATTTTCAGGAGAAGACGACATCACCTTCATGGAGGGCCAAAGCAACTCGATGGCCAAGGTGCCCGAAAAGGGTATCCTAAAGAAGCACGCGTACGGCGTGGTGGACGGCAAGGACAAGTGGGGAGATGACAGCCAGAGCGAGCACCTGGAAGTAGGCTCGCAGTCTGACGGGCAGGAGCCGGCTGGGGCTGTTGCCGATATGGAGTATAAGATTAAGGTACGTTGCCATCCAGGTACGTTGTAATTCTAGATAGGATTGGCTATTCGTAAGTTAACAGCCAATGTGTTGGTAAGTGCAAACTGGTAGTCGCTGGTGGGTCGTATTATTGTGATGTTTTGTAATAAGAAATATACTCATAACATTAAGGAGCAATAATGGTAGTCTATGCGACTTTTATAATTATAATAAGAAGCATTAAAACACTAGTGTTATTATTTCATAATAAGATTACATGCATCGAAATATAATAAGTATGGAAGCATAACCGTCGCTAAAAACCGGTGCCACAAAATCTAGTGCCAAAGGCGGAGCTTACGTTTCCAGTGACGTTTCAGTGCCCGATCGCAAATCAGTCAACTATCCGACGTAGAGTTGAACGGTTGACATTGTGTCAAATGAAAATAATTAAAATTTAATAGTCACCGGCAACAGATATTATATTATAACTGTTGACCAGCTCTATTAATTGGTGCATAAGCCACACGAATGGCAAGCTGGAAGATATTTCCTTTCATTATTTAAATATTCAATTTACAACAATCCCATACATTTGTGTGATGGATGACGCTATGCAATATATATGTTTCGGAACGAGTATATTATAATATAAATAAATGCGTAGGTACAGATAAGTACGACGACCAGTTTAGCCTAGTTGGTAGTGACTCTGCTTCCGAAGCTAGAGGTCCCGGGTTCGAATCCCGGCCAGGGCATTTATTTGTGCATTTTTCACGGATATTTGTTCTTGGGTCTTGGATGTTTTCTATGTATTTAAGTATGTATTTATCTATATAAGTATGTATATCGTCGTCTAGTACCCATAGTACAAGCTTTGCTTAGTTTGGGACTAGGTCGATTTGTGTAAGATTGTCCCCCAATATTATTATTATTATTATGACATTGTGATCACTTTCGAAATTAGTTAGTAACATCTTAAGATATACACAAAGAAAAATTGGTGTACAAAACACGCATAAATTTAGTGAAGGTTGATTTTTTTCGGACAAGAAAAAAGAAGAGATGAGGCGTTATATGAAATTGAATACTGTCGACGATTACATAGTAATTTGGTCTAAAACCACAGTATGCTCGCCTTTTGTATACAACGACGGTGGCAAACAAGCTTACAACCTGTGATGGTAAGCAGACACCGTCGCCTACGGACGCTTTCGACTCCAAAATAGTCAAAGCGCTTTGCCGACCCTTTATTTACTTAAGGATTCGGTGTATCAACAGCTAGAGACATAATGCAAATCCGCTCACAATAATGCTCAATCCCATCACAGCGTATCCTCTGGAGGTCTGGCCATCTTACTCACCCCCGCCTTTTCTAACTGACGGACAAGCAATAATATTGGTCAAATCGTTTCGAAGAAATCTAAACTTGCCTGGAGGGCACTTCCTCCGTTATGTCATGGATAAATAATTAGGATGAAAATAAATTCACTTTTATCTTAGTACTGATGTGTTTTGATTAAGTTTTGGTCAATCAACCCCATCATGATTTACCAAAAGTGACCGGACCTAAATCAAGTTTAAGATTTACTTTTTTTTTTTATTTAACATAAAAGAGAAAAATACAAAAAGTGATCTCGTAACAGCGGCCAAAGCCATACAGATTTAACTGCCGCTGTATTCGCTCGTAAACTGTATAGGATACATTTCATTATTTGATGAACTTATAATAGCTAAAGTTCTATCCCTATGAACTCACTACTCACACATTTATGTTAGTAAATTAAATATTTTTTTTTATGATGGAGTTGATGACGCAAGGAGTGTGCGACAGTGCGTGTAGTTAGTACATCAGCATAGATATAGCGCTTTCATAGATCGTTTACATTTATGTGGGTTATCACTAATCTCAATGAAGATATCGGCGGGTAGTTTATTGAGAATGTTTGGTAAAAAATATTCCCATCGTCGTTTACCGTACACATTACTACATTTGGGAAGGACAAAACGAGGCAATTTGTACAACTGCTTGATAATTATCGGTGAGGTATAGTTATATATGGTATAGAAGTTTATTGATAGTATGAGGAGCCTATTATTCCAAGAACTACTAGCAGATAAAGCATGTGAGACCTAAAGTGAAAGTGGTATACAATGTACTGATAGCACGATCGTGTTTGCGTCCACTTGCTAGATTCACTAGCCAGCTTTTTTTCCTTACTTTCGTTAAGAACGCGATCGTGCTAGCTATATACTATTTCGCGTTAGGCGCCTGTATTTGGGGCGATACACGTTCCCTCTTGACGGTATACTTTAGGAGAGAGTAAGGTTTGTTAGTGGTTTTCCTGGTTAATTTTATCAAACTTCGTCCGCATCTTCGCTCCTATTGGTTGCAGCGTGATATTATAATTATAGCCTTCCGCGATAAATGGACTATCCAATACTAGAAGAATTTTTCAATTCAAACCAGTAGTTCCTGAGATTAGCACGTTCAAACAAAGAAACTCTTCAGCTTTATAATATTATAGTATAGATTAATACTTAAATCCAATTTCAGAATAGGACCGTTGATAAATATAAATTAAAGATATAAGATTGAAAGAAGATACAAGATTGGGTCATTTTGTAGTACACCATCCATGTCAAAAGTAGGCGTATTTATATCAAGTTCAAGAAGACTGAGTTAGAAACAGCTAATTAATGACAAATAAAAATCACGTGTCAAATGTGTCACGGCACATGTAACTTTTTTTATTGGTGCCATAGTAAAATGTAGTCTACTTAAACTATTTTGAATATTTGATTGGCCTATGATACATAAGACGTTTTACTTTCAAAATCGTGAAAAATGGACCATATTTCGACGTCAGTTTTGTTTGACGTTACTCTTCTATACTTATTATATTTCGATGATTACATAAGTGTTTTAAAGCTCGATGACAGTGATAACAGTTGGAAAAACTAATGTTTCTACACCATCGCCATCAAACATAGCAGTTTGGCGAGAAATCAAATGCATAATATGTAAGTTGTAATTTTGATTATATAAATAAAATAAAAAAAACATCCATATATTAAAACCTGTTTCATGTGTTCCATATGCAACCATTGAGCCGGCGGAAGCATGTTTACCGAGACAACCCGGCGCCCTGGCCCCGGCTCCGCCACTGTACTCTTGTCCGACTAAAAAAAATTGCCATTAGAATTTGAACCTTCTTGCGTGAACACTAAGGTAGCTTTTAGAACTATGCATGATCTCATAATTACATTATATTTGATGTAGTTATGGCCCGCGGGTGGAGGGCGGGCGGGGTTCGGGGTATATTCTAAAGCTGGTATTTACGGATGAAACGCATTAAAGAGGTTTCACTATTTGAGTGTAGATAAAGATTTAGAATTCAAACATAGATTTAAAATTCATCATTGAAAGGTCTGGTAGGACTAAAATCCCATAATATACCATCAATGAACAGAAATAATACTGACGGAGCTATAATATATTATCTAGACACGCGGCACCGTGTCCAGCTAAGTTCACCCCAGGAACTGGCGGACAGCAACCGTGTGTTATTTTACACGAACCTTTTGGAGCCACTTTTTACCCCTTAATACTTCCAAATCTATTTAACATAAAAAACGAAATTTTATACATGTATTTAGATCCTTTAGTTAGAACAACTAGAACCCCAAATTTCCTAAATATAGGTGAAATAGTTATTGAGACATTAAAGTCCAAAAAACGGCATTTTTACCACTGACTGACTGCCTGACTGACTAGTAATCAAACCTAATTAAACTAAAACTTCCAGGTGACCTAGAAAGGTGAAATTTGTTATACAGCTTGGTAATTGTGTGTGTACACCAAAAAAAGGTTAGAAAACAGTGATTTTTTAGTTTTATTATTATTATTTATGCGTGTCACTTCAGAACTCCATCATTTATTGACCGATTTGGATTTTTTTTTGTTTAAAACGGTATACTTCAGGGGTAGTCCCATAGTTATCAAGTAAGAATCTGATCATAGTGTCCTGGATAAATCGAGGGAACTCTTCAAATATTTGAGGTGCACCTAAAGCGATTTGGATATTTTGTAACTCGTGCATTCGCTCAACGTAGCAGGTATGGTTCAACGGTCTGGGCTCCATATTATTCTGTAGACAGCGATCGTATAGAAGGGGTTCAGAAAATATTTTTTTGGATTCTTGCTTTTAGGTCGTCCGTATAAGTCATACTTAAAAAATCGGTATTTCCACAGTGGAAGTCCATCGTAAAACTGTGGGCCTTGGTTGGCAGCCCAGCTCAGATGAGCTATGGTTCAGAGTAGGTAAGTTATCGTCGGGTACTACAAACGTGACGTGCTCCCAGTAATAGCGCAAATCTTCGCTCCGTTAGGCTTAATTGTCTCCCTGTGTGATTCTAATGAAAATGCTGCTGTAAAGCTTGTGGTTAAAGATGGCGTGGGATGAACATTTAAATCATTTCCCGATGGGCAACCATTCCTCATGGGTTACTCGCTCTCAATACATTACGGGTCCTGCGGCAAGTTATGTGCGACTCACAGCAAGAGGTCGACTGTCATATTTTCTGTTAAGCCTCGGAGCGAGCTTATAGCGCGTGCGTGTATTTGCGTAGTACAAATTCGAATGGCAAAGTTAAGGTTAGTTTACTGTTAACGAAAAGTTACGTAGCACCAATGAAACCTACTGCAACACCCTGGCTCGAGCTTTGAGCTGCACTAGTTGCAGCTCGTCTTTATGAGAAGGCTATTATGAGTTCATTACGGATTAAAATGAAGAGTAGTAGTCCAGATTGGTAAAAGTTTGCATTGCGATTTTCATACGCTTCACGACAAAGGCCGCCCATAGTGGGGAATCTAACAAGTAAATATTTCTTATCAGCACTCAGACGTTTTGTGTCTCGTTAGTCTCGTAGAGGAAAACTGAGCAACAGATACTTCGACAAGGGTAGCTCAATCGTTGGTGCGTGCAACAACCTATCCAAATTTCTCAAGAGTAATTGTAGTTCATTGGCTGAGAGCGCAGCTAACGAGGATTTTCATTTTATTCCCGCCTACTCACCTCACTTTGGAGGTCTTTGGGAATCTGGGGTCAAATCATTCAAGTACCATTTACAAAGAGGACATTAATACGATCCATATTTTAATAAACTCTTAGTTACAGATATACTCCCTTATTAATACGATTTAACAAACCTGTGTTTTATCTCTTTCCCAAAACTCATATCAAAATTATAGACGAATTTTAACGGCATTTTAACTAAAATAAGTTTGATGAATGTATATGAATAAGGGCATTGGTTTTCACTTTACCCTTTCACCGGACGGTGGTGTGCAAAACTAGTTATTTTTAATTCATAACCTAATTTGTTATTTTTATTTTACTTTGTATTTGTTTTCCTTCCCATTCAGATTTCCACAAGATACTAGTCGTGTCGTAGAGAACAATGGAATGGCGGCTGTCAGAACGTGAAATTTGCTACGAACTGCCCGGCTATACACATTGATCATTTAGTAATAAATAAATTAATAATATATTTTTCATAATATATTATTATTATAATAAATCAATGTTGTAACTGGTAACTTATCTCAATAATTTATAAAATAATTGTTATTTACTTATATGAACACCTTACTGATGGTGGATGAAATTTGGCATATTCAATTCATTTTTGCATTTACATTCAAAAAAATTCTACCTAACGGAAGCAAAACGACAAGAAAGTGAGAATTAATATAAATAGTATAGTTAGTCTAGAGATTAGATAGAGGGGTTAGTTTAGAGAGTAGATTAAAATACGCCCAATTATAATACATATTAATTATTTGACTGTCTCTTTAATCTTAATTTGTGGCATAAACCTCTCCATACCATCTGATCAAATATGATCCGCGAACGCTTTGTTGCTAGTGCGTGCAGCAAGAAGCTCATTGGCGGATAATATTACTGATTGGTATTTACGAGTACAGTTACTGTCAATATTTTATCTATTGCACCTATACGTGAGTGTTTACAATAGTGTGAAAGAGATGTCTATTAATACATATGTGTGAATAAATAAATATTATTAATTTTATTCTTTTTTATTTTCTTCAGTCTTAGGCTAGGTTTTTCACAATCTATACTTATAACAAAGCTATAGAGGGTTGAAAATCTGTACATTGAACATACTGGTATAAAAAAAATTTGGAGGGCTCTTAAAGGAGACTTCCACAGTTTTAAGATTTTTATTTATTTGCGATGGCATCAGAAATGACGCAGTCCGTAGTATAACCTAAGTAATCGATATACCTATAGCCCTCCGAATCGCTAACTTAAGTGGTAGTGGGCGGGACACATTGCACGTAGAACCGATGGCCGTTGGGGCGGAAAGATTTTCGAGTGGCGATCAGGTACCGGTTGCGTTGCACGTCGGGGGATTAAAATACCTGCTACTGAAACTATAAAGAACCTTTAACTCGAGACGTTTCAAATGGATGCTTACGCAACATACGCTTGAATGAAAATTTACTCTGAGCCTGTCAATTGGTAAGGGGGAGAGCATTCCACTATAGAATCTGCACGGTAAAATATAATAAATTATAAAAAATAATTGTTCGGTGTCGTTTGTAGTTGAATGTAGTTATCTTATTTTCGTTTGTAGTAGCCCAGTAATAGCACTAACAGAATGAAAGGAGTTATGTAGTTCAGTCACTAGACAATCGAAGTATTTTCTGATTGTGAAAATCTTTACCTTTACAATTGAATATTATTCCGAGTCGTTTGTAGATGATTGTAGTTCTCTTATTATCGTTTGTAGGAGCCTAAAATTGGCGATTAAACAAATTAGAGGAAAAAAGTTACGTAATCCAGCTACGAGGACATCGAAGCAATTCCTACTTTTGGCAATGTTTACTTTTATAGTCGAGTATTGTTCAGTGTCGTTTGTAGTTGATTGTAGTTCTCTTATTTTCGTTTGTAGTTGCCCAGTAAGAGCACTTAAACAAATAAGAGGGAAAAACCTTGGAATTCCATGCTTTTGTTGAGTTGTTGGACCTTGTTCACTGGCGAGACCATTCTGCGACTGAGACTAATTCAGCGCATTCAAAATGCAAGTGCTCGTTATTTTTTTTTAGAACAAGATGTAGGCTAATACACATACCGCCTAGAACACATGTAGGCTAATAGTATCATAATCTATAGGCTCAAAATGGAAGCCAAACGTAAGTTACATTTGGCAATTATTCGGGGTACTGAAGACGGAGAAGCCCAGCAATCTTTATAAAAACTGACTTGGCTCAAAGATACTTGTAAATATGAATGTAGAGGCTCTTCATTTCCTCTTACAATGACACGTCACGGTGCTGTTGCCTTTCGTGGTAGTTTCAGATACACTGCTACTAAGTGTTGGATCAATCTGCCTTCACCCATTCGTAGTTCAAAACCGGTGCGGTGGCAAGTTTCAGACATAGTTATAAAATAATACTTTTTTCCAAGCAAAAAACTCAACACAGCTGAGCAGCGCATCTCTGCAATTGTACCGATCTGTCATGATCAGGGGGACAGAAAAACTCTTACGCAGCTAAATTGAGAACTGGTCTTAAACGTCTGGCGGCTTACTATAAACAACCTCTTTAATTTGGGCGGGTAATCGTTTATTTGAATCAAACTATTTGACATGACGTGTACACAACATTGAGGCAAATAAAGAAAAGCAGAACTATGACAAGGACAACAAATGAAATATCTCTCATTGTAGCTCTTGTACATGGTTTGGCGAAATAAACAACGGAAAGACTAGAATTTCCAATTCCGGTGAAGTGAATACAGTCATGAAATGCATAAATTAAATTAAATAAGTCCCTAATAGGATGTCTGAAGATACACGCGGCACTGGTGTGATTGCTCTGTTCTAATCTGCAGGCGCTTGAACATTGAACATGTCCCCGGGTGTTGAAAGCATTGCTTGCAACCGACATTATAGGATTCCGGGAGTGGACAGATCCTGCTGTTTTTGACCTGAAATTAATTGAATGGAGATTGACCGTCGAAAGGTGCCACCAGTGATTTTCACATCTGAAACATATCATATCATTATTATATCATATCATTTATTAATTAAGAATAATACATTGTGTATACAAATACAAATACAAATACAAATAAATTTATTGAATAACTTTTGTACAAATGTTATAACTATAGACTTAAATTTACAGTTAGTTATATATAAAAAGGAGCCTGAGCTAGGGATTCCCTGTGTTTCAGGCAAAAAGGTACCGATATATGTCTATTAATATTCATCTAAATATAACAAATACATTATTTCTGGGTAACTAGTACAATTACAGTATTTATTTAAAAAAACTATGTAAAATTAAGAGACTAATAAAAACAGTAAAAATACAATTATATAACATCAATTTAATACAGTCAATAGCTTCTCTGTATCATCAAACGTCATTTTTAATAGGGCATCTCGAAGCCTTTTCTTACAATTAGTTTAGCATTTAGCCTGTTATAAAGAAAAGGGCCCAAAAAAAAACAAAAAATCTTGAGGAGAAAGCGTGTTTTTTCTCTCCATATTGGGGGCAAACAATATCTTTACGTCGTCGTTTGTTAGTATAATCTGTGCTGTAAGGGATTGCGGCGTGCTGTTTTAAAACTGTACTCATTATAAATAACTGCCGTACCGTAAGGACTTCACATACTTTATAAAGGTGGTCAGTGGGGTAGTGGAAAGGTAGGAAATAAGAGACTTTCAAAATCGCTCTTTGTGCTCTTTCTAGTTTGATAAGTGTTGTTTTGGCCAGACCACCCCATGAAGAAATGCAGTAATTTAATACCGACTGGCATAATGCAAAGTAAACTTGTTTGATTAGCATTGAATCCGCAAAAGAACGTAGTTTTTTGAATACATATATTAACTTACTGCACAAAGCCTCGACATGATATTTAAAAGAGAGCGACTCATCAATTATAATTCCTAAGTACTTAATTTGATTAGTTATAGATATAATTGGACAAGTGCATTGTATATTTGTGTTATTATTACAATTGTGTGCATACAGGTTTTGATTATCTGGCGGTAAATTTGATTTGCGCATGAAAAATTTTATGTAATTAGTTTTATCTGGGTTAAGGGTCAGTTGGTGAAGCTGAAGCCACTGATTTACAAGGTTAAAGCCTTGTTGAGCATATTTGTAAACTTCGTCTGAATGAGAGAATAATAACATCACAATCGAAGCCAAGTCTGTGTTGAAATACTGTAAAGTTATCAAAATTCTTATATATACTACGTATGTTTTGAGTTAGTATAGTTAGCGGATTTCGGGAAGAGCAAATATATTGTTTGCAATTTTCAACTTCGCAGGTTTTTGACTCAGATACAGAGAAGTTATCTAGGTCAGAAAGTAAATTACTTGTCATTATTTACAAACTAAGATTTAAGTTCTAGAAATATAAGATAGGAGGCGGCGCTCTTAGACGCCTTCATAATCAATCGAGTCAATATACCTTTTTTCGGCCAATTTTCTGGCTGGGCAGTCCGCATCGCCTGTCTCGTGTTCAGCCGGCTTCTTGTAGTGCAGACACGTGGCACATTTTGGTGACTCCGTCTTTTTAGGGCATTCCTTCATCACGTGACCTAAAATGCCGCAATGACCGCAGGTATCCACTTCCGCCTTGCACGTCTTCGCCGCATGACCGTACTGCTGACATCGGTAGCACCTCGTCACCAGGGTGAAATCTCTCACAGGACACGATGACCAGTTCAGGAAAACTCTCTCGTTTGTAATTAAGGTCTTCCTTACAAGGGCGGGGACTTCAATGATATAGTTGCAAGTTTCAGCGCCTTTTTTACCGGACTTATGGCTAAGCCTTGCAGAGGTCAGGAACTTTTCGAGGGACATAGCTGGTATTTTGTCGGCTAAGTTTTGTTGGTAGATGCAGGTAAAAACTTCCGCTTCCTGCAGGGCCGTCGGCACTCCGATCACCACGATTCTGAGCTTCCGTTTAACGGGCTCGTCAACTGTAAGCCCAGAGGCCGACAATTGCGTGGACTGTTTAAGCTTAAGAAGGTCTTGTTTGGAGTCCGTGCTGATGATTACGCCACCGTTCTTAACTTTACGTAGTCCACGCACTTGAAGTTTCCATTCGTCAGGCCTTATGATTTTTTGTACCAGGGATTTTGTTTCCTCGCTGGTTTTCTGCTTGTCGGTAGGATAAATCGCTACCGAGTTGACACTGGTGGCCTGGACGTACCTGGATGGTTGATAGGTCTTGAGCTTTTCGGCAAAAGTCGCAGGTATCGCATTAACTTTCGCGTTAAGATCTATTGTATGTTTTAACTCTAGGACACGCTGTGATAGGTCACTTTTCTCTTGCAGGGCTATAAGAGAGTTGTAGTTCATGGCAGCTTTTGCCTTGAGAGACTGGTATTCAACGACCAGCTGTGACGCGCAGTGACCTACTTTGCGGCAAAGATTGTGGACTTTCAGTTTTTGGTCCGAGTTCATTTTCCCTTCCGTAGCGATCCCGCATACCTCATTGAGATACTGCTCGATGGACTTCATCCATCCTTGAAGTTCCGGTGTAGGTATCATCTTCGGAGGGTCCGCTTCCTGTTTGGTGGGCGCAGGCTGCGGCTGTGGTGGGGGCGTGGGCGGCGGGCTGCGCTGCATCATCCTGCTCCGGTTGAAAGGGCTGCACTCCGGATTATTTGTATTCGGCATTTCACTTAGTTAAACAACTCTGTATTTACATTATTATTCACTGAGTTATGCTGACTACACTACTAAATCAATTGCGCTGGTTCGATCTAGGTCACAAATACAGCAGATGAATATTATTTATTTTGTTTAAGAGACACGTCCGATCTCGCTGACGACTTAACAATCCAAAGCATGAATCTTAGGTTGTAAATTTAAATTTAAAATACAAACATGAACACTCTAATCTGATTTGACTGATGATGATGCAACTCTGGAGATGCCGTCGAAACCAGGATGGATGGCGACGATTCGGCCGAGCGTCCATTTCGTTGGAGGCAGTTGGTCTTCCTTAAGCAGGACTAAGGAATTCATTTTTAAATTGCCTTCCGATTTGCACCACTTTTTTCTGACCTGAAGCTCAGACACATATTGTTTGCTCCATCAGGTCCAAAAATGTTGACGGATTTGTTAAATGCGTTGATAGTGCGTTAGAATCGGATGATCGGAATGATCGGATATGATTTATCTGTTAAGTCTGCTGTTCCTGGCGACGAGTTCAGAGGGTGTCCGATAAGAAAGTGCCTAGGAGTCAAGGGCATGAAGTTTTCTGGGTCTGTAGAAAATGGTGTGAGAGGTCGAGAGTTGAGGATGGCTTCAATTTGCACAAGTACAGTAATGAATTCCTCGTTATTCAAATGATAATGTCCTAGCACTCTTTGTAAATGGTACTTGAATGATTTGACCCCAGATTCCCAAAGACCTCTAAAGTGAGGTGAGTAGGCGGGAATAAAATGAAAATCCTCGTTAGCTGTGCTCTCAGCCAATGAACTACAATTACTCTTGAGAAATTTGAATAGGTTGATGCACGCACCAACGATTGAGCTACCCTTGTCGAAGTATCTGTTGCTCAGTTTTCCTCTACGAGACACAAAACGACTGAGTGCTGATAAGAAATATTTACTTGTCAGATTCCCCACTATGAGCGGCCTTTGACGTGAAGCGTATGAAAATCACAATGCAAACTTTTACCAATCTGGACTACTACTCTTCATTTTAATCCGTAATGAAGTTATAGCCTTCTCATAAAGACAAGCTGCAACTAGTGCACCTCAAAGCTCGAGCCAGGGTGTTGCAGGAGGTTTCATTGGTGCTACGTAACTTTTCGTTAACAGTAAACTAACCTTAACTTCGCCATTCGAATTTGTACTACGCAAATACACGCACGCGCTATAAGCTCGCTCCGAGGCGTAACAGAAAATATGACAGTCGACCTCTTGCTGTGAGTCGCACATAACTTGCCGCAGGACCCGTAATGTATTGAGAGCGAGTAACTCATGAGGAATGCTTGCCCATCGGGAAATGATTTAAACGTTCATCCCACGCCATCTTTAACCACAAGCTTTACAGCATCATTTTCATTAGAATCACACAGGGAGACAATTAAGCCTAACGGATCGAAGATTTGCGCTATTACTGGGAGCACGTCACGTTTGTAGTACCCGACGATAACTTACCTACTCTGAACCATAGCTCATCTGAGCTGGGCTGCCAACCAAGGCCCACAGTTTTACGATGGACTTCCACTGTGGAAATACCGATTTTTTTTAAGTATACTAAATTAAGACTTATACGGACGACCTAAAAGCAAGAATCCTAAAAAATATTTTCTGAACCCCTTGTATACGATCGCTGTCTACGAGTACAGAATAATACGGAGCCCAGACCGTTGAGCCATACCTACTCACGACCACTTGTGACTAGGCTACTACTAGACTTTGTAGTTCTGAAGATAAAGCCCAGTAATTGTTTGCCTCTGACCCCTCATAGTGTATTCATAGTGAGGAAGAAAGCTAAGCTGATTATCAAAGAGTATCCCAAGGTTTTTCCATCGAGAGCCTGACCTTGCTTTTGACAACATTTCTTTTTTTTTAAGCGGGGTTTTTTCCGATGAAATCTAATAGATGATTAAAAACTAAATAATATAACCACATTTTTAAACTCTTGAAAATATAAAAAACAAAAACATATTAGCCACCACATGTTGCCGACTTGCGAAATCGTCAAAAACTATGTCAATTATAGGGCCAGAAGTATACAATAAAGTACCCGATGACATAAAAAATATTAATAGTGATCCATCCTTTTATAACAAATTGAAAATATGGCTTACCGCCCAGGCGTTTTATAATATGTCAGAATTTTATAAGTCCAATGACAATTTAATGTAAAACATTCTATTTCTATGTTATTTATAATGATTTTCGTAATGTAAGCTATGACAGACTTTAATTATTTCATAATTGTGACATGTAAAATTTTAAATTTTATCAATAAAATGAGTATGAGTATGAGTAGTATGTCATATTTCATATACAACAATCAATTTATTAATTTTTTAAATTTATTTCTTACAAAAGAACAATACATCTAGTTTCATTTAAAAACTTCGCCAAACTGCAGCACAGTTTGTTGGCGAAAGCAACACTCTTTATCTTTAACTTAGCAATTTATTTGTTAGACACATTATAAAACCTATTAAAAAATCTCATTTAAAAATATTGTTTAAAATGGTAAAAATATTTATAACTATGTGACATGCGGGTATTCTACTTGTAAATGCTAAGAAAATATTAGGTATGTTGAATAATGCACGCTTTATATTTTCAAAAGTATCTCATTCTAAAAGAGAGTAAGTGACAAGTAAGGCGTCACAGCGTACAAAATCATACAGAAGCAATGTTATAATTATACACGAGTTTATTTTTTGGCAATGATATTCGGCAACATATGGTTAAGAGAAAAATAAATATTTGTCTAAGATCTTTCTGTAACAGGAAGCAATCAGTTACATTAATTACATAATTTAAAACCTTAATATCATCATTCATCATTACGATGGCAGCAAGAACGGTCAACCAACGTCCAAATAACAATGGGCCGAGGAGGGACCTGTGTGATCTGTGCAAAATGCATTAAGCCGCAATAAATTAGTTTCCCTGTAATCAATCTAGTGCCAGATTTGGCACCTTTTCAGATAATCTACGGAACCCGGCACCCATTTAGATCTCAATTCTTTTGTCGGTGAAGACGAAAACCACGCATCGCATATTGAACTTGGCTGCCATTTTCACATTTATGTTTTTGATGGGATATCGTTACTTTTTGTCAAACTTCACCAAATGGTGCTTTTCAAGAGCAAATGCACGAGTTAAAATACCCAAATCGCTATAGGTGCAGCCCAAATATTTGAAGAGTACCCTCGATTTCTCAAGGACATTATGATCAGATTCTGTTGATAAACATGGGACCACTCCTGAAGTATACCGTTTCAAACAAAGAAAAGAATTTTCCAAATCGGTTAATAAATGACGGAGTTTTGTTTGAGGTAACAAGCATAAATAATAATAATAATGAATTGGCGTAGGGATGTGACGACCCCATCGCCCACTGGATTTCCAGTGCAGTCAGTCAACGTAGGGCAGCTTGTGGCGAGCTGTTAGGGAGCAGCGACCCTATGTACCTGAGTGCTCCTGGGGGTGTCCTGTGGGTTAGTTGTATGAACAGGCCCCCCGCCTCTGGCTTGCCTTAAGAGTGCGCAGTACGTTCGGTTCTCCATACAAACGTATTTACGCTCTCATTTTAAAACGCCATGCTAGAATAACATGAAACTTTGTATACACAATGGGATTCGGCATATCTAGGTCGGAGATTAGTTTTTGTTGCTTGAAATTATGATGGAGAAAAAATACAGCGATTATTAAGGTTTTCATACAAGCCGCAAAAAACTCAAAAAACCGCTGTATTTTTATCCTTTACAATTTCTAGCAACAAAAACTAATATGCCGGATCCCATTGTGTATACAAAGTTTCATGTTATTCTAGCATGGCGTTTTAAAATGAGAGGGTAAATACGTTTGTATGGAGAACCGAGCGTGCTGCGCCCTCTTAACCGGCTGTCCAAAGTGGAGTCGCTAGAGCTGTTGCTCGGGTATGGATGTGGTCACCTAAGTGGCGAGTTGGCTATATGTTTAAAGTCCAGTGCCACCTCTCTACCCCCAGCCCTCTGCACCGGTGTTGCCCTTAGGCCATTTTTTAATGTCGCTATTTATAGGGGCCCATCTAGCAGAGGGCGAGTCACCGTCTGACTGAGATAAAAATGTGAGACAGTTTTATTAGCCAGACGTCCGTTGTCTCACTCAATAGCCCAGCCATTAGTCCATCATATTCACCCAATAGTCCGGTTCATTTAGATTCCATCAACCGGCAATAGTTCCTGTACACCCTGGCGGGTGCTGTCTCTGTGTGCGTCCCATGACACGGGCAGGGACAGCATCCGCTCGGTGTACCCGTTGTTGTTGCATTTCATTAAATTGTCAAAAGGGCCTCTATGAGATGGCTATGTGGTACTCGGTTGGTACTTCGGTACCTCGGTACTTCGGCTCCGCGCACGCCTTCCAAAGGTCCGGGACACCATTGTCCCGTGAGCGGAAAAGACATACAATAATAATAATGAAAAAATCACTGTTTTCTGATTTTTTTGGTGTGCACATTCAATTACCAAGCTGGATGCCAAATTTCACCTTTATTGGTCACCTAGAAGTGGGTTAGGTTTTTGATTACTTGTCAGTCCGTCAATCAGTCAGTCAGTGGTAAAAATACCGTTTTTTGGACTGCAATATCTCAATAACTATTAATCCTATATTTATGAAATTTGGGGTTCCAGTTATTCTAAAGGATCTTAATATATAAGTTTATGTTAATTGGATATATCATCGTCTAGAACCCATAAAATAAGCCTTATTGAGCCTACTGCGGAATTAAGTAGTTCGATTTGTGTAAGATTATCTCCTAACATTTATTTAATTATTCACAGTAACTTTTCCATTTTCAGGATTTGAACGGCTACCACGAAGGTATAATCGTGGCTCTAAAGACTGCAGCAGCGCAACGCGCTAACGCCGGTTCCGCAGCGGGTTCCGGTGATCTCCGCGCTCTACAAGAGTACGAGTACAAGCGGGAACGCGCGCCAAGCGCGGAAAAGATACACGAAGCGGAACTAAGAAGGCAGCGAGGTGGTGAAGAAGAGGAAGATGACGCGCCATCCTGTGGCCCTATTAGGATCAGGAATCTAGAGGATTTGATCAGGCAGCTAGAGCACCATTCGAGCAGACACATGAGCCCTTCAGGCTCTGAAGATATAAGGATGTCAGAGAATGAGGCTGAAAGACATTTTAGGGTCGAGCCTGGGGAAGCATCGGCGTAAGTGTGACATGATAATTTATTTTATTATTTTCGGCATTGTGTGTTGCTATTTAACTGATTCTTGCCCCTTCTGCCTCCCGTTGCAGAAAAATTAATACGTAATCAGAATTCTTAATTTCCCCACCAGCGAGTTTAGTTATCGCTAGGGAGATGCGTGATTCATAAAAACTCGTGAGTATTTATGACACAAATTAAGATATTTACTCATCGATAAATTTAAGTTAGCCGCCACGGGGCGCACGGGGCGGAGGGTACAGGGGTTCCCGACTTTTTTTACTCAATTTACTACTCATTTAAAGTGGCTGTTGTACGACGTTCACTTTTAGAAAATAGTGCGTCATCCCTGTCCACTACCACCACCACTATGCCACGCCCGGATATAAATATAAGAGAGCAGCAAGTTACAAAGCACACAGTTACAGTTCACATTGACATTCAAAGTTAGCTTTCTAGTGAAATGGTCGCCCCCTTTCCTTCCGGGTTGGTTCCCTGTGTTTTTGTTTTTTTCCTTTGAATATGTTTTGTGACTTGTGTAATAATAGTACATACATTGTTTAACTAGGGGCGTAAGTGGAAAATTGCGAACCAGAGTCTATCAGAAACCCGACGCTGAAGGCGGAGGGCTTTTGTTGACTCGAGTTTGCAGTTTTCTTACGCCCAGAGTTAATCACAATGTTTTCATCACATTTGCGAGGAAGTAAATAACTCCAAAACTCATCAAAATTGAAGAAATCGACCACTTTATCTTCAATATCAATGCATGGTTGCTGAGAGGAGTGCGCAGCGCGCAGCTTCAATATTGCAACCAATCACAAAGCAGTATTCTTGCGGTGCGCGGCCTACTAGATTTGTCAGCTTCAATATTTCAACCAATCACAGAGCAGTATTCTTGTGGAGCGCGGCCAACTAGATTTTTTAAACCAATCAGATCACAGAGAAACTCATAACTCCCTAGGGAGTTATGAAATTCCATAACTCCCGGGGGAGCTAAATCGGCTATAACTACTCTTTACGCCTGCGTACAATATGACCCTTTACGAGCACGTGTGATGAAAAGAGTATTTGTTGCATAACCAGTATGAAATGAGCACAGATGTAGCAAATAATGTTTTTCGGAAACCGGCTAGACCCGAAAAGGTGTCAATCAACTACCATATTATTTTTCATTTTTCATCCTAACAGTTTTCATTCAGACATTGACTAATAAAGTTTCACCTAAACACACATGAACTTGTCAATCATTTAATACGATAATTATAGCCACTTCGCATCTAGTCGTATTCCAAGTTTGCCCGACGGGAAAGCACTCATTACATCTGTACACGATATTTTGTTTTGTTAAAGATAAATTATTATAAGATTGTTAGTTGCCATGAAATCAGAAATCAGTAATCAGAAATCATTTATTGTCGAATTGTGCGAGTACAGAAGGTGTTACTAAGGTTTTGCGTGTGTCACAATCAACATTCCGGTATACAATAATTCGTACAGTCGATAAGCAAACAAATAAAAATACATGTCAAGAACTAAAATATAAAATTATGAATTAAATATACTAGGAACTGATAAGACTAAGTATCATTGAATTAAGTTAATTAAAATTCCATTACAACTACATAGGTAGTAACATGGTACATTGATAGCAATGTCAATGTGTACTTTTGTTTACAATCAAGTTTCTGTTTTCATCAATCTCATTTTGTAGAAAAAATCATTTACTGTATAAAAAATATTCGTTGAGTAATAGAGTTCTCAACTTGAAGAGAAATTTATTCCTTGGTAGATCTGTCCATGCAATAGGCAAAGAGTTATACACCTTAATAGCCATGTGATAATATTAAATAATTCTGGATTGTTAATTACTAATTTATGCTCAACGGAACCTCTCTCTATTCCAGCAACCGCTGCCGCGGCCGAGCCCCAAGCGAGGAGGAATCCCGCTTCGGCTACCCCCGCTTCCGGGGCAGCGGGCGGCACCACGCACCCCTCTTTCCGGGGCACCTTCACCACGTGCCGCACAGCCCGCACGCGCGCCCGCCCGATGACGATGCGCTATACGAGACCGCGGACGCGGAGAGGCTGCGGGATGCGCCTGATAGTGAAAGGTGAGATTGCTTTGCTTTGCTTTGTGGTGTGTGCGGTCAAATAACTGAATGAAAATAAAACGACCACAAAATAAAATAAAAAGTAAAAAATATTTATTCACCAAAATAAAAACCCAAATCTAAAAGCTAAAATTTATATTTTATCGGCAACCCCTTCACTAGGCTATTCCTGTATCGTGGAAGTTAGAAACATGCGCAATTACCTCAAAAACATAGTGACTCAAAGGATACGATATTCCAGTACAAAATATAACCTTTTGTTAAATATGGCATTACTTGTCAGGGTGTGTGTTGTTGGGTCACATACCCTGTTAAAAGGGCGCAGTACGCTAGGTTCTCCATACAAACGTATTTACGCTCTCATTTTAAAACGCCATGCTAGAATAACATGAAACTTTGTATACACAATGGGATCCGGCATACCTAGGTCGAAAATGAGTTACTGTTGCTAGAAATTGTAAAAGGATTTTTTTTTTCTCCATTGTAATTTCAAGCAACAGAAACTAATTTCCGACCTAGATATGCCGAATCCCATTGTGTATACAAAGTTTCACGCTGTTCTAGCATGGCGTTTTAAAATGAGAGCGTAAATACGTTTGTATGGAGAACCGAACGTACCGCGCACTCTTAAGGTAACCATCATGCTATAAAGTGATAATAATCAGATTAAGGACACATACATTTAATAGAATCCCCTTTTTGAAATTGATTTAATTAAAGTATAGGCCATCTTAGAAAAACGTTAAGCCTAGTTAGTTACTTATTGTTTTCGGTATTTTAGCAAAAAATAAGCATTAGGTTGCAATAATGACGTTATTAATACAATATAGGGCACCAGTCTCTTTCAAAAGCACTATCAGGACGACAAATATATGAATTTCTTTAATTTACTTGACCGTACACAAACTTTTCTATTAACGCTCTAGCATTTTTACATTTGTCTTTTTTTCTGCCACAAAATTTTACTAATACTTTAGTTTTAAAAATTCATAGAGTCGATTGGCCTTGAAAATCATGTTTTAACTAAATTTCAATTTATCATCATCCTCCTAGCGTTATTCCCAGTACAGTTGCATCCTGAAGAATGACTGGGGTCCGCTACCTGATCCCAAGAATTGGCGTAGGCACTAGTTTTTACGGAAGCGACTGCCATCTGACCTTCCAACCCGAGGGGGAAACCGACCTTATTGGGAATAGGCTTGTCAAGTGAGTGGGCAACTTGACTGTTAGAAGTTCTCAAGCCGCCCTGAGGCCTCTAACTTGGCTTAACGATTGCCATCATAGACAGCAACCGGGATCAACGGCTTAACGTGCCTTCCAAAGCACGGGAGCGCTCAGTTAGTAAACATTTCAATTTATGTTGAATTTAATTTATTTATACACGATATTAATGTTAATGACACTTCACACACACGACATCACGCGGGCTCCCGGGTCTAGTAGTCGAGTATTGACACGTTTGGATCAATTCAACAATCATACCAAAAAGTCGGTGAACTTCACAAGAGCCGGGAGCCCGCGGGCACATAGAAACACACGCCTCGACTCTCCGTTCCTCTTCTCTATCATTTTCTAGTGATGACTTTATTCAAGCTCAACAACAGTTAGCCCGGTGGGCGAGTGAAGACGCGGTGCCGGCGGCGGCGCTCGAGAGAGAATACTTCCCGTCGCCCCCCGGCAGTTCCAGCAGCGACGCGACGGTCCGACGCAACGGCGCCTGCGCGCCACTCGCGTCGTCCTCCTTCCCCGAGTACAAGCACTGACCGCGCGCTGCCGCTGCCGCGCCACGGAGCTGTGATCGCGCGCACGGATTCTAAACCTTACCTTAGCCGCTTGCGTTGCATTGCGACTTTATTTCATTTTGCCCAATCCTAGATCTCAAGAGTTGGCGTCAAATTGCCTCAAGCCCAAAAATGTCTTGCTCAGTGGTAAAATGTTTGAGGATTATTTTGAACATCAGGTTTCGAAGAAAAAATATTCTAGGATTTAGGCATTTTTACCGGCTTACGCTATGAGATCTCTAACTATTGGGTAAAATGAAATGTCGTATTGAAACCGAAGCCCATAGCGTACGAGTAGGTGAGTCGCCTGCGCGGAGCGAGCGAGCGCCGTCCGCGAAACGCGCGTTGGCGATTTCGCGGAGCTCATCCCCTGTGTTCTTAAGTTGGGAAGGTGGCGCTACTGCTGAACTGAAATGTTCTAGAGATATATCGGTTACATACATACATACATATATACTTATCGGTTGTTCGAATATGTCTGCCGTCAGTAAGATAGACGTCTTTAGAAACAATATCGAGTAAACATTACGTGTCACAGAATTACATTGACACAGAATTAATTACACAGAATTACGTGTCACAGAATTACATATACATATACCTAATCAATTTCGTCCCTGAAATTTGTATTATTGCCTCCTGATAGCGACTTTTCTATGGACAATTCAATTCACGTAAAGCTTTAGGGCCACCTACTCCAAGCATATTGACCAAAGTGAGAGTAGGTTAGAACGACTTAATTTGATAAACCCAAGGAATTTGGTATTCAGTCTGCCATTGTACGTTAAATATTTTAAAAGTACAGTGGTGATATGTTGATCGCTGAATTATTCAAAGGATGTTCACTCGGTGAGTTTAAGTCACCTTTGATGATTGGTTTAGTCATATATATATACATATATATTGGTTAACTTTACTGAAATACTAGTAGGTAACTACTACAACAATTAACTGCCAATAAGTGAGACCTGTTTGATGTGTGAAGTGACAAAAATGTGTGTGTCTAGTTGACCCAGTAATCTATCGTTATTCCGTATTTCAGTCCTCTGTTTGGAACAGTCCAAGTTCCACCGTCAAAGCCTAAAGATTAAGGAATTGTGGAAAACGAAAGATTTAGCTTTGAGCACCCATCAAGCCATTTTTTGCGAAATATATAAGAGAAATAAAAAGTATGCACCTTAGCCACTAGAACCCGGATGCCATAACACTCTTAATTCGGTAATCAAAAACTCACTATTTAAAGCTTAAAACGCACAGAGCGTGGCGCAGCGTCGTTGCGGGGCGGAGGCGGTTTTATGTTTAAAGAACTTTATTTCTCAAAGAAATTTAACATTTCACTTAAGAGAACTTAACTTAAAATACAAAATATTATAGGTAAGCACCGCAAGGCGCTGGTACAATGGTTTTGTGGTAAAGCGAACGCGGTCCGGGGGACGTCGCACCAAAAAACCGCGCGGTATTCGGTAGCGCGGTAGATCGGAGGCGGTTTGTGTGATATATGAAGCAGTAATCGACACTGAACAGTTTTGGAAAGATCAAAAATGCAGAACCGTCTGCGCCCCGCACCGCGCCGTGTCAGTTATGTGCGTTTTAAACTTAATTGTAAAGCAATGTCATTGGTTTTTTTTAATAACATATATTAGAATAACAAAAATAAATCGGAGTAAACATAGATAACTGTTGACTTGCCTCAGCGGTAAATCTACGGTATTTAGGGTAAGTAGTATGTGTCTATTTTAATCTTCGAGAAATCGCCAACTCTCGTACACGCCCCGCGTCGTAGTGTCAGCGCGGCTGCCTTTAACGTGCAGGCGCGTATAAGTCTGACGTCTAGCGCCCGGAGCGTCAGGCGCTAGAGTTCCGATTACGTCCGGCGCTAGTTCCGACTCTTGGCACTTCGGGCGCCCGGCGCTTCGGTTCTGACACCAGGGCGCGGGGCGGCGGATGCCCGCATTCAGCCCCGCGTACGCCTTAGGCTAATTCGATGTAACATGTTGCACTGTTAGGGTAATCACGTTACGTATAGTTAACCGTTAGAGACACAATAATATTTCACACGTAGTTAATGAAATAAATGACTAGCGAATGAATGTAGGGAGGCGCCTCCGCGCAGCGCGCGCCAATCCGCCGCTGTGAATACGTATGTAGTTATTGTTAGAAATCGTGTACATATACTGAAGTATGACGTATTAAAAGCACATTATTATGATTGACTGATCTATAGAAAAATTAGATAAAACTGTTGAATGTAAGTTGAATGAGGCGCGCCGCGCCCCCGCGCCGCTGTGACTGTTAAGTTGAAATGTTTAATAATTACGAGTATATTTGTTGTATTAATCGATGCGCTTTATAACTCTTATCTCTGTTCGAAGTGGCCGGGGGCGGGGCGCGAGTGCTAATGTAAGTGTAAGCTAGTGTAAGATCGTCGTTTTATGGTCTAGTTTAAGAGCTGTGCGGTGTCGAGGTCTTGTGAGACGTCGAGTTCGCTTTCGAGTGACTTCCGACCGTCGGAGCTCAAGTAGCTTGGCATTAGATAGGCTATTAACAAATTGAACACTTATTATTAAGCGAAGCTTTAATGTAACGTGTGTTAGTTTGAAGGATGTCGATATTCGATGCAGAAGGCCGAGCTCGACGTCTGCTCCGATTGATGCATTTGAGTTGGTTAGCTTAAGTTGTGAGGTTGAGTGCTTGTCAGAATTGGTCAGCGTGTGTCGAGTAGAAGTGGGCGACGAGTACCCGTCCCGGAGTGAGGTAAAGTCGGTTTACACTGCCATGGTACCACGACAGAAACGACCTTATAACAATGTATTTAAGGTCTACATTACAACTGGATTACCGTGTTACCGTGGTCCGTGTGACTCCTCTCCGAACACGCCCCACTTCACACTGCATCATTTTGTTACATCGCGTTTAAGGAATTTAAAACTAAGAAACATAACACCAATATCAACTTGAAAGTTCAAATTCCTTTTTTATATCCTGTTGTAATATTTGATATGGCTGATTCGTGAAAGAACTAACAAAACAGCATTACTTTACTTTCTTGGGTGAAAATATCAGGTGTATATTCGTACTATACAAAAAGTAACTTTGAATGGAATAGCTAATGGAACGATTATATTAGGTAATTATCTTCCCTAAAAAAACGATATGTATATATACGATTCATACGTATTTATCTACTACTAGTAAGCTGAAAATTATTTATTTATTATACGAATAATCGTAAAAGAAAAAAAGAGAAATATTTTTTTTTTATTTCACTTCACTAAAACGTTCCATCGTATTACCATGCGTCAGCCATGTCAATGAGACCCGAATAGATTAAGTTGTCAATGTAAGAGAATTTTACATAAAACGATCTAAGTATCTAGTGACACAAAATAACACTACCAGAGATCTCGTGCCGTACACAAGTTGATATTTTACCTTTCGGCCACGTACGTAACTGCGGATTCGTAACCAGTTGCGATCGATGTTTTTTCTGCTTCGAGGGAAACCAGTTGAAAACGTAGAATTTTTATTCCTTATATGAAACCCGTTGCGGTCGCGAAACAGGCGAAGTTAGGTTCGTTATGTAACTTCAAATGCCCGAAAGGCAAAATGCCTATACTACAAACTCTAATTCAAGACTAATGTAGGTTGCCACAAAAAAAATATAATTTTACAGGGATTAGGGAGTTTACAGTCAGTTTTACAGTGGCATGTATCCAATATTAAATCGCCACTGGTTACTAACCTGCAGTTACATACGCAACCGAAGGGATATTTTAGACATAAAGTACACATATTCTAAAACTTAATGAAAATAAAATTATAAAAGTTACCCATTTTATCAGAAATATCTATTATTATTATTATTGTATTAAATAAACGAATTTATTCCGATTAACCGATTGAAAGATATGTACGTTAAAATATGTTATAGTTTCGCGTTTATTTTATCGTAACAAATTTAGAGAGTTATAGTTTCATTCGCGATTACGCTAGGTTAGGTGGCCCGGCCACGACATAACTCGTAGTCAAGTAATTATTGTATTAATAGACGATTCGAGTGTCGGCTATTATCATTCCGATGCGACGAACACCGGGCATAGCTCAAGCGGCGGCCTCAGGACTCTCTGGAGGCTTTTTTATCCTTTACAAACGCACATAGGACGACTTCAACTATTAAACCTAGTCAGTGACCTTTGTCGTTAACGGCCCATTTGCTCTTGGGCCCGCCGCTTTCCACGCCGGTTTTCCAATATTTTATGGAATATTTGTTGTACTTTAAGTTAGTCTAAATAGTTACTATGAACACGTACAGGGTAGATGTTGTTGCAATACTCTGTAGCTGGGTATTGCACTCGCCCGCGCGGCGCCAGTCGACGTCGCCGATACATAATTATGCCGACACATTGAAGAATGCTCAAAAAATAATCTATCCTGAGAAACACGAACAAACTTATGGCCACCCTAGTTCGTGTTCGTCGACGCGCCGCGTTCTTGAAGCGTACGCCAAACCGAATGAAACAATGTCCTTTTTAAATATCCTATCTTTTTTCAACTTAACTCCGATCTTCGTAAACTTTCAGTCGGTAAAGCGTACAAGCGAGTGCGTGGTCCAGTAGGCGTCCCGAGCGCGCGTTCATTTTACCTTCAAACTAGTCCGTGCGATCGGCGAGGCCCTTATCACGTCGGTGTAAGGTCGATAATCGATCCTACGGTCTAGTTTGTACGCGTAGGCCTAATCGTCAATTGAGGACGCTCCAGATATGTCATTGCTCACGGCAGTGTTCTGTCCCTCGCGAATCATTGCAACGGCTCGGGAATATGAACCACTTGTAACGCTAAGCCTCATTCATATCCATGATTGTCTTAGACCGCATTCATGGCATTTGTGACTAGTCATGCTAGATGCGTGTAAGAACTAGTTTACAATGTTGTATTAAATGGAATGTTATTATTTTTCAGTTTTTACTCTTAGATATAGGGTTAGGGGTTCTGAAAAATGGCATCATTTCATTCATGTCACTGTGTACTTTTATTGTAATGTGCACGAATTGATAGCGATAATCGCTGTCATATAACCACCCTAACAGTGCGACAGTAAGTTAAGTTAAAACATTGTATAATGCACGATAAATTGTACATTATAAATCGAGGTAATTGCTCAATATGTATGCCAGTTGCAATGGTTCGCGCAGCTTAAGGAAGCGCCCACTAAATAATTAGTATGTTAAACTTAAGTGATATTATGTAATATAAAAATACGAATTTTAAACGAAAAACGTTGAGACGTCATTTTCCGTTTGGTTTTGTCCTTGTAAATATATTTGCTATATGATTTACTAAATGAATGTAACATATTATTAACAAGAAAAAAATAGATGACATCAAATTTTTGTGGTTGTTTCATTGAATCCTTTATTCGAAAGTAATGAATGGAGTATACATAAGTATAATTACCGGCAGATATGTAAGGTATACGCACCAGTGTTTGACACCCTAACAGTTGACATCTAGTTCACTTCTATTGTTGTGACATAAGATTGAAAGTATCGGGCACTGGGTCATTTACCTTAAATTACAACAGCCGGTCCTAGGAATGAAAAATCCTATAGATATAATATTACAACATAAAGTCCAGTTGCCAAAACATCCCATGACTAAAAACTGTTGTAATTAGTCGTTTGTTCGTTCTGAAATAGCAAAAAATAGTGAAGTCTATTCTACATTCCTTACTAAATTCTACATTATTTATTAGCTTATGACATACAGATAGCCTCCCCTTTACGTATAAATATAACACATAACGAGGTGCAGGAAGTTAGTGTGTAGTTAAATGTTGGCGTATCGGAGTTCTAATGAGACATTAGCACTAACAAGGGTTTGAACAACTGAACATTACACATAAAAATATACTAAGTTTATTTAACAAGATCAAAGCTGCCACTAGATCTCCTAATACGAAATTTGGCGAATTCATTCTTCTCTGGGTCAAAAGAACCAATCTTGTCGCATTGGGCCGCGGCAGCGGTCTGCTGTATCTGATCTCCATACGCTTTCACGTCCTCTCTCTTCAGCTCCACCATATACTTCCTAGACTCCATGATGACCACAGCGTCATCCCTGGCCATTGACCAAACACTTGGTTTGACATGGGGTATCATGTTGTGCCCAACGAATACTCCATGAAAGAGCCCTTGGAACTGCGGCTTGTGAGGATAATGGTCCAAGGCGGAGAGAGACAAGAAATGCACTTTAGCATAATCCATATTAATGTATGTATCGCGATCCTCACGTAGTAGCAACGGCGCTTCAGGCCCACTCTGAGATATCTTTGCATCCAGCTCGCTCAACACCACCATTCCTAAATTCTTCTGTGTATCCAAGTTTAACAGGGCAGCGTCAAATTTCTCGCGATTCTCCAACTCATACAGCATGCGCATCATGTTACGCTCCGAGATATCAGTCGCACGTTTATAATTAACCCCGTGAGATGATTTCAACATATCCTTGTCTTCACAATCTAACCCGTACGCTATGTACGGCGATGCCGCAATATCTCCAAGGTATCCTCGATGGAGATATCTATCCCCGCACTTGTAAACACCGGCAGCTAAAGTCACATTAGGTCGGCAGACCTCAGTTTCCAGCCATGTAAATGCTATCCCATGCTCCCTAAAATGCTTGTACTCTTGAAAACAGATCTGACTAGCTATCTCTTTCAGACGCATGTGGTAATCCCAATCGTACACCCCCATTCTATTGTCATATCTCATTCCTAAAGAGTTTCTGAGGCGGTGCTCCCACAGCTCGCAAGCGTTGAATTGATTTGTGTTGCCCGTCGTCCAAAAGTTGAGGAGGTTTTCTATGTAATCACGTTCCCGATATTTCATTTGCTCCATTGAAACGCACGGTAATAAGCAGTTCATAAAGTCTGGGTTTGTGACCATGCCGACGAGCTGACGCGCTTTAGCGATTATGTACCTTGAAGTAGGAGGGCGTAGCAGCATATTTCCATACACCTCGAGGAAGCGTCTTGTCTTTTCTAGCAAACCGCATCTTGTAGTCTTCTCCAGAGCCAGAGACATTAGCAGCAACTGTCTGGCAACTATCTCTGGGCACCCATCGACGACAAACAGGTTCATATATCGTCGTTCATGCCTGTAAGCTTGAGAGATAGTTTTGATGAGGTGTCTCGCATCGCTGCCTCCGATGACTAGGAAATTCAATTCATAGGCGCTGTTATCGCTATGTTTCAAATACTCTTCTTGCAAATCTAGCGCTGGACTGAGACCCCAGAACATTTTTACGAGATTTTTTAAAACGTGTGTTGATGCTTTGATCGCTGTTAAAGGAATATTGTCAATGTCATGGCGACATAATAAACGAGAGACGACGAAGCGAAGGGCTCGTGGGGGGTTGTCAAGGCAACGAGTTATTTATACGCGTTGCCGCTCGAGTAGCGGCCAGTGCAGCCGACTAATTAATAGATAGCCTTTTAAGTGGCTAATGAGGTTTATTGATTAATCTCTAGGTATGCTACGAATATATATTTATTTACATGCCTGTGTTGTTTACTAGGCCGTAGAATATGTATGAGTAAATAAAACGTGCAATATGAATATAAAAATAAACCACTTTAATGATAAGTTTACAAAGTAAATCAAAGTGTGTTAGTCACTCACTTTTAACATACATACATAATTCTCCACACTTTAAAATCTACAACATAGATAATGTACATTACACAAAAATTACATTGTACACATTTCAACGATCATACATTTTCCGGTATTTATTTTGATTTGTGTATCCCATTCATCAACTTATCAAAGATGCGTTTTGTATTGACACGTTATATATAGTTATCTTTGGTTCGATAGAATCATCTTCATTCCCTACGATGTGACTAGAATGATCGCCTAAGCTACCTTCGTTCCTAGTAAACTGATCGTTATTTAGTTTTGCTATTGGAACGTCATTTGAATCATTGTGATCCATTTTTGACGTATCTTCAGTTGCACCATCACGAGTAACACCCTTCTCTGTTACTATCATTTTCTTAAAAGTTAGAGTGTTAGATGCAGAGTCAGTTCGCTCTCTATTATTTTCTTCGTCATCTTCTAATATATCAGTTATACCATCTGTACTTTTAAATATTTCATCTTCACTAAAATTTTCGTGTGATTTAGCAGTTATAAATGAGTCTATGTCACTGTCTTTACTATTATAATGTGCATTTTCTACAACAGCAGACCCAAAAGTTGCATTATATACCACCTTGCCATCACTTGAATTGCTTACTAAGGAAGTAACGTTAGTCCTTGTAGAACTTGGTTCAATAAACGGCGCCTGCTCAGCTTCATTAATTAATTCGCCATTTCTACTAGTAACCAGCGAAGAACTAACTGGTGCTTTAGTCCTCTTTTTTATACGTAATTTATTCAGCCACATGCCTCTTGTTTTAGTGTTTATTATAACGAAAAATATAAATAATACGAATCCTTGGTAGCTTGTTGTTAGAGTGAAAAGATATGCCGCAACAATATTGTACGCGAACAAACCGAAGATCCAAGGCAATCCAAATAGAAATACTAGTAAGCAACATACTGAGGCTCGACGCAGCATTTCACTAGAATCAACGTGTTTTTGTATCTTCGTAGTTCCAAACACGGAACGTAGTATTAAAGCAAATATAATCCAGTTCGAGAGCACTACTATGCCAATTGGAACGAAGACAGATAACCACAATCCGAGGCCCGATGGGTAACAAAATCCTCCCGTGGGTGTATTCCCTTCAAACCTTTTCGTGTAAGACTGTGGAGCTACAGCCAGAAGCGTAGCAACGATTACTAATGGAACCAACCAGGAAAAGACAGAAGCTTTCAACAGTCTACGCCTGGGGTTCCATGCGAATACTAAAACTAATTTTCTGTATGAAATAACTGCTGCAACTAACATCCAACAAAACGATGCTAAGACAGCGTAATGCAAAAGAATCCCTATCAACATACAGATAATATTGTAATCTTCGAATTTAGAGAACACAATAATGAGAAAACTGACAACATTTATCAGTAGAGCTATGGTAAGTTGTATCCAGATCTTGTTGTTGAAATCCTTCCTCCACGACCGAAACATAATGGCTGTAAAACCAATGATGATCAGTCCGAAAAGTGATAAAAAGCACCCTATTAGGGACACAATTTCTAAAGCAGTTTCATCCTCTTCTGAGAACACGAGTTTTGGGATGAGAATCTCAGCGAAATGGGTTAGATGGGTGCAGCGACAGGTGTCCAGCAAACCGGTTGGAGACTTGATGAAGGTGCAGCCCTCTTGAGACCAGTAGCCGGTGTTGTTCTCAGTGAAGTGCCAGTAAGCGCATGCGCGAGACATGTTTCGGGCCGGTTCGTATGTTGAAGGTTTCAAATGGATGTCTATTACCTGAAAAATATTCGAGTTGATTTAAGTACAATTTCCGTTCTACGTAGAGTTAAGGACTTTATATTGTGACCCACTTACGGTTGAAAGTCTTGTCACATGGTATAGACATTTAAAGAATAAGTTACAGTTCAAGAGCGCTACCGTACTCATAAATGTTAATAACTGTTGTACGTAATATAATATCACATGAATCATGATGTGTGTGAAATTTCCAACCTGCACTGAGTCAGAAATTACAGCTCATTTCAAATTAATCATGAGAAGGAGCTAACAGAATTAGGACTTATATCTACATATTGGCTGATGATGATGAGTCACCAAGTAGCAAAAATGTTGAAACTTATATACTAGTGGCTTTGTGAGCTGTGGCCCTCGCGAAAAATATTTTTTGTTAAATAACAAACTTTTCAAAAACTGTCTCGACAAACAAAAATCCATAATATTATAAAAAAAACTGCTCACAAAATTTCACGAGAATCTGTTGAAAAATGCGACATGTAGAGGAGAACAACCGGAAATCCGGGCATCGGGACATTCGGACATACGAAATATTATTTGTCAGCGGGGAAAAAATTCTTCTCTCTTATCTCGTCTTTCGTTTCACTCGGTCGAAAAACAACAATCACAATAAATCGTATTCAACTTCTTACCTCTCCCTCTTCCATCTGCGTGTAGTTCTCTACATTAACGCTAATGACCTTACTGTTGACGACATATTGTTCGTGGACGTTTTGGAGGAACGCCCGATCTGATCGGAATACCACGAAGCTGATACGCCGTGAGGACTCTGCTAGAGACGCCGGTAGATTCACCAACGCATCAGTGTCATCGGTAGTGAGGGTAGTGGAGTCCATATGTTCTGAAAACATTTGAAATGAGGTTCAACCAATTAGATAAGTGATTAGTAATCTTTGATTTCGAGTGGTTAGATATTAACTACGTCTTTATGTGCTTTATTATAAACAGTATGTTGAATAAGCAACGTTACCTTATGTAGGATTCATTAATTTGCTTAGTAAAGTCAAGTCAGTCACTTAACAAAAAATGTTGAATAGCCACCGATTCCAATATAAGCTGCGTCTATAGAAATCTAGATGGCTAAGCCAGTGTTTAATGTACCTTGAAGAATCTCAAGAGCCTCATCAGTGAATCCCTCCTCGCCGGCGCCGGCCGCTATCCTCAGCCCGCGCACGGGCCGTCCGGGCGCTGAGTCCGCCATGACCACAGCCACATTACGCCGCGCAGTGGCCACAGTCGCAGAGCCGTTCAAATCGGCGCGGGCGCCCAGCGCATCGAGCGCGGTTAGCACGGTGCATGGGAACTCAAGGGATTCATCATCGGTTGCAAGTAGAACGTCCATCTGATACATGTATTTATTTCTTAGAAACGAAAGCTAATTATTATTCATTTGTAATCTCAGTTTTGAGATACGAAACATAACAATTAATTTAATTTTTTTTTATTATTGTTTATTAATTCGTTATTAAATTATTATTATACCTGATCAAAAGCTCCAGACACATCGTCAATTGTAACAACAGCGGACTCGTTGCCCAACAAGTTACCCAGGCCCTCGATCATTTCATTCAGTTCTTCTTTAGCCTGAAAAAGAATACATGCATTACTGACATCCATATGATTATAGTTTTTTTTTTGTATTTTTCGTAGCTAAGTAATGTGCGGGAAGTTCCGTTTTCCGATATAGTTAGTACGCTTTACATTTTCATATCTAGGCTGATATCCAAGCTCATATAAAATGTAAGCGATACCTCCCAGAGGATGAATTAATGGAATCTAAATGAATCTCTTAAAATCGTATAATGCTAGATTAAAAAATTAACTTAATATACATAAGTCGACTGATTAACTAAATGCGCTCAGGATAGTCCGTTACCTAACCATTGACCTCTCCGCTCTAACCCATTTTTAATACCACATTGGTGGCAAACAAGCGTACTTCCCGCCTGGTAGTAAGCGGTCGCCTAGGTCGCATAGGCTGCGGCCTATGGACGCCTGCGTATCACGTGCGCGTTGCCGAAGCTTTAAAAATGTATACACTCCTTTCTTTTCCTCCTTTCATACTGTAGGTACTCAAGTCATGTCGGGTCCCTGTCCTGTCATAGGATAGATATGTCTCAGCTAAACGGTTGTTCTTTATACAACCACCTGTTGTATCTACCTCTACCTACTTACATGTTGCTGTTTTATTTCTTTCTGTAACTAATTCATTTGTTTGAGGTGTGCAATAAAGAGGATTTGATTTGTAATGTATAATGATTATTCTGAAATTACTTACTGTTTTCTGTTCTTCTTCTTTTCTTTTCCCTGAGTCATTTGGGTAGTTTTGTTTGTTGTTTTCATTGTTTTTATTTCCCGCACAGTCTGGGCAGTAGAAATTATCATCCAGGTATTTGGGATCTGCTTCATTTGCATCCTACTTAAAAAGGATAATCAAAAGTTGTTGGTTGATTAATTATTTACTTGATTAATTATAAAGCTTTTTGCTATAAGTAAGTATTCTACTAAGTAGCATTCAAATGGTTCTAAAACATAGCTAAAATAATTCTTAACTTTGTGTTACCACGGGACAGAACGATTTTCCCTTCAGAGATGGATTAGCAATTATCATATCTATTTAAAAGTCCTTTACAATATATTCTATTACTATTGTATCTACTATTGTTTTTTGTGTAAATGCATATACTAAATAATTATGCATGCATGCACCCAAGCAGCCACCTGCAGCTGCAGCTGTTGGCAGCTGCTTAGGTTTACACCTAAGCAGTTGTCAAGCTTCTTTGTCATGCATTTAGTTATTTGTACAAACGCTTTTCTTTACTGTTTGTAAGTGTTTAACTTAGAACTTAGGTAAAAATTTGAAAAAGGCGATTACAATACATGCACCACCAGGTAGAGTTATAGTTCCTATGAAGAAAATTCAATTTGAGCCCAAACACGACGAGTTTACCTTAAGTCACTACATAGGTACTACGACAAAATTCTAGTTTCTATTACTACCTTCCAGGTTCTACCACTAAGTTCTGATAACTGGATTAATGGCGTCATTCCCAAAACATTCAAATTATTAACGTTGTTGATTCACTATTAACTCACTATTAAATCCACTGTCGCTGTATCCATATGGTCCGATGTCTCAGCTATTAATGGTTCAGTGGACGTCACGTAAAGTGTGTCCGACGTTTCAGGGTTTATTGTTGTTAGATTAACAATGTGAAGAGCATCAGGTGACATCTCATTTGCTGCTTTTGGCAATGGATTGAAAATAGGTGATCCTGGCTTTGGTCTGTGAGGCCTGAATCTATCGTCAGCTTCAGCACACAGCACTAGTAATGCTATGATGTGTAAAATAATAATGCTTCGTGCGTAACTCTTGAATAAGCTTCTGTGATTTTTAAGCAGGTGTAGAATGTGTGGGCCCGTGAAGACTTCGGGTGTTTTAGTGCAGTACTCGGGCGGCATCTGAAATTCGAAAGTTTCTAGTAAATCAAATTGCATTTAAGGATGATTCAGGCGTTCCGTGTCCGGGCCGGCCAGTTTTCTATGTCAGCAAGGTGCCGGCCGTTGCGCGTCCGTGCCCGTGCACGCTCGGAAACGGCCCGGACCGGCCGCTTATCAGTAAACACTACATTTTTGACAGACGATCTAGCTACGGCCGAGGCTCGGAAGCAGTCCGATCTCGGCCCGGCCCGGACACGGAACGATCTAGTGGGAATCATCTTTATCCGTAGGAATCAGTAGATTTAAAAGATTTAAATTCATAAAATACTTTCATCATGATATGACAACCTTGTCACGACTTAGTTACATCCATTACCTTATCAGTTTATGGTCAATTCGAGTGGTTAATTCGATCCATTAGGTTATTCTGTTATCTTACCGCTAGTCTACAGATTAATGTTGTAGTAACATTAAAATATTTATTAAAATTAAATAGTTCAGGTTTAATTAGCACAGGGTAACTTTTTAGGTTAGCGCATATTGTTTTATTAATTATCAAGTAATAAATGCGGGCCCACAGGCGTCAGATATCTGAGGGTAGAAGAAAGTGAGACTTGATCGTGGTTGTCTTCGTCGTCGTGACATGTTTAAAGCAAATTTATTCCAATAGATTTAAAAAAGCAATCTTCACTACTGTGATGCCAAAGTCAGGACTTAAGAATTAGAAAATTGAAATCTTCGGCCTAGATAGAGTCTTTTTAACTCCCCCACGTAAACGGGTAGTGTTATAAGTTAAACATATGATTATGTATCTCTGTCTGTATGTCTGTCCACAGTGTCGTAAGTCCCAAGCAAATGAACCGATTTCCCGATTTGACTTTTTTTTAACCGAAAGTATTGTCTGGTGAATGATGATATAGTTCTTGGCTGTGTTTCCTGTGTCAGGAGTTTTTAAATTTTACATTTATATTTATTTAAAGTATAGGGGAAGTCTCCCGGCTGATCAAGTATTCTGTTTCCTCCACCTAAAAATATAATGACGGTTGTAAATATATACTCACTACTATATTGTTAGATCCCTCAATTATTAAAATGAAAATTTAGATGAAGTCCTTTTTAGGCAAGTAGGTATGTTAAAAACTTCACTAATCGACCACATAGGATGCTCCTCAATAGATTAGGTATAAACTACGATAGTTGCTAACAAGAGTTCGGGCGGCGTACGAGTATTTTCACTTACACTAACACTGATAATTTTTCACTTAAGCTGACGCACTATTCTTTGTAACACTCTTTCCCACACTGACTTATTTTGTGGAACGACATATTTTACTGTTAAGAAACCTGTTTTAACTGTTTAACTTACATAACTTGTATCTTAATATGCATAACTTTGTTAACTATTGCACCAGATGAATGTCATTAAATTGCTTATGTAATTATTAAGCTATTAACAGATTAAATATCTGATATTAACTAAATACTTACTGTGAATCATTTGTTTTCGATACACTCCCACTTGCTCATATCACCTGCCAACACTGTTCGTTTGTTAGCTTATCTGGTCTTATCTAATTCGTAGACTCAACATAATCACAGTGTCATTGTTAGGGTTCTCTTGCAATTAACTTAGGAACCCTACAAGCTACAACTAGCAAATATTGTTAAGTAAGCCATTTATATACGAAAAAGAGATCGCGTTTTGTTTTTATCGGTTGTGGGAAGGTATATACACGTACAGCCAACAGAATCGATACACGAACAATTTTATTTCTGAGCCACTTTGTACCTTGTCACATTGTAAATCAATATAAAAGCTGCTAGAGATCTCATATCATTGTCACTTAGACAAGGTACGAAGTGGCGCAGAAACCAAATTGGTTGACTGTACGCTCTATCAAAATTACAATAAAAAAACGATTTCAGAAATTTTCAGAACGGCTGCATATTTGGTAAATTTTTGCTGTCGTTTTGTAAGTGTCAAGACAAGATTTGTATGGAGGAAAATGTATAAAATGGTAGGGAAAAATGGAAAAAGTGGGTAAAAATAATAGAGAATTTTCTAAGGGACTACACTATGGGGTTCTTCAAGAAAGGAGTGCATACATTTTTAAAGAGATGGCCACGCGCATTTTACACCCCTGGACTTACAGACGTCCATTGGCTGCGATGACCGCTCAACATCATCAGGCGGGCAGTTTGCCACCAACGTGGTATTAAAAAAAGTTAAGTATGATTTGGTCTCCGTTTTTAACCGACTTCAAGATTTCAAAAGAGGAGGTTATCAATTCGGTTGTATGTTTTTTTTTTTTTAATGTTTGTTACTCCATAACTCCGTCATTTCTTAACCGATTTGAAAAATTCTTTTTTTGATTGTATGTATATATATCCAAGTTGGTCCCGTTTTTGTCAAAAGGCAGTTCTGATGATGGGATCCATGAGGAATTGAGGGAACTCCTCAAATCTTTAAGGCAAAGATATAGTGATTTTTGTGTTTTTACCAACAAGTCAAGCATTTGCATCCAAAAATGTGACATTGGATGAAGTGGAACTGCTGATGATGATCAGAACAGAACTCTTCAACGACGAAAAGTTCACGTTTGGCGATTTGTCCTTCTAGCTGTGTTTGTTAAGCGAGTTCTATTTTCACGATTGATTTTTGTCATGCTCGAGTTCTGATGATGGGATCCATTAGGAATCGAGGAAACTCCTCAAATGTGAAAGGCACACAAATAGTGATTTTAATATTTTCATGAACTAATCAAGCATTTTCATTCATAAAAGTGACATTTGATGAAGTGGAACTGCTGATGATGATCAGAACGGAACTCTTCAACGACGCGTAGTTCACGTTTGGCGATTTGTTCTCTTCGTTTTGTTTGTCAAGCAAGCAAGGTTTTTCCATGATTTCATAAGGAATTGAGGGTACTTAGTCTTCTACCATTATAAACATACTAATAGCCATTTTTGTATTTTATTGTATGGAATCTAAGAGTGCACCATCTAAGATTAATAATCTTTCACCGGACTCCCCCATTGAAGTCGGTTTTTTTTTCTTAAAAATTATTCATTTATATACCCCAATATGTAATCTCTACGGAAGCTTTGGAAGAAGACTTGTAATAAGGTTGTATAAGTTCATACTTCCATACTTACGAAATTTGTAAATCCCTTTCCCTTTGTCTTATCTCAACACCAAACCAAACACTAAACCAATACACTCATAGAAGTAACTAGATTATTATGTGACATAGAGCAATGCGGTCGCCACATGGTTTTATGCGCATTTTATCCCACAGGCGCAGATAATAGTACATTACGATACAAGTGCAGAGAACAGGAAATTCGCAACGAGTGGTGATAAATTGAAACACGACCGAAGGGAGCGTTTTAAATCGACACGAGTTGCGAATTACCTGTTCGCACGTGTATCGTACAACGTTTTACAGTACATATGGCTCTTTAAAGTTTCGACATATGATGAACCTGCTGATTACCGCACTCGTGCGGTAAAGTAGCACCATATGTACTGTAAAAATAATAAATATTGTGAAGGAACTATGTTGTTGTGATTTCCATTCATTCATTCATTCATAATCATTTATTCACACGTAAGTAATCTAATACATATAGGAACTGTATTTGAGGTACACGGGCTTATACAATATGAATAAAAAACTACATGTAATAAAAGAAACAGAATAAAATCAATATATGGATAACAAATCAATAGCCAAATCTTTATACTATACCTTACTTAAAGGCACTAGGATATTAAAGTTAATACTTTCCAACAGAACACTCCAGTACTGTCAGCAAATATATTATCTATGTCGCTTGCCTCCTGCACAATACGGTTCAAAACGGTTCCATGAAGTGAAAGAAAGAAAACACATGTTGTCTTGTTGAACTTCGCAGTGTAAATATGTTTCCTCTTTTTGTATCCAAACTCAGATTTACTTATATTAAATAGGTTAAGTATTATCATTGTAATAAGCATATTTTTGGGAGAAAATGACTGACTGTCGAGATTGTTTTGGCGTTTCTTCTCGGCAGTGGTCTTCTTTTTCAGAGACATTAGTCGACTTTTAACAGTGCCATTACGGCTTACTTGGAGGATAATGTTCATTTATTTCATTTAAAATTCTGTATCAATAGAATTTCAATGTTATTTCTCCGATTTAAGGTTAAAATTAGATTGCATTTTAGTAAAAAGAGACTCATCTTGAAATAAATCACCAGAACGTAACTGTTTTAAATAAGTATACATTTTATATAGAAAACTCCCGTGAGTTTGAGATATATTCAAATATAACGAAACGGGTCACTCACGTCTTTAAGGTCGAATATCACTCGACATGTTTCAGACCGGTTCGCGGTCCTTAATCATGAGTACTTATCGCGGCAACGGTTCTTTTAGCATTGCGTGCCCGTGCCCTGCAAGCTCGGCTGCTCGGTGCGGGCGTTGGCAGCGAAGGCGACAATCTACCTTCATTTTCTACACAATTGTTCAATGCCGAGTTACACACAACACTCACAACGGCATATACTAAAGTCTCGTCCACACTCTTCACAGATGTAGTATTCAACATTGTTTTCCAGCTGGAGTGGTACAGCCCACTCACAATCACGATTAAAATTCGGAAAACGACCAAACGACGATTGTGAAGAAAACGAAGGTAGATTCTCGCCTCCGCCGCCACCGCCCGCACCGAGCATTCGTGCGGGCAGGGCACGGGCACGCAGTGCTAAAAGAACCGCCTCCGCATGATTAAGGACCGCGAACTGGTCTGAAACATGTCGAGTGATATTCGACCTTAAGACGTGAGTGACCCGTTTCATTGTCTACATCTACATAAAGAGGAAAGATTTGAATGTTTATTTGTTTGTTTGCATTGAATAAACTCCGAAACTACTGAACTGATTTGAAAAATTATTTCACTGTTGGGAAGCTACACTATCCCCGGGTGACATAAGCTATATTATATTTCCAAAAAATAAGGGGTCCTTACCAAAATTCCAATAATGTAACCCAAGGTGTAAAAAAATGATTGCATTGAATAGGCTCCGAAACTACTGAACCGATTTGAAAAATTCTTTCACTGTTGGAAAGCTACACTATCTCAGGATGACAACGGTTATATTATATTTCCAAAAAAATTTGGGATCCTTCCCAGCAAACATTTTAAGTAAAAATTAGGATAAATGCACCTATTTTAGGTAACAAATTTTACGGTGACCAAAATGAGTTACCTCGAATCGACGTCGAATCGACGTGGATTCAACCTAAATGGGGAAAAAAAGCACGTGCCGGCTACGTCGATTCCACGTAACTTTAGTAATTACAACTATTAGGTCATTACAAAGGTCACATTTTCGACGTGGATTCGACGTCGCCACGACGTGCCGTGTAGTTGCAATGTACTAATTTGGTAATCTTTACCACTTTTAAACAATATGGCAACGTATATTTTACCATTTAATCACTTGCCGAGGTAAATTTTAATCAGACGTTGATGGTGTAAAAAAGAGACAAACATATAACGGACATTTCATTTCAATGCAAAAGCAAAATGTCTAACTAAAAAGTAATCTCTAGTTTTAAATGAAGATGGCGGCTACAAATTCTTTGTAAAATAATTAAAGTTATTAGTGCAGATGATATGATGAAATCTAGTGCGGTGAAAATTTATTCGTGTATTATGTTAGGATTACGTTCAAATACACCGATGGGCTTATGAAATATTCAAGTATTCCGAATTTTTGTAAAGTGAAGATGCATATACATGGTTGTAGTAGAGTGTCAAATTGAGCTTTAGTGTATGTAAATGAACTAATTTGATAAAATATATTATTTTATTTGAAATGTCAGCACATTAAAGTACTTTTCGACGGAATTATCTAAGATATTACAATATTAACTATGCCATTGGAAATATCGCGCCTTAGTCATAATAAAACAAAATGTCGGCTCGACCAGAAAGTTACATTTCACCTACAAATACGACCAGTAGGTAATTAAGTTAATTTTAGGCTAAATATACATATACCTGCAACTTAATGGTATAAATTACCTATTTAAGTCGTCAATACTTTGACCATGAGGTCGTATCAGCGACCTATAGGTAATAATTACAAAAACTGGTGGTGGAGAGTCGATGCGACCGTCTCGTGACCTCGCAGTCGCGTTCAGTACTTGATTGGCAGTGGTGGCGCGCGGTGTAATTAAAGAAGAAATACTTACGTGTAGTGTGTGAGATTCAAGAGTGGGTAAGTTATATGTATAAGATAATCTAAATTTTAAACTTTTTCCACCACTTGGCGGCTTAAATTGTTAAGAGTAAACGCGGGCTGACGCATGGTCCATACAAAAATTTGAATGTCGAGCCTACAGATGTTTAGAAAGTGTACATACAATAGAAAAACCAAATATATGGTCATAGTAAAACTCTTCATTGCTCTCTATTAAACAATTGTTATATGTGTCATTATCTATGAAAAGGGACCTTATTGTCGGTTCTAGTTTCCGAGATAATCGCCTTCAAAGTAAAATGTCGAAAAAAAACATTTTTTCTTTTTTTACTCCATTATAATAAGTAGTCTCTAAATTGTAATTTGACAAAGACACAGATTTTTAAATCGATTTTTATGGGTCAAAAATATCCCTTAAAGTTTAGTGAAAAGGGACCTAACTGTCGGTGTCGCTGTAGTATGGTTTCTGTTGTAGTTTTGATATCTATAATTAATTCATAGGTGCATACTCTTTACTTAGGTTAACAGGTACCTACCTGTTGCCATAGACTAAACAATTTACTTACAGCCAGTACCTACTGGCTGTAAGTAAATTGTTACGTTTGAATTGTGACATGAATAAAATTCATTCTGTTCTCATTGACTATACAACACGGTCGTTTTATTAACTATAATACTTTCTATGTGAGCGGTAGGTACTTATCGGCGAGGCACGCCACGCGGCGGCGCGTATCAAAGGATTTGTTGTCTCTTTCTGACACTGGCATCGGGCAGAGCCGAACTCGCTCACTCGCTGCGCCCCCGCATGCACAATTCGTTCCATTCGTCAGTTGGTGCTCGAACTTGTGTTTGTGCTTACGTGCAGAAAGTGTTAGTGGGTACCTACTGTTTATTTCGGATCGAAAAGTCATGGATTTCCCTAATAAATGGGGTAAGTTGAGTATGTAAAATACTACTACAAATTTCTTAAGTTAAATTATAAAACCATTATTAATTTCGTTTTAATGATGATTTTGAATTGCTGTACACAATTTAATTTCTTTATGTCTATGTAGGTATATTGTTTACAATTATTTTTCATAATATGTCCATCCCGTAGCAAATAATTAATTTATGTGATGTTTTTTCTACCTAGACCCGGGTCTGCGCTCTCAAGTGTAGTCGTACCTGATTCTGAGTTGGACGAAATTACACAATGCGACACGGAACAGTCAACTGATATGTTTCGCACTGACAAATCGGGTATGTATGCATAAAATAGTCTTGAGCATTTTTCGCAACTTGACAACTATCTTGCCAGTTTTGCGTGCCATAATTATTACGAAAGTTTTCTGACGGCGTTTTTGGCACGTAAGTTTCGAGATACGGTAATTTTTATAGGTTAGTACCCTGCCTAAACTAATTACTCATTAAAATTACTGGTGTAGGGGAAACATGTCTGTTATCGGCAGACTCAAACATTAAAATTACTGTTGTAGGGTAAACATGCCTGTTATCGGCAACAATACCGGTCCAGACACTTTGTATTTTAAAACAAAGAAGTGAAACAATCAGTTAAAATCAAGTAAGTAACTGTTATTTTTTAATAAAAATTGTGTTTGTTTTAGAGTCTAATGAAATAAATAATCATGCTGATGCCAAATACAATGAATATTTGTTAAGGAAGGACTGGACAGATGGTCAAGTGGTGAATTATGATCCGAATCCGAAAATTATGAGTCTTGTGAGTATCTACATTCTACCTACTAATTCCTTTATTTATCTTAGGGAATCGAAATACCAGACTAATATTATAATAGTGAAAGTTTCTCTGCGTGCTCTGTCCTCACCATAACCTGCTAAACCGATTTAAATGAAATTCAGTATATACTTTGATATCTAAAAAAGGATATAATAGTAGTTTATGTGACTGCATATTATAGAGAGCATTAAAATCTTTTAGTAGATAAAATATTTTTTATTTATAATTATTTTCAAGGCCCAAAAAAATTCGCCATGGAGATGGAAGTCAGAGTTTGACAGACAAAACGGACATGGCAATTCCAGGAGGAAGCTGCTCTTCAACTGCAGTACAAGTTAGTGAGTTGGTAATATTTAATGGCGTGGTGTTATGTGCTGTATATAATGTTGGCATTATCCATACAAAAAATATTATATTGAAAAAACTTCGATTAGCCATTTAATCGAGTTGCGAATAACCCTATCTGATTTATTATTAGTTGTAGATTCTTCTGATATATTACAATAAAGCAGTTTACGACATTCTGAAACAGCTGATCTTTTTGGGAAATTAATTTCAAAGGAATTATCTAAACTAAACACCACTAATTTATTTGACTGCATGAAAGATATCCTTGAAGATGTTAAAAGGTATCGACAAAACAATAGTTAAGCCAAATTACAGTTTCAGGCGAGGAATATGTGTCCAGCTATAGTAGAGAATTCAAAGAATTTATTGATGAATATTATCGTGATGACATCGAGAACACAGAGAATGATAATAATAGTTATGTTGATTTTGAACAATGTATACCCGACTCGACAATAGAAAAACAAATACTACAATTACACGAACATGAAGATTACATTAGCAGTATAGAGGAGAGTTCTTTGCTTTTAGAGAATGAAAATAAGTTTCTTTCAGACGGATGTGGATGTACAAAAGAGTGTACTAAATATTTTTCTCGCGAAGTAATTTTAAAATGTAGGCTGGATTGTTTGGAATTAGATTACAGTTGTGAAAATCATAATAACCACCTTAAAATTCTACTTACGGGTGGATTAGATGCATTGATGAATGCAGGATGTGAGACATCACAAAAAGAACATAAAGCAAGGGTTAGGCAAAGGAGTCATGCAGAATTTTTATATAGAGGGGTTCCAGTTTGTCGAAATTTCTTCTTATTCGTTCATGGTATAGGAATCAAAAAGTATAAAAATGTTTTGTCTCAGTTCAAGGAAAATGGAGTAGCATTACAAAAACATGGCTCTTGTAAACAAAGTGTTCGCCATTTAACATTACAGCAAAGATCTGAAGTGATCCTGTTCATAAATAACTTTTCGGAACAAAACTCCCTCGTGCTGCCTGGGCAAATGCCCAATTTTCGTAGCACTGATCTTCATATTTTGCCTAGCAGCATGAATAAGTTGTATGTTTATGATAAATATGCTAAAGCACTTAAAGAGAACAACAAGGAGCCAGTAAGTCAGACGTCATGGTACAGATGTTGGAGTGACTTTTGTTCGAATATTGTTATACAGAAACCTCGAACCGATTTGTGTAGTGTATGTCAGAACGCAGTTAGTTCTTTAGGAAAAATGCAGGCACTTAGCGAAAGTGTTAAAGCTCAACGTATTCAGGAGTCACTAAATCATTTAAATCAAGTACAAGCACAAAGAGCCTATTACAAAAACGTTATAGCAGATATTGCACCACATGTAAAAGATAAATCATTAGGTTCACATAGCCCTTGTTCTTACGATGGACTTATGCATTACTCTTTCGACTTTGCCCAGCAGGTTTATCTGCCACATGATTCGCAACAGGTCGGTCCGCTGTATTTTTTAACTGAATATAAAGTGGCACTATTCGGAGTTGCAGTTGAACCTCTACATAAATTTGTGTTATATATTAAACCAGAGTCATGTGTAGTCGGCAAAGGTTCAAATGTAGTAATATCACTGCTCCATCACTTTTTTGAAAATTTCGGTTTGGAAGAAACGGATGTCATTTGTCACGCCGATAACTGCGCAGGTCAAAATAAAAACAATTACATGATGCAATATGCAGTTTGGCGAGTTATGACCGGCATGCACAAAAGCTTTCAGCTTTCATTCTTGCCTGTTGGGCACACTAAATTTGCGCCGGATCTGTATTTTGGCCTTTTTATGAAGAAATTTCGACAATCTGCTGCTAACTCAATAAAAGACGTATCTGAAATCGCGGTAACAGCATGTAGGTTGTCCAATTCTATAAGTGCCGTTATGGTTGGAGATGAGACGGGTGACGTTGTAAACGTTCACACCTATGACTGGAAATCCTATTTTAAAGAAAAAAAGCCAGTTCCTATAACCTAATGTCGATGGGGGAGGAACCTCCCAAAAGCCTAAAGCAAATACTGGCATAGAACAAGAAACCGCTCTTCCTGCGTCTAAAAGAAAAACTCCTACATGTTCTTACTGCGGTCAGACTGGACACCGAAATCAGTACAGAAACGGAAAATATTTTTGTCAAAAACGTCAATCAGATTTATCACACGATGAATAATCTATTGCAGTAAGAAAGGAACATTTTGTGCACCCAAAAATAACGCATTCTACAGTGTGACTCTTTAGTATGTGCACATCGGAAAATGGGAATATTTGTCGTAATTATTCTCATTTTCCGATGTGCACATACTAAAGAATCACACCGTATGATGAGTTCAGTTATGAAGACATTTACCCCAATTTGTGTATTTTATATGTGTAGGTACATTTCGTTGATTATTAGTAAGGTTCTTTAAAAAGAGTGACCAATTATAATTAATAGTTAGAACAGAACTTTAGATTTATCGTATTTTTGAATCTTTGTTTATAATTTGTTCCTTAAAATTTTACATCCGACAATAAGGTCCCTTTTAAAATATGTGTATACTTTAATATTAATTGAGACAATATAACAGGGTTTTAGTATAAGTTTAGTTTCTAGAGAGATCTAAAATTAATATTATCCAACATCATCAAAAGTTTTATAGTTGTTTTCATATGATATCACTAAATATTTTGTTACCGACGATAAGGTCCCTTTTAAAAAACGTGTAGTGATAGTAACAGCTTTTTCACTAAACTTTAACTTGAATTTTGAGACTGAAAAAAGGTACTTTTCAAATAGAAGTTTGTATGTTTGACCTCATTTGGCTATGCTTTAGCGTAGGAAATATATATCTTTGTTGATTTTGACTGATTAAGTTATTAGAAAACTAAAAAGTTAATTTTGTTAAAATTGATTTTTTTGATAATAAACAATGTTGATTTATATCAGAGTTATTTTTATTTAGTTCCCTATTATTTGAACTATATTCTTCTCCTATAAAATCCAACAGTAAGCATACTATAAACGTAAAATTTAGCAAAAATCCATCTACCGTACTTTCATTACTTTGGTCACTTTGGCGAGGTAAATCACAGGAATACAGGTATACAATAATTATAAAATTCTACATAAATTCTGAGTACATAATCTATTCATCAAATAACATCCCATCTATGTAACTTCCTACATTAACATACTTTTTTTGAGTGTAGAAGTTTAAATTCAATTTTCTCATAATCACCTTTTATGACTAGTGGGTTTTAACAATTTTTAAAAAATTATCTATAAGACATATGGGCATGTTTTTTACATGAATCGATAGCCTAATGTATGTAGATTATGAAGACACTAATAACTCAATACCGACGCAGATAATGCCACATATATTAACCAAACAACAAGCACAGTGTGTCCTCGTGTCCTTCGCAAAATTTGCAGACAATTTACACTGTTGTTCTTTGTTTAACGTTTCCTTTTGAACTTTCATTTTACCTTTACACTTTCTATAGTAACTACTTTAATGTCTATATTTATTTTTATCTTTGGCCATTATAAATCGGGAACTGTTATTAAAGAAAATTACCTCAAAGTAAATACGTCTGCTGTCACCAAATACTGACGATTACGTACTAAAACAAATTAAACCAGAAGTCGCCCTCGACTAATTGGTTGAATTTGGCAGTAAGTCTGACTATTAGGTAATTAGACAATAACCTTATGGTATTGTAAATATCTTACAAGTATTTTTAACTACATAGTCGTAATTTAGTATCCACTGAAAGTAATATTTACTAAGAATTGGTAGCAAAATCGACATAAAATAAACGACCTGGAGGTCTCCGTATAGGTAATATTTACGTACCAAATACCTCTAACATGCACTTATAGGTAGATATTTCCTATTGGTCAGGATTTGTAGTCAATTCTACATCATATTTCTATCATGTTTTCAACCATTAAGTCTCGGACTTCTTGGTGTATTAATTAAGTGAAAATTACGTTTTAATGTCTTTTCAATTTACTTGGCAGTAAAAGTGTACAATAAGTGAATATAATTGGTGCGTTAAACGTAATTTTTACTTAAATTGGTAATATATTCGTCAACCTAGGAAAAAACACTTAAAATGTTTGCTGGGTTACCAAAATGAGTGTATTAAGTATAATATTTAATTTTGAAATTTTTGATAAATACCCTTTGACGCCGGGGCGGGCCGCTTTTTGTAAAGCCTCTAGATTGGTGCGGCTTTGAAAAGGGAAATCTTGTGTAATTTAGGAATTGCTATAGCCACCTTCTGTCTCCATAATCGGATAAGCTCGGCGGTACCATAATAAATATTGCATTGTCACAGAACTGCATCAGGACTTCCAGTATGTTATGAATTATGCCACATTTCAGCTCAATCGGTTGAGGTTATAAAGGTCGATCCACAAGAGCTGGAGCGGAATGTCTATGAAATTAATGACAGTTACATACATTTTCCGCGCTAGCTCTTGTGAATGGACCTATAACACTGGTCTAAACTTCAGTTGCCAGCACGGCTAGCACAAGACGCCGCGCGAGCTATATCGCGCGCGAGATAGAATATCCGTCTCCATCTATTGGGTACACATGAAAAGTGACGCATAATCTATCTCGCGCGCGATATAGCACGCGCGCCGTCTTGTGCTAGCCGTGCAGATGCGACTAGAACCTACATACTTACATGCAAACAATGCAAGTTACATAAAAGCTTACGAAAATGGTTTTATGCGTGTATAAAAGACATGTAATGAAGGAGCGCTCGTGGCCCAGTGGCGCCCTCGTACCGCGGGTGCAGGTCAGTTCTTCGATTGGTGACCGCTTTGAGTGGTTACTAACTGAGCGCTCCCGTGTTTGGAAGGCACGTTAAGCCGTTGATCCCGGCTGTTGTCTATGGCAGCAGTCGTTAAACCAAGTTAGAGGTCTTCGGGCGAGTTGAGACTCACTTGACAAAGGGAGTCGAAGTTGCACCACTTCCGTAGGGAGTACCCACCGTTACCCTACACGTGACCCCTGGGTGACCCCCTGGGTGGTGCTAAAAGTCCAACGAAAATTGGCGTTCTAGAAGATCTCACGGTTCGAAAAATAAAAATACCATACATCATCGTCCTAGCGTTATTCCCAGTACAGTTGCATCCTGAAGGATGTCTGGGGTCCGCTACCTAATCCCGAGAATTGGCGTAGGTACTAATAAAAATAAAATGCCATACGATTAATAATAATAGCAGGAAGGAAACCACACGAGAAGTAAATGGTGTAACTTTATTTCAATATAACATTAAATGCCTCGATACTTATTTCTAGCCATTTTATAAATATTTATGTATACTTTCTAATATTTTGTTCTGTATGTACAATCGATATTTATATTTAAAACTAGTGATTACTTACAAAATGTATATTTACAAGAAACTTCACCCTTTTAATGGAAATACTGAATAGGTAATCATTTACTCCTAATAACTTATTCCATTATTAATAACTAACTAAATATAGTTAAATATTTGGTAACTCTTTGCTGCTCTAAGAAAATAAAGTGAAAATTATTACGAACAGTCGTAAAAGAGCCAAATCCATTTTCAGACTAGATAAATACTTACAAAGAAATGATACTGACAACATGCAGACACGCTGAGTTTTCAAATTATTCAAGGTCCATATTCACTGGTTTTAACCCTTAACTTGGCAAGAAATAGAGAATGTCCCTTATTCTAGCCTCGGTGACGCTTAATAGTCATACTCATACTGGCCAAGAAAAAATACAAAAAGACGGTCAAAGAGTGTGGGAAACCCAGGGGACGTTTCCAAGTTAAGGGTGAAGAACAAAATATTGAAACCTGCGGCATCTCATACAAATACTATAAGGGGATACGCAGGACGATATATGGGGCACGCGACACGAGGGCCTATTTTTGGCGCCCTACATTAAAAGATAGGGCGAAATCTCAATCTATATAATCAGGCACGGATACGGGGAGGCCATTGCCTGATAGTGCCTCATGAAGCAAATCCTTGGATGGATTCTTGAAAAGCTTTCAGCCTGCTTTACGTAAGGATACGTACTCATACTGCCTTAGACAAGATATACCTTAAAATCAAAGGAATAAGACTAATACTGAAGTCGCTTACTTCCTAGAATTTCTTACATGAAATCAGGTCGATCGAGATGCATTTTCGAGACGATACATCTTAAAGTTAACTTTCAATTGAAAAGTTACCAAAAGAAAATACTGGACGCGCAAAGAGGTAGAATATGTCGATCTCGAACTGGCAAGAACCTCTGATGTCATAGCTGCTGACATGACTGAAATTTATTTCTGTCAAGAAAACCTGGATTCGTCAGGAGAAGAGAGAGACCGAGGCTTGGAAGCGTTAGCCTCTATAGTAGCTGGGGTAGACCTGCCTCTCCACTCGGAAGCAGAATTCTGGCTCTTATTATTAGTGTAAGTCGACGACGTGACTGGTATCTTCTGGGTCTGCTTGATTTTCAGCTTATTCAGCCACAGATCTCTAGTCTTTTTATTCCCCAACACGAAGAAAATAAAGAGAACGAAACCTTGGAACGTCGCCGTTAACGTAAATAAGTACGCTGCGACGATGTTGTAGGCGAAAAGGCCGAAAACCCACGGCAATCCGAATAGGAAGACCAAGAGACAGCTCACCGAAGCGCACCTTAAGGCTTCGTTGGAATCGCCGTGTCTCTGGATCCTTCGAGAAGCAAACACGGAGCGAACTATCAGAACAAATAGCGTCCAGTTTGCGAGTAACATGACAGCGATAGGCGCGTAGACCGTCAACCATAGACTGAGCCCTGACGGATAACAAAAGCTCGAGCTGGGAGACATTTCCTCAAACTGACCCGAATACGCGTGAGGGTACGCAGAAAGAAGAACCCCCACGATCGCGCAAGGAACTCCCCAGGCAAATGCAGAAGCTCTCAACAACTTATGAGACGCGTCTCTAGTAAAAACTAAAACCAACCTCCTATACGACAAAACAGCTGCCACCAGCATCCAGCAAAAAGATGCCAACACGGAATAATGTAACAACACGCCCACTAACAAACAACTGACGTCGTATTGGTCGAAGCGAGCGAAGACTACGACCAAAAAGCAAACTATTAAAATAAAAATAGCAATGCAAAGTTGCAGCCAAATCTTATTGCTGAAGTCTCTTCTCCAGGACCTGAACATGGCGGCGGTGATACCGACGCAAACTAAGCCTAGGATAGAGAGAACGCAGCCTACGATAGAAATTACTTCTAGAACTGCCTCGTTTCGTTCTGAGAACACAGTTTTAGGTACCAGGACCTCAGCGAAGTGTGTGAGGTGATCGCAGCGGCAGGTGTCGAGCTGGCCGGGCTCCGTGGCCGGGATGAAGGTGCAGCCCTCTTGGGACCAGTAGCCCGAGTTGTCATCGAGGAAGTGCCAGTAAGCGCATGTGCGGGTCTGGTTCCGCTCCGGTTCGTCTGCTAGCGGTCGGAGATGGATATCTATTACCTGAAAAAAATGGTAATACTTATTTTTTGTGATGTGTTTTTGTTATTAAGAATATTCTTTTACGTCATACAAATCACTCATATATCACACTCTACATTCTATTGTGACTGGTAAGTACTTTAGCAAAGTTCTACTTTTTTCTTGATAAAAATTTAACACGAGTTTAACTTAGCCAGAACACTATTGATTGCTACTGACATCAGAGTTTACGAGTATGTTTTCAAACCAAGGTAGTCTTTGTTATAATATGATAATACGCATTCGCTGACAAGCCAGAACTCGAACAAAGTTTTGAAAACGTTAACAATCGTGTGCGATGTTAGTCTTACCGACTTATTTAAGGATTGCTGTACTTCAAAGACATCCGGTGTCTACAGACTACAGACACACTAATATCTAATGAAAGTAGTGTCTGAAAACTAACGGATTTTACCGGAATATGAGTTTGTCCGCGAATGCATATTATCATCTTATAACTTTATTTGACTACCCTTTAAGACGCTATTTCATTCGTTTGACACTTGCAGTGTAAATAAAACAAAGGACGTAGATAAGAGAAGGGATTGCGTATCGAGGGTGTTATAGATCGTCTAGTAATACGAGGCAGGCAACTTCCTGTACAAATCCAACCTCCGACCTGTAAATTCGCGACGCCCGGCAACGCTGGGTTTCGCAGTCGCGATGTTGTACTTTCCCGAGAATTATTATTTATTTTTAACAGTCATCGGTGTCTCACTGCTGGGCAAAGACCTCCCTCCTTTTCTTTCACGTATCTCTGTCCTGGGCAGTGTTCCCGAGAATATTTGTGACTTTCCACGGACAAAGGTACCTTATGGCGGTAGCGATAATCCACCTTGAGACTTTCCCCATAAGGTCCCTTATCGCTACCGCCATAAGGTACCTTTGTTCGTGGAACGTCACATTTGAGCACAATCATTGGAACTGACCTCCCCATCTGCGAACTCGGTGACGTCCTCGATCTTGATGCTGAGCACGCGGCTGTTGACGGAGTAGAGCCCGTGGCCGGAGCCGAAGGCGCGGTCGGTGCGGAACACCACGAAGCTGATGCGCCGGGAGGAGCTGGTCACCGACTCCGGGAGGTGCACCACCGCTTCGCTCTCGTCCGCGTTCAGGTGAGTTGAGTTTACCTCTTCTGCAATGTTCAAAAGTCGTGTAAGTATTTTGCATTCTTTCATTTTTATGAAATGTGTACATGTGTGTGAACTTGGCTGTGCCGCACAGATCGTGACCCGTCAATGGTCCTGGCGGAAGACCAGCGCTGACTCCTGAGTCAGCACCATGCTGAGGCGGGACCATTTCATGGAAAACTTTAAAAATTGTAAAACTTTTAAACATGTTGTCTCTTCGCCATGAATAAAGCTTTGCTATTTCTATAGAAGAGTGGTGATCACCAGACGGTGTTGAAGTCGATATTTTTGTGGATAAAGCATAGTCATTTGCAAAAACTTAGAATAACTTATTCTCGACGGTAAAAAACCAGTGGACTATCTTCTAAGACCAAGCGAAAAAGATAGACGGAGCATTCCCCTACTAGTGTGATACTGTGGTGAATTAATAATAATAATAATGAATGAAAATTGTCTATTCCTAGTACTAACAATAATTTTAATTTTATTTTTTCTCTTCAAGTCGTACTAACATAATATGTGTCCATTAAGTAGTTACACGAAATAAATGCTTTTTATTTTATTTATTACGAACAACTGAGTGGAGCCGGTTTACAAAACCATGCCCAATGAGTAAGCACATGCTCACACACACTAAACCATGCCCAGACAGACCTCCTGAGTAAGTGTCGCAAATATCGCAGTTATGTCAAAGATACACGTTTTGAGTTTTGGGACATGTACAACACATATATAATACATACATATGTACGCGTAAGCGTGCGGTTCTGTATTGGGCATGGTTTTAAAAACCGCCTTCGCTCGGTTGTTCTATAGGCTCTGTTTATATTTTTACCAGCAATAGAAACTTACCAGCAATAATTTCAAACGCATCATCTGAGAACGTCACATCAGCATCCCGAGCCGCTATTCTCAGTCCTTTAACGGGACTGTCCGGGCTGGCGTCTGCCATCAACATGGCAATATTGTTGGCTATAGCACGAGCTTGGTGTGAACCATTCAAGTCTACTCTGGCAGCCAACTGGTCGACCAGGAGAAGGAGCTGTCCAGGAATCTCTAAGTCTTCTTCGATTTCGAGGAGTGCATCCACCTGAAACATAAAAATGTGTTTTTTTAACTTAATATTAGTCCATTGTTCAATATGAAAGTATTAGGAAATATTATCATATTATTCAATACAATGATCTTAGAGTGAGAGGGGGTATGTTAATTTCAATTAAAAGACTCCACCTTATCGCCTTAGAGAAATAATTGCTTTGAAATTATTTTAGACGTAGACTTAATCATCGTTCTCCCATATAAACTTTCACCCCCTTTTCATCCTTTTGAGAAATTATTTACAAGATAAAAGCCGAGATATTCCGGAATCTCGAACTATCTCCATTCCATAATAAATCTAAATCCGTTCAGCGGTTTAAGATTATAATATATCTATCTACTAGCAATATTCTAAACCGTCTAAAGATTATCTACCGAAAAATTAAATTGCAATTACCGTTAGATTATAATATATCTAGTGAGATTGTAAACTGCCGAAAAATTATCAACTGAAACTTATTTATGCTTTCCTCTCTCTCTAGATAATTTCGCTAGATAATAATCTAATCGCAGGTATTTAGGAATTTTGGGATTTAACTGATGACTGAAACAAGGGTAATTACCTGGCCAACGGCGCTGTTGACAGTGTCCACCATAAAGGGCATGGTGTCATTGTTGACGATCGCATCCAAGTCTTCTAACACTTGCGCCAACTGTTCTTCCTGCAAACAGTTAATAACCATTTCAGAAATGGAAAGATTGTGTGTAAGTATGGTATGAAACGGGATTTTGGTAGGACAAAACATGTGGCTTAAGTTTTCTTTTGCCCCATTGTTCATTTTACCCCGTTTTACCCTAATATTAAACTGGTGTTTGTAAGATTTATCGAATAGGGTCAGTCGGTGTAAGTGTTTGCAAGTGCGTCCGCTAGGCGCGCACCTGCCATATAATATCTCAGAATGTACATATCCTAGCAAAAAAATATTTTAGTTCGAGTTAATATGTCGTCAGTTGTATAATATCTGTAAATTTTCTGATACTTTATGTATCTGTAAATGTATGTGTATGTGTTTATGTGTCTGTGTGTATGTATGTGTGTGTAGGCGCACTTACATTGATGACTCACGTGCCCCAACTGACTATAATAATTTTTAAAAGGGGCAATCATGCATAGTAGTAAATATAAGCATTGCAGCGCATATGCGTTTAGCATTATGAATCAGATGAATTCGTGAAGTTACATATCAACAACACATGTTACAAAATTTTGACGCTGCCCGCCCACATTTGCGAGCGATGGCAACAGAGGCAGTGGCTTCTCTAACAAACCACAGAGCGTTGCGCGTCTCAACCTTACGATGAACAGCTGGAATGCTTGCTGCCACAATTCCTGTAAAGTCGGGGTCGAGCTGTACGTTTGAAGATGCATTTTCCGGGTTCTCAGAATAGACTTCAGTATTTTCGGTATAATTGTACTTATATCCAGGGAGCGAAACTTTGTTGCGGTGCCGATGACAGACGTATGACGTCAAGCTACATACAGAGTGTTTTTATCTGGATTATTGAAGGAATCGATTTTGATGATTAAAGGTTAACTTACAACAATAATTTAGTTCTAGTTGCGATTACAGGCATTATGTACAGTATATGTATGTAGGTATGTATTTAAATTAGAATTCTAAGCGTTCTGCTTATTTTACGACAACCCACGAAATATAATTTGTGTTTTTCATTTATCCGAATATATTTTATAACAATTAGTTTATAAACTATTTTATCTAAATTTTAATAAATATTTTTTGTCTTTGTAATTATTTTAATATTTAAATTATTTTCAATATAAATAGTAATTTCTTTATTAATAAAAAGTAAATTTACATTACCATTATTGCATTATTAATAATCATTGGAGTGTCGGAATATTGTTTATATAAAATCACCCTATATGTGAATTTGCGTCATAATGATGTCACCGGCACCACCTGTTACACAAAATATGCGATTTCACCCAATCCTGAAGATTTTTCTATGGGCTCACGGACTGAATGTGTGTCTGAACGATGTGCCTACATGCTTCATTAAAATGTTACATTACTTTTGTAATGGAATTGTATTATTTCCATACCATTTCCAATTCAAGCTTAGTCTTAAATTTTCTTACTTACCGGCGGTCGAACGGGACTCAACGTAGTTGTAGATTTATCAGTAGTCGGGGGCATTGTAGTTGTAGTTGCGATCGGGGGTGTGGCAGGAGGCCAAATCTTGACCGTAGTGATATCTGGTTCAGTGTGCACCGTAGATTCGGTCAAATAAGTGGTAACTGTTGTTACATCTTCCGTGTTCGTCTCTGTGACTTTCTCGGGGCAGGGTGTGCCTTGTGATAATTCTTCGCCACTGTCATCCTGACTTTTCTCAATAACATCGTTTTGCTACAATTATTTTGTTAATGTTAGTATGCATGATGGTTAATGGATGGCAGCCTTAGCATAGAACTGGAGTGCTTAGTATTTACTATAAAACTTTCTTTAAGAACCAACCCAAAGAACGCTCTTTGAGCTGATCGGTACCTATTGTAATATAATTAAGTTGAACTTTTTTAAAACTAACAGAAGGCCGTTTTCAGAACGCAAAAGGTAAAAATCAGCAGTCAGCAGTAAAAATCTGTACACAGTATTTGCATTCCCATATACACATATTATTATTTTATTACATTCACATAGGTGACTTAGGTATATTGATTTCCATTCTTTTTTCATTTCAATATAGAAGGAATTCAAAATTAAGAATGAGCTAGTTGCGTAAGTATAAGTATACATATGTTTGGCTCCCTGTTATACATACGTGTAATGTGACGTCTTATGCAGATTTAACAATAGTTTTCATTTAAGTAATTCATTCGTCGTACTCGATTTTCTACTTAATTACTAGTTTTTAAGTACTCCAGTAATATTATAAACATAGCTTTAGTATAAGATCATTCATTTTCATGCTTTGCCAATGCGTTTACTAATGCGTTTACCATGCAATATTGATTAAAACAGTAGCAGTTATCACATACTTAAAAATAATATAGACTTATTTTTATACCTACCCATACTTCTATAAAATTTAATTTAATTTTTAAAGATGCTCTAAGAAATGAGGCTTTATTATATAGTTGAAATTATTTAAATTGACCAACTTGTATTAAATTAATTTGTTCAAAAAGCGACTTTACTGTCCAAGCAAGAAGGTTTAAATTGTAATGGCAGGTTTCTTAAAAAGTCCGTCCATTAAATAATTCCAACTATACTAAGCAAGCATGCATTATGGGCACAGAAATATATATAAGAAACGTCCGAGTGCCTGGCCCTTTTACCCAAGAGTTGATACTTTCAATCATAATAATGTAAGGATTATAAAAGCGCATACTTCATATGTCTATACCAGCCTTTATGTTGATTGTTCTAAGTAGTGTGTGCGTGGCTGTATACCGACTTGCTTTAGTGTCTATGGCAGTCGGCAGGTTTTAAAAAAGTAATTGAAAGGCAGAGAGATATTTTGGTTGTCAAACAATAATACATGTTTTGTAATTTTATAGATTGTTTTAGTGAATTAAACAAGTTAATGTTCATTGGAGTTTCAATACAAATCATAATTGGATTGGCTTTACACTTCAGAAGAGGGATTTAGAAAATTCAGCCCGCATTTCGCTCGAAACAAACGTAAATACTCTTACGTAAAGGACAATGGGCAAAGACGACTTTGATAAAAAGAGGAGATCCCGATCGCGACGAAGAAAACATATTGACAGGAACAGCAAAAGTCGATCAAAATTGCAGAAACGGAAACGGGGTAAAAGGGCAAATTCTAGCGGACACAGTACACGCACACGTACGCCGAGCTTAATCGAAGAAAGTAGCTGTTATCGTTATCGTAGTGTACATACTTCGAGTTCATATAATCAAAAACGATCAGATGACGATATCCCGCTACAACAAGATGATGACTACGATGCGCAGAAGGCTCGCGACGAACGCAAGAGTAGATCGCGCGATCGTCGACGGCATAATTCTCGTCGTAGTCACGAAAGGAGCCGGAGTCACCGCCGACGGCCTTCAACGCGTGATGGTGGACGGAGCAGTAGATCACGAGAACGCCGGCAGCGGGACTCGAGGCGTAACAGCAGGCGAGCGCATAGCAATGGCGGGAGGAGCAGGTCAAAAGATAATTATAGCACAGCGTCACAGCAGGCTTATGCAGACACAGAAACTGGTAATGTAGTCAAAATTTTGTCAGATTTAGTCAAAACTTTAGCGAACAAACGGCCAGAAGGGAACAAGTTCCCGGTCTTGGGCAATGTTATACCCGAATTTGACCCAATGGTTAAAGGCCAAACAATACATATTTGGCTGAAAAAGGTAGAGGAATGCGCAAAACTATACAAATGGGAGAATGATCAAATTATTCACTACGCTCTGCCAAAATTGGCTGGTGTTGCTCGCACTTGGTACCAAGCTCTTCCCACTATGTCGTTTTCGTGGCCCGAGTGGAAGAATAAACTTATAGACTCATTTCCCAGTAGTGATGATTATGCAGAACTGTTAACTGAAATGCTATCCAAAAGAGTAAGGTATAATGAATCTTTAGAGTTATACTACTATGAAAAAATTAACTTGTTGCATCGTTGTCAAATAATGGGTAGGCGTGCTGTTGACTGTTTGCTGTATGGAATAGAAGATAGATCCCTGAGGCTCGGGGCAAAGGCTCTTAAGTGTCAGGAACCCGAACAGGTTCTTGAATATTTTCAGTCTATAAGGCAACAGTCTCGTGAACCATTTAAAAATAATCAAGATAAAAGATCTAATGTACCGAGCACAAATCAGACAGGAACCTATAAGATATCCAAACCACAAATCAGTGCAACTACATCTGCGGTTTGCTACAATTGTAATGAACCTGGCCATTACAGTTTTAAGTGTACAAAGAAAATACTGAAATGTACAATTTGTAACCGTTTAGGTCATACAAATAGTAACTGTGATAAACAAGGTAAAGGTCCCACTAGCAAAAATAGTACAAATATAGTAGAAAAGAATGTGATGCACTTAAATTCAGGTGGTATGAATGATGATAAGTATAAAATTGATTTAATAATAAATGGTAGTATGATAAATGGGTATGTGGATTTAGGAAGCCAGTGTACACTTTTACGTTATGGCGAGGCATTGAAATTGGGTCTTTCATGGGTAACAGGCAACTTACCCTCATTGCGAGGTATTGGAGGTAATATTGTATTACCTATTGGTTTAGCTGATGTTATTATTAAAATACAAGGAATTTCAGAGCGAGTTGAGGTACTTATAGTGGAAGATAATGTTATTAAGTATCCTATTTTGATCGGACACACTTTTACCGAAAAACCGGGAATAACTATTACTAAAACATGGGAATCATTAGTTTTTGAACGGGACTATCAAATGAAAGTAAATTTAACTTTACAAAATGATGTCGTTATTTCCCCAAATGAGGCGGTTGTTGCACCAGTCAAATGCGATTCAAGATATTCTGGTATGGTTTATGTACATGGCACACTACGTGGCTTGCCAGATTATTTATTTTATTTAATGGCTGGTGAATATAGTATTGAGGAGGGATGCGGTGGTTTAATAGTACTAAATGTTTCTCACAATACCGTTCGTCTGGAAGCAGGGTCATTAATTACTCGTGCTTTACGTACCAACAATGTCTTGGATGTTAATGTATTAAATCTTGATGATTCAGATGCTGAGAATAGTTTTAATTTTGGTGAGCAATTAACGGAAAGTGAGTTGAGTCGGCTTAAAACATTATTGAATAAGTATGAATCATGTTTTTCAAACAACTTAAAAGATCTAGGGCTTACTAATGTAACACAGATGGAAATAGAATTGACAGATGATAAACCTGTCGTATACCGCCCCTACAGGCTTTCATACATAGAAAGAGAACGTGTTCGAACAATGGTACAGGAAATGCTCGACGCAGATATTATTAACGAGTCAATTTCTCCTTACGCGAGTCCCATTCTTCTCGTTAAGAAAAAAACTGGTGAGCAAAGACTTTGCGTGGACTACCGCGCGCTTAATAGAAAAACAAAAAAAGAGCATTATCCTTTACCACTGATCGACGATCAACTTGACATGTTGGCAGGTCATTCCATTTTTATTTCGCTGGATTTGGCATCTGGTTATTACCAGATACCAATCGCTGAAAGCTCTCAGGAAAAAAGTTCATTTGTGACTCCCGATGGTCAATACCAATTTAAACGCATGCCTTTTGGTTTAGCCAATGCACCATCATTGTTCCAACGCACTATGAACAAAATACTTACCAAGGCAAAGCTTAAATACGCGTTGGTATACATGGATGACGTATTGATTCCGGCACACTCATTTGATGAGGGCCTAAGTCGTTTAGACGAAGTTCTCGGTCTTCTAAGAGATGCTGGACTGACCCTAAAGCTCAAAAAGTGTCATTTCTTTTATACGGACATAGATTTCTTAGGATTTCGAGTAAATAAGGAAGGTATTCGCCCTGGCTTAAAGAAAACTGAAGCAATATCTAAGTTTCCTAAACCGGAAAATGTACACGACTTGAGACGTTTCCTAGGTTTGACAAGTTTTTTCAGACGTTTTGTGAAAGGTTTTGCACTAGTAGCTCGTCCGCTTACTGACCTTCTTAAGGCAAAGTTTGAATGGAGGTGGGAGGAGGAGCATGCAAGGGCTTTTGAAGCTTTAAAACAAAAATTAGTTGAACGACCTGTACTTGCCTTGTACGATGCTCGATTAGATACAGAGCTTCATACTGATGTGCACAAAAACTACCAGTTAAAAGGGAATTATGTGTACAAGATCGTTGAAGACGGAATTCGATGGGTAGTCCCAAAGTCGGTAAGATGGCAGGTTCTACGTATGAATCACGACGATGTGGGACATTTTGGATATGACAAAACGTTGAGTAGGATTAGAGGCATATTTTGGTTCCCAAAGATGCGACGCTTTGTTAAAAAGTATGTAGAGGCTTGTCTCCAATGTGCTCATCATAAGAGACCCGGCGGTAGTAAAGAAGGTATGCTCCATCCGATACCAAAGTTGGAAATACCGTTCCACACACTTCACGCTGACCATCTAGGGCCTTTCGTTCGTTCTAGGAGGGGCAACACATATATATTAGTTATAATAGACGCGTTTACAAAATTTATTAGCATTAAAGCCGTACGAGATACAAAGACTGCAACGGCTATTCGAGCATTTAAAGAACATTTCAGCTACTTTGGTACACCTACACGACTGATTACAGATCGAGGATCGTGTTTTACGAGCGTTAAATTTAAATCTTTTGCAGAAAACTTGGGTATAAAACACATACTTAATGCAGTCGCAACACCTAGAGCGAACGGGCAGGTGGAACGGTATAACCGAACTATCACCGAGGCATTGAGTACAAAATGTCACGGCCAAAATGATAGTTCTTGGGATGAACATGTCGGTAGTGTACAGCTAGGCATGAATACAACTTTGAATAAAGCAACAGGAAAAAGTCCTTCGGAACTCTTGTTTGGGTTTAAAATGGTTACCTTATCTGAAAATATACTAGGAAATGTAATAAATGAAATAATTGAACCACTGACTGACGATAAATTGAAGACCTTGAGATCGGCAGCTAGTGAATCAATACAACGGCAGCAGCACGCATCAAAAATAATGTTTGATAAGCACAGAAAACCTGGGACTAAATATAACGTAGGCGATCTAGTAAGAATTGAAAGGAATGTATTTGATAAAGAACTCGTAGGAAAATCAAAAAAATTAACACCTAGATTTCATGGGCCTTACCGTATATTGAAAATCCTTGATAACGATAGGTTTGTTGTAGAAGATACACCACTAGTAAGAAAGGGAAACAAACGATATGAAAATATCGTAGCTTTAGACAAGATACATCCTTGGTTAAATTTTAAAGATTTAGATAGCGAGGGTAGCGAAAACGACAAAAGTGATAGTGCAATGTTGTCTGATAATGACGAGTAAATTTTAACCTATCAGTTAAACAATCTAGATATCACAATTTATAGTAGACCTATGCAGAGAAATTGTTGGATATTATTACATTATATCTATTGTAACATAAAAGTTATTGTATATTTACTGTTATGACCAAAATTCTGTAACGAACTAAAATACTGTATGACATGGGTGTAGGCTGTGAGCGGTCAGTGTAGTGTACTCTGCATAGATGATCGCAGATCATAGCAGACTGCAGACTGCAGGCTATGAGCGATCAGTGTAGTGTGCGCCGCATAGATGGTCGCAGATCATGGCAGACTACCCCGTAATATTAGCTGTATAAGTGATAAGTAGATAGATAAGATATTTAGGCTATGAGCGATCAGTGTAGCGTGCTCTGCATAGATGACCGCAGATCATAGCAGACTGCAGGACGCGGGCTATGAGCGATCAGTGTTTTATGAGCCGCATAAAGGTCGCAGATCATGGCAGACTGCTTCTAAAGAATTTAGAATATATATATAGATGATCATGAATCATGATGCATATGGGAAATAATGTAAAAACTGTAGGTCATGATCATGAGCTTTCATTATAGTGAACACTGCATAGATGATCGCAGATTGTAGCAGACTGCCGAGTGCAGGTTATGAGCGATCTGTGTAGTGTGCACTACGCAGATGATGGCAGATCATGGCAGACTGCACTTAATGTTAGATATATAAGTAAGAAATGAATAGTGACTATAGGTTATAAGTGATCAGTGTGGTATATTGTCACGCAGACGATTGCAGTTCGTATAGACAGTTTTTAATTAGCGCCTTGACATAATTTCAGCAGTTTTATTTTTATTACAAGCAATCATTGTGATGATGTGATGTGCCGCATAGATGATCACTTATTGAAATAAATTACTTTTAAGTATCTTTGTGATATTTTTGTGTGCCTGGCAAGATCTCAGTATAAGTAGTTATAGAAAGTTTTGTGAACAAAGTAGATAATCTTAATTAATATTTGATGGCAATGATGTCATGTTGTAGGTCACGAACGATATAAAGCATAAGTCGTTGTTGTACAGATATTAGATGGTGGTAGGCACAAGGTGTTACAAGTTTATATAGAGATTATAGCTTGTTAAGTTTGTTACCTTTTATTACATATGTCAAGTACATATTTGTTCACTAAAACTGTGATTTTAGTACTAGAAGTGAGAGGACTCACTTATTGAAAAGGATGGCCGAGTTGTAAGGATTATAAAAGCGCATACTTCATATGTCTATACCAGCCTTTATGTTGATTGTTCTAAGTAGTGTGTGCGTGGCTGTATACCGACTTGCTTTAGTGTCTATGGCAGTCGGCAGGTTTTAAAAAAGTAATTGAAAGGCAGAGAGATATTTTGGTTGTCAAACAATAATACATGTTTTGTAATTTTATAGATTGTTTTAGTGAATTAAACAAGTTAATGTTCATTGGAGTTTCAATACAAATCATAATTGGATTGGCTTTACAATAAGTGGTGTTTGGAATTTTATTTTCTGTTGTGTAACTAATTACTTTTCCTAATTCGGAATTGGGTATTACAGACATTACAGTAATACGTACTACTTTCACAAACGTCGTCAAATATACCTCGTGTGATCATAAGTTTTGAGACGGCTAAATACTCGTTTTTTTAAATATATATTCCTATAATTATTTTGTTCATTTTACTTGAAAATAGGTTCTTTAATAAACCTACATAAGTATTATTTAAACTGCATTCCAATATTTTATCTTAGATGCCATTTATTGCGTCGGCTACACCTAGATAATGACCCCGCGAGACACGAAAAATTTCATCAGGGAATCTCTTGCTTCTCTTCCAGTGGCTCATTTGTGGGTAACTATTTTTGAGTAGTATTTGTGGCAGGTTTTGAGCTCTAAATTGTGTGTTCATAAAAGGTAATTTTGCCCAAAAAGGCTATTCAGGAGTATTTAGAGCCGGGCTCGAAGAAAGTTACTTCTATTGACTGATAAAAGACATACAGCAGCAGCAGCAGCAGTTTTCGTATGAAATTTAATTTTGTTACGGTGTTCTCCAAAACTTTGTCAAAAAACCAATTATTTTGACAAATAAACTTCAAAAAGTGATTCCAATAGTCTATCTGGTAAATGGATAATTTAAAGGCATAGTTTGAGCATCTAGTATTACAAATTGAAGGAAAAGGCTACCTCGTACGTAATAATCGACCGTATCGTGAACCTCGCAGGGTGATAAGGTTGCAGTTCATTCTGTGCACTAGTTGGAACATCTATCGACATTTTGGTGTACAATTTGTAGTTCCGCTGTGTTAACTTTCTTTCTACCATAGACATTAACTTGTCAGTGAAAAAGGCGTTTTTCGTTTCGTGCCGGCACCTAAGAGAAACCACCGCATTTAAAGGCTTAAATCAAAAACATTGAAAGCCAATTTAAATAAACTCTATTTACTTTTATCAGCTACAGTGCAGTGATTCAAAGAAAATAATAACCTTGACAGGAATATTTTCTGTAATTGATTTATTTAAAACAATATTCGTCTCAAAACTTATGATCATACGAGGTATGAATTCATTTTTCGTCTTATACGAGTATAAAAGTGTCCAATACAGCAAACAAATCCACACAATTAAATTTTACGCCCACTTTTGACCTATTTGTTAATGAGTAATGACGGACGGACTACGAGTGGTTCTTGGTTCAAAATCCGGTATAGGCATTTATTTGTGTGTTGAGCATACATACATTTTGTTCCGGACTCTTGGATGTTTTATAAGTATTTTTAATTATTATGTCTGTACTGGTACCCATAGTGCCTACAAGCTTTGCTTAATTTAAGACTAGTCCGATCCGTCTATGATTAAAAAAATCAACTTACAGCAGTAGACCCATTATTAGGCTCAGCGGTCGGCATGAAGACGTTTATATCGGTCGTCTTGCTGGTGACGGCTATTCGTGTAGGCGGTGCTATGGAGCAGTTTTCGGCGTAGGAGATGACGAACTGTACGCCTTCATTGAAGTCACCGAGGCAGGTGTGTCTGCGGCACCCGGCGGTGATCACGGACTGGCCTGGAACGCAGATGACGCTAATAAAAATAAAGTATTCTTGCATGAGGTACTAAATAATAATACCGCCAATATAAGCCTAAGTTTTGCAATGGTTCGAGAACTCAGAGTATACCATGATATTACCTTCCCAGGCATTTAAGTGTCAATGTTTTCATGAGATCATGCTCACATTTGCGTACCAAATGCGACTACCATATAAAAAAACGTATGCCTGCCTAAAGGCAATTAAGACCGACATACCAAAAAGAATAATTAGTAATGCAAAAAATGTTGTAAAAAGAATATGAATGGTGCCTTCAGTACCTCATTAGACCTAATATGGGAAACTATAAAGCTGTCGTTGTTTGTATGCACAAATAACAACTAATATAGTCTCTTAATTTGGGTAAGTAACAAAAGTTTAGCTCTACGATATAGGCCCGGAGTAAAACAGATGTTTAGACAACAATACTGCACGGCTTAAGAGGAAATGCGCGCATACTAAAACTTGAATTGAATTTCTACCCACGGTATTTCCTCCGGCTAAGAACCGATAGCACCTCTGACCCGATGCCACAATAAATATGCAACAACAACTCGCTAAGACTGTTATTTCAATCTTAGACAAGGAAAATGTCCCGGTGAGTGTGAGTGCGTGAAGATCGGGTTCCTCTAAAAGAGAAGGTAATGTGGATAAGGAGGATTTTACATCGGTTTTACTCGAAAGTGCTAGCCGCGTACAGTGCAACACAAAAGAGTAGAAATTAAAAATTGGCAACACTGTCATGTCGTGAACGAAATTAGATAGCAATAACACATGACAAATTGCTACAACAAAAGAAGACTTGTGTCCACCGAGAGAAGGGCGATAAGTCTATTTTTGTCGCTTTTATCAGGTTAAGGGATAAAAAATACATACGAGTACTTCAGTTGCCTTTACCTAGTTTTAGCCTAGCATATTCAGCTTTATTTTATTTATTTATTTATTAAACTGCTAAACTGTCTCTATAAAAACTCACTAACGATATATTACAGTATTGTAAAAGTACGAAAGCCAAGAAACTTAAGCTATGCTTATTAGCAATTGTCACTTAAATGTCTGCAGTAGCAAATGGCTGAGGGAGGCAACGGGCGAGCCTCGCGCGGGCAGCTTTCTCGCGCAGAGAATTGCAATCGCAATCCAGCGCGGGAACGCTGCCTGCGTTATGGGCACCCTACCAAGGGCATTACATTTTTGATAGGTATTTTTAATTTTTAGATTTAATTAATTTAATTGTAGTTAGTTTTAGTTTTATGTTCTAAGTTACTAATACTAAACATGTATTTTTATTTTCTTATTAATAATAAATATTATATATTGAACAATAAGATAGATAGGTATATTTTATCTTAAAAAATATGCATAATTATATATTGTAAAATATTCAGTAGGTAATTTTTCAGCGTTTTCTTGAATTTTGCCTTACTTGGTTAGTGTTGAATGTTTTCAGGAAGAGTATTTAGGAAGTACAGAAATGTATAAGCCCTAGGCAAAAATGTAAACAGTACACGGTAGTCCCTACTGTGTACTAAAATCAGTTGGGGTTCTTCAAGAAATTGGCCGGGTATACATTTTTACAGAATCTGCAATGCGCTTACCATCTGCCGGGCCGAATACTTGTTTGTCACCGACGTGTAATTTTTTTTATTTATTTTTTTATTCATTTTACCCAAAATATAGTACGCATAAACTTTTTGTTCGCCAAACTGTATATACAGTTTGTTAGCTTATTGCGTGATTTTTTAATTTAATCGTATGGCATTTATTTACGAACCGTGAGATCTTCGAGAAGACAAGTACGGTTGCCAGTTTTTGTTGCACTTTTAGCACCACCCAGGGGTCACGTATTGGGTAACGGTGGGTACTCCCTACGGACGTAGCGCAACTTCGACCCCCCTTTGTCAAGTGAGTGGGCAACTTGACTGTTAAAGTTCTCAAGCCGCCCGAAGGCCTCTAACTTGGCTTAACGACTGCTGTCGTAGACAGCAGCCGGGATCAACGGCTTAACGTGCCTTCCAAAGCACGAGAGCGCTCAGTTAGTAACCACTCAAAGCGGTCACCCATCCAAGAACTGACCTGCGCCCACATTGCTTAACCTCGCATACCGCACGCGGTACGCGGGCGCCGCTGGGCCACGAGCGCTCTCCAATGTCGCGTGATGAAATGAAATGAAGAGTTGCGTTTTGGTGCTTATAAAGGTATGGGAAATCGTTTTTAAACGTGGTCTATAAGTATTTAAGTATCAACAGAATATATACTCGTATTATTCTACCAGTCTAATACTCTACTTTATTATCAAACAAAACAAAACCATATTAAGCGGTTAGTAATTGTATTTCCTTTTAGAAAACAACCGCTTGAGGGGTTGAGTAAGTAGGATATATTTTTGCGTACTTCCTCTACATTGTACAACCGTTCAAACCGTTGTAGCTAATAGAGGAAATTATTACCTACTGGCATTATGTTTTTTGAAACTTTGTTTAAAATCATCATCATCATTCACTTAAGAGCTGGGCTCTTGTCGGTGCAGCGTGATGCAGTTTTCGCCATTTCTGTCGGTCCAAGGCTAGTTTCTTGACGTCCTGGTACGACACGACCTCCATCATCATCATCATCGTCAGTCGTTCCCTCAATGCTGAGGATCGTGACATCATGTCCTTTTATTGCTGACCAGACTTCTCCATAGGCTCCTATCACCCGCCTTATGCATGGCCTCGTGCAGATGTAGTTGCAAGGGTGCAGTGATTTGGGTGCAGTGATTTCACGACACAAGGGTGCAGTGATTTCACGACACACGGGTGCAGTGATCACACGACCTCCACATCCTCCTTTATATGGTTCATATAACTTTTCCTCGGCCTTCCTCTTCCTCTTTTCCCATTTATTTTACATTCTATAATGTTCCTGATGAAGTGGTCGTGTCGTAGCAGGTGGCCGATCATTTTTCGTATTCTGGTTGTTTAAAATGGAATCTCATAAATAATACATTTACGGGTATTTAGAACTACGGGTACGGATATCCATGACGCCATTTTCAGCAGAAAGTTTCATATATCATGATAAATATTATTCCCTACATCTATTTCATTATCTGTCCGTCCGTCTGTCTGTCACCAGGCTGTATATCAAGAACCACGATAGTTAGAAAGTTGAAATTTTCATAGATTTTTTCTATTGCCGCTATACCATCAAATATTTAAAACCGTTCAAGTGCGAGTCGGACTCTTTGCCGTTTTTACAGATAATGGTACGGAAGCCTTCGTGCGCGAGTCCGACTCGCACTTGGCCAGTTTTTTAATCTTATATCCGACCGATATAAGATTAAAACCCTTTCGATTGTCCGGATTTCTCAACCGATTCTCGTAAAATTTCAAGAGCAGTTTCGATAATTATATAGATTTTTTGTTGATTCATTTGTTTGTTGAAATGTTTATTTTTGAAATAACAAAAAAGTACCTACTTATATTTGAAATAAAAACTATCCTCTCTACAATTAAATCGTAATAGTACTACTTAATTAGCAATTAATCAAAACAGGTTATTTAATTGACGACTAAACAAAACACGGAACGAGTACGATTACGCAAACTTAAGGAGCATAGTGTTTCAAACGCTACTAAGTGCACTCTTGCACATTGAATATAATAGCCCTATCTCAATATTTGGTATTTTTCTTTTTTAGGCACACAAAACAGATATTCATTGCACAGAAAAAGAAAATAGATCGGAGGTATTGATTAGAATGCCACCCATAACATGTATGCAAAGCATGATTACGAAATATCAGCGACCGTAAACTATCCTAAAATTTTCACTAAATTAGGTACCTACAAAACCATATCCACAAAATCACTCCTCTGAGTGTGTAGATCCTTTGATGTGTAACAATACCGACATTTAGAAAATTGAAATTATGGCATCCCGCTCGCACGCGTTCGCCGAGTAGTAAGTGTTCTTTCGGTCCTGTAGTATGTAGTAGGTCCATAAGCATCTGAGCAAACAATTTTTATTCACAAATAAGTCTATCACTAGCAAAAAGACTCCGCTGCGCGTACCACATACGCCTTGCCTTAAGCCCCGCAAATGCGAGCGAGAGGCTAATAGCCCTACAATAGCGTATACGTATATCATATCATTTATTTGCATTGATCTTACTTTACATCTTCATACAGGCTAATGACATGAATGATGGTAATTGACAATGAAATGAATATAGGTACTAATACGGGTTTATAGTTCTTGGAGAAAAAAATAAAAATAAAAAATTGTTCTTGGAGATACGCAAGAGCGTAGTTTAGCTGCAGCGACTAGAAAAACATGGCCTGCTATAAGGTAACATGCACCCGGAATCTCTGCGCTTTCTGCCGCTAGTAGGTAGTCCAAGATTTCGATACATGCAGTCGAGGCCTCAAGAGCGAGCAAGGCTATAAAATTAGTATTTAGCTGAATAGGTAGCCTGAAGTATGACATGACGCCGTCAGCCTCTTTTCGACACCACCATATCAGCCCTAGGACGTCCACTGCTGGACATAGGCCTCCCCCAATTTCATGGGGGGTAAACTTTTCGACACGTGCCAATATATTTGTGTTACTGGTTTAATTTGCGTCTATCTTCAAATTTGTGTTGACGTTGTTAAATGTCTATTAAATATGATTTAATATGGATTGCTAAATCATTTAAAACCTTTAACTGGAACGCATACTTAACAGTTTGCACAATAACGATTAGTGTATTTTTACAAGCTTTGCCTACCTACTTTGTATAAATTAACTTGTGCGTTTTGTCTAATTAACTGGAACATGTGCTTACAAAGACTGAGGTTTCTATAAAAAAATCGTTAGAATTTCAACGGATGAAGACGAATCGATGCAATGAGTCGGAACTTTCACCAATAGCCATACTTTCCAAAGCGGTCATTCTGACGTATTAATAAAAGCAATATTTAACCGGGCAATATGAGTATGTCACTTCTCATTAACAACTGTACTCTGTATGAGTATAACTTTGCTTGACCCTTGATGCTCTGAACTTGGTACTCGGAATACAAGGAGATAATTTAGCGCAATTACTAAGAGCAAAGCAGATTATGAGCTGAATGTTTGTTTGTAATTCTAACGGCAGACAATAGTTTCTTAACAGGTGAAATCAGTTTCATATGTGTAGCTACGTTTGATGCTGACTGCTACTTGAATTGAATTTAATTATGGAAGCTTAGAATTTAATTCCAACAACGCCAAAGGGTACATCTATATTAATAATTTCGTGCAGGGGTACGGTAGACCCGAACGAGACCTGTCTCAAATTGAAGAACGTATAAAAATAACGATTTTTGAGTTGAACATATGTATCCGCAAAATTCGGATTGTCGCGTATTTTGCATTTAAAAGTGTTAATTTGATGACAAAACGTCGGCCATATTGCCCACAGACTATATTGCTATAGTAAATTTGTTGGTTGACAGTGTCGGCTACGTTCGAAAATCGTGAACTATTTTTGCGTCCGGTATGTTGGCCAGGTTGCTGGGCTGCGTTCTGGGCGATGGGCCATCATTCAGTGTGGATTCGGCTAGCCGCGTCTGCAGCGTTTTGTTTTTGTAGTTTTCAAGCGTTCTATACACCTATCAGCCTAGCTAGCACGATAACTTATACCGTCTGAACATTATATGGGCGAAATGTATTAAAACGTCACATAAAACGTAACGGTATAATCTATCGTGCTAGCTAGACTGATTGTCACAACAACCGCCTTCAAAGCGAATGTATGGGGCCTGTTACATGGATTCATATCACGATAAGTATCACGTGAATATTAAAGCAGAATCCATACAAATTTGAAAACTGCGATAATATTGACACCCCAGTATTGTGATAATATTAATCGTGTAAAGGACACCACTTGAATGTTTGTTGAGTCTGTCCGCCATCTTAAAGCTGCGTCTCTATTTTGTTTGTGACAAACTACTAGGTGACTTATGGCTTTTAAACGTCTAGCAAAATTCTATCCCTATCTCGCTCTATCTTATAACTTAGTGGTACTGGGGGACTACTCCGAAATTCGAAATCCGACCTTCGTATGGTGCCGTCCCTTTCACTCATATAGTCTATGACAGGAGAGTGAAAGGGACGGCACCATACGAAGTTAGGATTTTGAATTTCGGAGTAGACCCTCAGCTCATGCCGTTCGCCGCGCTCGGACGTTAGAGGCGCTACTGCGAACCGAAAACGAAGTATCTGCCTCTCTCGCACATGTATATTCGAACGACAGAGAGGAACATAGTTCGTTTTTGGTTCGCGGTAGGCCCTCAGGCGTCAACTTTAAAACGAATAGGGTATTTTACTATGAGAAATAAAATTCAAAATGTAATAAAAACCAGCCAAGTGCGTCGGAGTCGCACACTGAGGGTTCCGTACAACTAAAAAACAAATGTGATTTATCAATATATTGATATTTTTGGTAAAATATACTTCATAATAAACATTATCACTTAATTTCAAGTTCATAGGTCGATGGGAAGCTAAAAAATTATATGTGTGATAGACAACACACGGAATGTTCTTTGACTTTCTTCGACCGTCCGCCACGCTCGGACTAAGGTGCTACCAACCAAAAACTAAATATATATGCCTCTCTGTCGCACTTGCATATTCGAGCGCGGAGAGGGAAATACTTCGTTTTCAGATCGTGGTAGGCCCTCTGGTCTGACGGCTCCTATTCCTGGATGGTGCGCGTATCGGAATGTGAAATACCTTTGGCAAAACGGAACAAGTTGTTAAATAGCTTCCATTAATTGGAGAAAATATTACCAACTGTTATTATTATCACGTGAAACACTGAATATTGAAGCAACATCCATAGGGGCCTGTTACATGGTTATTATTATCACGCAATATACTCATATCACGATCCGTATCACGTGCAATGAATATTGACAATATTAACACACCAGTATTGTGATAGTATTAAGCGTTTAACAGACCCCATACAATTTTAAAAATCGCGATAATATTGAGTTTAAAGGGCCCCACTAAATAGAATTTGGCGGAGAATAGAGAGCTGCTATCGCGAAACGAAAACGAACGAACATCGTGTATTTCCCTCTGTGTCGCTCGAATTTGCAAGTGCGACAGAGAGGGAGATACACGAACTTCATTTGTTTTTCGCGTTAGCAGCTCTGACTTCGCACCAAAAATACTGACTGGCACATCAATATTTAACAATGCACATCTGAATTGAATTTTAATGAACGATTAGTATTTTAGCTATACAAATCAGTACTGATTACGGTGTCAAATTTTTTATGTGCCTATAAATACTACCCTTATAAAAATGCTTAGGATTAACTTGCAAAGATACTAGCCTTTGCCCGTGACGTCGTTTGCGTAATCTTTTACTCCCAATTCCATATAATTCCATTCCATACTTTTATTCCCAATCCAGACTACAGACTATATTTCTATACGATTCGAAGTTTCATCATAATCCGTTGTTGTAATGTTTTTATTTTATATATTTTTGTACACTATTTCTTTCGTCGTTTGCATAACTGTCACAAATAAATGTTTTGTTTATTTATTTCTTATTTATTTCATCCGAGCGAAGCCGGGCTTTCATCTAGTTATAAAATGTTTTTCTCAAACAGGCAATGAAATATTGATGTTATGTTCCTTATAATAGGCTGCGAAGTATGACGTTTCAGGTGCGGCTAGGACAAGAGGTAGTTAATGGAATTTCATACAAATCTTGCAGGCCTAGGCCTGCAAAGTCCTCTTTTTTAATTTCCATTCCACATAAATTTGTGGCACAGGCATCATAACATTCTGCCACTATGCGTATTAAAAATAAAAATTGATTTTTTTGTTGTTTATTTCATTGCATGTTTGAGAAAAGCACGATTCATACCTCGGCGGGAAATATGGGGTTGCCGGCCTTACACCTATCCGGCCTCGCTTCGCTCAGCCGTCTATATGCCTTCGGCCGGCAACCCCTTTTGTCCCGGCCTCTGTAGTAATGTACTATTATTTTGTTACCTCTTCTTATTTTAATACCATTGTCTGCCAATTAAATACAGATTGGAATAGTAAAATAAATCTTAGAAACATGAATAAAAATCATAAGCATCTTACCCAACGGCACTCGTTTGACCGACAATGAATCTCCGGCACAGAAGTACGAGGGTCTCATGTATACTACCTCCAGATCTTCCCAATATCCAGGAGGCACTGGCTTCATCATCGGATTCAACTGCACATGGAGTAGCACCGTCCTCCCATCGAGAAACAACCTCTTTATCTTCACCAGGTATATTACATTTGTGTCCTTAAAAGACCCTTCACCTGATCCTTCATCTCCAGTGGACGCTTTATACTTTTGAAGGAGACTCTCTGCCTCGTGCCGGTCAGTCGTAGTAATATCTCCAAATCTCTCAACATACTTCGTTCTGTAGTAAATGTATTCTTTAACTTTCTTCTCCCAGACTTTGTATATTTTGTCGATGTTTTCGAATCTGTATTTTCTTCTTAATTTAATTTTGATGGCGTATAGATTCTCAACGTTGTTTTCACGGACGAATAGCACTTTGTTGGATTCAGAGACGCGGAAATTTCTAGAGTCTCTGTGGATGCACCAGTATGTCCCGTCGGACTTGGTCCTGAGGGAGTACTTATTGTCGTCTAGGGGCACTTTGTTGATGGTGGTCGGAGAATAAACGATGGCGTCGGTGAAGCAGTGAATGTTGGATTCGTCGACGGAGTCGTTTACGTAAAGAATTACTTGGTCCCTGGAATAAAAATATATAACTTGTTAATTAAAAAAAATATAAGAGAGGACATGTCGCAGAAAAGTGGCAAATTTGACAAATCTCCAGTTGTTATCACCAAATGCAAAGCGGCGTGATAGTAGTAGGTACAATACTTGATCATTTGATGGTTAAAGTTGTTTAAGATTCTGAAGAAAATATTTGCGATACCACTCGCCGGATTCCATCTAGCATTTTATTTGATTGTACGTCATTTGTTGTTTAACATCCAATAATCTACCATTTTTAAAACTGGATCCTAACTCCTGCAAAAGCTGATTCATATGGGTAAACCACTAGTTTTCCCTAACATAGGAAACGTAATAAAGAGATAACAGGTGATCGATCTGTAAATAATCTGTAGCCCTACACGATATTGTGATTAACGTAACACCAAAGTGCTGTAACTATCACCATGAAGTGATACTTTGCATGGAAATTAGTACGATAACATCTAGTAACTTTTGATACCATGATTTCATGTCATACCAGTACTATTTTATTTGAGATAAACATTGACTTCACCATGAAACACACAGTTCTCTCGATTTGCTTGCGAAAGCAGCTTTGACCAATTGCGTCATTAGCAGATCCAATTATATATTAATATTGAGGGATTAAGCCCAAGTTAAATGCATCAGATTCGAGCCCTTCCAGGACAAATCTTACATTAAACTAAAATCTCACCTCAGTGGACTCAAGCCCATTCCCAAACGGGTAAACCACCCCAAACCAGTACCTGGATTTGACACTGAATCGTATAGACTTCTTGTGATGTTACCAAGTCAAGTCGTCCAGGTCAAAGCAGAGAATAAGAGGAACACCCGGGAAAGCTGAACAAAAACGGGCTACGTACGGGATTATCGTTTCTCCTACCCCAGGAAAAAATCTTGTTCCACTTATTCTATTTGACTTACAGACATTACATTGATTCACAAAGCATCAACGAAATTAATTTGTAACATTGTTGACAAATCCATACAAGCACCAAGTACTTACTCTTCCACAGTAAGGTTCAAACTAACGTTCCTTAGATGTATGGACCTCTCACAGATGACGTCCATAAATATGTAAGAACTATTGACTAGATGCCATGTGCCGTCTTGCCGTAACGACATTAATGAATTGTTACTCATGTATTCTTCAGCTTCAGCTTCTAAATTTCTCTCCGAATCAGACACCTGAAAAAGTACAAAGATTCATTAATAACTCTTCTTCATCAGCCTGAGTCCCACTTCTTGCCACAGACCTCCTCTCATGCATAAGAGGGATCGGACAGTAGTTCCCACGCTGGCTCAGTGCGGGTTAGGGATTTCACGTTAGATCCATTTTTCGCGAATGTATGTATGATCACAATGTTTTCCCTTCACTAAAAAGCTAACGATAAATATCAAATGGACACCACCACCAACCACAGATGTATGATAATCCGGTCACCTAAGCAATTAAAAGAGATTTTAACCTCGGAATGAGAGATAATAAGCCGGGAACTTTGTAAATATGTATGTGGTTTTTCGCGATTATCTCGGTTTCTATAGCTCCAATCAAGTTAATATCTATTAAAATAAAAAATAAAATAAAAAATGATTTATTGCCACATCAAAATTTACACAGCAGTACCACACATCTAGACATATTTACAGGTTATTGATTCTGCGACAACGGGCTCAGCATATGCTGCGAGCTGGGTCAACTGCGCAGCGCTGGTTTTCAGCCTGCACCCTATCTCTCAGTTACATTTTTGCGAGTTACAATGGAAACATTACACGCTGCTGTACCTATCTTTATAGCTAATAAAAACAGAACCAAGTTTTACTTTCAATAGACACATGCTTATTAAATGCACAAAATATATGTATTAAAATATTAACAATATTAACATAACACTTCACTAAATCTAATTGTCAATGTACGGAAAAGGAACAAAACCAAGTTTATTTTTGCAGTTTAGTAAAAGTATCTACTTTGAATTAATATTGAATATAAAATTTATATAAAACTAACAAAACAAAACGGTAGCCGTTTTACTGTGACGTCATTACGGTATTTTTCATACAACTTCATACTAGCAGATCGCTTTTGACGTTTCAACAAGTTTCTGGTTTGACATGAGGAAAGTACCGTAAATATACAACAAGCGAGACAAACAAAACAAGCGAGAAAGCAAGCGACAAGCTTTCCATACAAGCGAGTAATGTAATATTGTAAGAAGAGACTATACCTATATATAGCCATATAGGTCACGTCGTGCAACAGAGCATTCTGCGGGTGAGGGTTTCTATTTATCATTCACTTTGCTGTTTGTTTAATAAAACTTTTCGATAGCTAATTTTGAAGGTTGGTAGCGACATATTAGTACGTAGGGCGGGTGGCAAATCGTTCCAAATTTTCGATGCCCGATAACGATAGCTTCCTCGGAAGCCGATGGATGGATCTATGTTTAGGCATAATAAGTTTATTGACATGCATACTCCTAACGCCTCGGTCTTGTTGTGTTTTATGTCTAGGCCACTTAAGTTTCTCGAACAAGTGCTGAGGTATTTGGGTTCGCACTATTTTGTAGACTTGTGCCGCTAGGTGGATCTCCCTCCGCGCCGCCATCTTTAGTGTCTGTTTTTCGTTAAGAAAATGTGTTATGTGCGCGCGCTTCGGGACAGTATAACAAAATCGGGCACACGCATTCTGCACCCGTTGTATTTTTCGAGCGGTCTTTGCGTATAACCTTGGTCCGTAGACGGTATCGCAGTAGTTAAAGTGAGACAACATCAACGCTTCCACGAGCAGCTTACGTACTTTCTCTGATAAGTGCTCCCTAATGCTATAAAGGGTCTTTAGTCTAAAAAACGCATTTCTCACTTTAATACCAACGTGTTCCGTAAAACGTAACTCGCTAATTATTTACAAGTTTACAGCTTATTATTTCGCATCCCGAGGTTATACCCCTAACATAACTGGATTATAGTAAGTATTAACGATCGCTATTCGCATTAAAAAATGAAGAGGCATCTCTTAAAGGTCGAAAAATAGGTAATGTCATACATACCTATGAGTATAATATTGCAAAGTGGATACTTACTTCATTGTCACCATCTTCATCGATGACCCATCTTAATTTGTCCCCTGACGTCACCTCTATTCCCAAGGGATCAGTCCAATTTGTCTTGTTCGGATGCAGCAACGGATTATTGGCATACCTCCACCCTCGATGAAGGAGCGACCCTCCTCGCTTCACACATGAGTTTTGAGCTTGACTCCAACTTGCCCTGACTTTTCCATTTTTGACTGTCACAGGAGTCAAACAAGTCGCCTTTGGACTCCAAAACCTGTAGTAATTATAATCATTCGACATCGACAGTTCTTCGCATTTTGACAAGGTTTCTTCGTAAGGCTCAACCATACAGTATCTATAATGCTTCTCGGTGCACCTTACTGCAGTAAAGTTAGTAACAGGGTGTATGACTACACACAGCTCCTCATCTAAACCTAATGCAGGGTTATATTTCACGTCATAAGTAGATGTCAGGACTCTTCCAATGGTCGGTGAAAATGACCAATCTATGAAAGGCCCTCCAAGGTACAGGGATTTGTGGCCCGACCACAGTTCTAAGTTATTCTTTGTAATGTTCAGACTGTGGTACAGTTCTGACGTGTATAGATTCCCAGCGCAGTCTTCGAAAATATCCTCAAATGCTTCTTTGCTATCTTTCAGTTTGTAGCAGATTGGTTTTTCATAATTGGTGTAAGCCAGTTCGAAGCCTATTGGACAGATGGGTGTTTGTCTATCTCTTTTTGCTTCTCCTAGCGTTATGCTCCCCCATATTAAGAGTGATATGGCAGCTAAGGCGACGGTGTCATGCGGCAGAGGCATCTGAAATAACAAAATGGCGTTGTTTGATCTGCCCGCGCTATCTAATCGTGTTAATGAGCACAGATATCGGCAATCAAGCACTTAACGCTATAGGCAGTATACTAGTAATTTGTTTTGATTATGGGAAAGCTTGTTTACTATGGATTGGCACTTTCTAATATCAGAGAATACAAAAAAGGAAGGCCCTACAACATTTCTAATAAATCGTTTTTTTTTGTTCAAATTTCATGTTTTTATTCTATAATAATTTTGACTTTTCGGAAATAAGATCAGTCAAATTCAGGTTCCCAATCTTGCAAGCTGTGATGTAAGAGTTAATCAGTTGAATTAAAGATGAAAGAGTGTCGTGAATTCGTATCTGCTACCATCTGACATCATTATCATATCAGCGTGGACGTGGAGGAGGGACGTCCACTGCTGGACATAGGCCTCCCACAATGACATGTATAATTCTAATTGTATATTTTCCCATTGTACCTACATAATATATTAGTTATATACAATTGCATTTGCCATACGACTAATCTTTTCTGCTACCGAGACGATAACAGACTAAATTCACTTGAACCAATATAATCAATATTTATCAAATAGGTACAAACACAAAGGGAAGGCGATACGTGTTAGTGTCACTCCCCTATTCACTATCCATCCACGTGAGTTCGAGGAATTTACAATACACACGGTTCCCATAAACGTGATTAATAATAGCCGGTGAGCAAATTAGAGCCAGTCCACTGTCAAAATGGCCGCTAAAAAGTCCGACCTTACGCGCAGACCGTGATTGGACGGTCTAATTAGTATGAACCCTGAGTGGAAGGTTTATTTAGTTGAAGTATCAGTTAAAGTTACCTATACAAGTTCTAGAAATATTGCATATGTACGCGTATAATAATAAATGCCAATGCATAATGTTAGTTGTTATCGTCACCTAGTTAATTTCTTCAAGCAGACATTTTTGCAAATACCTAAACAACGGGTATAAGCTATTGGGTATTTGGTGGCCTATTTTATTTAAACTGTTGTTAGCACGATAAAAAGTAAAAACAAATAGAAAGCATTTCAGAAGTATTCTTTGTCCATGAATTACACCTTGCAAATTAGTCGGCCTATTTAGCCTTTTTGGTAGTGACACTGCCTCCGAAGCTGGTTCGAATCCCGCTAAGGGCATTTGTTTATGTGGCGAGCAGAAACATTTGTTCCTGAGACTAGGATGTTTTCTGTGTATTTAAGAATATATATCTATTAAATATATCGTCGTCTAGTACCCATAACACAAACCTTACAGAGCTTAATATGAGACTAGTTCGATTTGTGTAAAACATTGTCCCCTACTATTTATTTATTATTATGTACATATTTATAATTGTCAAACGCTAGGGTTTTTCTGAACTTTCTGAATACTTCATGAAAAGCAATTTACCATAAAAAATACTTTCCTAAAACTTACAATAAAGTATTGTATTTTTAATTTCTGGTTGGTACATTGCTAGCCTTGCAGTATACAGCCAGAGTCGAAAAATGGAATACAAAAATGGTACAGAAATTATGTCATAGTAGTCCTTTACCTTTTTCATGTTCACGTCACTAATGTATGCACGATACGCCAGTTCAGCGCTGTTCTGACTGCGATCATGTCTAATTAGACTCTGCCGCGTTGGGCATAAATACTATTATCGCTTGTTAGTCAAAAGCCTTCAGCTGGGTGTGACGAGCCTTGGCGGACGTGGATTTCTGTGGACCTGTAAAAAAGAAAAATTTACGTTAGATTTGCTTGGTTGGTTTACAGATAAACTTGGTTCGTTTACAGATATACCTTAATTTCAAAATATATCCGGCACATAGTTCTTTAAAGTTCTTTAAATTGGAAAAATAAATTCCGTACTCTTAGCGGACAAGGAAATATGATTGGAAGTTAATAAATACGTCAGAGAAATTTCCGAAGCTCGGTGAACAGTCATGTGGGAAATATACCTAAGTGCTTGACAGCTTTATTTTAATGTTTGTCATATAATTATTGCTACATGGCAAAAATTGTGTCAACAGTGCTGAGTGCGCTAAAGTATAAGGTAAGGCAAGCTATTTAAAAAACCTTAGATACCTATCATATATTTGCAAAATAAGTAACCTAGATATCTATGTAACGTAATGAGATACAATGCGATTGCATCCTTAATTTTCTTATTTGTGTACTGCCAACCATTTTTAATGTAAGTATTGTTTTATAGAATGTATTTAATGTAAATATTTGTTTGTTAACACTTTTAATTAAGGAAATAAATAAGATTTTAAGTATTGAATAATTTGTTGTAACAAAATAGATAACACAAACAAAACTTTACATTATAAATACGTGGAAATAAAAAATCTTAATTTTCAAAATAATTTTATTTTTGTAGGTTTTTTTCATTTATTTGCTTCAGGCAATAAAAGCCCCATTTTAACATATACCTTACAATGTAACATACATATTAATACAAAATATTTTTAAAATCACAGTTAATTATTATTTTGATAAACCATAGTCATCTCATCAGACAGAGGTAATTCATCAATAGCTGACAATTCTAAAATTAAATATTGGGGGACAATCTTACACAAATCGGCCTAGTCCCAAACTAAGCAAAGCTTGTACTATGGGTACTAGACGACGATATACATACTTACATAGATAAATAGATACTTAAATACATACAAAACATCCAAGACCCAAGAACAAATATACGTGCAAACTGCACAAATAATGCCCTGGCCGGGATCCGAACCCGGGACCTCTAGCTTTGGAGGCAGTCAAGTGTCACTACCAACTAAACAAGCCGTCGATTGGTAAAGAACTTAGAATTGGTGGTGAAGGTGTCTTCATATACTATTCTATGTTACTTGAATCACATAGGTAGTAGATTACCTTTGCTAGATATTAAATAAGCTAACTATTGACGGAACATCATAACCGGATCAAATATTTTTAGTGCATACACAATTCGAAGAACTCAATCAAAATGGATTCCATATACATGATTGGCATAACGCATTCCTCACATCTCAACTTGATACTTGTAAACAGGACGGTTTTATCCGTCTGTGTATCCGTCTGTCACTCATTCCAAAGTATGCACGCACTTTCCCTATGTACGGTCAAGTCTAAAAATATGTGTACCAAATTGAATCTTATCTTGCGGTCATAACCTCCAAAATCTGCACAAATTTAGACATAGGTAAATTTCTGTGTCCATACTATACCATTGTATATAGGTCGATTCACAAGAGCTGGCGCGGAATGTCTATGAAATTATTGACAGTTTCATACATTTTCCGCGCCAGCTCTTGTGAATCGACCTTATAATGTAATATGCCGTTTCCAAATCATTGCCAGGATTTCTTCTACTGTATGTAAACATTACCGAAAATTTTCAGGAGAGAAAAAAACAAATGTGATATTTTATTCGATCAATCACAATAATAGTATCTAGTTGGTAGTGACATTGCCTCCGAAGCTAGAGGTCCCGGGTTCGAATCCGATCCGGAACATTTGTTCCTGAGACTTGGAGGTTTTCTATGTTTAAACATACATATATTAAATATATCGTCCTCTTGTACCCCTAATACAAGCCTTATTGAGCTTACTACGGGACTAGTTCGATTTGTGTAAAAAAAATGTACCCTAATTTATTACCGAACGTTTTCAGCAAAGAAAAAACAAATGTGATATTTAATTCGATCAAACACAAAAATCTAATCAAAATACTGGAAGATTTGGCGTACACACAGAGAGAACTCCGAACTAGGGTTCGGACACGATTGATAGTTGCGTGTCTGACAGTATGAACTGACGTGATTGTTTTTTTTTAATGTTTCAATTATACAATAGTAGCGTGATAATGTGCAATCGATCTAAAGCAATCAGCAACCATCGTGTCTATACAAATCGTGCGAATAATAACCAGCTATCAAGTTTCATTGAGAACAAAACTTGTCAACCACACTTGTATTTGTTTTACACGTGCTTTGTGTTAATTGTAATTATGTCTTCCTAATCTATTAGTCCCCGGGCCAGGAGCAAATCTCGTCAGTTAAGTCTCTCAAGCGATAACTTGTAAGATAATATCTCTTATTTTGAATTCCCGTGGAGTTCAGCTGGCTCTCCGTTGGTAGGTAAATACAAGAGATGTATTTACCTCTCAAGCAAGTAAAAATAGTATTATTGCAGAGGCTTGGAAAGTAAGGGATTCAACTTTCGACAAAAATTCTTTCGTATGTCTATCCGGATGTTCTCCTCTACAGATCGCATTTCTCAACCGATTCTCGTGAAATTTTGTGAGCAGGTTCGATAATTACATATAAAGATATTATTGTCGATCAGTTTTTTGAAAATTTGATATATTATAAGATTTTTTTTTCGAGGTCTTCAGCTCACGGAGCTACTAGTCTATGACTTCTTTCAAAGGCGATATTACGCTTTCACACTGTCTTCTATTTACACTTAAACTCGTTTTTTTATACCACGTCGGTGGCAAACAATTGTACGGCCCGCCTGATGGACGCCTGCAACTCCAGGGGTGTCACATGCGCACTAAACTAATAATAACACATCTTCTTCGTCGCATCTTCGTGACCAAGGGTCGTGACTACATGAGGCCGTCGCATTGCGGACAATTGCCCACCCGGTTTTCGGCCATCCGTATAGACTTCTGCAAGTTCCCTTTGCAGATTTCCTTCACGGCATCGGTCCAAATACCACATATACAACTTTAAACTCTCGCTCTTTGTACATATACTTAAAATATTTGTTTAGACGGGTCTAACTAACGCGACATTTATTTATTTATCTTTGTTACTGAGGTTTCGACAAATTTACAAAAAAAAAATAGTATGGGATGGCGCATCGTTACTGACGATTTCTCAATGTAATTTGAGACGTTGGTGCCGTTAATAGAAACATAAGTCTTCTACGGTAGATGTCGCTGTACGCCTCCCTAAGGCGTTGTAAGAGGGAACTATTGAAGGATTTCGTGGACGAGCTTGGTTGTTCAAATAGCTCAGAGGCTAGAGCGATTGGCCGCGTATGCCAGATGTCGCAGGTTCGAATCCTGCTCGGAGTATTAAATTTTTCAATTTGTCCCTTTAATTTGAAATTTTCAATAGCAGCGTTACTGCTTTAGTACAAAATTAAAATAATAATCGTATGGCATTTATTTTCGAACCGTGAGATCTTCGAGAAGACACGGTTGCCGGTTAAAAAACCAAACTATACTGTTACAATAAAATTAAAATAAAATAAAATGCATTTATTTCGGACTTCGTGATCCATAGATTGTTAGTATTAGAAGAACTTAAATAACTATGTTATTATAGTGGCAACTACGTTCAGGAGACCGTGGCGGCTGGCGCGCACCCTGCGCATCGTTGCGGCACGGCGCTTGCGCAGCGTCGCATGGAAACTGTCCACGTGCGCGTCCGCGAAAATGCAGGACGCGCTGCAGTATCGCGGCAGCCGCAACAGTACCCTGAGCGCGTTATTGTACTGTACACGCATTGCGTTCATGACCCGCTGCGTGTACTAGTCCACAGGCTGCAGGTATACAGCGAAGTACAGTACGCTTGAAAGAGTGTTATTTTAACTTGTGCTGTGCACCTACTAAACCTGCGGGCTATCATATATTATTGGCCCTGATGGCCAGAGCCCTGCACTCGCGTTCAATATCAAATTCGTATTTAAAAGAATAAACCCTCTTGAGTTCCTCGCCATTCAGACGAATGGGTGGGTCCCCGCCCGGGACTTAGTTCCCGCCTTAAAAATCATAAACTCGCTTTTTTTATATAATATTGTAAGTTATGTTCTAGGGCATAAAGGGAGTACTAATAATAATTGCGAGTACTTTTTAACCGACTTCAAAATTTCAAAAGAGGAGGTTATCAATTCATTGTTTTTTTTTTTTTTTTTTTAATGTTTGCTTGTCCGTAACTCCGTCATTTCTTAACCGATTTCTTCGTTTCGATTCTTTTTTTGATTGTAAGTATATATATCCACATTGGTCCCGTTTTTGTCAAAACGCAGTTCTGATGAACGGATCCATGAGAAATTGAGGGAACTCCTCAAATCTTCAAGGCAAACATATAGTAATTTTTGTGTTTTTATCAACAAGTCAAGCATTTTCATCCAAAAATGTGACATTGGATGAAGTGGAATTGCTGATGATGATCAGAACAGAACTCTTCAACGACAAAAAGTTCACGTTTGGCGATTTGTCCTCCTAGCTGTGTTTGTTAAGCAAGTTCTATTTTCACGATTAATTTTTCTCATACTTGATTTCTGATGATGGGATCCATGAGGAATTGAGGGAAATCCTCAAATCTTAAAGGCAAACATTATAGTGATTTTTGTGTTTTTATCAACAAATCGAGCATTTTCATACAAAAAAGGTGACATTTGATGAAGTGGAACTGCTGATGATGATCAGAACAGACTTCAACGACGAAAAGTTCACGTTTGGCGATTTGTCCTCCTAGCTGCGTTTGTTAAGCAAGTTCTATTTTCACGATTAATTTTTGTCATGCTCGATTTTTGATGATGGGATCCATGAGGAATTGAGGGAACTCCTCAAATCTTAAAGGCAAACATATAATGATTTTTGTCCTTTTATCAACGAGCATTATCATACAAAAATGTGACATTTGATGAAGTGGAACTGCTGATGATGATCAGAACAGAACTCTTCAACGACGAAAAGTTCACGTTTGGCGATTTGTCCTTCTAGCTGTGTTTGTTAAGCAAGTTCTATTTTCACGATTGATTTTTGTCATGCTCGAGTTCTGATGATGGGATCCATTAGGGATCGATGGAACTCCTCAAATGTGAAGGGCACACAAAGAGTGATTTTAGTATTTTCATGAACTAATCAAGCATTTTCATTCATAAAAGCGACATTTGATGAAGTGGAACTGCTGATGATGATCAGAACGGAACTCTTCAACGACGCCGTAGTTCACGTTTGGCGATTTGTTCTCTTCATTTAGTTTGTCAAGCAAGCAAGGTTTTTTCATGATTCCATGAGGAATTGAGGGTACTTAGTCTTCTACCATTATAAACATACATTATAGCCATTTTTATTTTATTGTATATCTATCTAAGAGTGCACCATCTAAGTATAATAATCTTTTACAGGCCTCCCCCATTGAAGTCGGTTTTTTTTTTCTTAAAAATTATAATTATTTCGTCAGCCCACCGCAACTAAGCATCAGTATCTAATTGTTTAGAAATTTCCGTGTCAGGAACCCGTTAGTCGGGTGCTCTACTCGTAGGCGCTTTCCTCTACAGACGGTTTTTCGCATAATTTGGGCTACATACAAGATCATTGGCAATAAAAGTGTTAATTTCCTCAAACACCGAATAATTTTATGCATACAATATGTACTCACTTAAAATTACACAATAGTCAATAGAAAGGAAATATTGCGATCGTCAGTTATTTAAACATTGTCTAATTATGTGGTTATGCAAAATGTATCACAATAACAATTTCAATTCAATTTCATTTATTAAAGGACCAACTTGGATCAATTATGTTAGTAAATTTGGACTAAAAGTTAGTATTCGTGTTAGTAGTAGTGTATAAAAGACAAGTAAATGACAACAAATCACAAAATTAAGATATTCATTTTTAGAATTTATATCGCCTTGCAAGTCACAGCTATGCCAGTAGAATTTTTTAACCACCAAGCAATTGAGATATGATTCACAGTAACTGACACTATCTGATCAACTGTACGGAACTATTTACTCAGGGGCGATAAGAAAAACATAAGATTGTTGGAAAAAATGTCACGCCCCGTTGATTGTCATTCGTTTCCGACGAGTTCTCACAAATAACAAAGATTTCCGAGGGTCATGTGAAATAGCATTCTCTATCACTGTTGCACGTTGTGCTAAATAAATAGCTATATAAAGAAAAGAAATGATACGTGAAAAAGATTTGTGCAAGCCTCGCTCCGACGCAACTAGTAATGTGCCATTGCCAGTACTCTCATTGTTCGGAATATTTCCAAGGGCTATTGCCCTTATTCCTAACAATGTTCCCATCACCAGTTATATACCCTGCTGGCCGTGCCTTATAGAAGTTACATAGACCGAAAGAGGAGAGCTGGAGATCCGGGACTGTAAGAACGCGATAAGGTATATGTGAAAGAATTAGAAAAGGCCAACAAGCATGGTAATTTTATATAGAAAACTTCCGTGGGTTTCAGACATTGAAATATAATGAAACGGGTCACTCACGTCCTTAACACTTTGATGGTCACTATTCCAGACACAATAGAAATAACAATAGAATTATGCCTATAGGCGTCAACTGTCCATCAATGCATTAATAAAAAATGAAAAATGAAAATCACACGAGGTACAAAGTAGTAATCTAATATCTAATCAGGAGTTAAGTCATAATCAGAAGGTAAATCTCAATTTTGAACTACCTCCCATTTCCCTCTCTTTAAATACGTCTCTCGTTCCTGCGGAACCCTTTTAGACCGAGCATCGGTCGGCACTCCTATTACGACGCACTGAACGATCTAACGTGAGTCACTCTTAAATTGTTAGGTTAGTCGTAACGCAGGACACCTACACACCCAGCCAACGAAGGTTAATTGATAGGAGTGTGTGAAAGATAATATAGCAACACACATCTCCATATTAACACCGTGAATAGCCCTTTGTGTACGTAGCGTAAGATTCGTCATCATATCAGCCGAAAGACGTCCACTGCTGGACATAGGCCTCCCCCAAAGAGTGCCACAATGACCGATCCTGCGCTACCGGCATCCAGTGGACTTCTGCGACCTTTACCTGGTCATCAGTCCACCTTGTGGCCTACCCAGGGTAAGATTAGAAGGTCTAAAATTGCCATGAAAGAAATACGAATTGGATTGGCTGTCGCTAAATGTACGGGACATTAAAGCGTATCCATTTCAAATCGGACGACCATCGACTGCATTCTCGACACATTCCAAGAAGCAAGTAACCGAGATCGATCACATCATGACGAATTGCTTTAATAGATGTTCCGTATGTTATGCATCACTTCATCATGACCTAGTTCAGTCGAATACAAAGAAATCGATCCACAAAACTTGTCTTTATTGACTTAACATTAAGATCGTGGATACATATTTTTGTAAGAGGCTACTGGCGCCATGCAATACATTACTGCAAAGACCGGGAAACAAGTTTCATTAGTCATTACCGACCTCTAAATTCGCGACACCCGCAACGATGGGTTTCGCAGTCTATTATCGTGAACGTAAATCCTTTTTTTGGAGCATGTTTGGGAATAGTACATTACGATACAATTGCAGAGAATAGGAAATTCGCAACGAGTGGTGATAAATTAAAACTGTTGTACCTGTAGTTTGTAAACTGTAAAAATGTAGCACCATATGTACTGTAAATATATTTTACAGTACATATGGTGCTACTTTACCGCACGAGTGCGGTAATCAGCGGATTACGTGCATATGTCGAAACTTTAAAGAGCCATATGTACTGTAAAACGTTGTACGATACACGTGCGAACAGGTAATTCGCAACAAGTGTCGATTTAAAACACTCCCTTCGGTCGTGTTTCAATTTATCACCACTCGTTGCGAATTTCCTGTTCTCTGCACTTGTATCGTAATGTACTATTACGTGCCATTCCAGCGTGGTGAAATCTTTTCCTAGCAAGCTAACAATCAACAATTATGGAACCCATGACATTTGACAACGTTTGATATAAAATCAAAACGAAGGCTGTTGCGTGTGTTAAAATAAGATGAGTTTGTTAAAATAAGATAGCAGCGTAATATGCACTCTGTATGCCTCTAATTTTAACAGATTACTGCGGAACCGGTACGTCGCACGCGTTTGAATTTTACGAGTTTAGTATTTTACCATTTGGGATCACACAAACACCCGGCAGTTAAATAGTCGTTCCGATTCTCAACTCACACAAAAGACACGTGGATGCTTATATATATATATACACAAGTGATACAGATGCAATAGCGAGACTTGAATTTGTATGACTCGTATAAACTTCTTGGCAGCGCGTGCCACTCCAATAGCAGTCAAGTATCCACTTAAACAAGCGTGTCTTAGTTACACAACTGTGTCAATATCTACGACGTTTATAAGTTAAAGGTGACTTTGCACTTACAAAATGGCTCTTCATGAATTCTCTTTGCGATTAATGATTACAATAATTTTCTATTTATTAAGTTTAAGACTTGGCTTGTCGCTGAAGCGAAGTCGTACACCATCTTGCCTCATTGCACAGCAGATTTATTCACAGCACAGGTAAACCATTACACGCATGCACCTTGCATAAAACCAAATCGTTTATTTATAAGGAACAGAGCACAATATGATAGACCGTGGTCACCACATACCTTTTGAATAACATTAACAGTACTATAAGTTTATTCAGGTAGGTATCTTCTATTATCATTATAAAACAAATAGAAATATGTTTTACCAAAGGAATCATTTACGTTTGGCCTCTGGAAGGGATGCATTCTTGATATCACATAATTTGTTAACTACATTCCATTGTTGTTGTGTTGCATGTAGAACCAGGGAGACCAAGAAAAAGTTATATGGAGCAGATTAAGCGTAAAGTAAATGTCATATGTCATGTCATACCAAGAGATAAAAGAGGTTGCCAGGCACCGAAGAAAATGGAAAGAGCATTTTGAGCTGCACATACAAGAGCGCAGCTCTTAAATTTGAGATAAAGAGAGAAGCTTGAAAACTGTTACAACAAAATAGTAATACAATATTTGTTTTACCGGTTTTACGACAGCAAAATAATTTGATTTAAATTATAAATCGAAATGGTGGCAGAATACGGATTGACGCGTGACTCTATTAAAAAAATAAAAAAACACAATTGTAAAATAATACATAGAAATCCATTTTGATTCTACCACGAGTATGCGAGTATAATGAATTGTATATGCTATAGACTTGCATTGGTATATAAAGTTCATTGCTTTAATACTGCTGTCTGACAAATTACACTGCTGGAGTAGAAAATAGTATATTACGATACAAGGGTTATAAAAGAAAGAAAGGCCGATATCGCAGATGTTTGAGGCCCGAGCCGCAGGCGAGGGTCATAAATATGCGAGAGAGGGCTTTCTGTTTTACGATTCGTGTTTTGTACACAATTTTACGTCACCACTTGGCCCAAAAAGTGGGTTTTTCGCCCACGCGCTTTTTGGCAAGGTGTGGTGTAAAATAATTAAAATTATTTTACGGCTGTATCGTTAATGCTGATTTTGTATTCGTTTTTACTGTCGCACCCATAATCATTATGGCTAGGTATTATGGTATATACTTGTGTTGCCATGTAAGCATCTGCACACACAACTTTTGCAAATAACTATTTCCATGAAATATTAACTGTACCTATTGTGTTTACTGTTTGCTATACGCACATTAGTGAAGCATTCAGAAAGTGTTATATGTTATACTATCAATATTATTCAATACCTACGTCTTCTACAAACTATGTGTACAGACAGATGACAGATGTATGTTACAGCGCCAGAATAAGTATGTCGTTTGGAATAGTTGCTTATTATGTTGTTTATAGAATAGTTTATAGAATTTCATACCAAGTAAATCAAGTAAGTCACTCCCCCAAAATCGATTTATTCAAAGACGATAAGTGAAAACATGCAGACAAACAATAAACCACTGCATGCTTCACTAATATATTGGCAACTTTAGTTACAGAGAGCAATACAATGAAAACATTTGTCAAAACTGTTTTGTCAAGAAATCATTTGGTCTATTTTAATATCTGTAAAATTACAGATGAGTAATTCCTTTCACTAGTTATGGGTATTTCTTGTGAAACGTCTGAGTATTCGTATAATATCTAATCTCAATCGTCTCAGATATCAGTGGATTAACTTATCTTAAGTAAATTCATCGAGGAAACGCAGTTTTGCTTGTTTTCATACCTGAATGTCCCAGTGCTCGACACTGTTCGGATATTTACAAGAAGTCTGGGTTTAACCAGGTTAGATAAAGGTAAGCAACATGTAAGGACTTATATAGTCTGCAGTAGAGGCAAAGGCCTAATGCTGAACAACACCAGTATTTCTGAGTCATCAAAAATAGACTTTTTTCTTCTTTCTTCTTCTTGTTTGTATGAATGGTGGATCTTAATAATGACGTCACTCATCAATAGACCCGTTACTCTTATTATCACGTCTACAGACGTCATTCTTTACTGGGCAAAATTCTTTCTTTATTGACTTTAGGATTTGTTCGTGGTGGACTCTATAAAATCCCACGGTAGTTAACATTCGTATGAGATCGTCCTGTGGGTCCAATTTGAAATTTAAGAAGACTCCGTCTGAGGATTTCATTTAGTATAAGACAACTCCGAATATAAACGGCCTTCGTGCATTCCAACTGCATCCTATTGCTGATGTCTCATATCAATTGTTAAAGTACACAATACTATTTGGATTCATTCATGCAATACCTTAATAAAATTAATTACATAACTTAACTTTCGATCGCATAACCAAGTAGCATCAAACAGTAGTTCAAATATGACTTACCATTATTTTACATCACTTTTAGAATGCTTAATAAAAAGCAGAGCAATTATAAGCTTTTTTAATACGTACGTTTTGCGTTGATTGCTTCCACCACCACATCAGCCCTAGGACGTCCACTGCTGGACATAGGCCTCCCCCAATTTCATGGGGGGTAAATGCCATAATCGCCACGCTTGGCATGCGGGTTGGCGATCGCAGTATCTCCACCGCACTCTAGGAATGCTGCTGCCCATTCCCTGGTGGTCTTGGTCGTAGTTTATGGACATACCCGGGTCCCCATTCATTGCTTACCCAGTCAAAATTCCGTTACGTAGATCTATCATATTTAGTATAGAAAATAATATTTTGGCTCACTTGTGGAAATGTAGCTTTGTACCAGTGTCTGCGAGCATGCAAAAGACGACCGCTTATCTCACGGCAGCCGCGTGACAATAAAAATAATGATCTGGTATCGTATCTAAGTTGTACTCTTGTTTGATCGTTTTACATGCTTTAGTTACACAAGTATTTTAAACGAGGCAGGGCACATAGTAATTATCTCTATCATCTTGCTGATATTAGGAGCAGACCAATTGGGAAACTTACCTTCACCTATCAGGACGTCACAAATCACAATACCATCACTAAAAACTTACTCAATAGTAATGTGGTGACGGTGATGTGTTCCTAATGAGTGGCGTCGCCAGAGCTCCTGAGTATAGTCCAGCCGGTACATACTTGTTGTCAAACGCGCGCGTTTTATTTTATTTTTTATTAAACCTCGGAATGTTCGAGACTGATGAAATTTGATACATCGGAGGTCCTGTTGTAATGTCATCTCCTTAAATTCTCCGCCCCAAGATCTTGAAGAACGGGGGTACACTTGGAAAAAAGTACTCCATTCGTTAGAAATTCGCGTTTTCTCCGAAAACTACGTAGTGTACCAAAATTTGCGGGCGTATGATAAGATAACCCATTGTATCACTTATCGTCGTGTATAAGACGACCGTCACTCTCGCACTCGCATACTTGTCAAACCGTGACGAATATCTTATCCACGACGATAAGTGATAATTTACAGGGTGTGGCCTGTGATAGGAGCAATAAATTTAGAACATCTGCAGTAACCTCTTGTATCCAAAAAAAAATATTTTTTCAATTGGGAGAAATTTTGATCTAAAGTTATGACCTCCAACTAATGGATCTTGGCACCCAGAGATTATAACGCGGCAGTCAATGCTGATTTTGAGGTTGCTTCATGTTATGACTCATTATCGTTGTCGCATTTTTGGTTTGAAAGGATATATTTAAGATTTAAAAAAAAATGAGTTTTTCAATAAATAGTTATTAATATCACTCGAGTACAGTAAAAAGTACATATCAAGCTACTTTTGCGAAAAAAAAAATCCAAGAAAACCTTTTTTTTTTCAATTATAACCATTTGGAAATAATTGCTGGAGACCTCAATAGTGTACCGTTTAATTTTTTGCTCCTATTACAGGCCACACCCTGTATAGTAAATAATTAAAAATACATATTTCCCCTCCCCCCCGGACAACCGTAAGGTGTAGACGTGCCTCAGTGCCCCGTATTGAAAATTATATTATTTTAATTTAAAGTTAAGTCTCCTTTAATTCGCGCGGAAAAATAGGAGAGCATAAGCATCTCAGTAGTCGCCGCGCAACTTGTACACGCGTTTGTCGCGCGCTTAATTTCTCGAACTCCTGTGTTCCTGGTACTGTGCCGCTACGGTCGAAGTGATTGTGACCGATTTACGCTGCTACGTGATCTGCTACGCCGTGTTGTGCTGCGCGTCCTTCTCACCCGAGCTGGGGCGCTTGAGTGCAAGCGAGTGAGTTACAGTTTCATCGGCTACGCCCACCGCTACGAGCATCTTCTACGCCCACCGCTACGCGCATCTGCTACGCACATTGCTACGCGCATCTGTTCAGTCATATCTACAGCAAACTGTAAGGTGTTTCTATAGTCCTGGTACTTCGCTATTATAGCACCGAAGTGTTTCGAGACGACATGAGCAACGATTCGAATAATAGCATGCTCTGCGGTGCCTGCCGTATGGAGTTGATGGTGGGCGAAGAGTATTTACAGTGCATGGTGGAGGCATGCGGTAAGTCCTACCACTATGCATGTAATAATAAAACCCTTTCTGAGGTGGAAAAGGCTACTTGGGTTTGTCCAGAATGTGTCTGTGCAGTCAAAAAAGGCGGCAGAAACTGCAATACACCGGTCGGAACACCTGCCAGTATTAAGAACGTAACGCTAAGGAAGCCCACTTCTGTCTCGTGCTCGCCGCTCCCGCAGCGCCACTCCGAGACTGATGTGTCGATGTCGAAGTCAGCCTCCCTGGAACTCCATCAACTACGTGAGCAAGTTACTTATTTGTCCGAGCAGCTCGCCGACGCTATCGCAACTATAAGCCGTTATCACTCGGCTCTTACTCTATCCACAGATAAGATTGAAGCCATCAGTGGAAAATTATCAGAACTGGAAAAATCTCTCAAGTCCCGTGAGTCCCGTGACCAACCGAGTATAGCGAAACCTCCACCAGCCCTCTATAATGAGGCCGTGAAGTTGGGTAAGACCTCAGGTACTCGCCGCCCGATAAGCGGCCCCTCTCCGGGTAGCGGTACGGAGCAGGTTAATAGCGGAAACGGTACCGCAACTTCTGATCCGGCTCCGATCGTTCCGACCTCAATTATGTCTCCTGAATCCGGCAACTATGAAGATCTCCGACCTCACGACTCTCTGGCTATTAGCACTCCGTTGGCAGAGAACCAGAGTTCCAAAAAGGAACCTACGAAAGTTGACCAGACTGGAAAGCAACGACGTCTCACATCCATACGCTGTACTGGAGGCCCCAACGTCACCTCTCTCAAGGCTGTCGAATACCGTAAGCACGTCCACTTATGGAACATGCTTTCAGGCGCCGATGAAGTACGAGAGTACCTGCGGAATATCTGCCCTAGTGGGAATTGCACTGTGGAGGAACTGAAATCTAAGGGTGAATACAAATCCTATAAGCTGGGGGTGCCGGCACCGTTCTTCGAGAAATGTATTTCGCCAGTTATTTGGCCTGAAAATGCTATGGTCAAGAAGTGGTCATTTCGAGGATCAAAAAGCAAGCAATAAAGGCACAACTAATATGAGTAATATGCCATGTGATTATTCCACTGGCCCGTCACTATCCGTAATATATCAAAATGTCAGAGGCCTCAATACAAAACTAAAAAGCTTCCGACACACGGTTCTTGCTCTCGAGAGTGATGTCATATGCGTTACTGAAACCTGGCTGTCGGAATCAGTGGAGGATCCCGAGCTAGTGGGAAATGAGTGGAGTGTACTGCGCCGAGATCGAGCCACTGGTCGACATGGAGGAGGTGTTATGGTGGCGGCACGGCCGGGCATCGAACTGCGGCGCAGGCCAGAGTTTGAAACTATAGACGGCGAAGATCTGTGGGTAACTTTTGTGGTACAGCAAACTGTATGTCATATGTGTGTGATATATATCCCACCGAATTCTGCAGATGACATTTATACACGCTTTTTTCATAAGGTTGAATCTTTCATAGATTCTCTTAAGGGTGTTGTGTTGATTGTTGGTGACTTAAATATGAACCCTAAGTACACTTCAAACAATATTTTAACCTACTTTTGTTATTTTACCACAGTATGTAATTTGAAAGAGAATAATGAGGTTTTGAATGCATATGGAGGAGTGTTAGACGTGGTGCTGGTGCGAGAGCGAGCCTACAGTGCAGGGGTCAGTGACGCAGGGGATAGTGGGTTGGTACCTCACGCAGATCCTTATCATCCACCGCTTGGGATTTGCATTCCTCTTAAGGGCACCAAACACTGCCCTGCATTTCTGGATCCTAGTAACGTGGATTCAAACCGTGACTGGAACTTTACTAAGGGCAACTATAAGCTCCTCTACCAACGATTTTCCGAAGTGTCATGGAGTGAGGTACTAGAGTGCCGTGACATAAATCACGCTGTTGGGCTCTTTTACCAGATAGTCTATGCCATCTTTGATGAATGTGTACCCAGTAAAAAAAGAAATAGCTCTCCCTGTAGACGTTATCCGGTTTGGTTTTCTGCTGACATAATCAAAGATTTGTCAAGGAAAGCCAAAGCTCATCGAGACTGGAAACGGTCTGGAGACCATGCGCTTTACGTTACCTTTGCCAAACTTAGAGCAGATCTGAAAACGCGAATATCGCTTGCCTATGACCACTACATAAATCGTATTCAGGATAATCTCTTACACAATCCTCACTCTTTCTGGAAACATATTAGCTCCTTAAAATCTAAAGGTGGTTTCGAGTCTCACGTTACCTATGAAGGGAGGGAATACGAGGGTAGTGAGGTAGCTCAGGCGTTTGCTGATTTCTTTTCATCCGTATTCTTGCCAAACAAACCACTTTTAGATTACAACAGGGTCATCAGCGAAGATCCTACTAGTAATGCCAGCTATGTTAATATCACGCAAGTATCGTCTCTAGATATTGTAATTGGAATAAACCGGCTGAAACCTCGAAGCTCCCCAGGACCTGACAATTTCCCGGCCTTTATTCTAAAGGGATGTAAAGAATGGCTTATAGCGCCGTTACTTTATATTTACAATTTAGCTTTGTCCACTGGGGAGTATCCTGATCAGTGGAAGATCACCCGAGTGAGGCCTATTCCTAAATCGAATAACGCAGGCAAAGTTGAGGATTATCGGCCAATAGCTATTTTATCTTCGATAGCTAAACTATTCGAGTCCATCATAAATAAAATTGTGGTCCCTCAATTAAAACCGCTACTCTGTGATGCTCAACATGGCTTTAGGCCTCGTCGATCTGTTGAAACTAATCTTTTGACCCTGGTTGATTCCATTTCTGATCATTTGGATAGCGGAATTCAGGTAGACGTGTTGTACTTCGACTTTAAGAAAGCGTTTGATCGCGTAGATAACGATGTTCTCTTGAGCAAGTTGTGCAGTGTTGGTTTTTCACCAAAAATGCTCCGATTCTTTTCTAGCTATCTACGCGACAGGCAGCAGTACGTGCAGCACGGTTGCTTTGTTTCAAAGGCATACCTTACTCGTTCTGGAGTCAGCCAGGGTTCGATATTGGGCCCGTTGCTCTTTGGAATTATGGTCAACGATTTGGCTTCGGTTCCAAAGTGCGCCAGGTGTCTACTTTACGCCGATGACTTAAAGCTAATCTATGGTGTGCAGAATATTTTAGACTGTAAGTCTCTCCAAAATGACGTCGATAGACTGTATCAGTGGAGTATCAACAATAGACTTATTTTCAACGTTGCAAAGTGCGCGCACGTAACGTTTAGTAGAGCCCGAAATCCGCTCTATTACAATTACCTTTTAGATTCTGAACCAATCGCCCGGGCTGATACCATTCGAGACTTAGGCATTATTTTGGACACGAATCTTAACTTTCATGAGCATATTAACTACTTAGCTCGTAATTGTTACAGAAGACTAGGTTTCGTCATTCGGAATGCAAGGGACTTTGTCGATGCCAGGACCATAAAACTTCTGTACACCGCTCTTGTTAGAAGCAAGCTAGAATCGGCCGCTGTTGTATGGAATCCCCATGAATCATCTTATATCTTGCTTCTGGAAAAAGTACAAAAAACGTTTCTGCGCTTTCTTTATAAAAAAATATATCTATACTACCCATTCTTATATCCCACAAAATTTTTGCTGGGCGTTTTGGGCTATAACTCTCTAGAGGTGAGGCGTAATCTGGGACTTCTTACAGTGGCTAGCAATGTTTTACGTGGTAATTCTGACTGTCCTGAATTAGTAGCGCAGTTGGTGCGCTTGTATGTTCCTTCGCCCACTAGATTTAATTTTCGACCGCGTTGTCGCCATTTGCTAGCGACGCCGGCTGCGAGGACAGTGTTTCGCAGAAAATCCCCGCTTGTTCGAGCTTTGCACCTCTTAAACTCGCTGCTTGAATCAGCACCAGACTGCGATATATTTGCTAGTAGATGGATAGATGTGTATGACGTATGCTTGAAGTTCTGTGAGAGGATGGATGCACGACCTTCTTCAGTGTAAATAATTTATTGTTTGGTTACTCCGGTGTTCTTGTTTGTTTAGTTTTTAATTTCACAGTGCATTAGTATTACTGTAATGCTGTGAAATCCAACTGTTATATAAATAAATAAATAAATAAAAATATAAATATTAATAACTTTTGTAAACACTGACATTTGTACCCAATGCTAATCGACTCGTATATATATATTTTTTTGTGCATTTAATATGATCACTGAACTAATACGTAATTAATAGCTTTGACATGTAATATTATGAATAAATGAGTATGAGTATGGCCACCATCATTAGCTTGCATTTATTTTGACTTTACACAATCTATTTCACTGAGCAAATTTGCAGTGAAAATCATCATACTTAACTGTGTATCGGAACAACGACGATGATTCATACGTGTAGCGAAATTGTTTATCAAATAGGTAATTTATGTAAACACAACATTATCAGGCTAGTCCATATTTGCTCTGTAGAGTCACGTTCTGTCGTTGACAACATAATACTGTAATGATAGTTCTTAGTAAACATGTGTTGGCGTCACAAATATGTATACAATATTTTACGACTTATTAAAAACGAATAAGATGCAAAGGGGTAAACACGTCTTTGACATCGACCGATTCGACCGTACTAATTCATAAGTAACATGATGTGTAGAGTAAAACTTACGTAAAATATTAAAATGAACATGCCTCCAAAGTCTTTGAGTAATTTTAAACAAATTTTGACTTGCCTATCATATGTCCTTACGTCCGCGTGCGTACATATTCATGAAGTCAAATGTAGTATAACATAATATTAGACATTCATTTATATGAAATTAATGAAACATTAGCAATCATAAGAACATCAGCCCGGCTAGTATGATAGCTTATACCGTCACGTTATATGGCTAAAATGTACTGAAACGTCACATAAAACGTGACGGTATAAGCTATCATACTAGCCGGGCAGATCTTGTTTAAAATTACGTAAAAACGTTGGAGACTCATTCATTTCTAGGTTTATTTTACTTTAGGTACGTACAACAACACTGTACGAACTCTTATAATCATCGTTATAGTAGTTAAATCTTGCAGACTTAGCTATATGTATCCGGAACGCAGGTTGTTTATCATGTCGTTCAAGCAAAAAATATAAGAATGTATTAGATACTCACAAACATGATTGAGCATATTTAGTATGAAACACATACATTATCAAGTCAATGTAAAGTAACCGCTCCAATGCTATTACATTAACCCAATAAAACAGTGACATTACACTAACCCAATAAAACAGTGACATTACACTAACCCAATAAAACAGTGACCTAAAAAAATTACACTAAACCAATAAATGACACATACAATTTTAATGGAAATAGAAGTGTGGCATTGTCATCTTTACGCAAAATTCTGCACACCACTCAATTTATATTTCATTTCTCCAAAGGTTGTCCGGAAGAGATCGCTCTTTAGCGATAAGAGTGCTTGTAGTTTTATCTTATCTCTGTTTCCATGTATCATTGGTTCTTATTTGTATTCGATATATTGATGATTTATTATGTGAGGTATGCAGTAAATAGCATTTGTATTCTTTATTCTTTTTATTTGTACTCGTCACCATTCGCTTGCTCTTTTCCCATTTATATGGGGTTGGCGCAGCATGTATTTTTCTTCCATACATCTCTGTCACGCGCCATCTCTTCATTAACACCCTTCCTGTTCATATCGTCTCTTACACAATCCATCTACCTTTTCCTTGGCCTGCCTCGTCTCTTGCATTCATCCACATTTATATCTAATACTTTTCTGGTTACATGGCTTTCATCCCTTCTCATTACATGCCCGTGCCACGCCAGGCGATTGACTCTTAGTTTTTCGGCAATGGGCGCCAATTTCAAGCTTCCCCTCGTATAGTATTTTAATTGTACTGTATTCTGAAAAATTAGCATCTATTATAGGGCATTACGATGTCAAGAATTTGGACATTTGGTTTATATTTTATTATATTATGTATTTTGAATTGAACGACGTTAAGGCAGTAGAGGATCAAACGCTTTCGGATCCGATTTCCAATATTTTTTGGCGTATTGCGTGTGAATGTGCTTAACGCATAGTCAGCTGGGATTGGTATAACGTTACAATGAAATGATTAGGTGGAACTTACGATTACAAACCGATCAACGTTAAATATGGCGCCGGCAGCTGTCGTCCCATAGAAACTTTCTATACAAACAGATTTTAACGAACATCGCTTACGAATACAGACGGTTTGGTGCAACCCAGCCTTAGTTACAGCTTGGTAAAGGGTGTAACGTAATAAGGCACATTTCCTTACAAACTCCATACTAACCCAGCGTTTTCGATGTTTCGTAAAAAGTTGCTACTTTGACTAAAATGGAATACCGTATTTTTGAGACATTAAATCTCCACGCTTCTATTCTTGACTGTACTACAATAAACATATCTTATTAAGACGTTATCTTAAAAGGCTTGATATTATCAGTTTCCTATGTGGTTCGTGAATAAAATATAAACGATATCCTTTCTTGGTTGAATAGCGATAAAAATGTTATCCGCGAATAACTCATGCCCAAATAAGTAAATCTATGATAGAGTCATAGTATGTTAGGTGCCTTCCTATCAGGTACATTTCCATAAATGTATGTTTTTTATATCAAACAAACAAACATATGGCCTTCCTGATTAGCAACCACCGACTCCAGCGGGCCTATGATGGTTGCCATTTTATCACTTATCGTCGTGGATAAGATATTCGTCACGTTCCGACAAGTATGCGAGTGCGAGAGTGACGGCCGTCTTATCCACGACGATAAGTGATAAAATGGCAACCATCCTAGGCTGCTGACAATAATCAAGCGACGAACTGTGAAGTGTTCGTTATCACATCATCTATAGGTATAGTTGAAATTATTTGAAATATGTGGATTGTATTAAATTAGCGCCTTCAAAAAGCGATTTTCCCATGCGAGCATGAAGGTTTAAATTCTAATGTCGGTTTTTTAACAATTTTAACTTTTGTCGAGTAGTTTATAAGCAACGGGCACGGTCTGGGCTCGGCACGGCCTAATGTGAGTCTTTTAGATGCAGTAAAGTAATAGCCCTTGAGTTGAATTATGTTGCCAACACAGTATCAAATTTTATTCAAATATTTATTTTAATCACTAATAAAAAATTCAACACCTACAAGTACCGTGACCTTAGTCAATGCACTCTGTGCCCACTGTACTGACATGAATATGTATGTAAATGCTTGTTAGATGGCGTCAAGCCATATAGAAATGATACTCGGTATAGCTTTGACGTTCCATTTAGAGATGGAAGTATCTATCTGATATGTATCAGTTAGACATAACCTGTGTGCAGTCATAAATATATTTATATATAGTAAGCTGCAGAGAAACCTGACCCTTGCAGTTAGAGCAGAAAATACCTGATCTTTGCAGTGTGAAATGTACATTCCCAAAGTGCCAAAAGTATAAGTGCTTAAGTGTGTAAAGCGCTTTTCTCGGGACCTGTACCTGTGAGACATGATGAAAAGGTTCGTCACGTTTCGACCTTAATGACATTAGTAGAGTTGAAGATTGACGAACCTTTTCATTCTTTGACTGTAATTTAGGTTCTTACGTAAGTACAAGACTTATGTGACCCACTCTTTCTTAATTGACAAAACTCAGGTAAGCAGTAACCTTATTATAGTTATTATGCACCGCTGATCAACAAAAGATCGACGTCCGATAAGAGACGAGTCGAAGTGTTCTGCATTGATTAATCCACGATAAAAGCGAACAATTCAAATCATCAACATAAATAAGTAATGCTTTAGCATCGTGATTCAAAAGGGTACAATTTGCAGGGGTCAATAAAGCGCTATTTCCTTAACGACGTAACCAAAAATCGTCCGTATTCACATCGACAATGAGGGACCTTTTTGCTTTAAATTTCATCGGCTGTACAATTTTTTCTTATATGGAATAGACTTAATGAATACTCCAAGATTTCTACTCTTTATTACAAGCTTTTAATTACTTTCACCTGTCCCGTTGTCTGTCTGTAATCAAATCTTGCAAGTTAAATTAGAGCCACTTCCCGGTTTCCGATCGAGCTGAAATTTTGCATGCATGTATAAATCGGATGACTATGCAATATAATTGTGGAAAAAAGTACAGTCGGCAATAAAAGCTTGTACCAAAAATGAAATTTTTGACCATAAACTTGTATTCAATAAGCATTTACGACCATATTCAATTATCAAAACACTACCACAGATGCGTTTAGTCATGTTGAAACATAGAAAACACTGTTTAACACAATAAACATTGTCGCAGAGGTACTTGGTTCGTTATTATATTGTTATCCATCTTGCTATCACAGCATAACTGTTGTGTTGACTGTTTTATTAACAAGATTCGCGATCTACATTACGCCTCTGTGCAAACATACTTACATAATATGGTTGGTATGTTTCTCTCTTTATATATTTACATATGCGGACATATATTGTTGACTTAACTATTTAAGTAAAATCAGTTTGGACTGCTGCGTCTCCGATTTTACGTACTCCAAGCTCATTCCTGGAAATTCCCGGGAGTTTCCATAAAAGCCCGGAGCCCTACCTAATCAATAGGTCATATCAAAAGCCCCGGGCAAGAAGCGTTCATTCTAGTTTCCCCCTTAGATTGAAAGGTCAGATGGCTGGTCGATATAGTATCTACGTAAATTCTTAGGATTATGTAGCGGACTCCGGGCATCCTTCAGGACGCAACTATACTGGGATAACTCCGGTGACGTAGATACGGCATGTAATGTAACTAAAAGTAACCTTGCGCCGTTACAGAAACAAACAAAAATACTTTATAATAATCATAGTGTTATTATATTACATATTACTTAAATGAATACACGTACCTAAAACAATTGAAATTACTTCAAATGCTAACGAGACTATAATAAACAGGATGTTTAAGAGATTGCATCGGACAATGCTCCGACACTTTACCTTGTTGTACACAAGGTAATTTTTATGAGATAATGCCCAATATAAGATAATTGTAATGCAGTTATGCAAGTTAAAGCATTTCAAAATATTAGCAGGGCGATGGCGAACAATTTGGTAGCACATCATGACGTCACCCAAAACCTTTCTTTACATAAAATCATTGCTGGAATTAAGACATTTTGCATTTTTTACCTACTAAAAAAGGAGGAGGTTCTCAATTCGTCGGAATATATATATATATTTTTTTATGTATGTTCACCGATTACTCGGAGACTAGTAAACCGATTTCAAAAATTCTTTTTTTTTTTGTTTGAAAGTGTGTGTTTTCTAGTTGGTCTCATTGTCACCAAGTCTGGATCTGATGACGGGATCTTGGAAAAATCGAAGGAACTCCTCAAATTATGAACCAAATTATGATGGATGGGGTAAGGCAAAAAATAAGGTACTCAAATTACCAAGAGAATGGGGTCTCGCAAAGTTTGGAGTCGGTGTTGTTTTATTTAAAATTTACTTGTTTACCACCAGGAACAACCCCTCAAAACAAACAGAGTAGAAGGGTGATTACGTAACGGATTAGAGCGAGAGTATGTAATTTTCTAGAGGTATACTAAAAATTATATTTAGCATGCTACGTTGCGCACGCTCTATAATATTGCGCGATCTATATGTTAGAGTCGAGCGGTCAAAGAAAACTAACATTAATATACGTATAAAATAGGCATACAATGTAAATACATTGGATGCAGGATGTTTGTAAGAAAATATCATGCAAAACCACAAGATAAAAGCAAATACCGCAAAGTAATTCGTTTCTATCCAATACTCCAGACACAGTGGCGATGTAATCTATATGTGGTACTGGTACTAGCCTAATAAAAACAGCAATTCGGTTTATTGGCATCAATTCTCGTAAGCACACCTCATTTTCTATTAGTACAAAAGAAACAATATTAGTTAGTTGCATTGTTGTTATTTATGAACTTGTTAAGAGGGCTGCAACGGGTCCACTACGTAGCGCCACGCGTATAAAAATATGATTATTTAAATGATAAAAAATATGATTTTTTATACTACGGAACCCTGCACTGAGCATGGCCCGACATGCTCTTGGCCGATTTTTTAAAGCCTGGTTTTCATCAGTCAACTTGAATTAGGCATTACTATGATGACAGCTATAGTAACTGTACTAATAACCAATGTATGACATGTTTGTGTAGAGAAGTAGGTCCAGATGCTTATCGCGACGCTCACTGCTAGACTAAAGAGGCCGAATAGTATAAGGTCAGTGTTTTACTAGAGTCAGTCATCCATCAAATTGTAAGGTCAAGTCTGCTAATGAAGACAAAACGCCTCCGTAATGTCCAGTAGTTAATAAGTTTGCAACTATTAATGCCATTATTACGTTAAGAGCCCCCCCCCCCCACTAGGAAATAGATGAAAGCTTTAAATTGTGCGCGCCACGGACTAATGGACAGCCTCGAGACATTCTATTCGTTTGGAATTGATATGGAAGCGGGGTTGTACGTCTCGCTTTGCGCTAGTATGTAGTGTTAGACCGAACGCGCGCAACCAATACCAAACCTATTCCAATTCTATAGTAGAATAAGAGCCTAAAATTAACCACGCCTTTGGCACATGCGACAAAAGCAATGCCCTGAGGCATCTTAATTTAACGCCCTAAGTTTGTAATATACTCGATTTAGCCAGTCTGATTAATGAATATACAACTTGAGCACGGTTATCGTTACCCGCTAACCCGCTAGTGCTATGTTATGGTCGATTAGTACACAATATAATATTTTGCTTTTTTAAAAGTGACGAAAATCATATATTATCCAGAACACTTCAGTCATTTTTCCGACATGATGGTAGGTATAGTACGCATCAGTTTGTTGATGAAACCACTGTACAGTAAACCATTTTATAGGGCAAACGACATTGGTTTTTTCTCAAGATCATTTTATTTAGCTTCGTTCTTTTATCGTTAGTAAGGAGCGTTCGTGGCCTAGCGGCGCCCGCGTACCGCGTGCGGTATGCGAGGTTAAGCAATGTCGGGCGGAGTCAGTCCTTGGATGGGTGACCGCTTTGAATGGTTACTCAATGAGCGCTCTCGTGCTTTGGAAGGCACGTTAAGCCATTGATCCCGACTGCTTTCTATGATAGCAGTCGTTAAGCCAAGTTAGAGGCCTTCGGGCGGCTTGAGAACTTCTAGAGGTAATATTCACATTAATCCCAAAAAAGTCTAGTTTACCCCTTGGGTTGGAAGGTCAGATGGCAGTCGCTTTCGTAAAAAGTGGTAGATGCAACGGTACTGGGAATGACGCTAATAGGATGATGATAATGATGTTCTTTAATCGTTATTCAGAAGCTTAACAATGTACTTCACCGATACTAAATACCCGTAGGTACGTATACCAACACCAACTTCCATTTAACAATTCGGATGCTTGTCTAATGAGTTTACTTCAAACTGCTACCAATTTTATTATTATACTTACAATGTGGAAACACAATCGGAGCATGAAATGTCCCGTTTTGTTTTTATGTTGTGCAGCCCGGCTAGTATGATAGCTTATACCGTAACGTTACATGGCCAAAATGTACTGAAACGTCACATAAAACGTGACGGTATAAGCTATCATACTAGCCGGGCAGGTGACATTAATACGAGTAAGGGATGACTCACAGTAGGCCGTTCCGAGTCCGGGCCGGCCCGTTTTCTTCTTCCGTTGCGTTTGCTGTCATAGAAAACGGGCCGGCCCGGACACGGAACGGTCTTTGACTATGGAAGGAACGGTCTACTGTGAATCATCCTTAATAAGTAGGTACTAAGCAATCATTTTCTTCTCGCAGTCAACCTTTTTTGGTTTTATAATTATTTCAATCCCCGACGCTTGAGTCACAGAATAAGTAATATGCTTGAGTGGAGTAGTAATAGAATGGTAATTTCGCAAGATGGTCCGTGCGCGTGCGAAGAGCACATATGTCGTATATGCCATGTTCTTGGCCCGCTGTATTTCTTTTTAGGCGAGTTCCCGACTTGGCAGGGTTGGAGAGTGTTTATCTTAGTAAACTGTCAGCTATCGGTGTCAACTGTCATTCGAGTCTGTATGGCTTCTTTACTACGCGCCAACTGGCGGAAGGGGGACGATACAAACGCAGTACTGCTATCATGCGCAAATATAAAACTGACAGTATCAGGGCTGCCAGATTGTATAATTGGATACAAAAACTGTATAATTAGGTGACTGACTGTATCCTGGATTCTCACGTATAACTGGATACATAAAATCTATTGTGTTTTTTTTAGTCCTAGCAAGCACGATATTTTATGTCGTAGGGTTTTATGCAGTGTTTGCATCCTGACATGCAATTTTGTATAATTTCAAAAGCATGGCTGAATAATTTAAAAAATCTACTGGCAGCCCTGGACAGTATCCCCTCAAGTGTGTAAATCTGTGCGACATCAGTGGGCTCACATCAAAGATGATGTACATTTTTATCAGAATTTTTAATAAAAAAAGCGCGGCGCAGTGTCGTTGCGTGGCGGAAGCGGTTTTTCGGTAAAGCGAACGCGGCCCGGGGGACGTCGCACCAAAAAACCGCGCGGAGTAGCGGAGCGGAGGTGGCGTGTGTGACATATGAAGCAGTAATCTACATTATCGACAGGCGACAGTTTCTAATTTTTTTTTAATTGAAAACCGCCTCCGCCCCGCAACGCGCCGCGCCCGCGCTGTGCGTTCCGAGCTTAAAATTACCTTTTCCGGAAATCTAGTCACCTTACAATTCAGTATAAAGACAAGCAGTTACTAAGTAGGTTTAGCTATATAGTCTAGATCTTTCGTAGAATTCGCGGAATTCCTAGGAAATCGCTTCGATGTAACAATCACGTTGTCAATGAAGCAAGAAATCATTGTCTGGGCGCATTGTCCACTCATAATTATGGAGTGCCCCGTCTACAATCATGGAGGTAAAAAAGGTTTAATTTTGCAATCAATTGAACCTTGTACTTTTTAAAATGTACACCATCTATAAATGGATTAGGCTTGAGATAGTCACGAACTAGGAACTAGTAAGACCGAGTAGTCGCCACGGATATTGCCCCTCTAAAGCTCCTAGTGGAAGGTCCACGAAGCTTAGTGCTTCTTTAAATCTGCCAAACCCACCACCTTGGCCCACCTTTATCAACCATTAAAAACCGCGCCTGCGAAAAGAACTGAACCCTAAACTACAGTTCCATTGAGCGATTGAATGATCCACATTAGAAACTAGAATTTAAAAAAAAACTCTGTGTATTTTCCACTACAATGCCCTCATGCTGGTTTCCAAACCAAATTCAAGTAATTTTGTGTAAGAACGCCTAATTAACTTAATTTCTTCAGCAATACTACGTTACTCCGTAATTTCAAGCGAAATATTAACAAACGAATGTTGTAAGAAAATATTTAATAAACAAGTGTTGTGCCAATTAATATTAGCTGCCGTGCTATCGTGTTTCTGAGCTTAACTTTCACTTCCTAGACCGATAACAGAATATAATATAACAATGCGCGTAAAACAGTACGGTGTAAAAACGTTGTTAAAGCATGTCGAGTAGTACTTAGTATTTCCCAAGCTAGTTCGCACGTTATGATTATTAAGAAATATACTTCCTTGTGTAGACTAGCCGTTGTCAAACTTGGTTGTAGTCAATTAGGTAAAAACCATAACTTTTGTTTAACCTCCCGGGCCACTTGACATAAGTTAATACCAGAGATGTGTGAGGATGTTTTTCTATATATGTACCTGTATATGTTTATATTGAATTCCGTTATTTGTGAGGGCACAACCCTAAGATGAATTAATGTTCTCTAAGACACTAGTATCCAAATACATACCATTTCGAAGATATTGAAGAATTAATTTAGGTCCCTAGGTAATATAAAAGATCCTTAACAATTAAACAATCTTGACGTGCGTGTCATTCGAATTCCGAATATTGTCATACTTGACCATTAACATTTACTTAACTACTCTTAAGGCCGTTTTGCATTCACCCTTGGCGATATAATTAATTATTATGTATGAAACTGAAAAAAAAAATATTTTCTTGAATTTTGAAATGTCCTAGATGTCAGGCTTGCGAGGTGGGGCTGGACTCTGGAGCTGTGTTTTCATGATCCATAAACCTCATGATAATGGGCATAATTAGCCACCGAATGGATCCACCAAGATGGCTCCCGAGGCAGAGGCTACCCGAAAAGGAGATGGCGGGACGTCTTTGATGCATTTTGAACGGAATGGCGGAAACTAACACGGCACCGAGATGAGTAGTGCAAAGGAGGGGAAGCCTTTGCCCAGAAGACACTACTGCTAATAGGCAAAGGCTATGCCCTAATAAAAAACTTGCAATCTAGATCACACATCGACTCTAAATCACATGACGGTTGAGAAGCAATATTGATCCTAAAGTAAATATTTGTCAAACAAAATGTACTAATTTATCTGTTACATTTCCGTATTCTAAGAATAGATTATAGGCGCCGACTTTTATTATTGTTGGCTCGAATGGCAACCTCCGATCGAATGATACAAATAACGGAATAACGCCGTAGTAAATACCTTATAACAATAACATATGTTATTGATTCATAACAACACGTCTCTCTGCGATGCTCCGATCGGCTTTCAAATATTAACCCCCTTATTCATAAACGTCCATCAAGCCTATATTAGTTAACAAGCCGCTAAAGTTGGTTTGTCCTTATTTGTCAGTTTGACATTTATGTTTGTGAGAAAGGGACAAAACAACTTTTAGTTAACAGAGGCTTGTTAAGTTTTATGAATAAAGGCGTAAGTCTCTTACATATTTATAACATTACGGTCATTAGTATGCAAATAACTGACAAATTAAAATAGTTGAAAACACCCCCTACATTTTCATTTCAAAGTTCAATATCTCAAAAACTGCTGAACCGATTTTGACAAAACATATCTAAGAACCATGGCTGGAAAACCGGTTTTCAAATAAAAGAAACCGCATTCAAATCAGTTCACCCGTTTAAGAGCTACGATGCCAGACGGACACACACCTACACAGATACACAATATGTACATGTTAAACAAGTAACACACCTCTTTTGCGTTTTCCGCGTCGGGGGTTATTAATTGTGTGTAATCATTATCAATTCTATCATAACTATACCTAAGTTAGCGCAAAGCAATACGAGTAACGGAGAATGGAAGGAATACTGTATTATTTATGATGAAAAATATTATCAACTGCAACTACTCCTAGACGATTTTTTCGGCGCACAAGTATATTTAAGTACGGATGTCAAAACGGTTATGAAATGTGCACTTCTAAAAATGTTCATTAATTTGTAGGCCGAGGTTAAACCAACCGTTTACCAAAAAGGCGTTTTAATGAAATGGATTCTTAACAGCTTAAATGCTTGCATGCAGCGTGCTAATGATCGTCATTTAATTATTTAGTGGCAGAATTTTGAGCATTAAGTAATTGGTGAATCATAAACATTTTTGCCGACGAAAGTTATACTTCCAAAAAACCGGCCAAGTGCGAGTCGGACTCGCGCACGAAGGGTTCCGTACCAGAGAAAAAAACGCTACAAACTACTCTGTTGTATGGGAGCCCCCCTTAATTATTATTATTATTATTTTGATTTTAGTATTTGTTGTTGTAGCCACAATAAAAGTACATAATCTGTGCAAATTTCAACTGTCTATCTATTACGGTTCTTGAGATCTAGGTCGGCGAGTGGTAGCCATGAAAAAGGGCTAAAATATCACGTTTTTTGTATGGGAGCCCCCCTTAATTATTATTATTATTTTGTTTTTAGTATTTGTTGTTATGGCAGCAACAGAAATACATAATCTGTGAAAATTTCAACTGTCTAGCTATTACGGTTCTTGAGATCTAGCTCGGCGAGTGGTAGCCATGAAAAAGGGCTAAAATATCACGTTTTTTGTATAGGAGCCCCCCTTAATTACTATTATTATCTTTGTTTTTAGTATTTGTTGTTATATCAGCAACAGAAATACACAATCTGTGAAAAATTCAACTGTCTAGCTATTACGGTTCTTGAGATACAGCCTGGTGACAGACGGACGGACGGACGGACAGCGAAGTCTTAGTAACAGGTCCCGTTTTTACCATTTGGGTACGGAACCCAAAAAAAGTACTAAGAAAAGTAGTGAGAAAGTATTATGTACCCTGTACAGATTACGAGTATGTCACGTTTGACGTTTCCAGGTTAATTAGGGTTCCGTAGTCAACTAGGAACCCTTATAGTTTCGCCATGTCTGTCCGTCCGTCTGTCCGTCCGTCTGTCCGTCCGTCCGCGGATAATCTCAGTGACCGTTAGCACTAGAAAGCTGAAATTTGGTACTAATATGTATATCAATTACGCCGACAAAGTGGTAAAATAAAAAGTGGAAAAAAATATTTTATTAGGGTACCTCCCCTATACGTAAAGTGGGGAGTGTTTTTTTTTTTTCATTTTAACCCTAACGTGTGATATATTGTTAGATAGGTATTTAAAAATAAATAGGGGTTTACTAAAATCATTTTTTGATAATGTTAATATTTTCGGAAATAATCGCTCCAGAAGTAAAAAAAAATGTGCCCCCCCCCTCTAACTTTTGAACCATAAGTTTTAAAAATATGAAAAAAATCTCAAAAGTAGAACTGTATAAAAACTTTGTAGGAAAATTATTTTGAACTTGATAGGTTGAATAGTTTTTGTAATTTTTTCAAAAAAAAAATGTGACGGACGGAAAACTACGGAACCCTACACTGAGCGTGGCCCGACACGCTCTTGGACGGTTTTAATTTTTTTTAGTTATGTATAAGTCACATCCTTATCACGATGAAAATACTCTCGGTAGTGAAACCTTTTTGTAGTTAGATACCAAACTTAATTAATAGAAACTGGATAAAAACCATGCAGTTGTAGCTTCTGCGTATAAAAGTAGTAGGTGGCTACGTCATGCCTAGTGATTTTGTGATTTTTTTAAAATAATTGATTTGTCTTAAATTGTGGGTTTTTGGACGAGATGTTATACCCATATTCTATAGTTTCATTAGGCTCTAGCATTGCTGGTTTAAATCTTACGGGTTATTAGGACCCACGATGTATATTATACTTTGGCAACTCTTTATCAATTTATCATACGCCTAAATGCATATTGCGCAATGCACCGTAGGCTTGCATTGTACAATATAGTATTACTTGAATATATTATATTATGCAGCTAAGTATAACGTAATTCATAATCGATGTTCGAAACAGCTTTCAGAAAACACTTCAAACAGGAACGAGTGGACGCTCGATGCATGTTAAGAATACTTAAGGAACTACATATTTATATTAATTATTGAATCGCTATGAGACACCCATGGAGAGGAAGCGTGGCGAGTATTTAATGCCTTTGCCGTAAGGATTAGTTTCACTTATTTTGTCGCATTTTATTTATTTGACGTAAGTATATGTACGTCTACTAGTCAGTTGCCATTTAATACATAGTGGTGATAAAGCGCATTTCGTTGGGAATAAAAACCGGCCAAGAGCGTGTCGGGCCACGCTCAGTGTAGGGTTCCGTAGTTTTCCGTCCGTCACATTAAGTTGACATATTAAGTACAGAAACACAAAACCCTAAAAACGGGCCCACAGAGGACGGTGATAACTAAAGAAAGAGTTTGGATTATACGGTTAAATTACAAACTTAGTTCAGAAATTATTTCTGTAATTTTTTCAAAAACTATTTAACCTATCAAGTTCAAAATAATTTTCCTACAAAGTTTTTATAAAGTTCCACTTTTGAGATTTTTTCATATTTTTAAAACTTATGGTTCAAAAGTTAGAGGGGGGGGACACATTTTTTTTTACTTCTGGAGCGATTATTTCCGAAAATATTAACATTATCAAAAAATGATTTTAGTAAACCCCTATTTATTTTTAAATACCTATCTAACAATACAGGGTGGCCCATTCAAATCGGTCAGTATGGGAAAGTCTGAAACTATAAGACATACGAAGATTTGTTCTTAGGAACCATGTCACCGATTTTGATAAAAAGAAAAACTGCATTCATACATTTGAAAAAAAAACACTGTACCCAGCTAGGGAATCGAACCCGGTTGTTTTGAAAAAATAAACTTACACTATTTCTATTCAGATATCGTTTGTGTAGGTCTTAAGCAGTAAATGTCTCTAAGAAACATAATGTCTAAAATGAATAAAATGCATTTTTTTCACATACTTTAATTTATCATAGTAGGTGTTCAAAGTGACCACCGTTACAATATTCAACAAGTTCAGGCATGTAAAATTGTCTCTATGGTTGTTTGTACCTCTCTACTTGTAAAATCGGTGACATGGTTCCTAAGAACAAATCTTCGTATGTCTTATAGTTTTAGACTTTCCCATACTGACCGATTTGAATGGGCCAACCTGTATATCACACGTTAGGAATAAAATGAAAAAAAAAACACTCCCCACTTTACGTATAGGGGAGGTACCCTAATAAAATATTTTTTTCCACTTTTTATTTTACCACTTTGTCGGCGTAATTGATATACATATTAGTACCAAATTTCAGCTTTCTAGTGCTAACGGTCACTGAGATTATCCGCGGACGGACAGACAGACGGACGGACAGACATGGCGAAACTATAAGGGTTCCTAGTTGACTACGGAACCCTAAAAAAGACGAGAGTGGCCTGGTAAATAAAATACCGTGCTTACAGTGATATGTAATACTATTATACTTTTCTGTGACAGTGATTAAAACAAAACATTGTGGTTATAGTTGCATATAAAAATTATAACGTGTTAAAAGAGTAGATATAGTTTCTTACGCCGGTTCTTCTCGTGGCAGAGGTTTATTTTTCCGAACTGGTGGTAGTTTATTGACGTGCATGTAATATGCCTAATTTGAAGAATAAACTACTTTTACTTTTTACTTTTATTATTAATCTTATTAAGTATAGAACATTGTAGGTGTCGATATCGCTTTCGTTCGCCTATAGGTAATATCGCCCCATTTCACCACTTTGGCTTAGTTGGTAGTGACACTGCCCGCAAAGCCGGAGGTCCCGGGTTCGAATCCTGGTCAGGGCATTATTTGTGCATTTATCACGAATATTGTTGCTGGGTTTTGGATGTTTTCTATGTATTTAAGTATGTTTTTCTTATATAAATATGTATGTCGTTGTCCAGCACCCATTACAAGCTTGGCTTAGTTTGGGACTAGGTCGATTTGTGTAAGATTGTCCCCCAATATTATTATTATTATTATTTCGGTTCATCATAAATAGAGGTGGTCTATACGTGCCAAACATTTGGACATTAATTTCAAGAAAGTTAGGTATGTGTAGATTTATAATATTATTATCAGGTGAATAAATACCAAACTACCAAATAAATCGATGGCGTGTTTAATTTTTATAGCCATCGGATGCGCGTGGGCAAGCAGCCAATAAGGTGATAAGGCGGTTAACGAGATTTTATTGACAACCTAGCATGAAACAGACGCAAAGGGAGCTTTGATGAAAAACGGGGAACGGATGTTTTGTACACGAGGTTTGGTTCGGCTAAAAACAATTCATTGATAACGTAGCGTGTGTCAAATGCAATAATAGATTGTGTCTCAAGGGAGCGAAGTGATATATTTACGGCGAGGGCGGTATGTTCAATCCTGAGAAAAGCGAAATTCTACTGTATTATCTTAAACATAGCGAGGGGTTCAAGTGTTTAGGCCCAAGACGGAAATAACTTTGCTACCGTGTGACACATACTGCTTTTCACACCGCCTACGAGGCCCGCTGCTAAGAACATGAAATGTCTTACAAAGCATTTTGCTATCGAGTGGCACATACTGCTTTTATTTATTTATTTATTTAATCCTTTGGGAAACAAAACGCAAATATAACACACATAATTAATAACTCAAGTTCATAAGCCAAATAGTTTCCACTACTAATCAATAACATCTGTTGCTCAGATCGAAATAACAAAATAATAAGCTCATGCAAATTCAAGACGAGACTGTAGACATTCATATTAATATTAACATTAATAGGGGAAACATATATCAACAACTGTAATATACATAGATAATCATTTAGTCTAGATTACATAGTTCTTTTTTTTATATAGCAGAAACAAATTGTTGCAGAGATAGGTGGAAAATATCAATATGATTAAATTTATTATTGTAAGATTTACAAGCTCTGGCTAGAAACTTATTTCTTGCATATGCGGTACGACCAGAGTTAACTGCGAATAAACTAGAGGAACGCGTTCGCCGACCAGGACATCGTAGTGCTATTTTTGAGAGAAGGTTAGGAGAATCAACAAGGCCATTTAAAATTTTGTACAAAAACCCTTCTATGAGGTTTTTACCACCTTCTATGAGGAAAAGATTAATGGTTGCCCTTAAATAAGGGAAGACAAGTACAACTTTGATCCCTCTTTCGAGGGCAACAATGACTTTCTTACTATAATACATATACTTACAATCCTTCAACACGTTATGGCGCTGAGGGATTGTAAGTATAGTATCTGATATTAAGCGATTACTTTAGGCTATACACGCCTCTGATTCCAGTGAACTCACAATACGTCCGTAAAGGAATTTACATTACATATAGTGCTACATTACCACACGAGTGCGGTAATCAGCAGATTACGTGCATATGTCGAAACTTTAAAGAGCCATATGTACTGTAAAACGTTGTACGATACACGTGCGAACAGGTAATTCGCAACTCGTGTCGATTTAAAACACTCCCTTCGGTCGTGTTTCAATTTATCACCACTCGTTGCGAATTTCCTGTTCTCTGCACTTGTATCGTAATGTACTATTTTGACATTGCACGCAACTAAATTAATTTATAACCTTAAATAGTTTTTTCTAATTTTTGGTTACAGTAATCCGTGGATAAGTAACTGTAACTCTTACTGTAATATATATTGTATTTGTTGTCCCAAAAATAAATAAAATAAAATAAAATTAGTTCATGAACATTTTTATTTGTGATTATTAATAGGGTATTATTATTATGCTACTATTTTCATGGCGTTTAAGGCTGAATACTGCGATTCATGATATAATTTTAACATCTTATATACATTATTCTTGCAAATAAACATTATTTTACTTTACGCACATACACTTTGCCGCTAAAATCTTGTAAAATAATTTCTCAGAACTCTATACATAAATGTAGCGAGCAGATATTTTTTCCTGTAGATTATTTATGAAATTAATGTGTGTAATAAAGTGAGTTTTGTACTTATATCATACTCACACACAATTAAAACATTCCAACTACTAAAACAGATATACATATAATAACGCAATTCCACAAATTGAAAACACAAGTAGTATTCATTTATTTACCTAAATATGTCTGCATATCATCATAGGATTTCATTTCAGTTATACACATGTTTTATTGGGCTATTAAACACAATTAACGGTACGGAAAACTGTATTTGACAACTTTATCAACTTAGCATTAAGGATAACTATATTCGACGAACTGCCATTTAAACCATTAATTCATTCATTTATTTTTCATTTTCAGTCACGAACAATTTATTTGAACCACCTTTAGCATTATATACGTATCTATTTATTTCCTTAATTATTCAATGAAAAACTACACTTATACAACATTTGAGTTTCCAAATAGATGTTTATAGTCATAAAAATAAGCTCTTAACTACTGCCGAACCCGTTTTTAAATATTTGTTTGGTATTTTGTGGCTTCTAATAAAAGAAATACTTAGATTTTATAGATGTTTTAATAAAAACTATAGGATCACATTTCTCGCAAGACTGCCAATGAATCACTACCCATAATACTATCCAATTCACACTTCCCCTAACTTCATACCAACAACGTAATATGTCGTTAATAACTTTTACTTACACGAATCAAACTCATTGTCACGTCATGTGCGCGTTAACTTGAACATTTGGACTGTCCCAGACTTTCCACGTAAAAAATGATGCAAAACACAAATAAACCACAGTATCTACTGTCATGGTGATAAATTCAAAGAAGTGTTTTTGCATATTGTACTGACAAAAACAAACCTTCGGCTAATGGTGCTAGGAAAGACCCAGGGCCGTCAACCGACCAGAGATTATTTGATTCTATTCAACCTAGAAATCGTAATATTTATAACTGATATACCTCCGGAATGTCCACTTTACTAGTCTTTTTTTTATGACATAGAAGGCAAACGAGCAGACGAATCGCCTGATGGTAAGCGATTAGCGCCGCCCATGGACACTCGCAACACCAGAGGGGCTGTAAGTGCGTTGCCAGCCTTTAAGATGGGAGTACGCTCTTTTCTTGAAGGTTTGAAGGTCGAATCGGTCCGGAAATACCGCAGGCGACAGTTCATTCCACAGTTTAGCTGTGCAAGGCAAGATATTTCTGGAGAAACGCACAGTTGAGGACTGCCAACCATCTAAGTGGTGAGGATGGAAATTTTGTCGCGTTGGGCGATGGCGGAAGGAAGCGGCAGGGATTAATCAGAACAATTCCTCGGAGCACTCCCCGTAATACATGCGGTAGAAAATGCAGATAGTCTATCCTATCTCTCCTACGGCTCATATGCAATGCAGATAGCATTTTTTTTACAGGCGGAAGCTTTCCAATGGGTGAGATATATTAATTCCCTTTATCTGATGTAACGGTAAATTGAATTCTGATTTATTATTTTTATTTTATTCACCCCGAAGATTGTCATAATGTCGTCGTTGAAGATATTTTTAAGCGCTTTAGTGGAGAAGAAATTTGCATTTAATTGTCCTTCCTGGTACCTCATAAGTCATAGGTAAAGAGAAGGCATACGAGTATAATTGCATTCCAATTGATCCCTGTTTAATAAATTAAAAATATAATGTACAATTATTATGATCCAAAAAAACTATATACTTCTGTTTTGAGGTAATTTATTTGGTAAACCTAACAAACTAAAAAACAAATACATACTTATCAATAATCCTAATCTATTAAGTCGCTTCCAGTTTCAATTGATTGCTATATGTTGTTCACGTGAAACTAAATTGATATTGAAAAAAAAACTATTTATTTTTTCCCAAACAAACGTGTTAATCGATTTCCACAATGAAAGTCCAGCGATTCACGACAAAGGAAAGCAAATGCATTATTTATGTACACACATGACTGGGTTTAAAGCAAAAAGCGCATGCGCGTCGATATTTAAAGAGAGTTGGTATATACAGGGTAATTATGCGAGAAATACTGTATCAGCCTGTCAAACATCTCCAAATTCCACTTAATGATTAATAGCAGAAGATTTTTCATTAGAATTACCTCGAAAGTTTCACCGTTACGACAAAAATGTTAAATAAATATTCGTGAGTTGTGATAATAGGCCGATTTCGCACGCCCGTAATTTTCACTTAATAAATAAAAATAAAATCGAAATGGGTTCCAATTTAAAGAGCGCGACCGTACACTATGAAATATGTTGACTTATTTATTTCAAGTCAATCAATAGCGGTCTAACTATATTAAAATTTAATTTCTTTTATAAGAGTACCTGCTCTAGGCGCCAAATGACTTGGGCCCCAAAATGCCGAATAAAAAACTACTCAAAGATAAAAACATTTGGGGCATCCTTTTCTGTGACGTGGAATTAGTCGATTCACCCTGATCAGGGACTACAGGGCCTGCACTGATTAGATACATCCATTTAGGCAACAAGGGCCCCAAATACATAATTCAAAATAGTAAGGTTCTGGCGATTCATTTATACGTGTAAACGAGTCGCTTCAAACGAAAATGCAATTTATTTGAACCTTAATTCGAAGAACTAAGATTGAAATTCCATGGACTCGGTATGTGGTCACCGAATCATTTATTTTATTTATTTATTTATAGCCTTTTACAGAATATAGTTGCATTTTACATATATATATAACATTAGTTTTTTTTTTATTCTGTGTGCCCTTTGGCAAAGGCCTCCTCCAACACTTTCCAATCTTGTCTTTTTCGTGCGAGTCTAGTCCAAGTTCTGCCAGCTATCTTCACTAAGTCGTCCTCCCATCTCCTAAATGGCTTTCCTTGTTTCCGCTTGCCCTCTCTAGGGTACCACAGCGTGACTAATTTATTCCACTTCTCTTCACCTCTGATTACATGGCCTGCCCACTTCCACTTAAGCGCTCTTAATTTTAATACCACATCTTGGGTTTTTCTACCTTTTCTAATTATGTTGTGGTTAATTTTATCTAATTTTCTTTTACCCGTCATGCTTCGTTCCATGCTTCGCTGACAGTCCATGGACTCGGTATGTGGTCACCGAATCATACTGCCTGGAAATCCTGGAATAGGGTTAACTGTGCAGGCTGGCGCAGAAAATGTCATTACACGTACAATTAACAATGAATACAAGAATATTTAACCAAAATAATACAGGGTGATTCGGGATCGGGAGACGTGAGCTAGATCAACACTACGGATTCAGTAGATCATAAACTACTGCTTCGTGCCACTATTAGTGAAATTAATGTTCATTTGTCTTTGGTGTTAAAAACAAAATGTTTTATTTTATTTACGAAATTCATGGTCACTCTACAATCAGAATACTTCAGTCAAGTGATACGTGTCAAATTGAATGTCATCTGAGTCCGATTACTTTTGAAATATCGTATCTCACTCAATGTGACAATTTACTTTCTTCGTAATCAAAGTGCTGTCATAACAGTTAGAGGTTTAGGCTGGGTTGCACCGACTTACGATCACAGACTGATCAACGTTAAATATGGCGCCGGCAGCTGTCATCCCATAGACACTTGTCAATCTTTCCATACATTAAATTTTAACGAACACAGCTTACGATTACAGGCGGTTTGGTGCAACCCAGCCTTAGTCTTTATAAACCAGTTATTGTAGGGTGACCATGATTGTAGAGAATTAAACTTTAACTTAACAAAAATTAAAATACGGGAAAAGGTATGGGTGTTTCACTTAAATACAATGGTGAACGATTCATTGCCATATACTAAGTATGTAGTGTTGGTCCTGCTCACGTCTCCTGAATCATTCTGTATAAACTAACTTAAATCTAAAACAGGTCCGAGTGGCATTGTACCGAGGATGCTGGCGGCATTTCCTCGCTGTATCGCAATGCTGATACGTTGAGCGAGGAAGTCCGTCACCAGTTATGTCAACCAGATGCTTAAAAAATTAACGTTACGCTAGAGTTTGGCCAGCGAATCGTGGGACTGAAAAGGTAGCTAAATAGATATTTATCTCTCTTTTTAGTATGACATATTATGAGATAGATATATATTTTTAGGTTCAGTCAAAAGTCGCTGGTCAGACTCTACTCCCTTCCGGTTTTCACAACTGCGGTTGGCAACCAGGTGCGATTGAAGAATATTTATTTCTACCTGTGGAGTAAAGATTCAGGGAAAACAAACATCGGATATAATTTATGAAGGAAAAACTAATTTTATATAGAAAACTCCCGTGAGTTTGAGACATATTAAATATAATGAAACGGGTCACTCACGTATTTAAGGTCGAATATCGCTCGACATGTTTCAGACCGGTTCGCGGTCCTTAATCATGAGCACCTATCGCGGCGGCGGTTTTCTTAGCACTGCGTGCCCGTGCCCTGTCCGCACCTGTTGTTTTTAAGGAAAAACTAATTCATAGTGTGACATTATTATTAGATATTATGTTACACATGTAATTTATTTGCCTAATTAAGCGTAAACACCATTAGGTAATATTGTCATTTCATTATTATATTTTTAGATACACCTCTGGTTAAACTGAGTTATTATAAATAAAGAAATAAATAAATAATGGGGGACAATCATACACAAATCGCCCTAGTCCCAAACTAAGCAAAGCTTGTACTATGGGTACTAGACGACGATATACATACTTATATAGATAAATACATACTTAAATACATAGAAAACATCCAAGACCCAAGAACAAATATCCGTGATAAATGCACAAATAAATGCCCTGGCCGGGATTCGAACCCGGGACCTCTAGCTTCGGAGGCAGAGTCACTACCAAGTACCAACTAGGCTAAACAGGCCGTCGCACAGCAATAACAAGAGCTCGGTCCGCCAGGTACAAATAACTACAGATTATAATGTTATATCGTACTCGTATAAGTATTAAGTACACACATTTCGCCTCTCTATTTCTAGATTACTTAGGGAAATATGCGTCACATAAAATTATTTATTTAATGATTAATTATATTCCGGAAACGGATGTTACGGTGATGTCTGAAATATTAACTCATATAACAACAGGAGTCGTAGCTTTGTTCTTTTTAATACTTCTACTCTGTCTTTAGATTTATTTTCTGCCGTCGTCTGTATTTTCTGATACTAGCATCAATCTGGGTCCCCTTCAAGACAAGCGTGCCTATTACTGAACCAGTGAGCAACATCTCCCCACATGGAGCCGGGTATGTCCTAAAACTACGTCCAGGACCACCGGGGGCTGGGCAGCAGCATCCCTGGAGTGCGGTGGAGATACTGCGATCGCCAACCCGCATACCAAGCGTGGCGATTATGGCATTTACCCCTCATGAAATTGGGGGAGGCCTATGTCCAGCAGTGGACGTCATTCGGTTGATATGGCGGTGGTGGTGGTGAGCAACATCTTAGGCCTTGTCAACGCTTTCCATCAGGTAAGACTAGGGCCAATCGCCGGACTGACACAATCATAAGAAAAAAACAAAAAAAATATACAGCATATTTATTTAATAAGTAAATAAATATGCTGTATATTTTTTTTTGTATATGGGCCTCATGAGAAGGCTCAAAGTCACCCAAAGAGCAATGAAGAGGGCTGTGCTGGAAGTATCTCTACGCGATCGCATCATAAATGAGGCCATCCGCAGTAGAGCCAAAGTAACCGATATAGCCCTCCGAATTGCTAAACTTAAGTGGCAGTGGGCGAAACTCGTTATCTCCGGAAAAATACAAAGATGCTGAGCAAGATACTAGATACTATTAAACGAGGAACATTTGTATATTTATTTGTAAATGGGTTTTCGGAAACGGCTCTAACGATTGCGGTGAGATTTACACCTTGGCTTACGGGAACAAAAAATCTATTTAGCTGGGTCCGGGAATTTTATTAAAAGCGCCGAGCAAAGCTCTGTTTCCTACGTACTACATATTTAATATCAAGCTATAACCACTACCTAACTGTAAAAAGATGCTACTGGCATGATTTGCTTTTAGAGGCCACGAAAACAGTACTTCCTTCCTATTTATATTCCATAATTAGCCTACTACTGTTTCCCACATGCAAAATTCCAAGCTCGACCGAATCTCACTGTGTACAGTCGACTACAATAAAAAGTATGTGAGGGTTGGTTTTGAGTTTATTAATTTCTGAAATAAATAGGCTCAGTCGGTTTTATTAAGATCCATGAAACTGTGTCGGTAAGTTACGTCATGAAATACTGAGTTACCAAAATTGAATCTGACATTCGCCCAAAGAGCAATAGAGGAGCCTTTACTAGGAGTTTTTCTGCGTGATCGCATCAGAAATGAGGCCATCATCAATAGCACGAAAGTAACTGATACCTATTATACCTATAGCTCTCCGAAAACTAAACTTAAGCTCTCTCTCGCTAAACTTAAGTGGCAGTGGGCGGGGCACACTGCACGTAGAACCGATGGTCGTTGAGGCGGAAAGGTTCTCGAGTGATGACCACGTACTGGAAGGCGCAGCGTGGGTAGGCCCCCGGCAAGGTGGACTGATGACCTGGCAAACGTTGCGGGAGTCGGGCAAAGGCAGACTGGTAAAGGTCGGAACTAATTTTGCACTCTTTGAGGGAGGCCTATGTCCAGCAGTGGACGTCCTTCGCCTAAAGTGATGATGATGATCTGACGTTTGGTCTAACGGATCTTTATAGATAGATTTAGATAGATAGATAGATAGATAGATAGATTTAGATAGATTTATTTATTTCACAATGTACAATGTGACTTAAAATTACACATAGTCAATTGAAAGGAATTTATATTGTGTTCGTCAGTTTTTTAAACATTGTCAAATTAGGTGGATATACATTTTATCATAATAATAATAAACTATTTACAAGTATATGTAAAAAAAAAATACAAAATGAACAGTCAATAAATTTAAGAATTAAGATCGCCTTATAGATCGTCATCAATCATAGTACAATCTTCAAACAAAATAATAATAATATATATTAGGTACAATTCAGATGTCAATAAAAATCCAATATTTATAATAAATCTATTTAGTTATGTCATAGTACTCTTTCTTTGGGGCGGAAAGGTTCTCGAGTGGCGACCACGTACCGGAAGGTGTAGCGTGGGCAGGCGGTGGACTGATGACCTGGCAAGGGTCGCGGGTGTCCGCTGGATGCGGGTGGCGCAGGACCGGTCATTGTGGAAGTCTTTGGGGGAGGCCTATATCCAGCAGTAGACGTCATTCGGCTGAATGATGATGATGATGACTCTTTCACAGAATAAAGCGGATTTTACAACAAAAAGTTTCTTAGTCTACTTTTAAATTTTTGTTCAGAAGTTTTACTCTTTAGCTCTGATGGTAGTCGCTCATAATAAGTTGGTCCTATGACACGTCGGTATTTCCCTGCAAGTGCCATGCGACGAGGGACTGTTCTTAGGCGCCCTGTGGAGTATATTCTTTATAAAACCTAGCTTCAGAGGCAACGTTTTCGTAGTCTATAACGTGAGTTTTCTGGTATGTAACGAAAACTGTGTACGAGCAGGGAACCGAGTACCTCATAGAACCCGCTGGGTTCCTGATATGATCGAGATGTCTAAGTTTGTAATCTATTTTCATAAAAGTGACGTTGTCGTTTTGTACAATTCCATCATAGAGACTTGTAATTCTTTGGGGTAGTTCTGATCGGTAGGAAAAACGGTCCACCAAAAAGAAACACAAGGAAAAAATATAATATAATTCCAATATTATCCCCTAGGAAGAGATAAAACTACTAACTGTTACTATGTTGTGTTTACGTTATCATCTCATCATTAATTGAGAGTCCCCCGTACGCTCGACCGAATTCGATTCTCCATACAAGTTTCGTTCTCATTTTAAAACGACATGCTGAAATAACATGAAACTTTTTATACACAATGAGATCCGCCATAGCTAGGTCGGAAATTTGTTTCTGTTGCTAGAAATTGGAATTTTACAAAAATACAGCGAGTTTTTGAATTTTTTTGGCCTTATATGAAAATCTTAATAATCGCTGTATAATTCCATTATAATATTATATTATATTATTATAATATTTCTTTCTAAGTTTTGGATATTTTTCTGTATTTAGGTATTAATGTCTATTAAATAAAGGATGGGCCCTTTAACAGGAGTAAAAAATTAAAAGGTCCACTATTGAGCAAGCCAGCAATTATTTCCAAGTGGACCCAGTTGAAAAAAAATGTTTTCTTAAGTTTTTTTTAAACATAGTTTACGTGTATTTTTTAACTTTTCTGGGTTATATTAATAAGTATTTATTTTAAAAACACAAAACGATTGAAATAAAAAACAAAACATAATACCAAAAATATCTTTTAAAACAAAAAAATTAAAAAACTATTATGACTCATAACTTCATGCTGCCTCAAAAACTGCATTGACTGGCGCGCTATAATCTCGTGGTATCCAGATATATTACTTGTAGGTCGTAACTTTAGATCAAAATTTCCCCGATTAGAATAAAAAAAACAAAAATATTAGGACGCAGGGAGTTACTGCAGATATGCTCTAAGGAAGCGTCCTTTTAAATATTTGCTCCTGTTACAGGGCCCACCTTATTTATCATCGTCTAGTACCTATAACACGAGTGGTCCCTTAATATTTATTTATTAATAATTGGCACCCGTTGTTAACCTCTATTATGATGTTTATCATATGTCAAAAGATTGACAGTGTCAAGTATTGGGTGAGTGTCGAGCACTGGAATGTAAACCTTATATACAAGAAAATAGGGTACAGTTTCGTGCACTTTATACGCATTGTAATAAGGGTCACAAATGGTTACTTAAGAGGGCGCAGTACGCTCGGTCTGGCTCGGTTCTCCATACAAACGTATTTACCCTCTCATTTTAAAACGCCATGCTAGAATAACATGAAAATTTGTATACACAATGGGATTCGGCATATCTAGGTCGGACCATAGTTTCTGTTGCTAGAAATTGTAAAAGAAAAAAATACAGCAGCTTTTTGAGTTTTTTACAGCTTGTATGAAAACCTTAATAATCGCTGTATTTTTATAATTTCAAGCTAGCTAGCCCGGTGTTTTAAAATGAGAGCATAAATACGTTTGTATGGAGAACCGAACGTACTGCGCAGTCTTAACTGTGTTGGCGATACAACGTAAGCTACTCTCATCTTGTTTGATATTGTAAGTGACTGTACTGTGAGAAGTCACGGCCATGCAAGGAAATTAAGATTTTTTACTGAGATTAACTAACCGCGACTGTTAAAGATACACAGTTTTCATTTTTATAATAGCCAAGTGAGAAGGATATTTAAGGTAGGGGTTCCTTGTATATTCACTACGTATACATATTATTGTATTATAGACATAATAGTAGGTACTATAGGTCCTTCATAATCCTACATAAGTTGTGTTTGTAGTTTTGGGCGCCGAGACTTTGAGTCTCAAAAAGATCTCCTGGAGGGTTTATTGCAAAAAAAATGTACATCGTTAAGGGTTTTAGTTAAGAAAACTTAATTGATTTCTTTGTGTTACGAAAGTTAGTCATACAAGGGCTGCCATCTCTAACTTCGCCAAACCCGGACAAAGACTTAAAAAATCCCGGACATTTGGCGTAAATCGCATTTTTTCCCCGGACGTGTCCGAACACTTTACTCCAAACTAGGACAAATCCGGGGAAACCCGGACGGATGGCAGCCTTAAGTCATACAAACTATATGGATAACTTTCGTAACACAAAGAAATCAATTAAGTTTTCTTAACTAAAGCCCTTAACTATGTACAAGTTTTGCAATTCACCCTGGAACCCATTAAAGTATATTTGAATTTTATAATATAGCATTATGTCAAAAAACGGTTTTGTAATATGGGTCGCCACATACTGCTATTTGGAAATCGCGCCACATTTTGTATCTTCGACACGCGTTCATGTTAAAGGACAAATAAATATTTAGTGTAACATGTCCTAATAGTAAATGTGTTATTAGTCCATCATTCTACTTACATTTAGTTGCCGTTAACCAGCAATAGTCCCTGTACACCCTGGCGGGAGCCGTCTATGCGTGCGTCCCATTCCCATCACAGAGGCCGGAATTCTCGTAGCACTTTTGAGCTGTCATAAGGACTTCTCATTTATCGACTTCCGATATACATATTATATCGATAGATTATATAGGTAGAATAGAACACAAACATATTAAAGAAGATTATCGGTAGAGGTAAACAACAGGAGGTCTGATCGCTAAAGAGTGATGTCTTTCAGATAACTTATGAGTAGTGGAAAATGTGAAATAGAGATGAAAACAATGAAAAGTTAATAGTTAACCATTTCACATTTAATTATTTCAGTTCAGTGTTTGTTTGTGTGCATATATGTCTATAAAACTACTAATAAAAGGTCATTTCATATGTATTATGTATAACAATAAGTAATATGATATCATGTCTCAAGTAATATGATATCATGTCTGTCTCAATGGCAATTCTTGTTACAACTTCTTTTAGAAAATGTTTAAAATTAAAGCCTCGTAATAAGAAATCCACAAATTATTTATAAGGAACATTAAAATATTATTATAATTATTCCTATTTAAAATTTCCAAAAAGTTGGTATCCAAAGGTTATCTCGGAAAGATCGTTCATTCGCGTTAAGACTGCCTGTTAATAATAATAATATTTTAAATATTGTATTATGCTTTATCGATATCTATTTGTATATCGAAAGTTGATAAATGAGAAGTCTCTATGACGGCTCAAAAGTGCTACGAGAATTCCGGCCTCTGAGTCCCATGATACGGACAGGGAAGGCTTCCGCTCGGTGTGCCCCTTGAATTCTTTAAATTGTTGAAAGTGCCTTTACGGGTTGGTCGTGTTTCAATTTATCACCACTCGTTGCGAATTACCTATTTGCACGTGTATCGTACAACGTTTTACGGTACATACGGCTCTTTAATGTTTCGACATATGCACGTAATATGCTGATTACCGCACTCGTGCGGTAAAGTAGCAACATATGTACTGTAATAGTACATTACGATACAAGTGCAGAGAACAGGAAATTCGCAACGAGTGGTGATAAATTGAAATACGACCGAAGGGAGTGTTTTAAATCGACACGAGTTGCGAATTACCTGTTCGCACGTGTATCGTACAACGTTTTACAGTACATATGGCTCTTTAAAGTGTCGACATAATTATGCACGTAATCTAGCACCATATGTAAAGACTGTTTCTTTCTTAGTTCACAATAAAGTATTTTGACATAAATAGCATTTATCATCTCAGCTACAGATTGGAAAAAATGTATGGTTTTCATAAACCACTAGAACTCCTGAAGATAAGCATACAGCCAGTGTTAGGGGCCAGCACTAGTCTCTAGCATTCAAACAACTTCTAATCAATCCTCTGATTAAAAGATCTCTGATAAAATATCCTCGGGAAGAAGACCCTTCAGGATATCATAAGTATTCTGAGGGAGAAAGAAGACGTCATGCCTGTTCGTGGCGACGGAGGTCTCCAGATTACCGTCCTGCATACCAGACCATGTCGATGTGAACTGCATGCCCGAAATTTTGAAAAAGATGTACGACTTGTAGTTACGCTTAGAAATCATCAGTTTGAGTAGTAATGCTCCGGAAACTCGGTCACCAGCGTCGTCATTTTTCAAGAGACTGATACTTGCGTCAGCGTGTCGGCGTCAAGTCTCAAATCGGTCAGTTTGCGTGTTGCTGACACTGTGCAAAGTGTCGCACATGCCGTTTCGCCGCCCGCATGCCCCCCGCGCCTGCGGCCGCCTCCTCGAAATCACGTCATACGCAGACGTCGTTGCCGGTCAGCCAGTCGCAACCAACCGGAAAATCGCACCCTCAATGTTTGTCCAAGCATACGAGACCATTTAAAAATTTAACCATCATAAGCACTGCTGATAGTCTAGGTTCTACGTCTATTATCTTCTATGGGCCTATTAACTATACCTTCCTATGCCTAGACAGTGTCTATCTAAGCCCTAAGGTAAACGTTCCTATGCTCGACATCACCAAGTATGGTTTTTCGATGTTGCGAAAGGAATCCTAACAAAAGTTGGTCATTTAACAAATGAGCGCTGGTAATGGACTGGGTGCGCTCAGGGCCGTAGGATTTATTACAATTTACCAAATCAAATGAATCTTCTTTAAAATAATATTTCGGTAGTTAGCACGAACCATTTACTGTCCATCATTAGTCCGTAAGTTTAGTTCGTACTTCGATTTTCATTTGTTTCGCAGGTAGGACAGACCATTTCTGTGGCTGGTATAGGTGACAACTTAAGAAAATGACCTGCTGTATGTAGTTTGTAGCGTGTTCGAATAGACATTACATATTTAACATCTCTAACACAAACCAATCAAATGTTTATTCGAACACGTCACAACTATATACAACAGCCCGGCTAGTATGATAGCTTATGCCGTCACGTTATATGGCCAAAATGTACTGAAACGTCACATAAAACGTGACGTTATAAGCTATCATACTAGCCGGGCAGGTCATCTTCTTATGTTTTTTGCTTATAGTCATCTTGACAGTTCCGGGCCATAATTTCATACTCGAAATGTAAATAAGGTGGATACGTAATGCAATCAATATGCATCAAAATGATGAATTTAGTGAATTGGTAAAATATGAGTCATGAAAAATTAGCTTGTGTTAAAGTTTATATTTAGGAATATGATCAATCAAGAATAGATGAAATGGTAAATTTTGCGAATGGAATAGTAATAGCTTGTGGTAAAAATCGATATTCGGAAAATGATCGCCATCGTCACACTTTTTTTATGACATACGAGTGGGAGGCAATCGAGCAGAGGAATCGCCTATGAATCGCCTCCATTCATTGGATTTTTTTATTGCATGATTAAAGATGTTACAATATTATTAGGTCATTACAGTATTCAGTCGAGATTCAACATGCAAAATTATTAACAATATGTCAATTAAGTAAATTATTGGCAATACCAAATGGCTGCTTAAATAAATTTTATTGGGCTAATTTGGCCGTAAATCCCGGCCATAAAAACTATCGTGCTAGCTAGGCTGATAACAGTGATAACCACGTGATAACATTTGATTATAAATAAAATTACTTGTAACATAATGAAGACCCAGTACATACACTCGTACGAGTCCTGACCGACCTCGGTGACTAAAACATGAGGCCCGCTTGATGGAAAGCTGTTACCGTAGTCTATGGACTCTGTGGAGTCTACAATAAATATTGGGTGACATTCTTACACAAATCGACCTAGTCCCAAACTAAGCAAATGTTGTACCATGGGTACTAGGCGACGACATACATACTTATATAGATAAATACATACTTAAATACATAGGAAACATCCAAGACCCAGGAACAATAATCGTGATAAATGTACAAATAATGCCCTGACCGGGATTCGAACCCGGGACCTCCGGCTTCGTAGGCAGGGTCACGACCAACTAAGCCAAAATGGGCGTGAACGCTAGAGGAGTTGCAGGCGTCCAAAGATCGTGTTGCCATTACGTGTACTATTGTATATCCATAGGGAAAAAACTGGTATTAAATGTACCTATAGTAAACCCTTTATTTTGTATGGTGTACCGAACTATTTGACCACTTTGGCTGCCACGTACTATATGACGCTAACTGTACCTAGTCGGAAATTTAGAAACAATTTTATGAGGATAGGTTCATTAACGTAAGTAACATAAGACGGAATTGAAATAGAGTTTGTACACGGGTGCCAAAAGCTTTTCCTTATTTCCTTATAGTCTATTTTCACACAGTATTTCCCAACTACAATGCCAATTAAACTCACGGGTCATGCCCGTAACGGTCACGGGACCCAACTATACACAAACGGCAATTTAACATGAGTTTCAGTGTCACTTGTACCCTTGTGTTCTTGGGGCAGTGATGTGAACTTTTATGACGGCTAATTATGGGAAAGTAGCTTGGCGCATAAAAGATAAGGATGGCATAGACAATTGACAATACTATGTAATAGGTATACTAACTTTGAATAAATGTCTTATTATTATTATTAATTGTGGAATTAAATGCGTACTTTTTAAGTAAAATTAAGTCTAAGATGGACACGGACTTTACCGTTTCAATTCGAAAGTGCCAGAGTGTTGTCTTGGTAAACATATATTATATACGTTATATTCTCAGGGTACCCCAGAGAAGACGTCAAATAATAATACCGCTACCGAGCGAGATGGTCATATACTAAAATGAATAAGAGTGACAGAGAGTGATATATCATTTTTTGCGTACTTTTTAAGTAAAATTAAGTCTAAGATGGACACGGACTTTACCGTTTCAATTCGAAAGTGCCAGAGTGTTGTCTTGGTAAACACATATACGTTATATTCTCAGGGTACCCCAGAGAAGACGTCAAATAATACTACCGCTACCGAGCGAGATGGTCATATACTAAAATGAATAAGAGTGACAGAGAGTGATATATCATTTTTTGCGTACTTTTTAAGTAAAATTAAGTCTAAGATGGACACGGACTTTACCGTTTCAATTCGAAAGTGCCAGAGTGTTGTCTTGGTAAACACATATACGTTATATTCTCAGGGTACCCCAGAGAAGACGTCAAATAATAATACCGCTACCGAGCGAGATGGTCATATACTAAAATGAATAAGAGTGACAGAGAGTGATATATCATTTTTTGCGTACTTTTTAAGTAAAATTAAGTCTAAGATGGACACGGACTTTACCGTTTCAATTCGAAAGTGCCAGAGTGTTGTCTTGGTAAACATATATTATATACGTTATATTCTCAGGGTACCCCAGAGAAGACGTCAAATAATAATACCGCTACCGAGCGAGATGGTCATATACTAAAATGAATAAGAGTGACAGAGAGTGATATATCATTTTTTGCGTACTTTTTAAGTAAAATTAAGTCTAAGATGGACACGGACTTTACCGTTTCAATTCGAAAGTGCCAGAGTGTTGTCTTGGTAAACACATATACGTTATATTCTCAGGGTACCCCAGAGAAGACGTCAAATAATAATACCGCTACCGAGCGAGATGGTCATATACTAAAATGAATAAGAGTGACAGAGAGTGATATATCATTTTTTGCGTACTTTTTAAGTAAAATTAAGTCTAAGATGGACACGGACTTTACCGTTTCAATTCGAAAGTGCCAGAGTGTTGTCTTGGTAAACACATATACGTTATATTCTCAGGGTACCCCAGAGAAGACGTCAAATAATAATACCGCTACCGAGCGAGATGGTCATATACTAAAATGAATAAGAGTAACAGAGAGTGATATATCATTTTTTGCGTACTTTTTAAGTAAAATTAAGTCTAAGATGGGCACGGACTTTACCATTTCAATTCGAAAGTGCCAGAGTGTTGTCTTGGTAAACACATATACGTTATATTCTCAGGGTACCCCAGAGAAGACGTCAAATAATAATACCGCTACCGAGCGAGATGGTCATATACTAAAATGAATAAGAGTGACAGAGAGTGATATATCATTTTTTGCGTACTTTTTAAGTAAAATTAAGTCTAAGATGGACACGGACTTTACCGTTTCAATTCGAAAGTGCCAGAGTGTTGTCTTGGTAAACACATATACGTTATATTCTCAGGGTACCCCAGAGAAGACGTCAAATAATAATACCGCTACCGAGCGAGATGGTCATATACTAAAATGAATAAGAGTGACAGAGAGTGATATATCATTTTTTGCGTACTTTTTAAGTAAAATTAAGTCTAAGATGGACACGGACTTTACCGTTTCAATTCGAAAGTGCCAGAGTGTTGTCTTGGTAAACACATATACGTTATATTCTCAGGGTACCCCAGAGAAGACGTCAAATAATAATACCGCTACCGAGCGAGATGGTCATATACTAAAATGAATAAGAGTGACAGAGAGTGATATATCATTTTTTGCGTACTTTTTAAGTAAAATTAAGTCTAAGATGGGCACGGACTTTACCATTTCAATTCGAAAGTGCCAGAGTGTTGTCTTGGTAAACACATATACGTTATATTCTCAGGGTACCCCAGAGAAGACGTCAAATAATAATACCGCTACCGAGCGAGATGGTCATATACTAAAATGAATAAGAGTGACAGAGAGTGTTATATCATTTTTTGTCCTTATCATAGTTCCTTTTTTTTATTTACCTCAATGTCATTTTCACGTCATGACAAATAGTTTAAAGCAAATAAACGATTACCCGGCCCAATTAAAGAGGTTGTTTATGGTAAGCCGCCAGTCGTTTAAGACCCTCAATTTAACTGCATAAGAGCTTTTCTGTCCCCCTTGGTGGAACTCGTATAGGATCTCTATAGAAATCCTTACTGTGGGGTTATATTGCTTTATTCGTTGTGGGGAGAGGGCTCTAACCTCTAAGATCCCGTTACAGTGACGCTGTGCCATTCCAAGAGACCTTCATGAAAAATAAGATCGATTAACATGAAAAAATCTTGCATGCCTATTACCAGTGTTAACAAACTAAACAACCATTTGATAGCGCTGTGATAAGCTTTATGGCAGACACGTCACCGTTACGTGGGCACTGGCATTACCACGAACGTAGGTGTACACATTAAACAACATTGTTCCCCGATAGTAGCAAACAAGCGCACGGGCCACCTGCCTACGGGTGAATGACACTATAGCCATAGCCTATTAACGCGTGCTGCCATGCCTGTTATTGACTTGGTCGCACTAGCGGATCCCAGAGTGGGGATGGGAGGTCAAGCCCCCTCCTCCCCAAACGTTGCCAAACCAAGTCAAGCTACCCCAAACTAAAATCCCGGATTTGCCACGGCATCTCTCGGGGTAGGTATCTTGTCCCTTTTATTTTGGTGCGCGACAGCCAAGTCTGACATGCGTCGTAGGTATTTTATATAACTATTGGATGTATTTTAATGGTTGTAGAGTTTATGTATGTATGTATGTATGTAAATACTTTATTGTACACAAAACACAGGTAGAAATACAGACAAATTCGGTTATATCGGTACAAAGGCGAACTTATCCCTTTAAGGGATCTCTTCCAGTTAACCTTTGAGCAATTGAGTGACACAGGAACCAAAAGATAGACAAACTAACACGTGTACAAAAACGTATCTATATATATATATTTATATATATATATATATATATATATATATATAAATATATATAGCTATTGCCTATATACTACAAACTACAAAATAATACTATATATACATATACTACCGACTAATAAAAATAATAAATATATACGTATAAATATATAATCAGTATCAAACCAAATCACAAGTCATTGGAGAGCCAGAACTTTATTGATTCGTTAGAACCTCTTTAGCCTAGTTGGTAGTGTCATTGCCTCCGAAGCTAGAGGTCCCGGGTTCGATTCCCGGTAAGGGCATTTGTTTCTGTGGTGAGCAGAGACATTTGTTCCTGAGACTTGGATGTTTTCTATGTATTTAAGTATATATCTATTAAATATATCGTCGTCTAGTACCCATAACACAAGCCTTATTGAGCTTACTGTGGGACTAGTTCGATTTGTGTAATAAATAAATGTCCCCTAATATTTATTTATATTTATTAACCTGTGAAAGGGTTAAAAGCAGTTTTTTTTTTAATTTGCTTATTGACGTCTGACTTACATAGGATCGGAAATTCGGATACTTTTATACCTACAACTAGCAAAATCCCGGAAAAAGCTAAGCAAGTATGGACACGGCTTTTTAAAATTAATATTTCTATTATTTAGTTTTCAGGATTCCTGGTTTGTATAAATCATAACAAAAAGGTTTTTTAGGTTATGACTATTTTCAGTAGATTTTAGCAATATTCACGTTGGTAAACAGTTTTAACGACACACAGATACAGGTTGTAGCAAAAAAAAATGTGGTGGTCTGTTTAAGGCCGTCATAGGTATTGTGTTTTGATAACGGAATATGTATGTGTTTACGTTATCCTAATTTTCGGTATTCCGGGAAATCCCGGCAAATTTATAAATATATATTTATTGATAAAGTTAAATATACACAAACAAATAGTCAAATACTAGAACACAAACAAAACAAAATCTATTGAAACCTAATAAAAACATAAACCTATACTAAAACCTAATTTTAAAAAAAGCTGCGTAAAATCGGGACCCCTTGGTAGGGTACCCATAACGCAGGCAGCATTCCCGCGCTGGATAGCGATTGCTACCCTTTGCGCGAGAAAGCTGCCTGCCCTCGGGTCACCTGTACATTCCCGCAGGCGCTTGCTCAGCGCCTTGTGGAGCCCAAGCGCGCTCCGGCCCCACGGGCCGAGTGTCTCGACGCCAAATGGTATAAACTCATTCAATGCGGGCAAATTATTAGTAAAATTAAATTGAGTCCGCCTCCATGCTACTCAACAACAACCCGGTGTAGGTATTGAGGCCGAAGTGTAGGTATAAAAGTATTCGAATTTCCGATGCCTGATCATCACGCCGATTCCGCGATCGGGTAAAATCGAGTAAAAAAGGGCGGAATATCACGTTTTTGGAGGGGCCAGCTTAGCTAGCACGATAACGTATACCGTCACGTTATATGGTTGATATGTACTAAAACGTCACATAAAACGTGACGGTATAAGCTATCGTGCTAGCTAGGCAGGGGTCATCAAGTTTTAATTGATTTTGAATGTTGTTGGTCGCAGTCTCTAGCTCTCAGGTCTCAACACACAAATCCTCGAGTCAATAAAGGGTTGGTAGCGCGCTTGTGATTCTTCAGGCGTTGCAAGGATCCATACTACGGCGTGTGCTTGCCATCAGTGAGGCCGTCGTCGCCTCGTCGTCAGTGAGGTCGTCGGACGCCTTCCGGTACGTGGTCGCCACTCGAGAACCTTTCCGCCTCAACGGCCATTGGTCGCTTACTATGGGTCTCATCTGTCTGTCTGGTCGTTCCCTCATGACTGAGGATCGTGGTCATCATCAGGCGACCTACACTTGGAGTACATTATTTGCTTCCATCGACTTCTGTTCATCGCCTCCTTCACGATGGAATAGAACTTGGAGGAAGATGAGTCCTTCAGTTGATCTGTCCATCTAGTAAGAGACCGGCCTCGAGCTCGTTTGCCATCTGTATTCCCTACCACTATCAACTTTTCCAGGCTCTCATCTCCCCTTCGTACGATGTGGCCGAAATATACTAGAATTCGTTGATGACATATCGTGGACAAACGAGTTTTAATTTTGAGTTGCAAGAGGATTGATTGGTTGGTGCGTTTGGCAGTCCAGGGTATCCTCATCATGCGCCTTCAACACCACATTTCTAAAGCATCAATCCTTTGCCTTTGAAAAATAGGGAACACCAGAGCTCGTACCAACCGGATCTTGGTGTTGATAGTTATTCCCCTATTCGTTATGGGTCTCATAAGAAGGCTCAAATTCACCCAAAGAGCAATGCTGGGAGTAAATATCTCTGCGTGATTGTCGATGAATTAAAAAAACATAATTCTGGAAATAAGTTACATAGCTATTAGGTACCGTTCACCCTGTGACTACGGAACCCTAAACTTTAAGTAACTAACGTAACTTACCTAACTACCGTAACTTAAGTTCATGCACGACATGACATATTTATTGAAATTGATCGAACTGGATATCCACTTACGTATTATTGGCAAATGCGCGACCGAAATAGTTTAGTAACCACAATATGTCATTATAAGCAATACCTAATTACCGACCTAATAATAATTCCGATCATCTTGTCTTATACATAATTAAATAACATCGATAAGATATAACAATATCATATTTAAATAATGCTATGTAGGCACTGTCAATACGGTATGGTGAAAAACTTAAGAAAATGACCTGTAGTATGTAGTTGTAGCGTGTTCGAATAGGCGTTTGTTCAGTTTGTGTTGCACATTTTAAATATGTAATGTCTATTCGAACACGTCACAACTACATACAATAGGTCATCTTCTTAAGTTTTTTACCTTATATTTCACTGATAGTCAAATCAGCGACTTTTTACGAAACTTCCAAAATGCACGGTTAGTATGAAGTTTGTAGGGAAATGTATCTAATGACGTCACAATTTTCCATGGTCAACCAGCGTCCTTTATTTCATGTTTATGGATATAAAAATCTTTAAAATTACATAAACAAGCTGAAGATAGATTTTTTCGGTGTATTTTCGTATGATTTGTTTATTGGTAACGTATAAAAAATACCACCAAAAACATTTCATGTAAAATGTTGCCAAGACGACCACATAAGGTTTGCCCCGTGAAAAACATATCAGATCTCATGTAGAGCCAAGCTTCTGAATCTACACGGCCTAACTCTACCGACCCTAACTTCAACAAATTCTACATATCATTAAATATGTGTAAGTAAGGTAGCACGCTGCGCGTCCGGAAAAGCCCACTTTTTGGCCAAGTGGTGACGTAAAATTGAGTACAAAACACGGGTCGTAAAACAGAAAACCCTGTCTCGCATATTTATGACCATCGCCTGCGGCTCGGGCCCCAAACATCTGCGATATCGGCCTTTCTTTGTTTTACAACCCTTGTATCGTAAATAGCTATTTTACCGTCCTGAAATACCCTGTTGGAAACATTAAGAAAAGTTAATTCAGTTTAATTGTTTCTCACCGTAAACTTTATCGCCGATTGCTGAAACCGTAGTATTGATTGGTGAATACACTCCTTAAACATTTAAATCACAAAATCTTTCAAAAACTCGGCACCGTAACACATAACCACACTTTGCGAAAACTTAAATAATCGAATTTCGTTATTAATTTTCCCGCCAGGAGCACAGAAGCGACGTGCGCTCAAGACTGCGCATACCACAAACTATTTAACTTTTTGCGCGCCAATGGAAGCCGGCCGAAAGTGGTAGCGCATTCAGCCAAGAAAATTGTAAAATACCGCGTACTTTTTCATGTGGTTGTGTAATAATGCGTATGATTACTTGATTTGTTAACATAGGCATTGTTTTGTTTGATTAGAAGCTGTTATTACCTGTATCGTAAGTAGGTATGTGAAATCTTCATAAGAGACAAGAAACACGAGTCGACCCCACCGGCTTCCAGTAGTAAATTTAGCAAACACATAAATTGTATTAGAGTCTGTATTTTAATAATCTCCAAGATAATTGTCAAGTATCTAATTTACTCACTGTTGTCCGTCGTTGTTAAATATTAAGGTTTAGTTAATCAAGTAGGTAGGTATTGTCATTCGTATTAAATTTTATTTAAAAAAAAAACAATCCACTAGATAGAAGTACATATGATAGGTACCATTAAGGGGGCTCCTAGCTCCCAATGACCTTCAATGTGTACAGTCAACTAATTTGAAAAACCCCCTGCATAAAATATACACAACAACGAAAAATATACACAACAAGGACCGGTCATTGTGGAAGTCTTTGGGGGAGGCCTATGACCAGCAGTGGACGTCTTTCGGCTGACATGATGATGATGAACGAAAAATAAACTGAATCATTAATTTAATTCGAGGGACGTAAATAGGCGACTTTTTCTAACTAATTCAGTTTATTTTTCACTTTTTTGCGTTTACCATACTGATGACAATGGCCACCTTAGGAGATATTACCTACTTTTTCGAATAAAAATAATTTTGAAAATCAATCCACAATTGATAGAGAAATCGGTGAACATATATTTAAAAAAACCCGTACATTAAAATAAGGGGTTTTAGATCAATTTTGGTTAAAATATTAGAGCTCTAAAAATATCTGAGAATGTATATTCATTTGATTATATTATTTATAATGCTGCGAAATATTTTTTTGGATTATTTCAATCATGTCACTTTATTTCCAGGAATCTTAAGATTTATCTTTCCTTTGCTCTGGTGAAGTGGAATACCCCGCTATCTACTCTCAATAGTTTGATAAACGCATTCGGCAAATACAAGATGTGATGTTTGAGATGAATCTAACACGATAAAAACTGAAGGAGATAAACTGATAACAATATCTGCTGAAGTCATCGGTATGAAAATAACAATGAAGAACATCTTTGTTCAGATTACCTACATGTACCTAAAGTGTTTGTAGTGGATACTGCATTGTTAGAAGCTTGTATTGAGCTTGTATGAGTTCTATCGCTAAATGACGATAAAATAAAATATGATCTTTTGTATATTGTATTCTGCTTTTTGGAAATCAACTACATTAAAATGAAAAAAAAAGATATTCGCAGAAATAGGTGGCAATTACAGTTATAAAGTATAAGTTTCAGACTGAACCTTAACAATATGTACAAATTTCCACTAAATTATAGCGATTTTGGCTCTAGGCACCTGGGCATATATATTTTCATTTACCTATAGGTACGGAGAGAATTTGCGAAATACGCGCGGGAAGCCTAATTTTCATTAACCGTAATGAACAGTGACATTAGAGAACTCCGCGGAAATATCATACCAATAAATTTTGTTTCACGATAGAATAATTCGTTTTCAGAAATGTGGCGACAAATAGATGCCCTTGAAATCTAAATGAGGGTCAAAATACGATTAATTGAAGGTCAATATAATATAATTAACAGACATTGTATTCGGTAATGCCGTGATTATGCATGATTTTTATGTTGATATGTTCGTTAGTCTGTAAGGTATATGTTAATATGGGCCTTTGTTGCCTGAATCAATCGAATAAATAAAATAAAATAATGGGAATACCCGGAATATTTCATATACACCGCACCGGATCCGGTACTGCAAGCACTACATGGTAGGTATGTTTCCTCAATCCAGAGATGAGCCTAGCACAGTTTAACAACATATTGCAATACTGTGACCCTAAGATATGGATGGAGTGGCCGCTGTAGACGCCAAAAGCAGGTACTTAGGAAGGGTTAATAAGTGTCCCGCATCTATCTCTCTCTCTCTCTCGTATTTCAGCGTTGGAAAGTCTCGATTTTCAGCCTTGATATTCGGCCATGTCCCGCAATTCAGTGAACACAATTCGGGACAGAGCATTTTGCCGAATTGTAACCAATCAGTACCGAAAATCAATAAAATTGCCCACTCCAAAATATGTAAAAAGAACTAGGAGCCAATCGCCTAGCGTGGTACGGGTAGTAATGAGGATGAATACGAGTATCAATGGGGATGGATGGAAGAGACGAGGCAGTCCAAAGAAAAGGTGGATGGATTGTGTGAGAGACGATATGAACAGGAAGGATGTGAATGAAGAGATGACGCGTGACAGAGTAATTGGAAGAAAAAGACAGGCTGCACCGACCCCAAATAAATGGGAAAAGAGAATGATGATGAAACGTTAACTTTAGGACAATCGGACTCTCATGGGCGCATCTTAATTAAAATAAATCGTCCTTTAGTGACAATGCATCACTCAGATAAGTATATTTGGTAATACACAATATTCTTACAGATCTCAAGGCACCTCCAAAATAATATCTTTATCTTGATTTTTAGGGTTCCGTAGCCAAATGGCGAAAATCCATAGTTTCGTCATGTCTATCCGTCTGTATGTCACAGCTGATTTACTCGGGAGACTATAAGCACTACAATTATGAAATTTGGTAGGAAGATATATAACAATATATGAACCACCATTTAAAAGTGATGTACAAACCCGAAAGAAAAATTTAATTATGGGGGGTTAGCACTCCATACATGCACAATGGGTATATATGGATAGGCCTTTTAAAATGACATACCAAGAGGTTTCTAAAAAACTTTTCCATTTGAGACTATTGGTGAGATGCTAATATTATAATTTTTTTTAATGAAGGTACATCATATTATCATTTTTAAATTTACTCGCCAAACTGACGAAACAGTTTGTTGGCGAGACCGAGCTCATTTCTACAGTGTCCACCTCCCTTAATTTTCAGAGTATGAATGTTAAAATTCTGAAAAAAATTTAGGTGGTGTAACATTAAATAATACTTCACAATCAAAATTAAAATAGTTTATTTGCTAGAATACAGTCAAACAGATGTTCATACGTGATAAAATTCGTACAGTGTATTCTGCCTGATACTGAGCATGCAAATTAAGTTAACTTAAATTACTAGGTAACGTTTATAAGACGTTAGGCTTATAATCTAAATATTCTTTCACAGAGTAATATGCATTTTGAGTCAAAAAATGTAATAAATATTTGTAAATTCTTGAATTTCAGATCTTATTATAATGTCTGGTAACTTATTATATAGATTTAGGTACCATACCGAATACGCTTTTTGCATGTAAGGCTGTTTTTGATTGTTTATTTGCGATCTGATGTCGCTGCCGTACACTATTGAAAACAGAGAATTGTTTTATATTACGTTATGGTATCATGTTCTGGGGCAATTCAACAGATCGACAGTTGGTATTTAAGGCCCAAAAAAATGTCTATGTTCTGTTTGTGGACTAAAACCAACCGAGTCATGCAGACCTTACTTTATTGAATTCAACTTACGTTACATACTTTTGTCGATTTTCGTTTTGAACAAGATAATTCACACCGGGCCAAGAGTGCACGGACTCATCGAGACAATTCCGCATTCGGTAGCGCCAGTTTAAAGTTGAAACAAATGCCTTGCCTATATGCCTTTGCACGTGTATAAAGTATTTAATATAAAAATAAAGATCCTTCACTCTCAACTAGCGCATCATGGGGAGCTCTGGTGACCTTACTCACCACCAGGAGCACAACACCGCATACCCAAACCTAAAATACTTCTCTTCTTAGTCGTTGCACTCTTTGCAGAGCGGTCGTGATCAACAGTCTGTACTGTCAGGCGCCGATGTTGCTCGCCGCACAATGTTCCGCCATCTCTCCCGATTTGGAGTCATTCGAGTGCACTCATGCAGAGGTTTGCCAACAACCAATTTGAACTGGTCGGTCCATCGCTTGGGTGATCTCCCGCGTGGTCTGGTTCCTTTTACTCTACCCTGGACGACAAGTCGCTCTATGGAGTCATTGTTGAGACATGGCCGAAAAACTTAAGTATCCCCGCTTGCACTAAAGCAGATAGACGCTGCTTGATGCGGAATTCTTTAAGGATGGAGACATTCGTCTTGAATTCTGTCCATGATATCCCCAACATTTTTCTCCAACACCACATTTCTAAAGCATCATCATCAACTGAAATACTTACGTAACCTAAAAATTATCATACTATAAAATCATTCCAAGTTCTTTAAACTTCAAACTTCATAAATTTTATTGCCACAAAAAACTTATACTACTTAGGACATAACTTAATAAATATAACAATTACCGCTGTGAAGCAATAGGTCTCAGTCTCAGCACGTGCTGAGTAGAAAGCCCAGCGCTGGTTTTCACACTGAGCCTTTAAGTTGTGTCGGTCACTAGCAAACAAATTTCAGTAGGTGTCACTATTTTTTACACAAACTTTAACATCGAACTTGCTTCCAGCCAAGTGTTCAGCCACTTTCATCCACTTAAGCGCCTGGAGGGCCATCGATCGTATAAATAGTTCCGTCCACTGTGTAAACTGTCGCATGCGCATACCACTACTTGCGTGCGCACGCGATTCTAGGTAAACTTACTCTAATCAATAAAGGCATAGATATCGTCATTTCATTTACGAAGATGGGCGCCACTATTTTCGAATGCTTACTAATTATCATTTAACTCACGGAGAGACAGATCCGTTACTAGAACATTGAACCAACATATCATTTTGGCACGTATCTTCGATCCAGCCCAGCCCCTTGTAGTCAACACAAACGTTTGATGGCCGGTCGAGCTGCGGCCGAGGCTCGGAAGCAGCTCGATCTCGGTCCGGCCCGAAAACTTATATCGTTGTATTCTAATGTTTCCTCATTGACTGGACTATCTACGTGCCGCGTTACCCATAACGTGTCACATCTAATTTCCTACGCGCAGGCTGGACACTTAACGCATTTCCTAGCGGATTGTCTCGCTTAAACAATGCTGGTTTCCTAATGTTATCAATTTTTTCAAAGTAAACTTTGCTCGTTAAATGGTTGTAGGCTGATATAGGTCTACTTTGATGGGATAAATCTATATGGGGCCCTTTACACTATTAATTATCACAATACTGTGAATATTATATTGATTTTCAAAGTTGTATGGATTTTGCAAGCACGTAGATATAGAAATTCTAGGGGGGGGGGGGGACATTACACAATAAATGTAGGCGCGAGCGTAGTGAGCGCGAAATTTTTCTTTAGCAAAAAAACCGGCCAAGTGCGTGTCGGACCAGGCACAATGAAGGGCTCCATTCGCACCACTACCACTCCACATGTGAAACCACTATCCTGTACTTCAAATTAAAAAAGTCGCATCTTCATAGGAAATTCACATGATATCGATATCTCAAAAACTATTAAGTAAGTAAACCTAGATTTTTTACAGGTTTTTTACAGGACTATTTTGTGTATTCTTTTTCAAAATTTTAGGCCTTGCAGTTTCGGAGATGAATTTTCGTCTATTTTCTAAATTACGTCAGTTTTCAAAATGATTTATAAAACATTTATAAAAAAATTGAGTTTTTCACATTAAGACCTTTTATTTGATAGGTTCGATATTGTTTGAAAACTTGTTTTTATTTTCTAATTTACTCCTCAAAATTGGCCCCATGTCTAAAATTCATTCATACAGGGTGGGCCCTGTAACAGGAGCAAAAAAATGTATTGAGCGAGCCAGGAATTATTTCCAAGTGGTCCCAGTTGATTTTTTTGGCTAATTAATCTTCTGAAGTGATATCTATACCTATATATTTTAAAAACACATTTTTTTTTAATAAGTAATACCTATCCAAAATACCTTTAACTTTACATAAAAAAATCAAAAACTATTATTACTCATAACTTATACTACCCCAAAAACTGCACTGAGCGCCTTACAATCTCGTGGAATCAAGATCCATTACTTGGAGGTCATAAATCTAGATCAAAATTTCTCAGAATTGAAAAAAAAAACAAGAATATTGGGACATTGAGTTACTGCCGATGCTGTAAGGAAGCGTCCTTTTAAATATTTGCTCCTGTTACTGTACTAGTTACACGTCCATCTTTAGGTCACCGACTTAGGTACATTTGTGTTGGTACCAAATTTCAACTCAACCGGTCCTGTGGTTTCAGAACAAATTGGCTGTAGCAGACGGACGGATAGACACACGATTGATCCTTTTTTATACCACGCCTGTGAGAAATAAGCGTAAAAAGGGTTCCGTTTTTTTTTTCTTTATGAGGTACGGAATCCAAAAAACGCAAATTGAAAGACAATGAGGGTACCTACATACATTTTGATGGAAGTGCGGAAAATATGTTCTTCATAAGTCCTGAGAGATCTTGCCACGAGCAATAGTAACCCTACTAAACACTCAGAGTTTTACATCCTAAAGCACGATGTAGTTCTAGTTTCGTCATGTACTCATGTCCGTCTGTCTGCCCGTATCTCATAGGCATTTTAATCACAAACTACACACAACAAACAAAGAAATAAAATTTGGATTAAAGATGGTTTGTAAGCCACTACGTAGTAAAATAACAAAAAAATGGGGGCACTCCATACAAGTAACTTAAAATAAAATAAAAATTCTAGGTTAACATGTGGCACATCAATCGATTGGTCTTCAAAAATAAATACGAGGTTTCTCAGCAGTTTTATTGATTAAGTGAATATAATCGGAGATAATCGCTCCAAAAGTCACAATAATTGTGTTCCTCCCCTAACTTTCGAACCGTGGAATCAAAAAATATGAAAAAAAACATGCGCATTATGTGCATGATTTTTTTCTTATTAAATACTGTCACCGAAAAATGATTTGAAAAAGACAGGTCCAATAGTTTCTAAGTTAGGTATCGCTGAAAAACTGCCTCGCCCTTAAAGTGCCGTGAGTTTCCTATAAAAATACGACCCCTCCTAACTCACAGTACAGGATAGTGGTTCTAAACTAGGACCAGTAGCAGCAGGTACAGAACCGCCCACTGCGCGCCGCCCAAACCGCTCTTGGCCGCTTTTATTTAGATATATGGATCAATAAGGGAAGTGACCACCCAATCTTGCAACATCGTAAAACTTGAGCTTGTTGTGCACCACGCGAAAAACTGCGTAACTTTTTCACTGATTCATGTCCTAAAAGCTAAAACTCATAAACTGTAAGTTTGTCGATCGCAAAATGTAGTTAGTACTTTTTTAAGTTCATTAAATTTACATCAATTTAAGCCCAACTGTGCAGCTTAGGGACAAAGCTATGGCCCTTCCAAAATGGTCAGATTTTGCTGTCGAAAAACGCACGGTTTATGACTTTTAGAACAAGTTGCGAAATTTCGCAGTTCCTCACGTGCGGGCTCAAATTATTCGATGCTGCCAATCTAGACTGTTAAAATTACCCTCACTGATCTATATAAGTATATAGGGCGAGTGCCAAGAATCGGGACGGGTGAAAATTATATTTCCGTACGTGTATGATAGGGGGAAAAATTCGCACTGATCAATCGCCTCAATTGCGGTCGTGGGTTTCCTTTCCGGCTCTAGGAATAACCAGTGTACCATCGAGACCTAAGGGGGGGTCCGGGTATCGGTTTCGGAGCCGACACGAATAGCGTATCGGATTATGTGAACACGGTCCAAACATGAAATATTCCATTAAAATTATTTCAATTACTACAATTCGGACCCGAGCAAATAGAATTTACACTGTGGTCAACGTCAAGATTGGTTGTTCAACGTTGCGCTATTCTGTATTTCTATTGTCTATGACATCATGGTTGCTGTCATTAGAGACAAGACAAGACAAAATTTATTCTGGTTTCGATTGGTCGTCATTGAATCGTGAGACAGACAAGACAATTTTTAACCATTTGTGATAATAGTATCAGTTATAGAACTGTGTGAATCTGCAAAATATTTAATGTAAATAAAATTCATTTTGTGTTCGTGTTTATATGCGTAAAGATGTTCTGAGTGATTATACAGATATGGAAAATAGTTAAAATTGACTGTCAAGAAAAATAATAGCAGTGGCCTCCAATGTTGTGATGGAATCTTATTTCAATGCGACTACCAAAAGAAAGAAGTCGGCAGTGGAAGGCTACAAGTGAGTTATGTTATAGTTAAACTAGTTCGTTACTACGTCGGTTGAGCGGTGAACGCTGGTCGACGAGTTTTATGAGCGCGTAACGGTGACATGAGCACGAATAAGCGACGCGGAGGAGCTAGCAGTTGTGCCGTGTCCGGGGTGCCCGCGCTGGCCGTGCCCACCGTGCCCACCGCCATGTCGGCCGACCTCGCCTCGCTGTTCGAGTGCCCCGTGTGCTTCGACTATGTGCTCCCGCCCATCCTGCAATGCCAGAGCGGGCACCTCGTGTGCTCCAGCTGCCGGCCTAAGCTCTCCTGCTGCCCTACCTGCCGCGGGCCCCTCGGCAACATCCGTAATCTCGCCATGGAAAAAGTGGCCAGCAACGTAATGTTCCCGTGCAAGCACTCCAACACCGGCTGCACAGTCACCCTTGTGCACACGGAGAAGGCAGAGCATGAGGAAGCCTGTGAGTTCCGACCCTACTCATGCCCTTGTCCTGGGGCCTCCTGCAAGTGGCAAGGTGGTCTAGATCAAGTGATGCCTCACCTTATGATGTCCCACAAAAGCATCACCACTCTACAAGGAGAAGATATAGTATTCTTGGCTACAGACATAAACCTTCCTGGGGCTGTGGACTGGGTCATGATGCAGTCCTGCTTCAACCACCATTTCATGCTAGTTCTGGAAAAACAAGAGAAGTTTGACGGACATCAGCAGTTCTTTGCTATTGTACAGCTAATAGGTTCTAGGAAGGAGGCGGAGAACTTTGCATACAGGTTAGAGCTGAACGGCCACCGCCGACGGCTCACCTGGGAGGCCATGCCGCGCTCCATACACGAAGGTGTCTCCTCGGCTATCATGAATTCTGATTGCCTTGTCTTTGATACTTCACTAGCGCAGCTTTTCGCTGACAATGGAAACCTTGGAATAAATGTCACAATTTCTATTGCCTAAAAACATTGCCACTTTGTAGTAAATAGGCCAGACAAACTTATTTCATTGGCTATAAAGAATAATCTAATTATATTTAAAATGTCAGTGAAATAAAAGTGTAAAAGATCTCTTATGGATTATGTATAGTGTTTGAAATTATCAAACTGGTTTTAATACTTCATTGTTAAATTTTGCATTATTTATAGTAGCCAGCTGCAAAAATATCTTAGCACCACCACTTCCTTCATAAGAGGAAGCCCAAACACGACAGTGGGAATAAGCGCCATGCAGGATTTCCTAATTTATTTTGTGTCCAAACCAGTATTTAGAGAGGATCAAAAGTATGTGAGAATTGAGCATAACAAAAGACAAAATAGAGTCAAACTCAAAGTTGTGATAATTTGATGGTTCAGATATCCAAAGAACAAGAATGTTTTGAATTTTAGCATGAGGAAACCTTCCAATTATATATTATGAGTTGCAATTGATAATTAACTCAGTATCAAATCTGTGCCTGTTTTAGTAATACATATACATATTATTGCAGCTGGCTATACCCTGACTTTGACATGTTTATATTTGATAGAACATCAACGTAAGCCAAATGTTTATTATTTCATTATCATTTTGTATATGTGTGTTCACTTTAGAGTTAAGTAGTGAAAAGTTTAATCGGAAGTAATCGCTTCTGAACGCGCCTTGTAAACATAGATTTTAAAATATAACAAATTATGACCTCTCATCATTGGGGGTAAGTGATTTCTTTATTCCAAAATATGAACAAATATTATTTGTGTTGTTAACATTTAATCATTTGTATATAAAGTGTAATTTTAAGAGGTTTGAGCAATTTCTATACTACAAATATGTGGTTGCTTTTGAATCTTATTTTGTGTACTGGCATGAAATAAGCCCTGGTCACAAGGGCTGGAAAACCACCAAGCCCAATTGTTCTTATTAGTTCTCGCAGTAAAACCTGTTTAATACAATTCTGAGGGGAAGAATCAAAAGTTTTAGAGGAGGAAACTGCATGAAATCCTGCCTTGATGATCCTCAAGTATGTGAAGATGAATGTATAAAGTGATAGTATTAAACGGGTACTGTCATGTACGATTCTCATCAAACGGCTGGAGTCAATGTGCACCTTACTAAAGTTAAAGGACTTTCAACCTTCTTTATTTTATAGTAAGAGTTCGTATTTAAACGGCACCTCTGCTACTCCATTTAACCCGTGTTCAGACGCGCGGTTCCTTATTTACATGAAAATGTACCGAAGGGTTCAGGGGACATAACTGCGCGGTTTTTCCATGTAAGTGCGATTCCCGCGAGTCTGAACACGGGCTTCAATATGAATTCTAAGATGTATAGAAGATTCAAATGAATGAATAGAGTCAAAGGAATTCGAACTCTCCATAGAGGAGTTAGATTTCATATTTGAATGCGTTGCGGGCAGCCGGTCGGCTGCTGCTGCCGTTTGGATACGAAGTCTAGCTTCTGTATGGAGGGTTCGAATTCCTTCGACTCTGATGGCGTGCACGCCGACTCCGGCCGTTTAGTATGAATCGTTCATAAAGTGCGCACGGACTCCGGCCGTTTGATAAGGTCGCATTTATATCGGTCGAACATACAGCATTGGTTCCTTACTAGCGAACATATAAGTGCGAGAGGGACCAACGCTGTATGCCCGGGATCATGCTAGCTGGGCTGTAGTCTTCACCGACAAATCGGCAAAGCGTGTTGCGTGTCAATTCAAACAAGTTGTAAACCAATATGGAATTTGGAGACGCTTCAATTTCATATAGAAAACTCCCGTGAGTTTGAGACATTAAATATAATGAAACGGGTCACTCACGTCTGAAACATGTCGAGCGATATTCGACCTCAGAGCAGTTGCTGTGCGCCTGCGTCGCTCGGTCGGTGGAGGTCGTACATTAATGGACGATTTTCACCGAACGGCTGGAGTCAGCGCGCACTCCACTAGAGTCAAAGGAATTCGAGCCCTTTTGAGGGCCAGGAGTTTGATTTCATATTTGAATGGGTTGCGGGCAGCCGGTCGGCTGCCGCCGCTCTGCCGCTGCCGTTTGGATACGAAGTCTAGCTTCTGTATGGAGGGTTCGAATTCCTTTGACTCTGGTGGCGTGCGCGCTGACTCCGGCCGTTTGGTGTGAATCGTCCATAAGGCTTGGTCACGACGCGTGCGCGACTAGCGGGACGTCTGCGCAACGCGACGCGAATGTACTGTAACAGGTTAGCGATACCACACAAGACCTGCGTCGCGCGCGCTGTGTGACCAAGCCTTTAAATTTTTTTTGGCTCCCGTCCAACACATTCGTTGTCAGTTTGCTACTTTGGTAGACCCTTACATGTGCAACTCACAGACAGTTACCTTCTTGATCTAGACCACAAACAAATGATATGTCTGATTACTAAACTAACCAAAACCCTGGTGCGCCAACCCGTTGGATAATATAACTTGAGGTACAAGTTGAAATCTCTTTTCAACCCCTTTCATCGGAAAGAGATTTCTGCTTTAGTGACAGGCCCAGGGGATAAGTAATGAAATAATTATCTTTTTGTACAAAATAATGTTAATTACGAAGACATTAGGTAGTCTATAATAACTGTCATTGTCATTACGTAAATACATTATTAGTGGAGAAAACGTTTAAATTGAATGCCTGCTCTTTGAACTTACAAAAACTTATTAATCCACGAACGCATGGTTTTCTAGGATATCTTTCAGCTGCTGTCTCAATATTTTAGTACTGAAAGAAAAACACGTACTTTTTATTTTTTGCTAAGGAATCCACTGTGAAAATTTGAGCAGTCAATATTATTTCACCCTGTATAAAATGAATAACTCTTAGTTTCTTTGAAATAAGAGTTAATGCACATCATTGGCCCATGTCCATTACTGGTGCTGTTACGTTATTAAAATTAACTATAACATAACAGTACTGAAATACAATAATAAACTTGACTGCATGCATCCATACTGTGACATTAATATTACGTAAACCAATATGTAAATTATCTCGAATACCAACTGGCACTACACTTGCAAGAAATTAAATTTAACCAGTTACCTGGGCTTTGTTTGGTGGTTCCGATCAATTGTTTAGTGTTAATAGCTTTTATTTATACAAAGACCATGTTACTTAATCATAGGTATGTAATCGCGTAGGGTGCATTCGTATCTTAAGCATCACATCAATTATTTATTTGAATTTAAATATTTGTGAGACATGTTTTATATTAAAATACTAATTAAACGGTCAAGCTGTCCGACATAGGGACGTTTACCTTACTGTATCGATGTAAAACGCGTGTTTCGGGCGACAGCGGATTAAGGAAAAAGCGTAAACAGCAAATTTTACCGTGTGTTATGGCTCTTACGTGTTGCAAATTATCACAAAAACTTTTTATCCGAATGCACCCTTTTCTGTCCTAGATTATTCTTCCATAAGTTTATCCTATCATATGCTTCACCGTGGCAGCATACTTTTATTATTTAAACTTTCTTCTCGTAGGGTATACCTGGTAAAACAATACGACAGATTCTAGTTTAAATAAACATTTTGTAACAAACGTGGTTTCAGTTACTACACCCATACGTAGCGGGGCACCGCGGGGTGAACCGAAAACGAAATATCTGCCTCTGTCGCTGTCGCACTTGCATATTCGAGCGACAAAGGGAGTTACTTCGTTTATTGTCCCCGTCCGCTACCCGCATGACGTCACCGACCGAGCCGTCACTCAAAGACTACTATGAATAAATCATATCCTTCATTTAGCCAGCGGCTGGCGGAGTCAGGCGAGCTAAACCGAAGTTAGCCGAACGCAATCCGAAAGTCCAATGTATGGTTGGGCAGTTTTTAACTGAAACCGAACCTTCGGCCGAAACATGATTTTTGCCGATACCGAAACTCCGCCATGCAGGAGCCGTCTGTTCGTTATAGTTGAAATTATTATGTCCCACTTATAATTTTTTTATTGGATTCTGAATCCTCTAGCTTCGATTATAGTCTCTTTTGAACTGTTACTTATACTGTTTTTCACGTAAGAAGAGTCCGGTGACAGCTGTCAACCCAGTACAAATTATGGCATTATACGTCAAAAATGACATAATTTTTACTGGGTTGACAGCTGTCACCGGACTCTTCTTACGTGAAAAACAGTATAGATAAAACTGTCATTTTAAACAATTTTAACTATAAACGGTAGGTCTATTATAGTCGTCTCGCCGGTTTTATTTAATCGTATGGCATAGATTTACGAACCGTGAGATCTTCGAGAAGACAATTACGGTGGAAAAGCACGAAGCATCCGCGTAAATATTTCAAGACTACTGCATTTTGTAAGGTTACTAGATAAACTAGAAATTAGACTTCATATCCACAAAACTCACTTTATTATAAACAAAATATTTGTAGGCATCTCTAGTTTGATTTCTTCGTAACAGTATCGAGTTCTACCAATCCGTCGCGACAATCGCTTTGAAATCGTTGTTCTCTTTCAATCTTATAGCTGCGTCTATAAGTTGTTAGCGACAAATTGGCAGGCGTGTGGAACGCTTACAGCTACTTTGCGAGCTGTACTAATAATATTTTCAGTTTCCTATTATAAAGGAGAGCCATCAAATTTCACTTGAGTTATAAAAAAACTGATCTTAAAACTAGGACTTTCAAATGAGTAGCTAATTGTTAATTCTAAGGGAAGTGAAATGTGGTCATATACTGTACACTGTTGAAAACAAATTTGTCTCTCCTGTAGTTTAAAGTGTAATGTAAAGGCGTATTGTGTATGTAAGTTGTTTTTATTACATTACATAGATTTATAAAAAGACGCAGAATCCAACTAAAAATTAAGCTCTCTAGCCCTTAACTTCACAGGAAAGAAGCTAATTTAACCTTTTCAGCACACACGCCATGACATGGGAATGTCAAACTGAGATGAACCCTATAGAAATGCATGTAGGTTGATATTGCATTGGAGGCCATGACGGACATATGTGTCGTTGGCGTTGAACCGATTGTGTACATATATATACGTGGTTGGCGTAGAAAAGGTTAAATCTGTGTATACTTAATGTAGACTTATTGTCAATAAATGTAACTTATTGTAGTAAAATAACTAATTTTAACAACATCAAGTAAACTAAAAATAAATAACGATTTATATTTATAAACGCAATATGAGCATGCGTGTGATAAATCAAAAATAAATTGACATTACAATGAAAACATATCACAGATTAGATACAAAAAAAATGAAAATAAATTCGCAACAATCTCATTACATGGAGCACCAAATAGAATATGTAGAAATAACAAAAATATACAATATCTGACAGAACTACTCACAATCAAAAACTCTACAGCAAAAAAATACTTTTAAGGCGCATCCTGACGCTCCAACGCGGCGGTCGCCGGTCGGTATGAGCGGTAAGATGCTATAACAGCGGTCGCCGACAGGCGGCCCGCGGGCCCAGTCCTTGCGGCCCGCAAGCTATATGGCCCGAGGAAACTAAAAGGTTGGCGACCCCTGCGCTATAAGATAGACCGAGGTAGGGAATCGAATGGCCTTGGTTTCATACAAGCTGGAGCGTCAGGCTAGCGCTACGACCTCGTTGCAGGTACAGTGCATGCTCTAGGCGATGCCTAAGGGAGGTATTCCACTCATCCAATATGTATGTCCAATATACATTTGATCAAAGAAATTGGATGATTTCATCCAACATGGATGGGACCCCGACATTTGATCAAAAATTCTGATGACAGTTAAATCAATATGGCTACGCATGAAAAAAAAAACTTGGACAAAGACATTGGATGAGTGGAATGGGCCTACGTCAAAGAACTTTGATCAAAGATTTGACAAAGATATTGGACGAGTGGAATACCACCCTAAGCAACTGTCGATAACATTAATGTGCATAGATTTATTTGGCAGTAGTAATTATTTTTCATTTCACCGCAGAACCAAAAGGTGTAAATTGGGACCAATGTACTCCTTAATTTGCGGAACCGAAATAAATATCTCCTTATAGAGACAACACATAACAATGACATTTAATTTTAATACATTTAGGATTTCTTTCCACTATTCTGTGGTAACAATGGCGATGGTAAGAAACAGGCTGCTGTGGGGGAATCGTGGTCGTCTAAAATAGAAGAGGCATTATGCTCGGGACTAAACGGGCCTCGTTGCTTCCCTGACGCACAGATAGGACTAAAAGGATCCTTGGGTTCTTCAGAGCTGACCACAGGATTAAATGGATCCTTCGTAACTGAAACCATCATCATGGGGCTAAATGGATCCTTATCATCTGACCATGAGACAATGGGATTGACTTTGTCCTTAGCTACTGTTGTTCCAGAGCTGGTTGCAAGACTAAATGGATCCCTAGTACTCGCAGCGCTGACCGGGTTATATGAACCCTTAGTAACTACGGGACTAAACGGATCCTTAGGAACCTTGGAACTGGCCACAGACGTAAATGGATCTTTGATATCTTCAGTGCAGACAATAGGATTAAATGGATCTTTGGTAACAGAGACAACTAGAGGACTAAAGGGATCCTCTTTAGAAACAATTGAAAATGGATCAGATGGCTTATTTTTGGTGTCTAACAGAGTGAACTGATCAAACATATCCTGCATGGGACTAAAAGGATCCCTGGCTGGTGCAAACGGGTCGAAAGTCGGTTCTTTCTTTAATCCTTCTGGACTAAATGGGTCCTTTTCTTTAGGTACATCTTCAGCAATGCTATTGTCACCGCTAAAATCCGACAAATCAATATCATAGTTGATATTGCTCAAGCCTGGAGCTAAGTGCTCAGATCCGAACTCATCGGGCGTCATTAACTCGTCAATAGACCTCGAGTCGAATGGTGTGAAACCTAGCGGGGAAGGAGTGAGCAGCTCCATAGAGTTTGTCTGTTTTAATTCCCATGTTTGATCATGATGTGGTGATTTCGGAGGAGAATTGAGCTCTTCAAAACCTAAAATGTTGAGTTTCTCTCTAGGTTCTGGTTCGGTTGCGGTCGGTTGTTCCGTTTGTATTGAAGGTGGAACAGCATCCTGTTTTAGTGTTTCCGATGTTCCATCTAAGTCGTCTTCAGCCTTTGGCTTTTCTTCAGTTTTTTCTTCGACCGGTGGCACCTCCAAGTTGACGAGCGGCTGAGATTTGAGAGTCTTGAACTTTCCGAACTTCGGCAGGGTCCGACGCGGTTTGATCTCGAGTGGTGTCTTTGTGAGGACGTCCTGTACTTTCTTCGTTATCTCGCTCTGTACAAAAGAAAACATACATTCCTTAAAGGATAGGAATAGGCTCTTTACGTTCGATGAAATTTACCATTTATTTATGGAGGCGAAAAATCGATGTACCCCTAGTTAGAAGATAAGACGTATCTTATCTTCGGGAAAACTCATATTATCCAGGAAACTACGAAAGTCGCCCAGAACTAAGCTAAGGTATTTATGTATGGACCATTGGTGATTAAAAAAAAATGATACTCGTATTTATTGATTACCTCGAAAGTTTCTGCGTTGTTGGCGAGCTCTTCCGCTTCCCGCTCGATGTCACGCGCCTGCGCAAGTAACTTCTGCGCGAGCGACGCGTGTTCTTCCGCCTCGCGTAACTCCGCGCATAGTGACAGCGCCGCGGCCTGTCAACAGATGATAGTAAGAAATGTTGCACAAGCACGAACATTGAAAACAAATGTTTCAAAAATATAATACTAGTACGCAATGTGAAGCAGTAGGGAGCTTCCTCGTGCATTGAAAGATTTATAAAATAGCCGAACCGTTATATGTGATCAGCCAGGCTAGCACGATAATACCGACCACTGATATGCTCCGACATACAACATGTCATAATAAAATTATGTATATGTGTGGCGGAGATTTTGTCTCAATACACAAAATTTATGTAAAATATTGCCAATTTATAAAAGTTGGCTGATACAAATTATTTACATTCGTTCATTTTTCAGTTTTATCGAAGGAATTTGTCAAAAGCAAAGACACGATGACCCAATATTCGGTTCAGATAATTTATGTGGGGATACAGAACCACTTGTCAATATTCTTCGTAGTGTTAAATTTTAAGTGGAGTCCCGAGTAACCCAAATAAATTTATGTCCATGATGATTCTGTGTTAGCACTCGACACTTGAATTGGTCACGTTTTACGTTCGAAGGTTTATACAGGGTGTTGCCTGTAATAGAAGCAATAAATTAAACGGTACACTATTGAGCTCTCCAGCAATTATTTCGAAATGGTTTTAATTGAAAAAAAAAGTTTTTTTTTTCGCAAATGTAGCTTATATGTAATCTTTTACATAAAAAAATATAAAAAAATCCCAAAAATATACTTTTAAACAAAAAATGCGACTAAGTTTATGAGTCATAACTTGAAGCAACCTAAAAATCAGCATTGACTGCCGCGCTATAATCTCTGGGTGCCAAGATCCATTACTTGGAGGTCATAACTCTAGATCATAATTTCTCCCAATTGAAAAAAGGTATATTTTTTGGACACAAGAGGTCACTGCAGATGCTCTAAGGAAGCGTCCTTTAAATTTATTGCTCCTATTACAGGCAACACCCTGTATGACTGTGTATCATATTAGACAATTCGCGTAATTTTTTTACCCGAATTTCACGATAAAACGTGACCGCAAAAGTTGTCATTTTCTATCATACTTATTAGTTGCCATTTTATCATTTATCATCGCGGATAAGATATTGACTAGTATGCGAGTGCGAAAGTGACAGGTGTCTTATGCACAACGATAAGTGATAAAATGGCAGCCATCCTACTCGTAGGCCCGCAGTACTTACAACCCGGTACAATATCTGTGCACCTGACCTCGTGACGTCATTACGGCGAGCGCGGGCGGCGGCATTCCAGCGAGGTGCACAGATATTCTGACCGGGTTGTAGTACGGTACGACCCCGTGGACTTATTAATAAAAATAATAAATAAATATTAGGGGACATTTTTTACACAAATCGAACTAGTCCCACGGTGACGACCTGTTTAGCCTAGTTGGTAGTGACTGCCTCCGAAGCTAGAGGTCCCGGGTTCGAATCCCGGCCAGGGCATTTATTTGTGCATTTTTCACGAATATTTGTTCTTGGGTCTTAGATGTTTTCTATGTATTCAAGTATGGATTTATCTATATAAGTATTTATATCGTCGTCTAGTACCCATAGTACAAGCTTTGCTTAGTTTGGGACTAGGTCGATTTGTGTAAGATTGTCCCCCAATATTTATTTATTATTATTTTATTATTTAGTAAGCTCAATAAGGCTTGTGTTATGGGTACTATACGACGATATATTTAATAGATATATATTTAAATAGTAAATACATAGAAAACATCCAAGTCTCCGGAACAAATGTCTCTGCTCACCACAGAAACAAACCTAACCTAACTTATACCTTAACAACTCTTCCCCGTATTGTGACGACTGACGAGTTGATAGATATTCGGTAATCAATGAGTACATATAGGTGAAAAACTTAAGTAAAACCCCTCTATCACGTAGTTGTTGCGAACATATTATTGAACCACAGTACAGACAGAAAAACAAAACCATTTTTTGTCATTTTTAAAAAATCTGTGAATGCAGTTTTATTGCATAGGAGGTATAAAAAAAAATATTTTCCACAAATTGAGCTATCTCGCCGATTTAAGGTAGTGTCCCTCCAGGGCCCATAAGTAATTTCCACCCTTTATAAATATAAATAAATAAATATTGGGTCACAATCTTACACAAATCGACCTAGGCCCAAACTAAGCAAGCTTGTACTATGGGTACTAGACGTCGATATACATACTTATATAGATAAATACATAGGAAACATCCAAGACCCATGAACAATATTAGCGATAAATGCAAAAATAATGCCCTGACCGGGATTCGAACCCGGGACCTACGGCTTCTAGGCAGGGTCAATACCAACAAAGCCAAAGTGGTCGTCAAAGAGGGGCGTTACCTAGGTATTGCCTACAATTTTTTATAACTATCATTATGAATAGTATTACACTTCTGCTATATTGGCGATTTCGATAAAAAATATAGATAAGGGACCTTGTAATCTCACTAATATTATAAACATATGCGTACCACATCGCGCCCAGAGGCTGCATGCGAAATTCGTCCGTTTCATTTGAGATGTAAGGTTGAATATCGCACGTCAATTTCAAAAGCCGAAATCACACCTTTCACTTGCCACGGCGAAAGACCGCGATAGCGGTGCAAACTGGTCGCATAATTCGATAACTACCTCAACCGGCTCGTTGGTCTAGGGGTATGATTTTCGCTTAGGGTGCGAGAGGTCCCGGGTTCAAATCCCGGACGAGCCCAAATACTTTTTTGTTTTTTTTTTTCGATAGTTATAGTTGGGACTTTTAAACAAAGGTTATATCAATAATGCACTTTGCGAGAATTTTATTTCTATTTTTATCTTTTCCGTTAGTATAGCTTGCTTTGAATACACAAAAAAATATTATCCTAACCAAACAAGTGTAAGAAATGTAATTTGTTTTGTTTTTTCACGTCGATGGCAAATAAGCACACTGCCTGTCCGACGGTACGGATTGTACAACATGTATGTACTAAAACGCAGTATTTCACGATTAACGGCAGAAATAATCGCCAAATTTCGAAAAAATCACATTCGAGAAGATATCACGTGTATTATAAACATATGCTTATAAACACATTTTTTTCGTTGATTATCCATTTCTGATTCATTTTTGTATGGCTTCGTGTACGTTTTTGTTGGGGTTGTCGCGAATTTGATCTGTCCAGTGCATGGGATTCCTTCCTCAACCAAAAATTTTGTCCAGTTTCTATGTCCAATGTTTGATCTATGTCTTTCTATGTAAATTTGATGACAGACATTCCACTTAACAAATTTAAATAAATCATATCACATTCAAAACAAAAAACAAATCACATTCGACAAAGATATCGGAAATGGAATCCCAACCTCAGGGGAAGTTTTAATAACGAAACGGAACAAATACTAACACATGTTTTATTGTTGTTTCTAGTGTTTTTTGGACGAAACCTGTAGCTTATTTTGTGAATGGACAAACCCTGCACTGTGGGTCTTACTGGTATGTTATTATAATTGACCGAGCGAACGAAGCGTCTCCGTTTCAGCTTTCGACAAAAAATCTTTCGTATGTCTGTCTGTCTGTCCGGATGTTCTGCTCTACAGGTCGCATTTCTCAACCGATTCTCATGAAATTTTGTGAGCAGTTTCAATAATTACATAGAGTTTTTTTGATGAGTCAGTTTTTGGAAATTGTGAAATTTGCGAGTTAGATAGCTCACAGAGCCACTAGTATATTTTTTTTTATAAAAATTAAACGTTTGTCATTCACATCTTGTAACAATGAAATAAATAAAAATGTAAATCTCACCCAAGAACTGCCTCCAATAGACGCCGGCATGGCCATGTACCCGTCGAACTCTTTCTTGTCCATGTTGAGAGACTCCGCCGTCAGATTCTCGATGAACGACACGGCGCAACACTAGTAACAATTATTTATTGATTAATGAAAAAAAAATTAGAAATGTATATGGAAAAAAACATACGATCAAAAATTAGAGTTGAACGGTGGTGAAATATACAGTTGAAACATTACATATGTCAGCCGAAAGACGTCCACTGCGGGACAAAAGGCACCCCGCGGATCTCCACATTGACCGATCTGGGGCGCCGCCCTAATCCAACGGCTTCCCGCGATCTTGACCAGATCGTCGGTCCACCGCGTTGGGGGTCCCCCGCTGCGTCCTCCGGTGCGTGGTCGACACTCAAGAACCTTTCTGCCCCAACGGCCATCGGCACTACGAACAATACTCCGCCCACTGCCACTTGAGTCTTGCAACTCGCTGAGCTATGTCGATGACCCTGGTTCTCCTACGAATCTCCTCATTTCTGATTCGATCTCGTAGAGAAACTCCGAGCATAGCTCGCTCCATAGCCGTCGTGAGCCTTAAACTTTACTATTAGGCCCATCGTGAGCGACCACGTTTCAGTAACGTATGTCATCACTGGCAACACATTCTTGTTAAAAACCTTCGTCTTAAGGCATGGCACGCCTATTAGTTACCACATGTTGTCTTGTTGAACTACGCATTGTAAATATTTTTCCTCTTTTTGTATCTGTTAGGTTTAAGATAGAGGGTAGTAAGAGAAATGAAGGCCGCCGGTTGCATCCGGCGACGGTACCTGTCAGTCGGAATATAGCCTATCGATGAATGCCCGTGTATCATTTCTCGGCCCCCTTTTCCCTCCAAAATAACAGTGGCGACGGGAAGATTACGAAATTCCGCGTGTGTTAGTGTTTTTACGTGCATATTAATGGCCAAAATGTCAGTGGGATTTTTGAGTGTGTTTAATCACGAAGAGCAGGAGTGGTTATTATATAAGGGGCGCCTGGAACAGTGGTTCCTAGCTAATGATATTAATCAGGAAACGGACAAATCGGGTGCAAAACGTCGGGCTATTTTATTGAGCAGCTTAGCGGAGCCGACGTACCGACTCGTGTCAAATCTTGCGCTTCCCGCGGATGTCGGATCGCTTGATTATGACAAAGTGACGAACCTTTTCGACGGCCATTTTAAAACAAAAAAGTGTAGTTTCGCCGAACGTTTTAAATTTTATAGTGCTGTACAGTTTTCGGGCGAGTCTTTAGCGGATTGGGCGGCTCGCGTTCGTGGTCTGTCAAACCACTGCAATTTCGTGCCGTCAAGCCTTGAGGAGTCGCTGCGGGACAGGTTGTGCTGGGCATGACCAGTGGTCCAGAGCGGGACCGGTTGTTCAGCGAGCCTATGGAAGGTCTCACGTTAACGAAGGCGCTACAGTTGGCGGAAAGCATCCGCTGTGCCAGGGAAGGGGCGCAGCAGGCAGCGGCGAGCGGGGCGGCGACGGCCGCGCCCGCACCGCTCCTCGACGTATACAAGCTATCGGCGCGATCGCCCGCCCCGCCGCCGCGGAGCACGCGGCAGTATGGAGTTCCGCAGCCCAGCACCTCGCGGGATCATAGGAATTCAGTGCAGTGTTCAGTGTGCGGATATTTCGGTCATGACGTCAAAAAGTGCCGATTTAAGAATGTGCTGTGTAGATCATGCGGAGTAAAAGGCCATTTGATGCGTGTTTGTAACGTAAAAAATAGTCCGGCTAATCTTCATTTCCTGCAATGTTGCTCGGATGAAGGCGATGACGGTAAGCGACTAGTTTTTAATATACGTTCTCACCGCGGGGAACCGATGCAGGAGTCGGTGGCCGTGGATGATGTGCAGTTAACGTTCGAGGTGGACACCGGTTCGGCGGTAACAGCGTTTTCTGAATCCATGTATTTAAAACATTTTCCCGGCCATCCTTTACGAAATAGCACTAAAGTACTTCGTAGTTATAACGGTAGTACTATTGAGGTTGTTGGTACCATAACCTTGCCGTTTACCTACAAAGGTAGGACTGAGTCACTTGAGGTGTTTGTAGTTAAGGCCGGGGGACCTCCGTTACTTGGGAGAGATTTCATTGCAAAATTCAACTTACAAATGTGTGCTTCCGTAAATAACTGTAATTTGGATGTTGAATGTGATAAAATTATAGCAAATTATTCGCATTTATTTTCGGAAAAGTTGGGTTGTTGCAAGGATGTGGAAGTGAAATTACATTTAAAACCAGACGCTATCCCAGTTTTCACAAAAGCTAGGCCCGTGCCTTTTGCCATTCGGCCCAAATTAGAAATAGAATTGAACCGCTTGCTGGAGCTAGGTATCATTGAACCGGTCTCATTTTCTGATTTCGCGAGCCCGATCGTCCCCGTATTGAAGCATGACAATACTATAAGGTTGTGTGCGGATTACTCGGCTACCCTCAACAAACAGCTGGTTATCGAAAAATACCCACTGCCGCGGATTGACGAGTTATTTTCGAAACTCCATGGCGGTGTACAATTTACAAAGTTGGATTTGTCCGGAGCCTATAACCAAATAAAACTCCACCCCGATTCCCAGCCGCTGACTTGCATTAACACACATAAAGGGTTATATATTTATAAACGATTGGTTTTCGGTCTTTCAAGCTCTCCCTGTGTGTTTCAGCGAACTTTAGAGAAGATTCTTTCAGGAGTAGATGGAGTCTTGCAGTTCCTCGATGACATTTTAATAACGGGGAAAACGAGAGAGGAGCACATTGCTAGGCTGCAAGAAGTATTTAAGCGGCTCGAAAACGCGGGGTTAGTGTTAAAAAAGGAAAAATGTAGTTTTTTCCAGGATTCCGTGTCCTATTTAGGGTACGTTATCGACAGGCATGGATTACATAAGTCCCCAGAGAAAGTAAAAGCAATATTAGATGCGAAAGAACCAAGCAACATAACGGAATTAAAATCGTTTTTAGGCCTGGTAAATTATTATAGAACTTTTATAAAAAACGCATCCACAATTTTGCATCCCTTGCATAAATTGTTACAAAAAAAAGTTAAATGGCAGTGGCATCAGGAACAGCAGGTTGCATTTTCAGCAATTAAACGCGCACTGTCATCAGATAACACGCTAGCGCATTTTAACCCAGATGCACGAATAATTCTTACGGTAGACGCGTCACCTTTTGGTTTAGGTGCGATTTTATCGCAAATTGGGGACAATAACGTGGAACAACCCATATCATTTATATCTAGGAGCTTGAATTCTGCAGAAAAGCGGTATAGTCAAATCCAGAAAGAGGCTACGGCGATTATTTTTGGAGTTCGCAAATATCACCAATATTTATACGGCAGAGCGACTCCGTTTGTTTTGCGAACAGACCACAAGCCTCTTTTATCGATTTTCAATCCCACTAAAGGGATACCTGAAGTATCCGCTAACAGGCTTCAACGATACGCATTATTTTTGGCAGCATATAATTACACGATAGAATTCGTCAGTAGTGCCCACAACGCAGCGGACTTTCTTAGTCGCTCCATGGCGCCTACGTCATCATTGCAGAGCGAGCGGCGCAGTGGCAAGGCGGTGGATGAGGCACACTCTGACATCGCTACCTATGTTCACTTTGTTGTGGAAACTAGTTCGCCGCCCGCTTTCGTATGTGACGTTCGCCAAGCTACAGAGAGAGATGCTGTGTTATCGCAAGTTATTGATTACACGTTACGCGGTTGGCCAAATAAATTAAATAATACATTGATAAAACCGTACTTCGACTGTAGATTCGAACTTTCAGTTGAAAATGGCTGTTTGATGAGGGGTGCCAGATTAGTAGTTCCGCAACCCCTGCGTAGCCAGGTGATTACGGAATTACACCGAGGCCATTTAGGAGTGTCAAAAATGAAATCGGCAGCGCGCGAACGGTTCTGGTGGCCTGAGCAGGGCGCGAGTGTCGAGCGCGCGGCGGCCGCGTGCGAGGTCTGCGCGCAGCTGCGCCCCACCCCGCGCCGCGCCCCGCTTACGCCGTGGGAATTTCCTCCAGATTTTTTTTATCGAGTTCATCTCGATTTTGCGGGCCCTATCAATAACAATATGTTTTTAATAGCAATTGACGCGTATTCAAAATGGGTGGAGGTTTTTGACGTGACTAGTGGCTACGGTTCGCGAGTAGTCATAAATTGTTTGTGCGAGTTAATGTCGAGGTTCGGATTGATACAAACAATTTGTACGGATAACGGGACTTCTTTTACATCATCCGAGTTTGCAGCTTTTTGTAAAAGTAATGGTATCTCCCATGTAACGATTCCCCCATACAACGCGGCTAGTAACGGCCAAGCCGAAAGCTACGTTAAAATCTTTAAAAAAGGGTTAAAAGCAATTCTTTTAAGCGGGGTTCATAAAAATGACTTAAAAATGAAAATACATGAATTCCTTTTTCATTACCGTAATTCTACACATTCATCCACGAACCGTTCACCTGCGGAGGTATTATTTGGTAGGAAATTACGATGTAGACTGGATTTGATTAACCCGTTATCGCAACCATCATCCGACGCAGCATTGGCTGAAACCGTGCGACAAAACCAGTGTTCGCAGATGCAGCATTATCGTGGGAATAGGAATATTAGTTTTAACTTGAACGACGTAGTGTTAGTTAAAGTGCACCAGGGACAAAAGACGTTTTGGGCAAAAGCCATTGTTAAGGAACAACTTGGAAAATCGACCTATTTACTACAAAGTGAGCATTCGGATCATGTCATAAAAAGGCATAAAAATCAAATGCATAAGTTTACGGGGGAGGAAGGTACCGGTGTAGTAAGCCAAGCCGAGCCTAAGCACGGAGATATTACTCGGCAGAGAGAAGGAGCTCCGTTGAAGGTGATGCCAGCGATAGTTATATCGACCGCAGCGCCTACTGCAGTTCCAGAGCCAGCGGCGCCATTGGTACTGATAGAGACAGCATCATCAGTGGGGCCGATAGAAGCAACGGAACCGCTATCTTCGCATTCGCCCACGAATCCGGTCACACCATTTGTGCCAGTGTCGCTAGATCAACCAGTCTCGACATCAGAGACAGCCACGTCTACCGTAAACAACCCAGAACCTGAAGAATGGTCGGATTGTCCAGAACCGGAGGAAACTAGTACAAGTGCATCTGAGCCGGCAAGTTCTTCATCAACAATACTTAATCCCGCCGTAGAGACAGAAGACGGCGCGCCACCCGGTAGATCTAAACGTGCTCGGAACCTGGTGAACTATAGACAGTTCTTTTAAATTTCTGGTTCGTGTGGAATCAAAAACTATTGGTGGAGGGATGTTAGGTTTAAGATAGAGGGTAGTAAGAGAAATGAAGGCCGCCGGTTGCATCCGGCGACGGTACCTGTCAGTCGGAATATAGCCTATCGATGAATGCCCGTGTATCATTTCTCGGCACCCTTTTCCCTCCAAAATAACAGTATTCATACTCAGATTTACTTATATTAAGTAGGTTAAGTATTATCATTGTAATAAGCATATTTTTGGGAGAAAATGACTGACTGTCTAGTTTGTTTGGGCGTTTCTTCTCGGCAGTGGTCTTCTTCTTTTTCAGAAACGCTAGTATATTTTTACTTCTAAAAGTCCATTGCGGCCTGCTTGCAGAATAATGTTTTTCTCAAACATGCAATGAAAATTCGTCGTTACGTGCGTTAAAACAGGCTTCAATGTATCACGTTGCAGGCGGAACAACTCGGGAGAACTGTAAAGGAATTTCAGACAAACTTGAAGGCCTAGGCCGGGAAGTCTTTTTTTTTTTAATTTTTAATGTCACATGGCGTCTGTTAAATTTGTTTTTCGAGTGGTGTATTTTTTTATTTCATTGCATATGTTTGAGAAAAGCACTATAAAAATCTCGGCGAACAACGTTGGGCTGCAGGCCGCGTATCCCTATCCGGCCTCGCTACCACCACCACCACCACCATATCAGCCCTAGGACGTCCACTGCTGGACATAGGCCTCCCCCAATTTCATGGGGGGTAAATGCCATAATCGCCACGCTTGGCATGCGGGTTGGCGATCGCAGTATCTCCACCGCAATCAAGGAATGCTGCTGCCCATTCCCCGGTGGTCTTGGTCGTAGTTTTAGGACATACCCGGGTCCACCCCCGCTACGCTCGGCGCTATATCTACTTGGCCTGCAACCTTTCGTTTTCCGGCCTCTATAGTAATGTACTATTATTTTATTTTCTCAAACATGCAATGAAATATTGATGTTATGTTCCTTATAATGCGAAGTATGACGTTTCAGGTGCAGCTAGGACAAGAGGTCGTTAATGGAATTTCATACAAATCTTGCAGGCCTAGGCCGGCAAAGTCCTCTTTTTTAATATCCATTCCACATAAATTAGCGGCACAGGCAATCATGACATTCTGCCACTATGCGTATTTAAAATAAAACTTTGATTTTTTTGTTGTTTATTTCATTGCATGTTTGAGAAAAGCACTATACATACCTCGGCGGGAAATATGGGGTTGCCCGCCTCAGACCTACCCGGCCTCGCTTCTCTCGGTCGTCTATATGTCTTCGGCCGGCAACCACTTTCGTCCCGACCTCTGTAGTAATGTACTATTATTTCATGTCTAGTGTGAATAATTACCAGGTTAGTGAAATAGTAGCCACCCTCGCCAGTCATGAGGCGCTGCGCGTTACAGAACCGCGTCACGAAGTTGATGTTGCTCACGAGACGCGGCGGGTTCGCCTTCAGCACCTGTAGGCAAAGCGTACAATAAATAACTCCATACTATACATGAAGAATAAGACTAGAGCCGGCGATACATACATACAAAGATGTGTGAGAGAGATGTAATATTAGACAATATCACACCTGGGAGCGAGATACACTGACATATCTCCTATCACTCTTCACGTCACCGAAACGTCATCGATGAATGCCATTGCTGCCACCATGTATAACACGACTAAGGATGGGATGTCATAATCGTGTCAAAGGATGTTGACAGTCTTCTGATACATCTCAATTTAGTCACGTTACCATAAGTCCGTTCCTTTTGGTGATACGCTAATCCTCCTTCTATAGAGTCCTTTTTCTACGACACTAATACTAGTGACTCTGTGAGCTATAGACCTCACGAGCTTTTTTTTTTGTTGTTAAAAATTTCGACAAAAACAATCTATATAATTATCAAACCTGCTCATAAAATTTCACTGGAATCGGTTGAGAAATGCGAACTGTAGAGGAGAACATCCAGACAGACAGACAGACATACAACCGATTTTTTGTCAAAAGCTGAAACGGAGACGCTTCGCTCGCTCGGTCAACAAGTCAGAGATTTTTTTTACACGATTGCGCAAAATAAGGATTGCAATGTTTTTATAACAACAACCTTTCATCGATGCAAAACTATAGTTCATTTCAGAGAGGAATAGACATAATGACAGCAGATATTTTATAGTGCATTTTTTTGGATAGCTTTCAATACGTGAAATAGTGTAATAAATTAGTGCTTGGTGGTTATTAAATAAATGCAATAACAATCGAATAAATATTCTAATAAATACTTTATGAAAGAAGATCCCTGCTTCTGTGACGCTTAAGAAACTATTGCTAAAAAATATTATTAAATTAAAATTATTAAATATTTTAATGTAAATGAATAACATTATTGTATTGGCTATGTGCGAAGTAGGTGGTGGGGGTAAGCTAGGCGATCGTAGCGCACACCATGGCAGAAATGTGCACTTACCGGGGACCACTGTCAAATTTACTTTCACGTTTTCTATTGGTTTCTTAACGGTTTCCTACGATTCGTTTCGTTTGTATGTATTTATTTATCCTCTTATTTATTTCAGTAAAAATTCCAATACGGGGTCTTTCTCGTTTACTAAAGTAAATAAAATATTCATGTGTCATTATTTGACATCTCTGAGTTCTGACATTGTCTCGGGACCTTTGACATTTGACGTTTCAGACGTGCACATAGCCAATAGTAACTAGCCTTAATTATCATTGTCCGTCACAAAAATCGATTATAAATCGAATTGCACAGTGACATTGCATGAAATATCGCAGTGTACAGCACTACTCACTTTAAATCGACAGACAATGAGAAAATCCCTACTACCATACAACGTGAAGATTTACGAAATAATCGTTTGCTTCACTGTCCATTGCGGCCTACAAATAACAGTCCTTAAGTATAGTTTAAAGTAGAAGCCGCAATTGATGGCGTACTTCGAAAATATACGATGTGTGTAAATATTTTGGTAGAAACGAGACGACATCACTCCGAGTTGAAAATAATTAAATTTAAATTAAATAAGGCGAAATTTATTAGAAAAAAATACTTACTTATGAAACAAAACGTCACCGTTTACTCAACTAACCACTCTTGTTGAATTTGAACAGTTAATAACGGCGCAGTGTGGCATTTTCTAGTGCAGCAACAAACGTCGGACAGTTAGAACGACAGGAGCGCGACTGAGCGGCAAGTGGTGCACCGCACCATTTAGATACACGCGAAGTACATACATTGGGGGCATCTAGGTTTATCTAGGTCTGTGGTATGTATGTATAATGTCACTCACAGTGAAGATGAGCGCGGGCAGCAGGTCGTCGGCGGAGGCGGGCGCGCCGCACAGCGCCAGCACGTGGCGGCAGCAGCGCCGCACGCGGCCCAGCTTGTATAATGTCACTCACAGTGAAGATGAGCGCGGGCAGCAGGTCGTCGGCGGAGGCGGGCGCGCCGCACAGCGCCAGCACGTGGCGGCAGCAGCGCCGCACGCGGCCCAGCTTGTATAATGTCACTCACAGTGAAGATGAGCGCGGGCAGCAGGTCGTCGGCGGAGGCGGGCGCGCCGCACAGCGCCAGCACGTGGCGGCAGCAGCGCCGCACGCGGCCCAGCTTGTATAATGTCACTCACAGTGAAGATGAGCGCGGGCAGCAGGTCGTCGGCGGAGGCGGGCGCGCCGCACAGCGCCAGCACGTGGCGGCAGCAGCGCCGCACGCGGCCCAGCTTGTATAATGTCACTCACAGTGAAGATGAGCGCGGGCAGCAGGTCGTCGGCGGAGGCGGGCGCGCCGCACAGCGCCAGCACGTGGCGGCAGCAGCGCCGCACGCGGCCCAGCTTGTATAATGTCACTCACAGTGAAGATGAGCGCGGGCAGCAGGTCGTCGGCGGAGGCGGGCGCGCCGCACAGCGCCAGCACGTGGCGGCAGCAGCGCCGCACGCGGCCCAGCTTGTATAATGTCACTCACAGTGAAGATGAGCGCGGGCAGCAGGTCGTCGGCGGAGGCGGGCGCGCCGCACAGCGCCAGCACGTGGCGGCAGCAGCGCCGCACGCGGCCCAGCTTGTATAATGTCACTCACAGTGAAGATGAGCGCGGGCAGCAGGTCGTCGGCGGAGGCGGGCGCGCCGCACAGCGCCAGCACGTGGCGGCAGCAGCGCCGCACGCGGCCCAGCTTGTATAATGTCACTCACAGTGAAGATGAGCGCGGGCAGCAGGTCGTCGGCGGAGGCGGGCGCGCCGCACAGCGCCAGCACGTGGCGGCAGCAGCGCCGCACGCGGCCCAGCTTGTATAATGTCACTCACAGTGAAGATGAGCGCGGGCAGCAGGTCGTCGGCGGAGGCGGGCGCGCCGCACAGCGCCAGCACGTGGCGGCAGCAGCGCCGCACGCGGCCCAGCTTGTATAATGTCACTCACAGTGAAGATGAGCGCGGGCAGCAGGTCGTCGGCGGAGGCGGGCGCGCCGCACAGCGCCAGCACGTGGCGGCAGCAGCGCCGCACGCGGCCCAGCTTGTATAATGTCACTCACAGTGAAGATGAGCGCGGGCAGCAGGTCGTCGGCGGAGGCGGGCGCGCCGCACAGCGCCAGCACGTGGCGGCAGCAGCGCCGCACGCGGCCCAGCTTGCCGCCCGGCGACGGCGCGCTGTCCATGCCCAGTAGCTCTACAAACAGGATATTTCAATTAACCGAGCTCAGGATAAAAAGAGGGGAAGAGCAGATGTCACTAACATAAGCATACTGAAAACTGACCATTAATAGCGCGGTACAAGAGTTGTCGACAGCGCGCCGGCTCAGCGAGTTTGCACTCTAGTTGCTTTGCTCCCACCTAGCTCAGTAGTTGGATGCGTTCAAACAACGCTCAATCTGTACGAATAACGACACTGATGACGTTAATGATGCTGATGACAGTAATGACGCTGATTATAATGGTACTGTCATCTCGCCTGATACAACCGCTCCGACTGCTCATTTCATTCTTCGTCACGAGGAAATGGGAGAAAGAGAAGAGAAGTATTGATGTCAACACAAAAACACTGAATACTGACCATTAATAGCGCGGTACAAGAGTTGTCGACAGCGTTCCGGCTCAGCGAGTTTGCACTCCAGTTGCTTCTCTCCCACCCAGCTGAGTTGTTGGATGCGTTCAGACAACGCTCGGTCTAAGCGTTCGTCGTCCGTGCCGTAGGGAGAGAATACTATTGATGGTAGACTAAGATAAAGGAAGAAACATTTTTATATTAAAATTCACGATCTTTCAAAGCAAACTCGCTTCTTTATGATGTCCGTAGTCCGGACCAAAAAGACACAGAAGAGTATACAGGACTAAATAGTGTTACTTATCGCAAGTGTAAAATCCTGTGCTTAGTTCTAAGAGTTGAATCAAACACCAAGTTTAAAAAAAAGAAATTAACAGAATATTACCAGCCGCCTGCCAAAATTAAACAATATAAAAAACAAGGTTTCATATACCTAATCTGGAACAATGCATACGAGATGTAATTACTGTCTGAAACCTAGTATAATAGTGGTTTTTCATGACACTCACTCATGCAGGTATGTCATGGCGTGTTTCTCGACGAAATCCATGAGCGCCTCCTTCGTTTCGGAGTCCACGTTGGTGTAGTGCGTGTCCATGTGTTTCATGTAGCGCTGCCGACAAACACAATTAAAAAAAATAAAACCAGGGTGGAATTATCAGTTTCGACTAGATGCTATGTTGATAATAATCGTTCATCGACACTGCCGATCATGCTAAGAATGATTTCGACGCTAATAATGCCAATATGTTGTCAGCAAT